>JADHKP010000012.1:0-585685 GCA_019925385.1 Raffaelea deltoideospora
CAAACCAACTCCCGCATAATTCGAAGCGGCCAGCCCGGCACCCCCAGCCCAGCGGCCCCCCAGGCCGCCAAAGAGGCCCCCCCCCCGCACGACGCCGCCCCTGCCCCCGCGCCCAGCGCGCCTGGCGCGCCGCCGCCCCCCCCGCCGGCCCCCCCCCCCCCCCCCGCGGAGAACTCTTTCGGTTTTGCTGGATATGGTTCGTGAGAGAGTTTACTCTTCGTCGCTGTCTTCCTCCATTGCCACGTCGCTGTCCTCTTCCTCTTCCTCCTCTTCCTCCTCTTCGTCGCGCGTCCGTTTTTGGCCAGCTTTTGCGGCAACAGCCGGCTTTGTGCTCGGTGGTTGTGGTTGTGACTGTGACTCTGCATTAGGAGCCGGCGGAGGCGCGGGCTTGGACGAAGCTGCCGCAGGTTCGGCCGGGCTGCCCGCCGCCGCAGCGGCCGCCGCTGGTGCTGACCCGGGCGCAGGGGCGTTGAATATGCTGTGCTGGAGATCGGTCATCTTGACGTCCTTGGCCGCCGTGGGAAGCTGGGCCGTGCCGTCGAGTCGTGAAATGATGTTGGATTTTGACTTGGCATAGGATATTTTCTATTATCATCACACATGTTAGCCCGGGGGCCGACACGCTGCCGAGGAAGGAAAGGGGCGAAGGAAAGGAGGAAAAATGGATAAGAAGAACGAGAGCGAAGGAGACTTGGCGGAGGCGGCAAAGGCTTACCAAATTATGTCCAAAAAACGAAAATCCATCGAGAGAGCGCATCGCCTGAGTGGCCGTCTGCACATCGCGAAAGACAATGTGCGCTTGGCCGCGCATCTTCATCGTCTTGAGCGCCACGACGTCCAACACTGGCCCATACGTTGAGAAGAGCAAATAGAGCGCTGTCCTAATGTCTTCCTTTTTTATCTTGGCCGACGGAATGTTTCGTACATAGAGGCTGGGGCGCGCGCGTAGCTCTGGGTCAGCAAGATTCGCCCACGGGAAAGAAACCGCCGGCACGTCACCGCTAGAGAAGAGAGAGAGAGAGAGAGACACAGAGAGAAAGTGACAATATCACGATATCACTCACGTTTGATTCGGTGGAATGGACACCACCTTTGCTGGCAGGCCAGTGCCTGGCTGGGGGAGGGAGCGCGATGGAATGGAGGCAGCCATTTTGAGTCCTGGGCCGAGTCGTAACGAAGCAGCAGAATAAGATACCACTGCAACTGCGCGAAAAGAAAATGCAGCGACTGAGAAAAGACAGCGGCGGTAGCGTTTCCCTTCCTTTTTTCGGTCTGTTCCAGCGGGTTGTCGTTGCTGCTAGGAAGCTATGCAACGGGATTTTTGCTTTTTATTTTGATTTCATCGTTTAATTTTTTCCCCCTTGTCCAAGGCTTACGTAACCCAAACACGGTGCAGGCTTCTCCAGAGTGCACAGTGCCCCTCACCTCTACGAGTATCCATACGAGTACTCGTAATTACCTTTCACAGCCCCTCGCCGAATCAACTTTCCAACCGCAACACCAGCACAAGCCCTGTTCTGTGATAGTAGAGAGCTACTCCTATCACTGACCGGGAACGAGGCTTCGAGGAAAAAAGAAAACAGGCCGAGGAGAAAACCGACAGAAACGGCACAAAATGGCGGCACCGGAAGTCCATCACCTATTCCACCACCCCATCGCGGACCATTCGTTCTCGGCCGACCGCAAGACGCTGGCGGTTGCGCGAGACTCGACGGTGGCGCTGTACGGGCGGGTCGGCAGTGCGTTCAAGCTCAAGGACGAGCTCAAGGGCCACGACAAGACGGTGACGAGCGTGGACATTGCGCCCAACAGCGGGCGGATCGTCACCTGTTCTCAGGGTGGGTTTTTTGTTTTTGTTTTTGTTTTTTTTTGTCGCGAGTTGGGGGGCCATGGACTGACCGAGGACAGACCGCAATGCGCTGGTGTGGGAGCCGTCGCCGACGGGGTACAAGCCGACGCTGGTGCTGCTGCGGATCAACCGGGCGGCGACGTTTGTGCGGTGGTCGCCGTCGGAGGCCAAGTTTGCCGTCGGCTCGGGCGACCGGGTGATTGCGGTGTGCTATTTCGAGGCGGAGAACGACTGGTGGGTGTCGAAGCACCTGAAGAAGCCGATCCGCAGCACGATCACGACGGTGGCGTGGCACCCGAACTCGGTGCTGCTGGCGGCCGGCTCGACGGACGCGCACGCTCGCGTGCTGTCGAGTTTTGTCAAGAGCGTCGACGCCCGGCCCGAGCCCAGCGCCTGGGGCGAGCGCCTGCCCTTTAACACGGTGTGCGGCGAGTTCCTCAACAGCGACGCCGGCTGGGTGCACGCCGTCGCCTTCTCGCCCAGCGGCGACGCCCTCGCCTTTGCCGCCCACGACAGCAGCATCACCGTCGTCTACCCGTCGGCGCCCGACCAGCCGCCGCGCGCCGTCATCACCATCCCCACCCAGCTGCTGCCCTTTTGCAGCATCCTCTGGACCAGCGAGTCCGAGATCGTCGCCGCCGGCTACGACTGCGAGGCCTTCCGCTTCAGCGGCGGCCTGCAGGGCTGGGTCCTCAGCGGCTCCGTCGAGCCCGCCGCCGCAAAGGGCCTGGCCGCCGGCGCCGGCGACCAGGAGGAGTCTGCCCGCAACAAGTTCCGCCTCATGGATCTCATGGGCCGCACCAAGAACGACACCCAGCTCAAGACGACCCACCAGAACTCCATCACCACCATCCGGCCCTTCCAGACGTCGGGCAGCGCCGTGACCAGATTCTCCTGTAAGCTTGGCTCTAGCTCTCTCTCTGTCTTACCCCTTTGTTTGGCGTTTGGGCTATACTAACGTACCTGCTTTATAGCCAGCGGAGTGGACGGGCGCGTGGTGATCTGGAACCTGTAAATGACTGTGGGAGCATGGGAGGAAGTGCAGCTGGATATAAATAGATATGAAAAAGACCGATCTTATCCCATGCCTGCTGCAGTGAATTGCTCATTCGAGAACAGAAAGGGAAAATATATATTTGTCTTATATATTTGTCTATCTCTCGTTTTCACCCTATCATTATTTTCTTTCGCCTTTGTCCGGACATCGTGCCACAACCCTGTCATTTCGTTTTTATTTATTTTTGTTTATTTTTGTTATTTATTTTTTTTGCCTTCCTTTCTAAACGCATGACGACACAAATCTCCAAAAAAGAGCTCTAGCTGGTGCGCGTGTTGTGGATGTCCAGCACGATGATGTCGGTGGCGCCCACCTTGACGAGCTCATCCATGGCCGTAGCCAGTTTTTTCTTCTCCACCATGGCGCTGACGGCCACCCAGCCCGGCTCGTCCAGAGTCGTGATGGTCGGGGCTCGCTTGCCGGGCGTGATGGCCGTGCCCTCGGCCAGGCGGCTGCGCGGGATGTTGTACTGGCACAGGACGTATTTCTGGGCGGTGATGACGCCGCCGATGCGCGAGGCGATCAGGTTCACCAGCTCCGGATTGCTGGGCGACTTGGACTTGATCAGGATGGCCGACGATTCCACCACGGTGTCGATGGCCTTGAGGCCGGCTGCCCGCATCGTCTCGCCGGATTCTGGCAGGTTAGAGAAAGGAGGACGTGAGGAGGAAGCAAGGAGGCAAGGAGGCAAGAATGCAAAGTCGCGATCAAGGCCGTCGGCACTCACCAACAAGATCCACGATGCCGTCGGCGACGCCGAGCGCACATGCTGCCTCAACACTGCCACTCAGCTCGATGATCTTGGTGCGCAGTTTCTGGGGCCGGCCGGCACCGGCGCCGCTGTCGCTGCCGCCGTCTTGCTCCTGCTCGAGGCGGGCAAAATACTCCTCGGCCAGGTGCACAAAGCTGGTGCAGATGTTCTTGCCGATAAGGTCGCGCGGCTCGACATACGAGCCCTTCTCGGGCACCTGCACCTGCAGCTTGCAGCCGCCGAAGCCCAGATCCAGCACCGTTTCGCAGCCCGAGGGCCGGTCTTCTGGCGACGCGGTGGCAGACTGTGATGGTGGAGATGGTGTTGGTGGTTGTGGTGCGTCGGAAGAAGCAGCAGCGGCGGCAGCGGCAGCAGCAGCGGCAGCGCTCATCCGCTCCGCTGCGCGGACGCCGGCATCGTGCTCCTGGACCTGGTCGATGCCCGTGATGCCGAGATCGACACGGCCCTCGCCCACAAATGTGGGAATGTCGGCCGCCGGCAAAAACACCAGCGCGATCGGCAGGTTCTTCACCAGCGCAATGTCCAGCCGGTTCTCGCGCCGGAACTGGATGTCTGCGCCTCGGAGGAGGTCCAGCGCAGCCTGCTGCAGACGACCCTCTGGGCCCAGTTAGCACAGAGAGAGAGGCAACCAGTGCACAAAGAGGCGAGACCAAGAGCAATCGGAGGAGCAAGCAAGAAGGGAAAGAAGAACAGAAACAGAGGCAAGCAGCTCGCAACCGCAATTGGAGAGGCTTACTCTTCGGGACAGCAAACAGCAGGCGACCGCCCAGGCTGGAGACTTTGTATTAGCAGGCAAAGCACAGAAAGGATGGATCTCGAGGAGGACAGAAAAAAACATGAAAGATACATACGAATTCACCAAATCCATAGCTCGTTGCCTGTGCGAATCGTCGTCGTCGAGGCCAGCTGAAGGGGACGTCGAGAGAAAAAAAAACTGCCGATCGTCTATGTTCTCCCTGCTTTACTGGCAATGTCTCGCTTCGTGTCCTGCATGCGCCTTGCGTGGTGGACAGTGGAAAAATTTGAAAATGTTGCTCCAATTGAGCAATTGAGCGTGCGGGACGGAGTGTGGCCTGCCACAAATGCTGTCGTCAACTGCAAAATGAAGAAGGAAAAATTCCGGTTTGCCAATTGGCCTCCCAAACGAGAGATCTTTTTCGGTGCCCAATGTGTTGCTGGTTGACGTTCAGCTGGTGCGTCATACCTTTTCGGCTTTTTTTTTTTTTTTTTTTTTTTTTTTTGTTTGGTTTTGGTTTTTGGGGCCTCTTGTGAACTTGGCCGTTCCTAAATCGGACCTCTTGGAAAGCACGCGCATTGGCTACCGTCTTTCGTTGGTTCGCTACGGTTGGTACGCTTAGGGGGGCTTCTTTGTGCTAAAAGCAGTATCCATAGTCGTAAAACCCTTCCAGTTCCATACAAGTATGTCTTTACTCTGCGCATTAAGCACCAGCTTTTGCTCCCCAGGCTATTTGCGTAGCGCATTTTACTACTCAGAAACCATTGACAGTCAACTTCAGCAGTTCCTTTCAAGTTTCGCGCCCTGGTGGCTTTGCAAACAAGCGCTTTGCACATACTGCTCTCCCTACGTATCCTTATGTACGTACGAACATAAGACTCTGTTCGTCGTATTACGTCGTACAGAATAACCACTATCGTTTTGTTGTGCACACAAGTAAGACCCTAATGTCCGGCCAATTCAATATACGGCATGTGGTAAAACTGCGTTTTACAATCGATTTGGGGATTGGGATCTGCTGTGCAGGGCAAGTGCGACACCGGCAGTCTGCCAGCATAGTACTCAGGGGGAAGAGCGCCTTAGTGGAGCGCCGACGTCACGCCCAGCTGGAGGTCCCACTTGTGCCTTGTCGCACTTTCCCCGTACTATGGGCGCGCCTGCCACTCTGGCCTCTCAAATACGAGCAACGAGTCTTACGGTGTATGCTTTACGACAACGAGTACGAGTAATACGGAGTACGAGTACGGAGCACGAGTACGAGCAACAGGGGAAGTAGCAGCCCACTCTTTTATCAAGTAAAGGGAGGGCCGGACGAAGCGAGAGGCCAAGCAAAACCAGGTATGCAGTAATACAGCTGTACGACACAAAGCTGTAACACGAATTTTCCCAATCTACCCGTCGCGCATCCCTTTCTCTTTCCCTTTCTCTTTTCTTCTTTTATTGTTCTTATTTTTTTTGCTTCTTGCCGCGCATAGTGCAGCAACTCGTGCAACTCGCTGCCTCCCCAACAATGAACGCTGTTGGCTGCTCCTGACAGACTGGTAAGGCTCATTTTTTTTTTTTTTATTCTCCATGCTGGCTCCTGCAAGAGACGCCGTTTCCAGGCAAAGCAAACAAGACAAGCAGCAAGAAGAAAGCGAGAGGCGCAGTATGGGGGAAAGAGACAAAAAAATAAAAATAAAAAAATACTCGTAAGCATCAGCCGTCGGATGACAGTTAAAGAGAAGGAAGGTCAGAAAGGGGGGAGGCTGAGAAAAAAAAAGAAAAACCGCTCTACGAAGTACTTTTCTTTCTGTTTAACCTGCTTTGCCTGGGCGCTCGCTCAATTGCAGGTGCCTTTTAGACCAATGGCTTTCTCCCTTTTTCTCTTTTTTGCTCTTTTTTATTTATTTCTAGGAAAATGGTAACTGACATGCTCCGAAGAGACAACCATTGCACGCGGCGCACACCAGGGGCTCTGCCTCTGACGACGTTGGACACCTTGACAATACCGGCATCGAGCAGTACGACTCCCGAGTAGTGGCGCGAGATCGTCGCCCGGGCTGGGCACAGTCAGCCACAGCAAGAGCAGGAACAGGAACGGTGGGAGGCGGCCCGGGAGCGGGAGGACTGGCAGGAGCAGCCAAGAAACCACGAAAAGCGAGGACACGAACAGCGGCTTCAGAAACAAGCACAGGGGCGCCGCCAGCGGCTGGCTGACGACGTGCGGGGATCGTTTCAAGGCCGACGAAGAAGCGAGACCCGTCGGACCGCTGAGACTTGCGACAGCTGCGACAGCTGCGAGACCTGTGAGGCCTGCGAGACTTGCGAGACCTGCGAGACCTGCAACCGCAACAGCGACATCCCAGCCGACCAGGTCTGGCTCCCCAGCCAAAGGGGAGGGTTGTGCAGAGCGACGGCCGGCAGTTTTGAGGATTCGCATCGTCTTTTTTGGCCGTCGACTTACCGCTCTTGGACCAACATGGCGAGCTGGACAGGCCAGCCGTCCGTCAAGGGCAGCACGGAGACAACGCGCATGATGCTTCTGACATGTGCGAGCATGGGTATAGCGTACGCCTGACTCTATCTCCTGGTGATGCCTTTTTACTTTTTGGGGGGGGGGGGTTGTTGTTGTTGCCAATGTGCCATTTTCTTGCGTGTTAGGAGTTGCTAATGATGATGCTAATATTGATGGTCTCTCAACAGATTTACTTGGGGCGTGGAAATGACATGTAAGGCCAATTCGTCTCTGTTTGCCTTGCCTTTTGTCTCTGGCCTTCTCCCTCTTTTCGCCGTTGTTCTCTCGGGCTTGTCAACTAACACGTGGCAGACTGCACACCTTACCTTCTCTCCCTCGGGCTCACAAAGGGCCAGGCATCCATTGTCTGGCTCGCAGGACCCCTCTCCGGTCTCCTGGTCCAACCCGTTATCGGCGTGGTGTCCGACCAATGCACAACAAAATGGGGTCGCCGAAGGCCATTCATGGCCATTGGAACCGTTTTCGTCATCATCGGTCTACTGATGCTGGGGTACACGCGGGAAATTGTTTTGTTCTTCTTTGGCTCGAGCGGCAGCGACGTGGCCGTCGCCCTGCGCGAGAGCCTCGGCGAGAGTCTGAGCGAGAGCCTGGGCGATACGCTGGAGGGCGGCGCCAACGGAGGCAGCACCGGCAGCATCGCCGGCGTTGTTCCGACCCCGCACCGATACCTCGTCATCTCTCTCGCCGTCCTGGGCCTCTACGTCACCGATTTCGCCCTGAATGCCGTCATGTCCTGCACACGGAGCCTCTTGGTCGACACTTTGCCGCTGGAAAAGCAGCAGGAAGGCGCTGCATGGGCGAGCCGCATGGCGTCGATGGGCCACCTGATCGGCTATGCCGCGGGTGCGATTGATCTGGTCAGCTGGCTCGGCACCTCGTTCGGCGAGACCCAGTTCAAGAAGCTCGTTTTGATTGCGTCGGTCGGCATGTTCTTCACCTGCGGCACCACCTGCTGGGCCGTCACCGAGCGCGTTCTCCTCCGGTCGGCATCGGCGCGGGCCTCGGACGACAACAGAAAGAACTGGCTGGCCGAGCTGGTCAAGATCGTCCGCCAGATCTGGTCCACCCTGCTGACGCTGCCGCCGCGCATCCAGGGCATCTGCTGGGCCGTCTTCTGGGGCTGGATTGGCTGGTTCCCCTTTATCGTGTACAGCAGCACCTGGGTGGGCGAGACCTATTTCCGCTACGACATGCCCGAGGGCGTCCGCGGGACCGAGGATGCCGTGGGCGACATTGGCCGCATCGGCAGCTATGCCCTGACCGCCTATTCCACCATGACCGTGCTTGCCGCCGCTGTTCTGCCCCTGCTGGTTCGCAGCCCATACAACGACGGCTTCACCCGGCGGCCGCCCGCCAGCATTGCTCGCTTTGTCGACATGGTCGACAAGGCGCGCCCGGACCTGCTGACGGTGTGGATGTGTGGCCATGCCATGTTTGCCTGCTCCATGCTGATGGCTCCCTTTGCCACCAGCTTCCGATTCGCCACCGTGCTGGTGACCTTTTGCGGCATCCCCTGGACGGTCGTCACGTGGGCGCCCACCGCGCTGCTCGGCGTGGAAGTCAACAAGCTGACGAGCAGCAGCAGCAGCAGCAGCGCCAACGGCAACGGCAGCGTGTCGCTGCGCAGGCCTTCTGTGACCTCGCCCGGCATACCGCTGGTCTCGCTGCCGAGCCCCCATGGCAACCGCAGGAGCCGAGAGATGCTGAGGCTGGAGCACGGGCCCGATGCCGATGCCGATGCCAACTTCACGGCGTCGTCGGGCGAGCTGAGCGGTGTCTATTTCGGAATCCTCAACATCTACACCACCGTTCCCCAATTTCTCGGCAATCTCCTGAGTGCTGTGGTCTTTGCCGTGCTCGAGCCCGGCAAGAGCCCCGAGCTGGCCACAGACGCCCACCCGTCGGAGCACCACAGCACAGACGGACCCAACGCCATTGCCGTGACGCTGTTCATTGGCGCCTTGTTTGCCATTGTGGCCGTGATCCACACGCGCAAGCTCAAGTATCTTTGATTGATGCGGGTTTTGCTGTAGTATAATACCTGGACCGTTTCTTTTTTCTTTTGTTTTTTTTGCACTTCTCCTTTATATTTTCTCTTGTCTATTTTTTCTTCCCTCTGTTCTTGGTTTTTGTTTTGTTCTGTTGTGTCTTCTGGTTCTGGGGCATTAGGTTTCGGGTAAAAAGCATATTTTCCAACCTTTTTTTTTGTTCTCTCTTTCTCTCTCTTTATTCGTTTTCTTGCTCATGACGCAACGACCGTGTAATCTTACTCCCATAGCAGAATAGACAGGACGCAGCGGAAATAATGCGTCTCAAAAGAGAAGGATGCTGGCAAAGTGTTTTTTTTTTTTGTTGTTGTTGTTGTTGCTGTTCACCTCTTTTATGTGTTGGCTTATAAAGCTGTATTGGTTATTGCCATTGTTACATATATTTGCTGTCTATATAAAACTATCCTTCATACATATTCTGGCTGTTGCCAACTGTCCCATACATATTCTGGTGTCGCCAACTGTCCCATACATATTCTGGTGTCGCCAACTCTCCCATACATATTGTCTGGTGTCATCAAACGTCAATCTCCGCAACTCGGTAATATAGACCACTTGGGCACCAGCGTTGAGTTGAAGCAGACGCGCGAGTTCACACCCCTTCCTAAGCATAAACGTGATCAAACCGGTAGCATGTAAACAAAAACTTGGGCATAACGTCAAATAGATATACTTGTATCAATCTTTGTTGAAAATACCTCACTCCCAAAGAAAGCCCAGAAAAGCCCAGAAATGACCAAAGACAAGAAAGCCGTTAAACCGGGCACACTTCAGAAACAACTAAAAAAAAAAAAAAAAATACAAATGAAAAAGAAAAGAGCAGTATGGTCTGGTCGTTCCAAAGTATGAACAGCATGAAAATAGACACAAAGAAATATCCAGTAAGGAGCAAAAAGGAAAGAAATTAAAAAAAAAAAAAAAGGAGAGAGAGTCTTCCTTCACCGTCCCCTCCCCCCAATCTAATATATGGGCCTGGACTCTTGCCATCGCCGGTGCAACTTGGACCGGCTTTCTCTGGACTCGGCCATCTCGGCGGCCGGCTGATCGCCGCCAGACGTGCCCAAGTTGATGTCGGCACTTCCGCTGCCACTGCCATTACCACTGCTGTCCAGCCCTCCTCCTCCTGCTGCTGCTGCTGCTCCTCCACCACCAATGACACCACCACTTCCAATACTGCTTTCCCGGGGCGTTCCGCTTCGGCTGCCACCCCACGACACACGACCGCTGCGTCGTCGCCGTGCCGAAGGCAGGTAGCCACCGCCGCCAAAGCCTCGGTCCGTGCTTGCATCGCTGCTTCTCGCCGTTGCTGTCGCCGCTGCCGCTGCCGTCGTCGTCCCTACAGGACCAATCCACTCCCAGGCACGGCCGACCTCGCCATTGCGGCCCTCGCGCTGGCCCGTCCTCACATTGCTGTTCTGCTCCACGACGGCACGCACGTGCGCCCAGATGCGCTCGCGCTCCGCCAGCGAGTGCGTCGTCCGCAGCACGTCGTCGCGCAGATGCGGCAAAAAGAGAAAGGGGTCAATGGCGGCAGCAGCGACATCGTCATCGTCAACGTTGCCGCCGTCTCCGACACCCGCCGCACCTGATCCTCCTCCTTGGCCGCCTGCGATGCCGTCCTCCTCCTCCTCGTACAACCACAGCTCCTTCTGGGCAGCCAGGCGCTCTAGCACAAGGTCGACCAGAGCCGGCACGCGGGCCAGGGTGGCGCGGCGGGCGCGGTAGCGGGCCCGCACATAGGCGAGGCCGAGGGCAGCCAGGCTTAGAACTGAAAGAGGGAATCGAAATCTTGCGATGCCGAGTCGGATGGAGCGGCGGACGGCGCATGTGAACGGAAGGCGAGCGAGCGAGGTTGACGATAGGCGGGTATTTGGAAGGCTTCGGGAATCGGGGGTTCTAAAGGGCCAGCAGGAAAGCTGGTTAGTTGCCTTGGTCAGAATGTTACAGAACGAAAGAAATGTAGAAATGATGGGGAAGGGGCAGAGGTGATAGAGGTGATAGATCTATGGCAAGAGAAAAGCCGCCAAAGAATAAACCTGGAACACTGTAAAAGGGGCAAAAAAAAAAACTTACGGGTAAGCTGCATCGGTCTCGACCTCGATCTCCTCGCGCGACTCAATGTCGCCCAGGGCGGCGGTCCAGAGATCGTCAAACTCGTCCTTGCTCATCTTCTTGCTGCGCTTTGCGCTGATGATCTCCTTGAGCACGTTTACCTCGAGCGACGCGTCCGCAGGGCGGCGCGTCTGGCGCGGCAGAGCGCGGTCGCCGTGGACAACGGCGTCGCTGCCGTCCGGATCGTCGCTGCTGTCATTGGCGTCGCTGCTGTCAATGCTGTCGTTGTCGGCCAGCTCGCCGCACTCGTACTTGGCGCGGCGGTCGCGCAGCGCCTCGACGGCCTTGTCGGCCACGGCCTTGACGCGGCGGGCATGTTCGCCGTCGGGCTGGCAGGTGGGCGCCAGCGGCACCAGGCCGCCAAGGGCCAGCGGATGGGCCTTGAGCATGTAGCCGTTGTCGCAGCGCACGGAAAAGTCCGAGTAGCACACGGCGTGCGGCGGGCACGGCTCGCACCGGGGCTCGGCCAGGACGGCCAGGCGCGGCGGCAGCTCCATCTCGGACAAAGCCCGATCTGCTCGTCGCGTCCAGTCCACCACGGTGTCCGGCAGGCGGTCCGAGACGCTGTCCGGCAGGCTGTCGAGAAGGCGGTCCAGCGCACCCACATACAGTGGCACAGCCTGGCGCCCCAGGCCGCAGAAGCCAACAGCCATCTTTTCCTGGCGGTACCACGCGGCGTACGCAGTTACCAGCGTGAGCAGTAACACCCACACGGCCGACTTCAAACCTCCGCCGCTGCGTCGTTGCGCTTTTGCAGAAGCCAGCACAGCCGAATCCGACGGCTTCTTTGCCAGCCTGCCGCCCTTTGCAGCATTGCGCTGGCGCTGGACCGCCTCTTCTTGCTCCAGCTCCAGCTGCTCTTCGAGCGTGAACTCCTCGCCCGGCTCGAGCAAGTGCTCGAGATTCGTGTCGTTTGCGCGTCCATGCACACCCTCCTGCTCCGCCTGCTGCTCCGCCGAGACTGCGCCGTATCTGTCTTCGCGATACTGGACAGGGGGCGGGCTCCTCCGCGGAACGGCCACTACCGGTGGTCGCGTAGGCGGAACCCATGCCGGGCTGGCAGCCTTTGTCTTGCTGCGGGGATGGGCGCCTGCCTTGTTGGCAGCAAAGGTCGAAGCCGACGAGAGCGACGTGGCCGAGGTGGGTGCCAGCGGCGAGCTGCCGCTCTGGAAAGGGTTTTCGTCGGTGAACGTGCTGGTGGCATCATCGTTGTCGTCGGTGGTGGCAGACATGCTGCGGCGAGCAGAGGCCGTCTGCCGGCGCGGCTGGGCGATGGTCTCACTGATGGGCGGTGCATGGTGGATGTTGACTTCTTCGTCGGTGGGCTCGAGCTTGACCTGCGGTGTTCTTGCGCGGGTGGTGCGCCGCGAGGACGTTGACGGCCGCGCCGAGCGGTGGGTGTTGTCGGCGCCCATGTCGTCGGTGTCCGAAGCCGTTGCCGGGCCGGCTGACACGGACTGATAGCTGGCCGACCGCGACTGGCGTTTGCGGGGGCTGCTCGCGCGTAGCGTCCGGCGGTCCGGCACCGGAGTGGCGTCGCGGTCCTCGTCGTCGTGCTGGCCGAGGCCGGCGTCGTATGGCGTGGTCGAGCGCGCCCGGTTGCTGCGACGGCCAGTCGTGGACGGCGGAGGCGGCGGCGCCTCGTCAAAGCTGGTTGCCACTAAAGTGCTCTGCGAGTCGCCGCCGGCGTCGACAATGCCCATGCTGGACCGTTTGGCGCGGGCGCGACGGGCGAGGATCTTGCTGGCCTGGGGCGCGACATGGCTGTTGAACAGCTCGACCAGATCAGGCTTCTTGGCGTTGGATGGATAATGGACGTTGTAGGTGACGAGGATCGATCGCAGACGCGGGTTCGTCAACGAAGCCGGGTCGAATCCCGGCTGCAAATAGTCAACAGACTCGGAGTCGGACATGTTGACGCAGGTTGCAGAGGGCGCGATGAAGACAGAGAGAGAAGAGAGAGAAAAAAAAAAAAAACGAGAGAGAAGGCGGACAGAGATACGGGTAGAAATGGGATGCAAATCACTGGAGAAGCAGCAATTTCGACGCAAAACAGAAATGCAAAACGCGATCAGACCGCATGGGACAAAGCACCGAGACAAAGAGAAAAAAAGACGGAAACGACTCGTTGTCTGCGCGCTCGGTGACGGGCGTTATGCGAGTTTCCTTGTCTTTCAATCCATCCGTCTTCGCTTTCTCTCTGAGATGTCAATGTTTTCCTTTTTTTTTGCTTTTCCTTCGTAGTCGAGATTTTTATTTGCTTGTTGAGATAGTGGAAGTTTTTTTTACGGTCGCCTTGGGGAAAGAACAACCTGGCTGCTGGCTATGGCGGGGGGGCCTCCTTCTCTTTGGAGCAATGGTCTCTCTGTTGTTTTGCGAACCAGTTTTGTTTAGCGGCACATTTGTTGTTGCCACAGACAACATAAAAGTGGCGACCGGGTTCGGGTGAGCTCACTCTGCCATAGGTATTAGTCAGCCATAAAACTGCATTAGTCATTAAATCAGCCATGCTGTGTCCAGGGCCGCGATTTAGGAAAAGCAGAACCAATCACCACTCACACAATCCTCGACCGCTGCTGCCTTGAAAGGCTGAACTGGGAGGATTCGCCCCTGATGGTTTGGGTGACGCAAAACTGTCGAGTTATCGGCGGCCTCAATTGGAAAAAATGTAGACATGCAGCATACTCGTACGAAATATTACAGCGGCGAGCTTAGAGATCGTTTTTCGCAAATATGCTTTACAGTTTCATACATGAGTTCTTTCCCATCTTTTCACTTTTTGTCAGGGAAGCCACTGCTCATCGCGTTAGGAAAGAACAACACAATTCCGGAGCTTGCTCGCTCTTATTACGGTAGCTACGACCTATGTTTTCAGAGTATTCATGTGTTCACAATTACGAAGTATGGAAGGAAGACATCACGTTGATTTTAATGGACAACTAGATTATTTGAATTTAGATTTCCCATGTTCAAGCTGTTGTCTAATGGATGACATTTTGAACAAAAACCGAGCCAAATGACCAGAAAACGAAAGAAACAAAACTGACAAAACTTGTTCGCAACAGAGTGTTAACTAAACTGATGATTAAAGTATGTAACTTTCCTTTTTTGGATTTTGTTGAAAGTTGGATTGGGCTCAACGGAAAGAAAGCAAAAAAAAAAAAAAAAAAAAAAAAAAAAATCGAAGAAATCAAAGAGTGAAAAAGCGAAAAAGCGGAAAAGAAAATATATAGGAAACCATACACGGGCAGCATTTTCAGGTTCTCAACCATGCTATACCGTGGCCGACCTCTCATTCAATATCCACTCGTCGCACTTCAGTCCATTCCTTCTCCATCACCGGCACTGCCACAATCAGCACACCGTTCTCCATGCGAGCTGTGATGTGCTCGGCATCGATCTCTTCACGCAGCGGCTCTGGCGAGGCAGGCTGATCGGTCGCTGCTCTGTCTTTCTCAGCGTCTTTCTCGGCGTCTTTCTCCTGGGTCTCGGCGGCGGCATTGGCCCTCGGCATCGTCGTATACGGCGGCAAGTCTTCCAGCGGCGGCAGCGGCACATCGCGGTGGAACAGCCCAATCTGGCGCTCGCCGCGCACCAGGCCCTGCAGCAGAGCTTCGTCGCCAGGCCGGTGCACGACGCCGGACACGGTCAGCACGGAACGGCTGGCGTCCCACTCGACGCCAAGGTCCTCCTTGAGGGCGCCTGGCAGCGCCACATGCACGATCCAGCCGTTGCCGTTGCTGTCGCGGAAGACGTCCACGGGCGGCACAAAGCTGTCGACGTCGAGCTCGTCGTTGCTACCGCTGTCGCCGCCATGGCGCTGCCCGGCCTGCTGGCCCCACGTCCGGCTCAGCGCACGCAGGTTTTGTGCCAGTGGATGGTTGGCCAGAGCCTGCAGAGCCGGACGCATAGCGTCTCTCCATGCGCCGGCACCGCCGCCACCACGGCCACGACCGCCGCCACCGCCACCACGGCGACCGCCAAAGACGCCAGCCGGGCCAAAGGGGCCTGCAGGACCAAACGGGCCGGCCGGGCCAAATGGACCAGCTGGGCCAAATACGCCGTGGGGCCCGAAGGGACCAGGAGGGCCAAAATGGTTGCCGGCCCAGTCGCCATAGCCGGCAAAACCGCCACGCATATCCGGGCCATGGCCATGGTGACCGTGGTGATGACCATGGCCGTGGTCGTGGAAATGGCCACGGTGGCCGTGGCGGCCGTGGCGGCCGGGGTGGTCGTGGTGGTCGTGGCCAGGGTAGGGATGGAAGTGGCCATCTCCGTCATCATTCCCATCTCCGTTTCCGTCTACAGAGCCCAAATGACAGCCACCGCGGCGGCCGAACCAGCCACGGCTGGGACGGCCGCGTCCATGGTGGTGATCGTGGTGGTGGCGGCGGCAGTGGCGGGAGCATGGCTCAAAGTCAGCCTGGGCAGCAGCAGCCGCCCCAGCAGCAGTTCTGGCTGCAGCATCGGCAGCGTCGCCGCGAACAGTAGCCGGCGACGTGCTTCTGTCTTCGGGTTTGTCGACCATGTCAATGTCACCCTCCTCGGGGTCGCTGTCGGAAGCAGAGGACGAAGAGTCAGACGACGGCGATGAAGGGCAAGTGTCGTCATGGCTGCCGTCTCGCTTCTCGTCCATTGTGGTGGCAGCAGCAGCAGCAGCAGGCGCTGCTGCATTGGCTTGATTCTCATCGTCGCAGTGGTCTCGGCAACCGTGGTGATCCCGACGGCCGTGGTGGCGGCCACGGTGTTCCCACCCGTGGCCGCGAGGGCCGTGTGGGGGGTGATAAAAGTTGCGAAAAGTCTCACAATCAAAGGGGCTAAAGCCGAAGCCGAAGCCGTGCATTGGCGGTGCTCCGGGAGGCTGTGGAGGCCCAGGAGGTGGTGGACCAGGAGGCGGCGGTGGCCCAGGAGGCGGTGGAGGCCCAAACGCTCCACCAAAAGCAAATGCACCGCCGCGACCATTGAATCTGCCGCGACGACCACAATGGCGGCCTCCATGTCTGCCTTCATGATCGCCCGCTGCCCAGAAATTCCCGGGACCCCAAGGCCCAGCTCCCCACGAGCCAAACCCCCAGGGCCCGCTGCCCCAGGTGCCTTCAGGGCCCCGAGAATTGCCAGCACGGTCATCGGCGTTTTCCTTAGTCGCCCCGGCCGCTGCTGATTCCCTGTCTGCTTCGGGAGAAGTCCCACCAGCAGCCCCCGGACCGCCTGCATGAGGAGAATACAGAGGCGGGGGAGGCCCCGATGGGAATGAAGGAAAGCCCTGCATAGGCGGAGGGCGAATGGGGAGGGGAGTGTCACCCGTCACTGGTGGCTGAGGAGGCCCGTCATGGCTGTCAACACGGTCGACGCCATCACCAGGCATGGAGCCCCAGGGATCGGGCAAAGCCGAGTTGCCATTTAGCGACATTCTTGCGACTTTATGCTTTTGAAGCTGATTTTGATTTTGTTTTGTTTTGTGATAAGACAGAGGATAATAGAATGAAAGTAGTAGGGGTTAAAGAGCTGATATTGGATGACTATGGAGAAGAGGGCAGACGTCCAAGTGAAGAGGTGAGGGAGACTGGAACGCAAGTTTAAATAGAAAAACAGTCTTTGTACAAGGCAGCCTAGCCAAAGCAGTCAAATTTTAACTCCGTGCCGGCTCCTTTCTCTTATTGTTGCCTCTTACTCTTTCCATCTTTGTCCTTTATTTCGTCCGCGTACCCCAGCACACTCTCTTTCTGCTGCCTGCCCTTTTCGAGTTGTTTCGCCACAAAATCCCTCCGTTTCCCCGACTCCAGTCGTAAGTGCTTACCCCCAGGAACTTTCAAAAAAAGAATCAACTAGAACTGCAAAAGCACAGCAAAAGCCCGCTGCCTAACCCCCTTCTCTTTTCCTATTGGAAACCAAAGGCATGCAGGACGCGCGGCTTGGCCGTTTATCGTCAGGCCGCCAAGCCCAGAAGCGGGGGAAAAAACGACGCTAGCAACGGATTTTGCCAAAGTCCGTCTTAGAACCGCAATATGCCCGACACTAGTGCATAAGTGGCAAAACCGGATGCCCCTTATCCCCGTCTGACATGTAATGTCCGCCACCAAACATGACACTAGACCCGAACCCCGAGCCAATGCGCAAGCAGAGCCCCCCCCCCTCTTCCTGATGCCGCCTGATTTCTCGCAGTCATTTGTCGTATGATCTCTGCACTGCCCTACTCAGCCGCTCGACTCATATATTGGTTTATGATGGTTTCCTGTTTTACATGGTTTCGTTTACGACGTAGATTGCCCCCCCTCTCCAGACCCATTCGGGCATAAGCACGTTGAGCCGAAGAAGTCAACCTTTGCCAGCTAACTTCACCAGGCAGCAGCAGAGACGACACGTCGAAGTTGAAAAGTCAATCAATAATACAAAGCCAAACATTTAGCTAAATACCGTGACAAAGCAAAAAAGTACATGTCATAGACCAAATCGCGACCTCCATCAGCCATGCCCAGCCTGCAAATGTGGCTTGTCCCCTGCCCTGAGGGGAAAAATAGAACGAAAAAAAAAAAAAAAGCCGAGCCACCACTCTTATCATTGTGTCAACCGTCTTCACATGACCAAAAAGCACAACCAAAAGAAAAACTATAGCCAAAAGCTAACCAGGACCATTCTCTGGTAAAATGCAAAAGTTCAAAAAGTAAACAAGACAAACCTCAACCTCGCTCTTGCAAACGCCTTTTTTAATGCTGCGTACCGAGGCTGCGTATGTAGTTCGCCTCCCAGTAGGCTGTCGCCCAATGCAGCGTCAAGCCATGCTTTCACCCCCTTTCCATTAACCTTATCCACGCCGTTCGGTCACTCGCCCTCTTTCACGCTGGCCTCTTTCTGCCGTAGCTTTTCCTCGGCTATTTCTGCCCGCCGTGTCGCCTCTGCCACCTCTTGCTTCAGCTGCTTGATATATTCAATGGCCATCTCCACCGTGCTGGCCTTGCTACCGGGTGTGTTGCTGGCATGATTGCTCCCGTTGCCGCTGCGGTCCTGGCCGTCCTTCTTGGTCCCGCTCTTGGTAGAATCGCCGCCGCTACCGCCGCCGCCGCCGCCGCCACCACCACCACCACCCCCATCCTCGCCGTCACTGCTGTCCTTGGAATCCTTTGGGGGCGGCTTTGGCAAGAGTGTGGCAATCTCCTGCAGCGCCGAGTTGATGCGGTTGCGTCTTCCCTGCTCCGCAATCTTGTGCGACGTCCGCTTCGACGTCAGATTCGTCGACAGCTCGCTCGGATACGACACCCCCGGCACCAGGTTCCCCTCCAAAATGTTCTGGTAGTTTGACTTGGTCGCCAAGAGATGCGACGCCTGGTCTTCGGCCGCAGCCGCACTTCCCGGAAGCAGCGGCTTGATGTTGGGCGAGATCTTTGGCCGCAGAGCAGGCGACGCGTGGACCGAGCTGATGCTGGCCCGCTTCTTGCTTGCGCCGCGTGGGAGCAGTAACGGCGTCTTGCGCTGCGCAAGCGTCGAGGGCGTGGCAGGGGCTGCTGTCGTCGAGAGCGCGGGTGGTGCGACAGCAGAAGATACCGCAAAGCCGCCGCTTCTGCTGCCGCCGCCCGGCAGCAAATGCGGGCTCTGGTTGGCCGAGGCAGGACGGCCAGGCTGGCTCGTCTGCGAGACCGCCGGCGCTGGCAGCGGTTGGAATGCGGGCCGGCTTGCCGAGGTAGGCTCTAAGAAGGGGGATGACATCGCTGTGGCCAAGGGCGTGTTATGAGCGCTCTGCGGGGCGCTGCTTGTCTTGGCGGGAGCCGTCATTTGCGGCTTCTGGAATCCCATGCTGAGAGACTCGGGCAGCTCAAAGCTTTCAATGTGGTCATTTGCAGCAGAACTTGCATTTGCAGAAAACGATGCGCTATCGGCATGACCAGCGCTAGGCATCTCACGGTTGTCGACGTGGCTTGGCCCCGACGCATCTGATGTTTTGAGAGATCTTTGCTGAGGCGACGCCAGTTTCATCAAGGAAGCAGGTGTTGCAGGCGAAGGGAAGCCGCCGCTGCCCGGGAGCAGCGTGCCGGCAGAGTTCGACAGCGCGTGTCCGGCGGCAGAGACATGCTTTTGCGGATGAAGGTATGGAGACGGCCGCGTGGACCGCGACTTGGGCAGTGGCGGTGGCGGCATATCGGTCAGATTTTCGGGAGACACAGAGCCATTCTCGGAGTCTGTGGCGCCGGCGGACGAAGACGACTGGGCGGCCCGAATGGCCGGTGACGATGTCACGTGCATCTGCTGGTGGTGTTGGGTTTGGAGTTGCTGGTTGGGCTGTCGGATGATGGGCGATGTCAGAGCTTCATTTTCCAGCGATTCCGCAAGCTGGTCCAAGACCTGGGCGTTGATGACAGGCGTGGCGTTTGTCTTCTTCCGCTGGGGCCGCGTGATTGGCGACTGGCGAACGCTGGCTTTCCGTGTCTTTGGGGCATTTTGCCTTCTCGCCTTCTTGGTGGCTTCGCCCGGAGCAGCCACGGACGCGATTGAAGTAGACAGCGACAGAGACATTGGCGCCGCAGACGACATGGTCTCTGGCAGAGTAGTCTCCAAATCCATATCGATTGTAGACGCACCCAAGCTCAAGCACGCGTCGAACAGCGAGGTCGGATCCGTCTGCGCATGCAGCGCGGGCGATGTCAGTGGGCTGAAGTAGGCACCGGCGACAGAGAATTGGTCGACTGGGAAGTGCGTCTCGAGCGGTGTCACCGCGGGCGATACCAGAGGCGTAAACAACAGCTGGAAAGAAAGAAAGTGTTAGCATAGAACTTTAAAAAAAAAAAAAAAAAAAAAAAAAAAGCAGACAAAATATCCCAAAAAAAGACTCACATCCTGTTGTTGAAATTGTTCGTAAGCACCCTGCTGCCGTTGCTGGTGCTGATACTGGTGCTGCTGTTGCATCATCTGCTTTTGTTGCTGCTCCTGCTGATGCTGCTGATGCTGGGGCTGTGACAGCTGCCGCTGGTCGAACTGGCTGCCAGCCTGCAGTTCTATGCTTTGCGGTGTCGGGGGGACCATGCTGCTCTGGCGGGCAAAAAAGGCAGCGTTTCGAGCATTTTGCTCCTCGAGCTGGCGCTGCTGCTGTTGCATGCGCTGCTGCTGCAGGTATTGGATCTGGGCATCGATGTCGCTGATGGCCTGGCTTGGCGATTGTGAGGACGTCGCAGTCGTCGGGACGGTCGGAAGCGCACTGGCGCCCGTCGACATCGTCGGATGGAGGGAGCCGGCGGTGGAGGATCGTGACAGGATCATTGGCGCACTATCAGCGCCGGACATGGGCATGTCGATGCCGTCTCTTGACGAGGGACCGCCGCCTCCGCCGCCTCCGTCTTGCATCATATGTGGCGGCACAGCGCCATCGTTTGATTCTGAAAACTCGGAGAAATCAAAGTGCAGCCCGTCGCCCAGATTCGACATGCTGTTTAGATCGAGAAACTGGTGGAAGTCCTCGTCTGCGCCCGACTGCAGCTCGTGGTCTTGACCATTCCAGCCGTTCGAGCCCATCATGGCCATGATGGGGAGGGGGCCAGGGAGGAGAGGGGCTTAGGGCGAGGCGTGCGAGGCGTGCGAGTTTGCGCGCGCCGTGTGAGGCCTTACCGGTCGCAGACAGCCACACACACGAATCGAGACGTTGTTCGATGTGTTGCGACGCCGTGCCCAGCAAATAAACGAGCGCGCGAAAAACCTTTTTTTTTGTAAAAAATAGAAATAGGAAAAGACGATGCGAAATTCTTCCCAACGGCGAAGATTGGCTGCAAGCTCGCGATCGAGACAGAATATTGATATTCCGATTCGCCGGCTGTGTAAAAGACGACCGCAGCAATTTTGTAGCAAAGAAAGAGGGTGGGAAGTTGAGCTGTGCTATCCTGCTGTCTCTTTTCCCCTCTTTCTGCTCGTATTTTACGAGTATTTCGCGAATATGCACCAAGTGTGGCAGATGGTCCGTGCAAGCGCTGTACGTATTCCGTAATACGTCGTATTTGTACTTTGTAGCGAGGTTGCAACGAGAAAGCTTTCGGCGATCCGATCTCTCAGTCGTGAGAGAAAACCCTGTCCGTCAAAGGCCGAACGCGTGCAACGTTTGGTGATGGAGAGCGAGAGAAGAGAGTAAGAAAGAGAATTAAGAAAGGAGGAGAAGAAGAGCGGACTATTTTTAGGGGAGCATAGTTAGTTTTTTTTTTCGGTTCTTCAAGTTTTTCGTTAGCTCCCCCGTTCCCTCGACGACATGAGACGGTAAAAGATAGGAAGAGAGAAAGGCCGGGATTTTCGAGCGAGGAAAAGCTTCGCAGCAAGAACGGCAGTGAGCTAGCGGAAGTGACAAAGAGGTGGGGGTGGGAAGTTGGAGGGGAACGATGCACCGTTCTCAGGGTCGGTGGATCGCAGTTTCCCTCGTTTTTTTTTATTTCCGTATTCAACAGCGAAAACTCTACGAGTAATACCCAGTCCCAGTAATTTAATTTCAATGATCAAACCATAATTACCCCCCAAAAAACCTGAAGCAACGATTACGGAGTACAGAAGGCCAATCCCCATTTTTTTTCTTACCACAGGCTTCTTCAAAGGATGTGGAACTGAATTATCACATGACAAAAACGGGGGCGTTCTCCATAGATCCTGAAAGCCTGGCCACTCACCATGACCCTAATTGGGTTCTGCAGCCGAGCTAAAGTTTGCTCCAGTAATTTAAGCAATTTGTTCGTCAAGGGCTTCTCTTTGCTATCTGTTTGGCAAGGCCATGGGAGAGAACAATTAGTCGTAGTTCAACAGTTTAATACCTTTCGAAATTTTAAGCTCTACGAATCCTGCAAGCTCTGATTGCATAGCACTTGGAGCTCAATGCTCGTTGAAAAGGGCTTTTTAACGAGACGTTCCCGCATGACAGACAAAAGCCTCGCCGACAAACCAAAGGGGCATCCCGAGTTTTCTAGCAAATCATATTCAGGTCAGCTGAAGAGTGGAGGGGTTTTAATTCTGCAACAAATATTGCGCTGCAGCTACTATTACTCCGTACTCCGTACTCGTACGTCGTATTCAGGTGAACCCTTTGCAGTATGTTAATGCCGGAGCCGAATCGGAGAAAAACATCGGGAATTGGGCCGCTTGCCATAAGCGGGGACTTTACCTAATTATTCCCACCTGTTCATACCCCGATATTTTCCCTTGCCGCATCTTTCGTAGAACTCCATCGGGGACTGAATATACGAGGAGAAAAAAAGACATTTTTATTAAACAGTCCTGGCGAAGAGAGGAGGGAAAATAAAAGGGAAAGCGAACTGCCACAAGACACAGTATTTATTTCCATTATGGGAGCCTTTTGTTCCGCATCATAGACGCCCTAGTATTGACGAATGGCAAACAAGGCTGCATGAACCTGCGGCCGCCGTTCTATGACATTTGTACCCGCCAGGGGGGACGTTACATAGGGATGACGGGTCCCAACTTCTCGACGATTTCTAGCGTGGCTTCACCGGATTTGAATGGCCAGTCAGTCTCAGGAGTCTTCTTTTCGTCTTGGAGAAAAAAGGGGCGGTAGTTAATCACCTTTCTGTTTATGTTGCTCTTTTGCCATGACTCTCTACCATTGATTACAGCATCCCATACAAGACCGGTTGTGATGGGTTAGCATCAAGCATTGTTTTTGCTTCATATCGGAACTGCAGCCGTGCAGGCTAGATCCGGCACGGTGTCTCAGCCGGCTTGTGCACGACAGGTGTCCGGTTGTGCGTCTAAATAAAAAATCCATCCGTCACGATGTTGTTTTATGGCTCAGGAAGAGGGCTTCAAAAGGAGCTCTGGTGACAAAAGGTGTCATCGAAAAGAAATAAATAGACCTTAAAATAAAACAAGATTAAAATGCGATATTTTTTTAAAATCATTTAATTTTTTAATTTTTTAATTTTGTGTGTGTGTGTGTGTGTGTGTGTGTGTGTGTGTGTGTTATAAAAGATGTGGTAATACGACCAACAAAAATAATGAGGGTACCCATTAACGACGACCAATTATCAAAGCAAACCTTGACTGTTTGAAGTGAAGTATTATGCAAAAAAAACTTCATGGTCTACATAGACTTTAAAAATGATCAAAGTATAATGGTCATATCAGGTCATATCTGGTCATCTAACCAACATGTCTCCCAACTTTGCCTCCCTGAATGGTCAAGAAAGATGTCATCATAGCAAGAAAGTTGTCGTCACGACAAAGTCCTTCACAAATCACTTGAAATGATAAAAACACACACGCACACGCACACACACGCACACACACACACAAAAAAAAAATAATATAAAATTTCTACTTGATAATGCACTCACTATTCTGTCGGGCCCGTCCAAGTCAAATATTTACAATATGAAACTCAACTTTTCAACCTACGACAAAATTTTACCAATTTCTAAAGCATCTGTTGTTGAACATACCTGCACCATGGGCCAACTCGCCGTTCTGCCGGCCATCCAGATTCCTCGACTACAAGAAGCTGACCTGCCTCCTCTCCCGCCTGCTCCAACTGGCCCCGGAACAATTGGCCCTCGGGAACAATTGAGGTCAGCATGGGAACGCCTGATTCAACCCTTTCGGTCCTGGCTAAAGAGGGAGAAGAAGGAGGAAGAGGAGGAGACGTGGGTCGCGCCTCAAATCGTACGAACGGCCCCTCTGGACGAGACGCCGACTTGGCTGGAGAGAAGACGGAAAAACATACGAGACTGCCGACTGTACCGGCTGCCCCAGGAGATCCTCATGCTGATTCGAGACCAAGCCGACTACCCGACGCGAATTCTTCTTCGCCAGTCTTGCTCTCTCTTTCTGCGGGTTGTGTCTAACCTCGACATGGCCCGGCCTCCCGAAGTGCACGACGTCGTCTGGCGCGCCGCCGTTGCAAAATATTTCAATGGCAAGCTTTTGCTCCCCATCCACGGAACAGCCCGGGAGTTTGTGAGCCGACGACACGAGTGGCGGGGCCTTGTGTTCCGAGATTTTGGCCTGGATCTCTGCTCCAACTGTAGCGCATTTCGCCAAAGTCCAGAATTCAAAAAGCGCTGTGAGAGGATGTCCGAATTTGCGGCCGCTTGCTGCTGTCATTTATTGAAATTCCGGCTCTTTACTTGCAAGAAACCAGTCGAATCCAGGTTTGATTTATACGAATGCATCATCTATGACTCGCCACTCCATTTGTGTTCCCATTTTGGTTTTAGGTGGCCTGCTTTGTGCGGTAAAGTGGAGATATTTGTATCCACACGGTCTTTCAAGCACGGCATATGGGTATGCCACGACAGCCAACACGAGGCCCAGTCACCAACGATCAACGGGGAAAAGTGCCGACCTTTTGTTCATTTTCGAGGCAACCAAGTAGATATCGTGTGGTACTCTCCGGCATTCGATCTCGACGCTCGCGTTCCCGTAACCAAGAAGCATCTGCGCGACTTTGTCAAGTCGCAAAGGGTTGCCGGCGGTCTCGCCTTCTGCCCACATGTGTACGCACAAGACGAGCGCCTCCTGCTTCCATTTGAACCGGACCAGTGCGCCTGCTTCGACGCCGACGACGACAGTAACGCCTCCGAATACTCCGCTGGACAGTACCACTACCACGACCCCGGCAAGGATACGGTATACTGTTGCCGGTGCTACTCGCGGCAGCATCCTGAGGAGAAGGGCAGGTTTATGAAACCGGACACCCAGATCCGACAGGGCAAGCAGGCTATCAAGTCAGCTCGCAGGCGTACGGGTACCCAACAAAGCCCAGTGCTTGTCAGCGCCTGCCACGAATACAAATGCCCGCAGTGTTTGGCGTCCTACGCCTGGATTCGAGGCAGGGACGACCGCGTCTTCTTACGTTGTCACCGAAATGTGAGGCCAAACAATAGTTACGACTATCTCAAATACGTGACTCCGAACTGGGCTTCCCAAAACGATTTAGAGACTTATCGAATCACTTGGTGCGACGATATCAATTGCAAAACTGGCGAATTTTGGACCAGACATTTTTCTCCTCAACAAGCTAAATACGTACTTAGTTTATGAAGAATTTTGGAAGGGGAGTGACATGCGGTTTAGGTGCTTTACGAGGGCAGCTGTTGTGGTCAGCGGAAGGGGGGAAGACGGGAAGAACAATAGCAATAGGAAATGAGTCATGCATGCTTTTGCAGCGCGTCACAGCTTCCTGCATCTGTTGAAAAAGTTTCCTCTGGTTGTCAAGACCGCGCCCGGCCTGATAAGTCAATCCAACCCACGGCCAAAGACGCTGAAGACATGACGGACCTGACAACCCAAGACGACGCACAAGACAAGGACCACGTCGATGCAGGGAACAAGGACATAACGGACCTAAAGGAAGACGGAATGCTGCGAGTGAAATCGGCTGGCATGATATTGGCCAAAGAGCGAGCAAAGCACGACGTGATCAGATTGCGCCAGACTACCGGAGGGCTCTTTTCGCTTCCTGAGACGTTCCTTCCTGAGATGTTCTCTTTCTTATAGTTCCCACGACCGCGACAATAGCCACAACAACCACAACAACAACAGCTTTATGGTTGCTTTTGAGCCCCAAGAACTCGTAGCATCATAACATCTTTCTTTCCTCTTCTTTATTTGCTTTTTCATCAGTAGCTCTTTCCTTCGCACAGCTCGTCAACCAGCGCATTCCCAGCAAGATCTAAGTGAGTATTTCCTACCTTACAGAGCGCAGCACAGCGCAGTCACGACTGCGTGCATAAGGATTCGGTTGTTCTGTTCTTTGTTTAAATGTAGTGACTTCCTCTAATGTTTTCGTAAAGGAAATTTTCATCGTTCTTTCCTTGCTTTTTAATGCTTTCACACAGGATGTTTTGATCGTTGCTTCCTTAATTTCTAATTCTATTGTTGCCATAAATGAAGGTTCCATTGGGCTTTTTTTGGTCCAAATATATGCTCCACGCCAACGTATTTATTGTCTTGTCCCCTGTCAACAACACATTTCCATCACAATATCCTCAATTCCACATCAACACAACTAGACATTATCACAATCACACAATCACACAATCACACAATCACACAAATACACAACCACACATGCAAAACGACAGAATAAACTGTTGCTACTATCGGCAACAACTGTTGCTACTACTGGAAATAACTGCTGTTATAGTGGCAACAAGTTTAGCTACAGCTAGCTACATCTAGCCGCACAAAAAAATCGCCTCTTTTTGTCTTATACATATGAGCCTGCAGCTGAAGATTGCCCTGGCCTCGTTGGTCCACTCAGCGGTGGCCTTTATTATTAATAAATGGCCATTTAAATGACCGAGACGTTCGTGGCAGCAATTCTCGAGAAAGAGAAGATGGAACCGACGGCGGAGAGAACTTTCGCCTGGGACGGTAGTTGCGGCAGAAAATGCCGGCAATCACCTGGCGAGAACTCTCCAGCGCCAAAGAACGGGCTCCCTGGCTGTGGCCACTGCGGTGGAGCACCGACGACGGAGAGAGCTTTCGCCCAGGATGGTGTCTGCGGCAGAAAGTGCCGGCGGCTACATGGGGAGAATGCTCTCCCCTGAAAGGGCGGGCTCCTTGGTTGTTGCGACTGCGGTGGGAGCCGTAGCTGGTTGGCATGCCGGGGAAAAAGCGGCCGAGCATGTTGCATTGCAGGTGTTGATGCAAACCGGCAACCAGGAGGCCGCCCTTGAAGCGGCAAAGTTAGCTGGAGCGGTGGCAGGGAGAGAGGTCGGGGGGGCAGTAGCCGAGAGGGAGGGGTTCGACTGGGAAGCCGGAAGCCAGGCCGGTGCACGCATGGGTGCCCAGGCGGCAGAGGTGACTTGGAAGTCTCTTTTGCCACAACCAGGCAGGATGCGGGGGGGCGAGGTGAGGGGGGAGGAGGAGGCGGCGGGCGGGTGGTGGGAGAGCCGGTTGCGTAACCGGCGGCGTTAACCAACTTCGCCGTGCACGACATTTTTACGAAAAACAGCGAGACGGCAGGCATAATTATCAATCATCATTACCGAGTATCATTTGGGGTTTTGGGGACCCCCCCCCCCTTGGGGGCCGAGCAGCCAGGTCGACGGGTCAGACGCTTCTCATCTCTTTTCACAAGCGTACCCTGCATTGTACGAGATTGCCATTGGCAACTCGTTCATTAATCGGTGGGTCCGCAACAGCACAAGTGCGGATAGCAAAGATCGACCTTCGCTCTCTCATCTTAAGAGAGAGCGTAAACCCCATACCCCTTCCCTACTCGAGCCGGCCCAGCCACCGTTCTCGAAAGGTACGCTGTTAAAGCACCATCATCTCTCAGCAGCAGCAGATACTCTAGCATTGGACCAGCGCTTTGTCCAACATGTTCTTCGCCGCCTGTCCCACAGCGACTGCAGCTGCTTCACGGACTCGACTCTCACGGACTTCAATTTTTAGCGACCTCTTATAGTTGACATTCCTGAACTAGAAAATATATACACACGCAGCTTGGGACTTTACTTAGACTGGGGAGAGAAGTAAAGCCAAAGGAAAAGGGCGGTGCGGTTGTGTATTACGGATGAAGGCGTGGTTGGATTGAACTTGGTCTAAGCAAGGCAGACATACCGCGAGGACAGTACTTTTTGTTATTTTTACACGTTATCAAAGCAAATACCTCTTATTGTTACACAAACCATAGTAGCCCTAAAGCCTTTGCCATCGGAATAACTTTATCACTTAACACTCACTTGCACTTTTCCAATCATTCTCGTTTTCAAACACTCCAACCTCTTACTTCGACAAACGCAGCGATCGCCAACCAAGTTGTGGCGCAGGCGCACAGATTGTTGCGGCCTTTGGACTCTTCTTGGAAAAGAAAAGACGGCCAGAATTTTTTTTTTTTTTTACAGCCCAAATCCAAATTTCTTCAAAGTAATAAAACAGCCCCCCTCACCCCTATCTTCCTACATATCCTACCTACTAATCGTAATGTTTTCGAACAGCTCAGGGCAATCAGAAAGTTGATCATACCCCGTACTTTCTTAGCCGGTGTTGATATGGCGTCGCGGAAGGATAAACACAGTGACGAAACCACGTCATCAGAGAACACAGTGAATGAGGTAGAGGAAGTTCTGCCAGATCTAGCACCGCCGTCAGAAGACGAGGCCAAGAGATACTACCGTCGGTTGCCGTCGAGTCCTCGACTAGTCGGGCGCACGTCAGGCAAGGAGCTGTGGCAGGCCCGCTTCCCAAGTCAATCGGTGCTTCCCCGCAGCGAGGAGATTGCCACCGTGGGGCAGCATAAGATTGTGCAGCTGTGGAATGATATCCTTGAGTCCCACGTCATGAGGATCATCAAGGACCTGCCGTGGACCTCTGTGGACGTGGTGCGCATCGGGCTCAAGAGCGCCAAGAAAAGCGACAAGCCAGTCGTTGTCTGGATTGGCGTCTCTACGGCGGACATTCCCTGGCCAAAGGTCGCTGACGTTCTGAGGGCGTGTCGTGTTGTCCTGGATGAGCGGGGCTTAGACGACGTCGAGGTCGAGATCCGTGTTGCCGTCTTTTCGCAGGCGGCAGGCCCAGCTCTCTTGCCGGCTCGCCTCCCAACTCGCGTTCACTGGGATGTGCCCGTCTATTCTCTTTGCAAGCACTACACAACGGCAATTGGGCACTCATTTGCCTCAGCAAAGACACCCGAGACTCGAGGCACGCTCGGTATGTACCTTTGGGCAGCCAGGCCGGATAGCTCTACGGACCTTTATGCCCTAACATGCCGACATGTTGCTCTGTCGGAAAGAGGCTTTCCCGGCAATCGCCCGTACCGCAGACGTTCCCAGAGCCAGCCAGCCAACCGGATGATTATACCGGCCTCCAACACCTTGGAGAACTGGAGAGAATATATTAAAAGCTTGGTCGAGGAGCGCAAGAAATTTCTGCGGTCTACCAGGGAGGACCCAGACTCGCAGCCTGCAGATGTACAGGCGCTTGAGTATTCACTGCGTACCGCCTCCGAGTGGGAACGGACCGTGGACTCGCTGCAACCCATCGGCAATCGGATCGTGGGCGAAGTCTTCTTCGCGCCATCCATAGGCCATGCGCACAACAACAGCAACAACCGGCCCCTCTGGACCCGGGATTGGTGCCTCGTCCGTATGGATCTCAACAAGTTTCCAGGCCAGCAAATGCCGCAAAACGTCGTCAATCTCACAACCGGGCGGTGGAGGCAGGAGGTAATGACGAAGCTACTCAACCCACATCCTAGGAGTCCCCACAAGTTTACTTTCCCCGAGGATGGTCTCCTGCCTCTCTCTGGTGTGATACCGATGGAAGAGCTGTTTAAACCCAACATGGTGGACAAGAACGGGGAGGACTGCATTCTCGTGGGCAAGCGCGGTTCTACCTCTGGCCTGACGTTTGGCACCGGCAACGAGATCGAGTCTGTTGTGCGCCGATACTGCGGCGAAGAAGAATTTATCTCGCGAGAATGGCTCGTGGCCGGGTTCGACGGACTGAACGTGTTTTCCGAGGCAGGAGACTCTGGCGCCGTGATCTTCGATATGAATGGCCGGGTAGGCGGCCTTTTGACCGGGGGCTCCTCGTCGAACTCTACGGAAAACGACGTGGCCTATGCTACGCCGATGGCACGGCTCCTATCAGACATCAAGGAGCAATTGGGATACGAAGTCAAGATGTTGTAGGGAAACTCATTGACGAGACCCCGTGCACGTTAACGTGTGAGCCAAAAGGCCATTCTCTGATTAATCGTTTGACGCGGATTTATACAAGGATTTTTGATTTTTGAAAAGGAGTAACAATGATGGATAACGACTATACTACTGTATACCCCTGGTTACGAGGCATGTAATATAAGCTGCAAGGACGTTTGTTTTTCGAATAACAAGAGCCTGGGATTTTTTTTTTCTTCCCTTATCTCAATGCTAGAAACATGTCAAGCAGTTAACGGGATTGACAAGCGAGAGGCTCAGACAAGCGAGCGGTTCGCTTCAGTGTATGATGGCAACCACACAATGTTTTATTTATGCACGAAATAGCTCGCTCTGTATACGGAAGGTTGTCTATGGCCCCTCACTAAACTCCATATTACGCTTGAGCGGCGGCCTCCTTGCCTTTCTGGAACCGAAGTTGGCAGTACTGTGGAGGGTGTCAGCACGGCAGCAGGACTGAGAATTGGAAAAGAGGCGACAGACACTCACCTCGCCGCAGGAGATCGGACTGTACTTGGGGGGGTGGTCCTCGTCGACGCAGTTGTCGAGCACGCTCAGGACCTCGTTGAAGTTGAATCCGAAGAAGAAGGGCATGCTGAGGCGATCGACGGTGGTGCGGTTGTACACCCTGTGCACGGTCGACTTGAGGCGGTCGTTGGAGAGCCTCATCAGAAAGTCGCCCAGGTTGACGACAAAGGTGTCGTCGATGGGCGAGGCCTTGATCCACTGGCCGTCCTTGTTGAGCACCTGCAGGCCGCCGACCTTGTCCTGCCAGAGCAGCGTGAGGCACTGCAGATCCGTGTGCGAGCCGAGGCCGACGTCGTCGGCGCTCCTGGGCGCGTCGGGCCGGGTGCCGGGGTAGTAGTTCATTGAGATGTCGCTGCCGGGGTACGTGGTCACCGGGTCGAAGTAGTTCTCGGGCAGGTCGAGCACGAGGGCGAAGATGCGGATGAGGCGGCGCGCCAGCGTCAGGCAGGCCTGCCAGTAGGCGATGAGGTCCTTCTTGAAGTCGGGCAGGTGTGTGGTGCCTTCCCAGACAAACTCCTCGCCGTGGATGAAGGGCTGCATTTCGGCCGGTATATTGGCAAGGTCCTTGGGCTCGGGGTCATACTGGGGAGCGTAGCGGAACGCAAAGCCTTCTTTGTGGTCTGGATGGTGTTGGCGAGACAGTCAGAACGGGGGCAGAACGGGAGCGCTGAAACCGGGCTGGGTACGAGTAGGGAGGTAGTATGTGGGCAGCCAGGCGAGTAGGTATGGGCAATCATGCTGTTACAACAACTTACCCACAGACTCAGTAGGACTGATTCGCCGAGAACCACACTTTGTCCAGCCGTTGTGGTACTTTGACAGCGAGCTCGACACCTTTTCCTTCAGTTCTGCCGGCTGCTTGAAGAAGGCTCGGGTCTGCTTCTCAGCCCTGTCGATGATCTCCTTGGGTATGCCGTGGTTCTTGATGTAGAAGAAGCCGTAGTTCTCGGATGCCGACTTGACGACGGCAGCGAGCTTCTTCCGGGCTTCCAAGTCGCCGTAGATCCCGGAGATGTCAATCAGCGGGATCTCGTCGGCGGTAGCCTCGCGTGGCTCGGCCGTCGACACGGTGCGGAACGTGTTGCCATACGGGCCTCGGAGCTCGATGGTGGTGAAGGCCGGCTTGGTTTCCGTGACGGTGGTAGACATGGTTGCAGGAGTCAACAGTTGTTTGCAGATTTTTTTTTTTTTGATTCACTGGATATTCGGCTATCTAGGCACTTTGTTTTGGAGAGAGAAAGGTAGATGGAAAAGGCGAAAGACGAGGCGCCAGGCAAGTCTTAAGCCCCCCATATAAGCTTGGACAGCACAGGCTATTGATGTTTTACCACAGCTCTCATCCACTCACCCGCTCAGATGCCCCTTGAAGCCATTTGGGGGTCTTTTGGCTTCCCCGCAACTCGCCGCGTCGCGAAGCTCAAAGAAGCAACGCATGTTCTCCCGAGCAGAGCCAGGCTGACCGGGGCCCGTGGCCTGTTGGAACAGCAAAACAGCAAAGCGCCGGTCTCCGCCCATGATGGCTCTTGATCTGGCCGGGCAGTTTTGCCTCTTCCAATAAAAGCCAGCTGCGGCACTATTGACCAAGAGATAGGGATTGCCACTGCTGCCTTGAGCAACCCTATCAACCACAGGCTTCGGCCTCAAAACCACGCTGGATGGATGTGTATCGCCAGCTTTGCCACGCAGACCCCCAATTGATATGCCAGGACAACGATAGGCGGCAGACTCTGTTGAACTCCTGCCCCCCTCCCAACAGCAGGCGTTACAGTGCTCAAGACACCCTAAACGACACACATCCGGATATCGAGGCCTGCAGGGCGACCGGCTGGTCTAACCCCCAATTTGCCGCTGTATGTCTGTTTGCACTCTGCTGAAACAAGGTGGCTATCGAAGGGAAAGATGCGACCGTTGCTCCATCACATCTCCATAGAATGCTCATTGCAGCGTCTGTCTCCAACCTAGTCGCATCCTCGCTGAAACTCGACTGCCTGCCTTATCTATTATCTATGGCGCCAATTGGGGGTTCCGCACCTAGCCGCCAATTGGGGGGCTCTATCGCCTCGCGCCATTTGGGGGCTCTATCGCCTATTTGGAGGCTCCGCAACCTGGGAGCAGTGGAGCCAAATGGGGCCGGATGTTGGCCTGAACCTCTTCATCTGCATTTTTGCAATCGACAACACAATGATAGATATCTCTTGACCGGGATCGCCAGTTTGCGCCATGGTAACACACATATTATGAGGGGGATTTCCTCTCTTTCGAGCCCGATTCCTGCCTTCTTCGTTCTCGCCCTTTTCGCGCAACAACAAAGACAGCCTCAGCTAGACCTCTGTCTCCTCCTCCTCGGTCGGCACCTCGCAAGATGGACAACTTCAAGACGGCTCTGCGCAAGGCCGTCGCTCCGGTAAAGGGTGCCGGAGATGCAAAGTCAGACTACCTCGACAATGACGACATTCGACCACTGGCACTGAAAGACAGGACCTGGACGCACTGGACGTATTTCACGTTTTGGTTTTCAGCCATGTCGACGGGTGAGTCCCCCCCCAAACGTCCATTTTCCTCTTGTGTTGTTGGCTTTTGGGCTGAGATGAGATCCCAGTTGGAACCTGGTATTCGTCGAGCGCAGCTCAGACCACCGGTCTGACCATGTGGGAGGCCTGGGGCACCAATTTTGCTGGCCACGTGATCGTTGCCTTCATTGCCTACTACAACGGCCGGCCCGGAGCCGTCTACTCGGTCGGCTATCCGATCTTGTGCCGAGCGTCTTTCGGGGTCTATGGAGCATGGTGGTGAGTAAGGGCGGCCCCTTCCCCCGTCCGAACGGCCACACAGCAGCAGTTCTGACGCCCATAATTTCTAGGCCGGCATTCAACCGAGCCGTCATGGCCATCGTATGGAACGGTGTCAATGCCGTCCAAGGCGGCCAGTGTGTCTAGTATGTATCGCCGTAGTCTTTTTTCTCTTCCTCTTGTCCTCTTGTCGCGTGCTGCCAATGTCTAACTGCCGCCGCAGCACGATGCTTCACGCCATCTTCCCAGGCATCAAAACGCTGCCAAACGTTATGGGCAGCGGCTCCGCTCTTGACTCGGGCGGACTCATCGGGTTCTTCATCTTCTGGTATGTCGCTGTGTACTGATGTTGATGTTGATGTTGATGATGATGTTGCTGCCGGCGTCGCTTGATGGCTGACCAGCAGGATCGCGACAAACTTCTTTCTCGTGCTGCCCGTGCCGAGGATGAAAAACTACGTCTACACAAAGCTGGTCGTTTTTGTCATCTCTGCCGTGGCCATGCTTGCCTGGTGTCTGACTCTGGCGGGCGGCCTTGGCCCCGTTGCCTCGCAGCCGTCCACCGTGCACGGGAGCACCAAGGCCTGGCTCATTGTCAAGTTTGTGATCCTGGGCGCAGCCAGCAGTGCCACGTTTGCCAGCAATGCCGCAGACTTCCAGAGATACGCCAAGCGGCCAAGAGACACGATCTGGGGGAACATTGTCGGCTTTCCGGTGTCGATCATGATCGTCACGCTGGTCGGGAACCTCGTTGCGGCGTCCAGCCCACGGATCTTTGGCAAGGTGAGTGAGTTTCGCAAAAAGGCAAACGGCACAAAGACTTGCAATGACTGAAATAATACTGACCCTTCCGCAACAGCTGGTCTGGAACCCGCTTACTCTGCTGGATATGATTCAGTCGGAAAACTACACGGCCGGAAACAGAGCCGGCTGCTTCTTCATCGCTCTCATGTTTGCCTACAGCGCCATCTTCTCGTCCATCTTTGAGAACTCGCTCCCGGCCGGCAACGACCTGGCCGCGCTGCTGCCACGATGGATCTCTGTGCAGAGGGGCATGTATCTCTGCCAGGTCATCTCTGTCGTCATCCAGCCGTGGTATCTCCTGGGCTCTGCTTCCATTTTTATTTCGTTTTTGTCATCCTACCAGTGAGTACCGATGTCGCTTGCCTGGGGCTCTCCTGTCTCACACTACCAGAATTTAGACTGACAGCGGTGCCAGGGTGTTCCTGAGCTCCATCACCGGCGTGCTGCTGGCCAACTACTACCTCGTCGCTCGCGGCTCATTCAAGGTGCCGGATCTGTACACGGCGGACAGGCAGGGCGCATACCACTATTTCCACGGGTGGAACATCCGCGCATACGTTGCGTACATACTCGGCATTGCGCCCAACTTCTACGGCTTCCTCCATGCCATGGGCGTGAAAGCCAACGTCGGCCTCGTCCGCTACTACTACTTTGCGTATCCCGTCGGCATCGTCGTCTCTCTGCTCATCTTCTGGGCGGCAAGCCACTTCTATCCGCCAGCGATCCATTTCCCCATCGGCGAATGGCACGAGCCCCGGGACTACATCCGGCCCGAGGAGGAAATAGAGGCAACCATAGTCGGCGAGGATCTGCAGACAGCTTCGGGGTCCGATTCGTTTCCGGGGACGGACGAGAAACACGTTGCGGGGGTTCTTGAACTTGCAAAGTAGGGGGAGTCGAGTTTAGGGTGGGCGGTCGCAGAGCAATGCTTTTTTTCTCGTTCTGATATAGTCGTTTGGTTGTAAGAAAGGGAAGGGTATGAGCGGGAGAACGAGGATGCTCTCTTCTATTAGGTCCGAATTTGACATCCCTGATGCTTCACAGCGATGGCTGCCCCTAAAAAAATGTGCCAAGTGCCATGTGGAAAGATTATGAGATACGATGTGGCGGCGAGGACTGTCGCCGTGTCGATTGAAACCGCCTCCATCGCTTCACACCACCATCAACAGTAAAATTGTGCTTTCTCCCCCCCCTCCTAAATGGCTTCGGGGCTTTTATAGGGCGAAAGCTTACCGATCGTAGCTCGGCCTGCTGGACTCGGCAATGCGGGTCAGCCCTGCCTGGCAGTCTACGGGTGTCATTCTATAAGCGCGAACTATGTCTACAAAATTATGATGGACTCATCAAAAAGATCCCGCCCAAGACGCGTTTCGTCGTGGATAGTGGATGGTGAACAGCCAGAACCGAGCACTCAGCTTAGCTGTAGTAATTGCTTTCACAAACAAGAGGCACAAACAAAAACTGGGTCATGATCAGAGATAGCCTCGGTGAGCAATTACTCAGATACAGCAACGATCCATCTGCCAGCCTCGAATTTGTTCAGGCCAAGACTGGGCTGAGTGGCGAATATAGAGGATCCTTCTTTGCTTGTAACTCGCTTTTTGAAAAGTGACCCTCACCACATAGGCGAAGCTAACCCACTTCCGTTAGCAGATGTCGACCCCCAAAGAGATAACGAAGGCTAGCTAATAGAAACGCTATGCTAAGGAACTTATCTACAGAACCCAACCCCAAAAGATAAGAAAATCCCCTTATACTTCTGAGAACCCCCAAACCTGCTTGGCTTGGACGACAACCCCCAACGGAAAAGCCATGATGCTGCCGTCTGTCATTTGTCGCCGAGAAGGTGCCCCAGATGACCTTTCAGCTGCTGATGGCTCCGAACATGGTGCTTGGCCACATACGCGAGCAAGGAGCAGCTGATGATCCTGGCTCCAGCCGAAGCCGCACCCGCAGCCGCAAGAAGGCGACGGGCACGTACGACAGGCCCCATAGGTGCACTGCGCAGGGGTGCAACAAGTCCTTTACCCGACTGGAGCATTTGCGGCGGCACACCCTGAATCGTAAGCATCCTTCGCTGGGGCTGCGTTATCACGCTTAGAAAAAATGGGAGTCTTCTCTATAGTTGTTGGCTAACAGGTGCTTCTTCAGATCAGCCGGCACAGATCTGGACATGTGCACAATGCAGAGCGACTTTTGTGCGTCCAGACCTGTGGCGGAGGCATTTGCGCAAGAACCATGCCGAAGCCACGCGCCTGGACGTCTCCACGTCCGCTGCAAGCTCCCCGGAAGGAGCCCAGCCAGTCTGTCCCAATCACGCTTCGCCTCCATGCCTTCTGGACCCTCTCACAGCTTCCACTGGCCATCCAGCCTCGCTCGGCCAGGGGCGAGGCCACCGGGAAGACCCGAAAGGAGGGCTTCTACGTGCTTCCGCTCTGGCTACTGTTGATTTCCAGTCGGCCAACCAGAGCAAGGCTAGCAAAGATCTTTCGGCGGCGGCTCTGGGCACGCTGGGCACGACCATATCGCCGCCGCCGCCGCCGCCGCCGCCGCCGCCGCCCTTGGTCCAGACGAGAACCGATGCCTTGTCTTCGGACGACACGGCCTTGTACAACGCGTCCTCCGAGCACAATGGGAACATGGTCTGGGAGCCCGGCTTCGATTTCCGCTATGCCTCCCTGACCACCGATGTCGACCTGGGCTGGCTCTTCGAGACGGCATTGCAGTCGGAGCCGCTCCTCAGTGCCGGCGAAGACACAGCAGGCGGCCACCGGCAGCCACCTCCTGCGAAGCAGGAGGTCTTTGCCACCGTGCCGGAATACGAGAAAGACCCGGCCAAGTGGAAGGACGAGAGTGCGGCTCTGCGCTGTCGGTTCAGGATGTGCTGTTTGATGACGGAAGCGCGCCGGCTCCACCTGCTCGCCGTTCTGCGGCACCTGCCCGAGTTTGACCTGTCGGACCCGATCTTTGACCTCAACAGCATGAAGCATGGCCTCCACCTGTACGCCAACCAAATGGCAACAGAGTACTCCATCTTGCAACACCGGATGACCTTTGCGACCGAGGAAGACGCTCCCTACATCGCGGCCTTCTACGGCGAAGAGGCGCCCCCGGAGCTCGTCTGGGCCATGATCACCTTGGGGTGGACCCTCCGCATCAGCGAAACCGGCCACGAACATCGCATGGCTTGTCAGATACAGCGCGTCTTGCGTCGGTTCGTCATCAATGTGAGTCTCTTTGCACCTCCCTCCGACTGCTCTGAACACGTGCAACGAGACACACCGTTTTGTGTATACTCTGGCCTAATCTTGCAAATGGACAGCATCCGACCTTTACCACCTTCTCCCACCCTCCGTCTCTCTGGGTTGTGCAGACACTTTTCATGGTCCTAGTTTTCGCCAGATATCAGAGCTCTCGTGAAGACTATGGGTTTGCTAGCATCTTCCATGGCGTCCTCCTCGATGTACGTTTCTTCGCCGATGACGGGACCGCTCGATGACTCTGGTGACGATGACTCTGATGGCTTTTCTTTTCGTCCAAAGGCTAGCTAACAACGGGGCACGCAGGCTGTGCGGCGCTTGGAAATAAAGTCGGACGATCCCGATCCCTCTAGCGTTGCGAACCCGGCCACGGCAAAGCAGGAGTGGTGCAAATGGATCAAGAGCGAGTCCATCCGGAGGTAATGGGCATTCTTCTTGCGAGTTCCTCTGCGTTGCACACGACGAGCGTTGCTGACCGAGGCGCCATCCAAACTAGGATCATTTTCCAGGCCTTCATCCTGGACGTGCAGCACCGGGTGCTCCACGGCGGCGTCGGGTGCATGACGCCGTTCGAGCTCAATCTGGCCATGCCGGAGGCAGACACGGCCTTCTACTCCGAGGACCACGAGACCTGGATCCAGCGGCGCCGAGACGAGCCGTACTCGAAGCCGCCGCACTTCTTGTCCATGCTCAAGCGCTTCTGGAACTCGTCGGGCAAGCAGCAGCTGCCGCTGCTGTGCCCGCGCGGCTCCAAGATCGTCATGTACGGCATCCTGTCGATTGCCTGCGAGATGCGCAACCGCGACGACAACATGCCGCTGCCCAAGGCCGGCGACAGCATCTCGTCGCTCAGCCAGAGGGTGAGGAAGTCGTTTGAGACCTGGGTGGCGTGGCTGGCCCTGAGCGACCACATCCTGGTCCACGGCGTGAGCGCGAAGCTGCTCAAGCGCAACTGCTCGTGCATGTTCCGCCTGGCCCACACGCTCTACGAGATCACCGTCGTGGATCTGCAGGTGGTGGCCGGAAAGGAGGTCATCGAGGGCAAGCGCATCCGCGCGTCCGACTACAGCCGATCCAAGAGAAAGGTCCGGGCCTGGGCCAAGGAGGACCGGGCCCTCGTCGGATTGTCGTGTGAGTCTTACCACCAGCTTTCATCTGCCTGCAGGGAACATCATCTTTCATCCCACTTCTGATCCTAACCAATCGACTTCACTCCAGACGCAGCCTCCATTATCCAGGACCGCTTGAGCCCTTCTTTCCTGCTCCACACCCACTGTCACCATTGCCACTGGTGCCTGTATGTGGCCGGGCTGATCTGCTGGAATGTCGGGTTTGCCCTCTCTGGTAGCACCATCAACCAGGACCTCGTCTCAGAGCACCTGGCCGGCTCCGAGAGTCTGGCGCGGCGCCAGTGTGACGAGTACCTCGCCGCCGTCGTTGGGCTGCAGGCTGGCGGCGAGGGCGTCAGGCGTGCCGTCGAGCACGCCAAGGAGACGAGCGGAGTGCTGATGGTGCTGATACGGCTGCTGCAGAACGAGACGAGGAGCGGAATGGTTGAGGAAGGCTTGTGTCTGCTGAAGCGACTGGTCGGCATTCAGACAGCAGACCCGATGTTGGGGGCTTAGCGAGCGCTAGAAATCGTTCAAGTCTCCGTCAAAGAGCCTATTAAAAGCCAATGGTTCTTTTCAAGCAAAAGGTATGTAGTTTGCCTGTTTCCTAAACTATAGTAAAAAGCTCGTATAGTCTCTCCAGAGAGCACTATAGAAAGGAGAAAAAATCCACGAAGCAACATTAAATTATAAAACAAAAACAGAAAAAAACTCCAAAACAAAACCCGAAAAAAAAACTTTCCAACACTCCAGATCAGAGCCCGCTCTTCTCACTGGGTGGCCCCGTTTATGGTAGCCGCTTTTGCGTCTCCATTTTCAGTGGCCACCTCCTCGATCCCATGTTCTGTAGCTGCCTTTGCATCTCTGATTTCCACGACTGCCTTTACGCCTCCGTTTTCCGTGGCCACCTCCTCGGCCCCATGTCCTGCAGCTGCCTTCGCGTCCTCAATTTTAGTGGACGCCTCCTCGCCCTCATTCTCAGTGGCCACATCCACGTCACCGTTTACCGTAGCCACCTCCTCGATTCCATTTTCCGTAGCTGCCATCGTGTTCCCGCTTGCCGCAGCCACATCCTCGTCCTTGTTTTCCGCAGCCACCTCCTCGTCCTTATTTTCCGTAGCTGCCTTCTCAACCCCATGATCTGTAGCCGCCTTTGAGTCTCCGTTTTCCGTGGCCGCCTTTGTGTCCTGGCTGGCGTCTCCGGCCGGCCCGGCCACCCGTATGACAATGCCACTGGCGTCCTCGATAAAGGCGATATCGTCGTCGTCAAAAGTCCGGCGTACCTCGCTCTTCAGATCCTCGAGCACATCGGTCGCCGACGGATACTGGCAATGCCAGCATTTGTGTATCACATCGGCGAACAGCAGTCGGCCCGTGATTGCGCTGATGCCGCCGAGGCCAACGCCGCCGATGTCGGGGCCAGAGCTGTCTGCGCGCATCGGCGGCGGCGGCGCTAGGTCGGGGAACTCTTGGCGGCTGTAGCGCTCCTCGACCTCCTTGTCGGGCACATCGTCGTAGGGCCGGTAGCCCGTGATGATGTGATAAATACTGGACCCCAAGGCAAAGAGGTCGGTGCTGGGGTCGACGTCGTCGGACTTCGTGTCGCGTGGCAAGAAATACCGCGTGCTCTCCAGACACAGCGGCGGCTTGTTCTCGGCCAGCAGCGCAGCGCCGGCCAGGTCGATGATGCGCAGGCCCAGGCGGCCGTCCAGCGCCATGTTCTCGGGCTTGAAGTCGGAGTGGATCACCTGGAGCTGGTGCAGCTGCGCCAGCCCGTCCGTGGCCTCCAGCACCCAACTCGCACGCTGGCGCATGGGAATGGAGTCGTGACGGCGTAGGTCCGTCTCCTTATTTTTTTTGTCGGTCAGATATTCGTGCTGTGTGAAGCCCTGCAGGTACTCAAACAGATTGGCGTTGACCAGGTATTCGAATTTGATTGACACTACGTCGTCGCCATCGTCGTAGCTGTCGAGCATCCTGCAGAAACGCGGCCGCTTGCTGTCGGCTGGGATCCGCGCCTGGAGGTACTGATACACCTCGATCTCGCGGCGCATATGACGACACATCATTTTGCGCCCATGCCCCGTCGGCTCCCACGGGCGGACGGCTTTGACGCAAAACGTGCCGCAGGGCGAAGGCAGCACAATGCCCGATATGCCTACGCCCAACATAGTCTCCTAGTCACACATTTATGAGCCTTGGTCGAGCTTTGGACGTTGGTAGGAGGTAGCACCGATTCCGTCAACATGCCAAGGAACCTACAAACAAATTAACCACTCTGGCATCAAAATTGATGCCAAAGCTGGCTGCGGTAGGGAGTATTCTATCATGGAGCTGCACCGTCCTAGTACTAGAAGCGTTTCCTTTCATGGCGGCGAGACTGACCGAGAAAAAACGGTTGATCAGAGTTGGCGCACAATCTTGGCCTGTACGCGGGGGGATGAGCTTTAAATTAGGCAGCGATTGAAATTCACGTGACTGTTTGAGAAGCCCCTGAAAAGAGGCCTGTGCATGATTGACATTGAAGATGGATGCGTCTTAACATTATCCATACTCCGTATTACGACTGGAATGCTTTCAAAGGATCAAAACAAATACTAGTATATTGAAATACAAAAAAGATACTATCGTTAACCACACCTGTACTGTCAATTTCTGTGGTGTCCTTCTTTACATCTTCATGTGTCAAAAAATAAAACAAACTAGGAATGCAGCACTAACGAGTTGTCGGCGTATGTAATAACCCATCCTCCATGGAATCAAGCCCCGTAGCTAGAGACATCTAGTATGCCTCCCCGTGTCAAATGTTTGTCATCAACGCTGAGAATAACCTTCGTCATTACAGACCGGACAATCATCCTTGACCTTTGAGGAAGCCAAATAAACGGTCTTCATATTGTCACAATCCGAACCTCGGGCGTCGGCCTCCCTGCAACGTGAAACGTAAGGGTCGTCTCGCGTGTGACCACAGTTGTAAATCTTGAGGCTCATCATCAATTGACACATGGTTGTATCCTGTTATGACAGTGTCAGAGTGCAAGTAAGGCGTGGATAGGGAAAGAGAAAGAGAAGTGGCGGGGAGGATGGTGATACTCACGATGACTTAAAGTGTGGTTGTTGTGTTTTTTTCTTATTGAAATGCGATCTGGAGTTGAAAATGATGCTCTCAGATGCGAGTTTGAGTTGAGTGTGTTGTCGAAAATGTTTCTTTCAACCCGGTGCTATCGTGGAGGGAGGACGGCCTTATATAGTCGCACATCTGCGCATGAAGACGAAGTCCCTTCGTATCTCTCTCCTTTCCAAAGAAGCCCATGGAGCGCTGCTGCCTACATGGATTTACACAGCGTTGCCCGGCTTTTGCTACATTGTAAGCTGTTTTCTCACGCCAAGTTGAGGGTACAAATGCACAGCCCCCGTTGTGATGTTTTGAAATCTCTCATGTGAACTGTCGACAATGCGATGTCGTGGCAGCTGCCTAGCTTGCTGTCCGTATGATGTGAAACTTTTGCCATCAATTGGCTGCTGAGGTATTGCAATTGTTATATCGTGTTGGCGGCCATGGCCCGCCTAGACATGAGTCATTGTTTGGCCATAAATACTGGCCGTGCAGACCACTGTGCTGGACCAGAATTTGTGCTTGTGATTTCTTTTTAATCACAGCGAGAAAAAGTCGGTGATCTGAGCAAAAGAAGCCTCGGACAACTGACAGAGTGTGAGCGGAGACATGAAAACAAGGCTCTGACATCTGTTTACCCCATGTGAGGGTTGCGGCCAGGCTTAGGACACAGCGTGCACATCTACGGTGGGCCCGAATGCAGAAACGGACACGCAAAGTAGAGGCCTTGGTCACGAGCGACTACTGAGGTATTGGTAGGCATTCTCCTCTCCATGTTTAGTGGACATTTTCTTGCTATGGTTGACAAAATACCTTATCGTTAGCTCTTCACAATCATATACGAATTCTCACATATCCATAGGAGCGTGGAATGCGCGTGAGCGTTTAATTGTCGTGTGCAAGTTGGATTCTCTCAATTTGGTACGTCGACTCGTACTCCGTATAGCAGAAATTAAGCTCCCCAGGCCCACCGGGCCGAGGCCCCTTTATCAGCAGATAAACAGGTTGCAAGCACAGCCACTGACCGTTGACGCCGCCAGCCCGGTCACGTCAATAAGCCATCGACCTTATCAACAACCAATTAAACGGCTTGATACTCATGTGACCATGGTTTTGGTCGTGCAGCATGGCCATTGCAATTCAGAGCTGCGCCGCCGACCTATTCGAGAACCCGAAGTTCTGTTTTCAGGGCGATGCTGCCTACAGTTATTTTATACAACGACCTCGGTTAGTAGCCGGCAAACCAAAAGAAAACAACACAGCTTTTCTAACCGCCTTCTCAACCCTTCGCCATTCAGGAAAGAAAGGAATTTGAAAAGCCGCCTCCTCTCAACACCTATAGGACTACCACGAGCCTCCATCCTTGTAGTAATGCGTTGTAATACATTTCATACTGTCAACAGTGTCACACAGCATTTATACGGCCCTATAGGCTCCCACCTGCTAGCTCCCACTTGCTAGCTCCCGCCTGCTAGCACCCGCCGCTAGGCTTCCGCCGGCGCCGTTACCTAAGCCTCCAGCCTTTTTGTTGGGGCAGTGTCCCCGCCATGTTTTGCTACGGGATTGATTTCATTGCAAACTTGTAATGAAAACTAATCAGCGACGCTCTCTTGTCGTGACACGATTAGAAATCGCCTCGTCCGTCTCATCTCTTTTCTTCTATTATTATTATTCTTTTTCTTCTTTCTTTTATTTTTGACGCAACCCGGATCAACATCGAACAACTGTACAGATTGGAATGCAAATCTTCCGGGTGAGAGAACCTGATGAAGAGCCCTTCGCCTTGCACGAAAAGCGATTTACCGCGTCTGCGCAAAAGCCCTACAAATGAAAAATTTGGTAATATGGAACAAGACCAGCGTCTTGGGCTCTGGCATGGGCGGCCACGCTTGGCGAGTTCGATTTTCAGGCGACGAAACATGCTGCGCCCTCAAGCGTTCGCGTGCCCTTTTTGTAGTCACAAGACCAATAGTCTGTACTGGCGGTATTACTCTTGTACCAGAACAATGTTGAAGTGTGGGTAGACTATATTGCTCGGGAATTGGCTGAGAAAAACTCAATGAAGTAAAGATTTAACAGTGCTGGTCTGTGGCCATAGTTCTGGACTCTGAAGTGTCACAACAAGTCTTGATTACAGACGCTCACCTGAGATGATCAAAGGTTTCATTTTTTTTGATATGCAAACTTTTTTATGATTTCTTCCCACGCGATATAAATGCGATGATATGACAGTAAAGAAGTGAAGAGACAAGCTTTTTTTTTTCCTTCTTCTTCTTCTCCATTACAGGGAGTGGTGTTTTTATTTCAGTCATCAACAATTTGTGTTTGCGGCCCGTTTGAGCTGTCACCACATCGAACCAAAGCCGGCACCGCATGTCCCCTTTACTTTTTGTGGTAGCCTTTATAAAACAACCCGTCGAGAAAGTGAATTGTTCTTGAGATTATAAGGGCTTTTCGGACAACCATTTCCTCATCAGCACCGGATAAGAGAGCTTTTCCACAGCCCAGCCCAGTGGAGGACGAGCCGTCGAGGCTGTTGGCGGCAACTTCGTGCTCTGCAAACTGGATGGCGGCATAGAGCATGGCTATCATATCATTCACGACGGGAAAACGCTGCTGCATTTCCTCGAGCACGTTGATGCAGAGCTTGACGTTTTCTTGCCGATCTGACGACTGAGAAATCTCAGACAACGACTGCTGTAATTTATGGACAATTCCCGAATTTATGGCGATGGGCGACCTGGAAAATATAGCATCAGCATGGGCCTGGAACGGCATCCGGGTTTTGCCCCTGGCGGTCAAAATTTTCCTCGTTGCTTTCTTACATTGTGATTGGCACATAGGGGCCCAAGCCAAGATTCCTGACTTCGGCCATCAACCTCGTCATGTCGGCCGCCGCGCATTTTGCCCTTTGCCACTGCACCTTCAAAAGGTTGATCATTCCTTGTGACCAATGAGACGAGTTGTTGAAATAAGCCTGTCGTGGCCGATTCAAGGTGATGAGAAATGAGCTTTTCATAGGGTTAGCTCTCAAAACGAACTCGGGAAACATCCCAGCACCGCCGGACGAGCAGCGGAGCAGACAGAAATTAATCCTCAAGTACTCAGCTTAGACAAGAACTTACTCGCACAGCAAAAGAGCCAGATTTCGATGGAACACGAGCATTTTGAGGTTGGCCAAAGTCGACGTCGTCGTGGAAAGAGAGAACTTGTCGGCGAACATGTCTCGCCATGCAGCCAGCTCCAGGCTCGCCTTTTCAACATCGAAAAGACAGTCCACAGTCTTGTCGGTGGCTGGGCAATCTGGTCCTGGCTTGGCACCGACGGAGAAATTGAGCAGGCGAATCTTGGCCACCAAGCGGGTGAGTTCCGCCAAAGAGAGAAACATGGACTCAAATTGAAGCTTCGTGGCCTCGTCGTAGACTCTGGAATAGACTGTAGCGTCCTTGATGTCTTCCACAGCCAGCAGAGGAAGCTCAGGCAGGCATGGCTCCACCTCTGTGATGTTTCGCGAACTGAGCGCGACCACCAGTTCCCGAACAGCACAGGCCCACTGCAAACGCTTGACAAGCTTCTCGTGGTCCACAGAGCCCGAGCCCGTGCATCGCGTTTCGCGGTTGTTTGACAGCTCTTTGGTCATCGACGTAGCGATGGCGAGCCAGTATAGCGGCCTCTGGACCGAGATCTGGTCGGCTCTGGGTGAGCGGTATGACAGCAGCAGAGCAGAGCCAGCGAGTGCAAATTCGTTGCCCTCCGTCTCAAAGTCAAAGAGCAGCTGCAGATTTCGTCAGTAATGGAGAGCAGGGCCATCGGGCCGGCCTTTTCCCTACAGTCACTAGACTCACCTTTGCCTTCCCAAAGAGCGACTCCTGTGCTTCAGCGACGGTGCTGAAGCCAAGTTGGAGGACCACTTCAGGCGCCACGAACTAAGACAAGACGTATGGTCAGCTGACGACAAAAAGACTGCTGAGCGATGCAAACACTGCTTACCGGGCAGGCCGCGAACAACATGGACCTATACAGCAAGACGCTGGTATGGCTCAATCCATGTTCGTACTCACGCCAACACTCGTCTTCTGGCAAAACAGGCATAAATGGGTGGATAAAGAGAAAATAAGCCTTGAGGAATGCTTCCTCTGCCGGTCGGGGCGGAAAATCGAAAACTCCCTTCTTGACGAGGTAGTCCAGGTCGTCGCTCGACAAATGAGACAGTTTGCAGGATCCTGCCACTGTCAAGCTGTCCATACCAGATTCGAGCGGCAGGCTTGTTGGAAGAGAGTCTGGCGCGGAGTTCTGGACCTGGGGAAAGGGGGCCGATAGGTCGTATGCCGAGAAAGACCCATAGTCAGCCGGATCGCCACGCTCCTCGAAAAAGTCTGGGCGTGGTGGAGCATTTTCCGATAGAGAAGAGGCCATGCCATCAGCACCGGACAAAGACAGCGGGCTGTTTTCTGGCCATAGAGCTGAGGCACTGATAGCATCATCCCCGAACAGTAGCTGGTCTTCAAGAGTTGGCAAGGCCGCAGACACGAGCGATGCAGCTGGTCGTTGAGGCTGTCCAGCTACAAAGCTGCTGCTCTCCCGCCTGCAATCTGTCAGCGATGTCCTTACGAGGAGAACTAAGGCTCAGATGCTCTTTTACCTGTCCCTCTGCTTGGTCATGATACAGTCTGCCCCCTCCAGCCGGCATCGGATACACGGGGGCCTCGTGAGGACATCGCAGCGGATCTTTCGAGAGCGGCACCCCTGGCAGGCTTCTGAGGCTCGTTTGCGCTCAAAAGGAAAACCTGTTTTGGGGGCCATCAAGGTCATTGCATGTAGGCTGCTGTCGTCGTGTGGTTATGGCCTGAGTAGGAGCAAAAGCCAAGCTGGCTCATTCCCCTCGTTCCCCCTGAGTGAGGGGCATGGTGTGCCGCACTAATATACGTGGACCGGGAACCTCGGCAGGACCCACTAAACCCACCCGGATAGTTTTCTACTCCACACGAATTACGGGGGGGTCAGTCCAGCGAGATCGCTTTTTTTAGCGTATCTCTGTTGCGGGGTCAAGGCTTCCATTAGGTTACTTTGAAAGATGGGGTATGGGGCGGGCCCAAAACAGGGCAAACGGCAGTGTACGGAGTAATACGACGTAATAGTATCCATACGTATTCTTCAATTAATATTCCATACTACCTAGCAACACAAGCCACGCTGGCGGTGGCCCTCTGGCAGTTTAAGCAGCCCATGTCGGGTTGGCATTAGACCAGCCACGGCGTCCAGAGGGCACCAGGAAGCTGAGATCGGATTTTGTGAGGGAAAAGGGAGCCCCGATGACGTTGATGGGCCGTGTCTCGCCCCATTCCTTCCCAGAGATCTCCTCGTAGAACTCGGGAGTCTTGAAAATATTCGGCCGTGCAGTCTTGAGCGATTCCATCACCATGGCGGCAATCTCAGGCAGGTCAGTGGTGTGACGAGGCTTGAATTCGGGGTGGAGGGCCCGGATAGCAGCCTGCTGCTCGGCCGTGTAAGCCCCGGCTCGGTACAGCCAGATATCATAATGGCACAGCGACAGATCAATGTCAAAGGTCACCGGAGCTTTCGTGCGTTTCAGCAAAGCCTGGACAACCAAGCCGCTGCCCAGAACACCGGTCTGGTAGTCTGCGTTGGCTGATCGGGTTGAAAAACGGTTAGCCGGCACACTGAGGGAGAGTCTTTCTAAAAGGGCGAGGGTTATTGTGTGCTGTGCTTACGCAACAATGGCTGGACGGGCTCCTTGAGGCCCAGAAACTCGCCCGTCATCAGGGCGATTCCGGTAGTGCAGTCGGCAATCTGCTGCCAGCCCGAGCGGTGAGCCCACGGGCCGTTGTAGCCGTAGCAGTCTTCCCGGACATAGATCAGAGACGGGCTCAGCTCGCGCAGGGTCCTGGCGTTGAAGCCCAGCTTCTCGAGCGCATGCGGCCGGTAGCCATCCACGAGGACGTCGGCGCCCTTGATGATTTCGCGGAACAGCGCCTTGCCCTCGTCCGTCTTCAGGTCGACATTGACGTCCCGCTTTCCCGCATTGACGTCCACCATCGCGACGCCGGTGTCCGGCAGCGAAGGGCAGGAGATCTTGATGACATCGGCACCGAGGGCGGCCAGAACTTTGGAGACCGTGGGGGCTGCAACGGCGCGAGCCAAGTCGACGACACGAATACCGTGCAGAGGCCGAGACTCCGATCCAGCGACTGGACTGGGCCAGGTCTTCTGAGGCGCGGGCAGTTCCCTGACGGTGGCGATGGGCTCTTGGGCCGCGATTTTTCCCTGTATGAAAGCTCGTCAGCTTGTACAATCACTTATCACGTTTCGATGTCCCGTGGCGAGCTCGTTCACTCACGTGCTCTGTGGCAAAGAACTCGTCTGGCGTATAGCAGATGGTTCCTGCCTGGCGGTACACCTCGTTCTCGAGATGATCCAGTTCCTCGGCATCATACTGCGCCACCTTGTCTGCCCATATTTTCTTGGCTTCTTCGAGAGTGACGTCCTGCTCGGGGATGTCCAGCATCTTCATGAGGATGGTCGCGTTCATCGACCCGTGCGTATGGTAGTACCGCCCGTCCTTGCATCTGTACTGGTTCGTGCTGGCTCTGTGAATCGGCTTGAGCAGGTCATACTTGTCCACCTCTTTCAGATTCTCCAAGATGGGCTTTGACGCCGTCATGATCGACTCGCCCGCGATGTTGGGAAGGAAGAACGCAAACAGGAAAACCGAGGCATGGTCGCTGTGCCACCAAAAAACATGATTAGCTCGTGCTATCTTCTTGTATGGTTCTGCACACACACATCTTACGTGTTGACTTTGACATCCTGCTTGATCCCGTAGCGGTCTTCGGACACAGCAACTGCGCTTGCGCCGACAAACGCCGATATGGCCGAGATGGTCTCGCTGAACTTGACAGGGACGGGCAGCCACGGGTCTGCGTAACCGGTGAACTCGGTCCTCTCCGCTGCCGCCTTCACTTCCGGGGGGACAGCAAGCCTTGGCTCGTCGAGAAGCTTCTTGAGAAGCTGTTTGGATTCAGCCTGGATTGTGTACTTGGAAGCCATTGTGATGGGCAAAAAAAAATAAAAAATAAAAAAATTATATTCTTCAAAATTATTGCACTATGCTGGTTGGCTATGGTGAAAACTCCTATTATCTGTGATATTCATCCCACACCCCTTTCGTATTTATGGTATTCCCGCTCCTGCGGTTGCCCGCTTTCGTTGTCCATGCGTATTTGGTCCTTTTCCTGTCCATGTCCATCAACTTTCAATGAGGCGTCTTCCGGAAGGGAAGTGCATTGAAGCTAGAGAACCCGCGGCTCGGAGCCCCACAGAGCAAAAACTCGTGGCTGGAGAAATACCACCTGGGGTGTTCGGGCCGCGGAACGCTTTCACGAGGCCCCATATAAAAGATGTGATTTTAGTAAGAGCGTGTCAGGAGGATTGGGGAAACGTTCGGATTTTAACCAGTTTTGAGCGCTAAGGGGGAAAGATGCCGCGGGCCAGCCGTATATAGTATGGATCTTTGCCACGGAGCTTTTGCTCTTTGATTTACATCTACTCGTACGCATTGGCTCGGTGGCGATGCCACTGTTCACCCCCATGAGTAAGACCCGCGTATATGCCGGAATCTATGCACAAGCCTAGTTATACTGTCTAAAGAAGTCAAATGCCGACAATATGATCGGGGTGACTGAATAGCTCTGGGCCACCCCCTCACAAGTCAGCGTTGCGTGTGCGCAGAATTGGGCACAATCTTGTTTGTTGACAGGTGGCCTGTTTGTTAGGAATCCACGAACCCGGAATCCGCGGTCGTACTTGCGCTTCGAACGTCATCCTAGTATCCTCGATATGGCCTGCTCTTAAGATGGCGATTAGCCCTGCAAGGACTACTAGGCTGCGTGTCTTACGACTACTCGGCTGCTATAGCAATATTGAATGCTGCTCATTCTTACTGGGCATTCAGCTTTACCGTGCCGGAGCAACTGGGTACTACAAGAGCACGAAGTAATTAGAGAAGATAGTTTTTTCTGAGCAATTGGGGGCATTTTAAATTAGAGATGTATTACTACGTGACAGCCGTTTGTGATTTACGCGTTCCGAGCTTTGTATTGAGGTTGGAACAGAGAATAGAGAACTGGTTTTGCAAATGTTCTGATAAAGCTTAAAAAGACTGCCTATTGTAGCGCACCAATTCCACATTTCATGACTTCACTTCCGGCACTTCCAGTTGAATGGTGGCTGAAAGACCAGCATCAACAGGGAGGATGACGCCGGTGACCCATCTCGCTTCGGGACTCGAGAGCCAACGCACTGCGTAGCCGCTGTCCCAGCCGTAGCCCTCATATCCGAGCATGTTGCCCTCGGCGCGTGATTTCCGCACCGCATCGCTGGTTTTGGCGTCGTTTGCAAGGACGGGATGTTCAAACAACAAGGGCGTCCAGACGGAACCTTTTGGGCAATTCTCAGTCAGACATATGTAAAAAAAAAAAAAAAAAAAATAGCAAGGGGGACCATGACGTATATTGTGATACATACCAGGACAAACGCAGTTGACCCTAATTCCTTGCTTTCCATGTTGGAAAGCCATATTTTTCGTCATTGATATAATTGCGCCCTTTGAGGTTGGGTACAGAAGGTTCTTCATGCCTCCGTTGAGGGCTGCCACGGACGAGATGTTGACGATGCTGCCCTTGACCTGCCCCTCATTCTTGAGCATGGCAGGAATGGAGTACTTGGCCATGATGACCATGCTGGAGACATTGGTCGTCATGTCCCGTTCCCAAGCCTTGATATCGAGCGTCACCGCATTGCCCTGGCAGCCGCCGATGCCGACATTGTTGACAAGAATGTCCAGGCGACCAAACGAGTCGATCGCCTTCTGGACAATCCGGCTTGCGTCTTCTTCCGACGTTACGTCGCCAGAGCAAGCCACTGCAGTGCCCTTGGCGTAGGTCTCGATATACTCGACCGTCTTCTGGGCCCATTCCAGCTGTCGGTCGACACAGACGACGGCGGCACCATCTTCGGCCAGCAAAAATGCTGCAGCACGACCGTTGCCAAAGCCCTCGCCGGCACAGCCTGCCCCGGTGACGATGGCAACCTTGCCTTTGAGCGAACGGTTGGCTCTGAGATCCATGGCGAAAGATGAGAAGGTACTGTGTTGAGCGAAAGAAGCGTAATGTAAATTGTGGGCCTTATATCAAAGACGTCTTCTCGGGGTCGCCAGACATCATCTGTCTCTGGCAGTAACAGCCCTATTTATGCGCCGAATCTGCTCGTTGCGAATTTCCTTTTTTGGAGGTGCTCCTGTGCTGTCCCTGCTCCACCTGCTCCAGCCTGCTTAGTGGGTGTGCCTTGGTGTGCCCTCGGGTGCCCCCCCCCTTCTGTGCCATCGTGTGCCGGCACAGCCACGGAGCCTTATTTTAGCTGCCTTGGCTTCGCGCAGTTTGAGAGGCACGCATAACTGCATACCGCGGAAAGCCGCGTAATCAGGGACTAAATGGCTTATAGAGATGTTAATTGGTTACAAATACGTACTCGTAAAAGAAGACGGTACTTTTTTTTTTTTTTTTTTTGCATTTTCCTGTTTTTCCCTTCTTTTCCATTCTTTTCTACCACCAAGTCTTCTCAACAGCAGCCAACGTGCCCCAGGAGCTCATACAGGATACTTTCGAGCCGCGTCGACAGGAGATCCTTGCTCACATTCTCAATGCAGATCCAGACGATGACGAAGACGACTATGAAAAAAGGGACGAATATTCAGAGTACGACGTCGAGGCGCTCAAGTGTTTGTTATGGCCGATGCAGGGCCTCATGCGGCATGAACCAGACAAGCGCATCTCCTGCAAGAAGCAGCTTCTTCGATTAAGTGGACAGACCATAGAAGACCATAGGAGACCACAAAAGGGAGGCAAAGGATGATACGAATGCAGTTTAAGTGCAGTAATGAAGTTATGATAAAATAATAATAGCAAATTGGACGTTGTTTCACAGTCATCTGATATGTTTAATATCGTGATACTGGCGCAGTGACACCTAACACGACACGCGCTTACACACTCGTCTAAATAGCCAACTGTACGAGTAACAACTACACCGTACACTGCGGTAACACTGAGGCCTAATTAGGTAAAGTAATAACAATAGGTCCAATAATCTAACTAATCAGAGGCAGCTATTCTACCGTTTAGTCGAATCCCAACGGTCTCCTCCCCTCAGAAACATGTACACATTCTGGGTCCCTTGTTTACACTTGAAGCCGTATGCTTATAACCGTACACATGCTGTTGTGACGCAGGCAGCGCAGGCATGCACAGCAATAGTTCAAATTACGTCACCAAGCACTGGCTGCAGCAATGCGGATTTCGGGCCGCGGAAGTCTAGCAGGGTAGACCCACAGCGACTCCTCCGAGCCGCGGGACGTCTGATCACGATTCCACGCCTTCCAACATTTGCCAAAAGCTGGTTTTGGCACCGTTGCACTTGGTAAAAGACGATAAAAGCTACACCTGGCAAGAGACGATAAAAGCCAAACTCCCATCGCCGTCAGTTGATATTTTAGCACACATCTCAAAGACAACAAATCCTACCAATATACTAACTAGATCAAATCTTATTATCAAAACATTTAGATCGCCACAATGCCTCGCGGAAGCTGCTGGTGCTCCAAGGTTCAGTACGAGTACGATGCTACTCCTATCCACAAGGTCCGTTCTCGGCTGTATTCCTAGTTTCCGGGACTCTGGAGCTAAGCGTCGACTAATGCCCAACAGGTTCAATGCCACTGTGTGACTTGCCAAAAGATCTCTGGCGCTACATTTACGGTCAATGTCATGGTTCCCAAGACGTCCCTTAAGATAACGAAAGGAGAAGACGATCTCAGGTCCTATACCCAGCAGCACATTCTCGGCCGGCCCCTGACTGTCTACTTCTGCGGCACCTGCTCCTCAAACGTTTGGAAGAACCTGCATGGGGGCGAAACAGAGGACCTGTATGTTGTTCAGACTGGGACTCTGGATGGCGAAGATGGGGAGCTCGGAGCAGACGTCGAGGTTCCCGAGGTTGAGGCCTTCCCGAACAATCGGGCCAAGTGGCTGCCCCAGGTTCCCGGCATAAAGCCCACGTGAAGGGAGACTAGCGGATATGCAACCAAGTGCACAAGTGCATGGGGTAGACCCCAATTAGCTACGGTGTATTATGTAGAGAAAATCAAATGAAGTGCTTTCAACATGGACTTTTCTTACCTCCGGGCACTGGAGAGAGTGATATAGAGGGGGAAAAAGTCTCGAGTATTTGATATCTTTCTCTCAAGCCCCAAATGACGACACAACTACCGCCAGGATTTATTAGCCAAACCATGTCCGCTTATTCTGTTGCTCAGTCACCATCGTGTCCAAAGCCAAATCGTCTCGTTTGGCATCAAAATCTAAAATTTCTCGTGGAGCATTTGCTTCAGACCACTCTCCAGCTTTTTTCGCAAGACATTAGGCACAATACGAGACGTTGATGCAGTATTACATCACATTTTGGACATAAGTGCATGTTTATATGAGAAGAAACTAAAAACAATCGCAAAGTAGTCGCACGAGGAAACCACCCTTTCCAGATACGAGTACTCCGTACTCCACGCCACTAAATCTAGCCCTACGAGAATTAGATGATACGTATTGTGGGGTTCGCCGGTTAGCTAGATTCACAACATCACTTGCCTTCAAGCATCATACAAGCACTGACCTTTTCGGGGAAGGTTCAGTTTCGCACCTATCCAGTGCTCTGACCACGACAATTGCGCGTTGCCATGTGCTTCATTGAGATAATTGTTTTCATCCGGTCTTTCTTGAAATGCATCTGGGCAGATACATTATATGTGGAATATACATGGCCATTCTAATTGGAAAGTAAGCTCCCAGGATTTGGCAAGTTGTACAGCCTTGTTCAGCCAAATCTTCGTAGTGGTGGTTGCTATTGGATGCCCCTATGCAGTTCCCAGCATGATTCCATACGACGAAGATTTGTCAACGCCCGTTATGCACGGTCGGCTGAAAAGCTTGATTTCATAAAGGGGTATCTTCGATTTGCATTTGTCAGCGCTCGTTGTTGCACACCACGGCTGCAGTGGTTGCTTCTAGATGCTTTGGATGTTGGATGACAAATTACCATTGGAAGCTGCAGTGACGCAGACGTTGCGTGCTTATCCAAAATGCTACTGCGTAATAATTACGTCGTACAGAAAACCCGCAAGCTTTGTTACCTTGAACTGCCAATTGAACATAAAAGTCATAGCTCCTCCCCCGTTCCAAACATTGATTTTCCCACACTACACTGCAAGTTAAACGCTACCGTTGCATCAGGTCTCAATTCACACAATACAAAGATGTCTGCAAACGGACTCAAGGTCGTGTTTGGCGGTGCCGTTTTCTTTGCCGGCTCTGTCGATGATGTCACCAACTGGCTGAAGACGCTGGACGAAACTGGCATTACAACCATTGACACTGCACAGATCTACGGCGCGTCAGAGGAGCTATTGGGCAAGGCAGGCGCTGCTTCAAGATTCACCATCGATACCAAGCACCCTAGTGGATTTGGCCCACAGCCTTCCACCAAAGAAGCTGTCATTAGCATTGCCAAAGAAAGTCTGCGGAAGCTCCAGACTGATTCAGTAAGTCTTGGCAACAGTGAGGATCGCTGTTTTATTCGGCGAAATTTGTCTTGGCTGACAAGAGGTGCTCCAGGTCGATGTGTACTACCTTCATGCTCCGGATCGTAGACTTCCCTGGAAAGACACTCTGAGCGGCCTTGACGAGCTCTACAAGCAAGGCGCTTTTAAGCGCCTCGGTCTTTCCAACTTCCTCGGGCACGAGGTGGACGAGATTGTCCGTGTGGCCAAGGAGAACAACTTTGTGGTTCCCTCAGTCTATCAAGGCAACTACTCGGCAGTGGCACGCCGCACAGAAGAGGAGGTCTTCCCCGTCCTCCGCAAGCACAACATCGCATTCTATGCGTACAGTCCCATCGCTGGCGGATTCCTCTCCAAGTCCAAGGCCGCATTGACCGACCCGGAGGGCCGGTTTGGCCAGGACAACGCGCTCTCGCAGCTGTACAATGGCTTGTACAACCGGCCTAGCTTTGTCGCAGCCCTCGACGTCTGGGAGCAGATCGCCAAGGACGAAGGTGTCCCAAGGGCAGAGCTCGCATACCGCTGGGTGGCGTACCACTCTAAGCTGCAGGGCGATCTAGGGGATGCCATCATTGTGGGCGCAAGGAAGCCGCAGCAATTGAAGGAGACTGTCGAGGCGCTCAAAAAAGGACCCTTGAGTGACGGGGCCGCCAAGAGAATTGATGAGATTTGGGAAAGCGTCAAGGCAGAGGCTGCGTTGGACAACTTTGAGGTGGTGAGCAAGAAGTGAGTCGGAAATTCTATGACGCGAAGCTGAACGGTCCTGGGCGTTGCTTTGTTGGGTGGGGATTTGTAAATCGAGAGAGAATAAAGGCGGCCGATATTAGACGGAAACTACAAGCTGGAATGATTTATACCATCAGTCATGAAGATGGTCAACATGGAATGGTAGTCCCTGGTAAAAAAGGGTGTTGAACACCACGCGAGGTAGTCCACGCGTCAAGAGCCTTCGTCCGATGTTTTCCACTTCGACATTGGTGGATTCAATTTAGGAATGAATAAAGCCAAATGAGATGTTCGTGTGTGGTGGTTATTTTTATGAATGTTCCATGAAACGATCACTGCCATGACGAGGATAAGGAAGGAAGCCGTGTTTCGTGCGTCGCAGTGGTTGTGTTTTATATCTTGAATCTTATTTTATTTATTTACAAGAGGGCATCCGTGGCTCGCTGCACGCATCTATAACTAAGAAAGCTACACACTCAGATCCTTGACGGCATTTTTTTTCCGAGGAGGGTTCTATCTAGCCAGCAGGCAATATCCAGGAGAGACAGAGAAGGGCAAACCATAGCAGCAACAATGTACCCGATAAAAAGACGCAAAAATCCAATCCAAGATAAAAGGTGTCATGGCATTGTATCCCGCCTCAGACCTCCCTCTGGTCTCATACCATCGAGGCGAACACAATGGAAACGGTCAGCGCTGCCAGCACAGAGCCTGTCAACGTGACAATGTTATTGGATGCTGCGCTGGAGTTGATAAGCAGTGCATTGGACTGCGAAAGGTTGCGGCCCATGGCAAGCAAGCAATCCCCAAATTCACTCGAGATTTCTGATGCCTTCCTGCCATTGGCCATGGCCGCCGGGACGGCGCACCATTCCCAGCACTCATTGACGACTTGGACGGCATTCGGCTGGCAGCAGTGAACCATCCACGGATCGGACGCGTTGGTGCCCGGGATGACAGCGGAGGTGACGTTCTGCGGAATGGGTAACTGATCCGGCACTGCGTTCGTCGGGCAGCCTGAGGGGCCCGGGGCGATAGACATGGTTGTGATGCAGCAGATGTAGTAGAGAAGGGGCTGAGATACGAACGAGGCAAATCAGCCGATTTTTTGCCCTCCAACGTTGGCGCGCTTTGGGACTTTTGGATGGTAGCGGAGACTGCTGGGCAATCCCGGGTCTGTCTGTCTGGTTCGGCTGGGGCCGCATCGTTATTAAATAAAAAGTATACACAGAGTCAAGAGCAGAGTGACTTGCTGATTAGGCCAATCATGTCGCGTCCCTCGGTACGCTGGCCCCCCTGAAAAGGCAATTCGCCTTCCTAAAAGATAGCTTCCAGTCGCATGTCCCGACCCAGGCAGTTGGCAGCGAATTACGACTAATTTTCATGGACGACCCTGACTCCAAAAGCGTAGTAGTGGCACGGCAATTTAATGTCACACGACAGCAGAGACGAAGGGTGAGGAGCATTGCACATGGGATGCCTATCAGGCGAAGAAGAAGCTATTTACGCGCATGTTAAATTTGACAAGCTAGACTGTCTGGACCTTTTGCAGAAAGAACACCTTGATACAGCGACGAATTGAGCTCTGTACTCAAGGCCACTGAGCTACATAATTTCCCCCACAGCTGGTCGTGGATGAACGCAACGATTCGCCCTACAGGGGACAACATAATAAGGAGAGGCGGGTAATCAGATCCACTCGGCCTAATCAACAAAAACACGGCGAGTTATGCGTGGGTGGCCTTGGCCAACATTCGATTTTTGTCGTTCGATTGGGAAGGTGTCGCCTTAGTGCGTCGCATGCGCCACAACGGCACAGTCTCTTCAGAGATAAAGGATTCCATAGCACGAGTATTAGCAGGCGGATCTGGGCCCGAAATGAACAGAATCCTCTTTGGTGGGAAAGGCAACCCCGCAAAAATCCTCCCAATGCAACCAAGAAAGAGGCGTTTACGAGGATCTCGACACCTGGATCGACGAGATTACATGTGCGTCTGGTCATACAGTAATTGGGTAGGGTTGGGAATTTGCCTGGACCGTCGGGAACGAGTGGTTTTATTGTTGAGGGCAGTTATCAAGGCAGAAGAAAATAGACCAAATAATGGGGCATCGTGGGTCGTCCAAAAGATACCTCGAAGAGCACAATACGTACTGAAATAGCTGTATATAAGGGGCGAGCCACAATTGCAAATTCTTTCTCAAAATAAAAATCACAAAAATCACAGGGCCCTCTCCCCTCCAGGCTCCCCCCCCCTCCAGGCTCCCCCCCCCTTAAATGCACTATTTACATCTCCGTCTTGCCAGTCTTCGTCTAGATTCAATTCATGCTTAAATCGCGTATCATTAAGATCTCTGTTTATACGGTTAAGCGGATCCTCTAACGAAAGAAAAATAAAATAAAATAAAAAATAAACAACTGACCTCTAACCCCCCTAAACTCTTAACCCCCTAAACTCTTAACCCCCTAACCTTAACTACTCCGTACCTAGCCACCTAAAGATTTTGGAATTTTTTCATTGGCAATTGTGACTTGTCGCTTGTATACAAGCTATTTCAGTACGAATTGTTGGCTATTCGAGATATCTTTTGGACGGCCCACTATTTTACTCCAAAACTATCCATACTTTTGGCTCGATAGACGCTCCCCAAAAAAAATATCGCAAAAAAAAATGCGTCGGCCGGGAATCGAACCCGGGGCCTGTCGATGGCAACGACAGATTTTACCACTAAACCACCGACGCCACTGCTTGATGATAATTTTGTATTTATTCTTATATAACCTTTGGGCTCCAACTAGTGATCAAGAATCGAGATAATCAAAGCGGGGCAGCGTATTGAAATTTTACATTTCCCTGAGATTCGTTTTCAAACTTGAATGTTTTTTCATCAATTTCCGCCGATGCAAGTCATCTATTTTTTTCACATGATATGAAGGCCTTGCCATTTCTCTATCGAGGCATCTTCTATACTGCTTCTCACGCAGCTTGAAATATGACCCCGCGATAAACCTTTATACCTTGGGGTTTTTTTTTTTTCTTTTTCCGCGTTTTACGGCACGGGAGTATCAATACAAACATGTCTGCTGGCTAGACCATGGCGGCTGTCACAGCGGATCTTCTCCGCACGCGGAATGGAAAGCCAAAGGCTTGCGAGCCCTGCAAGAGGAGGAAGACTGCCTGTGACCACACTCTGCCGATTTGCAATCAGTGTGTACAGCGAAACGTGCCGCAGTACTGTGTGTACAAGTTTCCTCGATCCAATTCTGTCCAGATCGGGTCTGATGTCCTCTACGAGGAGAGCGGCGGGGACACGGCCGGCGACACGGCGGCCGCATTGGACAAAGTGGAAGGGTGTGCTCCTATGCTGAATCAATTCTTTGGGCCTACCAGCTTCTTTGCCGCATTCGACGGTCAAGATGACGACTCCGAGTTTCGGCGGCCGGAGGAAGCCATCTCCACAGGGGGCGTACCTCGTCTCGCCGTTGATTCGGGTGCCAGTCTGCCGCCCGACCGCTTCGTACTTGCTTCCAAAGTGCTGACGCAACTCCCTGATGCCAAGACCTGTTTATGGCTGTTTGGCCAGTACAGAAACCCCAACGACAACATTGTCAGACCCGCCATTGACCGGGTTCTCCATCTGTTCTGGGCTTCTTTCGGCGCCGATCTGCGACGGGGCACAGCAAAAAGCATTCGAAAAATCGCCGAGGTCATATCGCAGAACACCAGCTTTGCCCTTGACGACGACATGGATGGACTCGAGCGATGGATGAGGTCGACGTCGCCGCAGATGATCCGATGGGAGGCCATTGGCATTATTCTTTGCTTTCTGAGCTATGGAATCATCAGCTCTGGAGGAGAAGACTTTTTTCTCGTCGAACAGGACGGATCGGAAAAAGATCGGAAAAAGATGTTGAAAGAGATGCGGGAGTGCGTAGCGAACTGTATCCGTCTCTGCCGCCCCTACCCAAGTAACACACTCCTGGCCTACTTGTGCTATAAGCAGTTGGTGCTGGAAGGCATTGTAGCCGGAGACACCAGTTAGTAGTCACTTTCCTGTGCCGCCCTTGTAATGGATCTTGGCTAATAACCGAATAAACAGGTCCAACCGTGTGGGCGCTACACGGAGAGTTGATTGCTACCGTGACAGCCATGGGCATGCATAGAGAGGATGCAAAGTCAAAATCCCGGAACGACCTATCCATCGAAGTCAGGCGGAGGATCTTTGCTTCCATCTTTATCATGGACAAAATCTTAGCAACATTTCTGGGACGGCCCCCGCTGATGAGCCATCGATTTACATCTACGCTGCCGCCACTTGATGTGAGTGACAATGTCGTGCTTGCTGCCGACTTCAAAAAAATAGCTGCTGCTATCGAGCGGCGTGAGGATGGCTGGTGTGTTGGTGGAGCATTTAATCCCGGGGCTGTGCTGCGCGCCCGACAGTTACTGGGAACTGTCAGCTCTGCGATCCTGGATGAGGCTCTCCGCGAGTCGTCATTTGACAACAACCAACACGAAGTGCTATTGTAAGTATGGCCCAGTAGTACTCCCACAGCCATGTTTACCCATGTTCGCCATCTTGACAACTGCCGTGTTCCAGGGCGTTACGAGAGCGCTGCAAGACTCTCTACTCCTCTCTCCCCTCTTTCCTTATCTATCGACTCGAAGATCACGCCAGCCCGGAAAGCCCAATGATGGAAAGCTTCTCCAAATACAATCTGCGATTGGAGTATTTACGGAACTTGCTTTTGCTGGAACAGCTGATAAGCAAGCACGAACAGTCGCCCAGCCAAGAACTGTTCGATATTGCCCGCGAGATGCTCTCGCTCGTCTTGCTTTTCTGGAACCATAGAGACCGGTTTGTGGAAGTGAGCATGGGTGTGAGCTGGCTGGTATGTATTTTCCCCCTCACAAAAAGCTCTATTTTCTTCTCCTTGTTTCACAATTTTTTTTTTTTTTTTTTCTGCACGACATGAATATTGACGGCTTAGATCCTCAACTTTGCCGTTTCTGCAAGTGGCACTCTTTGCGCGGAGCTTCTGCGACAAAGTCGCTCTCATGAAGAATCAAGCCGTGCATGGATTCCTCGTTCTGAAACTATTCAAAACCTGAGCTTGCTTGTTACATTTTTGGACTGGGTTCCCATGTCCGCGCCAAATGCTAGTGTTTGCCAGAAGATGCGGCACAGAATTGGCGGATTGCTGAATGAGTTACAGCTGCCGTCTTCCACTAGCGACGACATTCTGCCAGTCGACATGTTTGGCTTTGGAACAGCGCCAGACTATATGGACTTTAACTATCTGGTTGACCTCAGCTCGGAAGACTTATTCAATTGGATGTCTTTATGATAAACAGGTCATTTCAGTGGGCACTTTTGCCCGTCATAGTCACGAGCTTGACACTAATCTACTATCGGTTAACACGGGAATGACGTATGGAATTCCAATATACAGCATTCTCACTATAAGATGTATTATGGGCCTTTTGATCGGATGTCGGCGCTCGATTTTTAAGGCTTTCTTTTGCCTCCCAAACAATGGTGAAATATATTGCCAAGAAAGCATAATAGATAGGCTATGACCACCTCAAATGAAAAAAATTTGCTCCGTGCGATCTGCAGTAGGGTATCAGACCTGATATCTCATTTCAGTAATCGCTCGACCGATAATACTGCCCAGAACCTGAACCGAAGCCATGGACTTCCAGATCTCATCTTGGCAGACACTCGCCGCTGAAAAGCGAGACGGCATTATTAGTTCCATTCCCGAAAAATGGAAAATCCCGGGAAACGTTCCCCTGCCTGAAGAGCAGCCGAATGTGACTGGGTCTTATATCTGTCAATTTCTGAGCCCTCGCGAAATAGAGATCACAGAGTCCGATGCAGTGGCCATCGTGGCCAAGACAACCACTGGCGAATGGACTGCTGTTCAAGTCACCGAGGCATTCTGTCATAGGGCTTCCCTGGCTCACCAACTGGTATGCGCCTCTGAGCCTGCGTCAGCGAGGCTTTGCCCGACATTGTGACGAGAGAAAAGAAAGCTGACAAGCAGCTAGACCAATTGCCTGCATGAGGTCTTTTTCGAAGATGCCCTCTCCAGTGCTAAGCTGCTCGACGAGAAATTCTCCATTTCGAAAACTCCGGTGGGGCCTCTTCATGGCCTGCCCGTCAGTCTGAAAGACCAGTTCCATGTCAAGGGCGTGGATACCACGATGGGATATGTCGGCTGGATCGGCACTTTTGAGGGAAGCAAGGACGATCCACGAAAGAAGAATTTTGAGAGCGAGCTCGTTCGTGAGCTTCGGGCGCTTGGAGCCATTCTCTACTGCAAAACCAGCGTGCCGCAAACGTTAATGTCGGCAGAGACTGCTAACAATATCGTCGGGTACACGTACAACCCCTATAATCGACTGTTGACAGCAGGCGGCAGTTCCGGGGGGGAAGGCGCCCTGATCAGCCTCCGAGGATCGCCGGGAGGCTTTGGATCAGACATTGGCGGCAGTATTAGGATTCCGGCTGCGTGCACGGGGCTCTACGGGCTACGCCCATCCGTTGGCCGTATCCCCTACGAGGGCACGGCGAACTCCATGGATGGGCAATGTGGGATCTTCAGTGTCTTAGGTCCCCTTTCTACAACAGCTGCATCGGTCCGGCTTCTCTTCCAGGCCGTCCTGCTGCAGGAGCCCTGGCTGCACGACCCACTGGCGCTCGAGCTGCCGTGGCGGCCCTCGGAAGAAGAACAGATCATCTCTCTCATAAACAGCTCGTCTCCTCTGGGCTTTGGCTTGCTTTTGCACGATGGCGTAGTCAGGCCTCAGCGGCCCGTGCTTCGGGCTCTCGAGACAGTGCGGTCCGTGCTGGAAAAGGCCTCCCATAAGGTGATCGATTGGAAGCCACCAGCTCATGCCCGCTGCATTTCCATCGTGCAGAAGCACTGGCGCCTCGACGGGGGCAAAGATGTGCACAAGGCTTTTGCACTCTCTGGGGAGCCCATGATACCATCCATCAAGGCCATCTTTGGCGACGCGCCCACGGCAGAGGCCACCGTGACCGACATGGCTGCTCTCCACCGGGAGTTGCGAGCGTACAAAAAAGAGTATCTGGATTACTGGATGTCGACGTCTGCGCATGTTGGAACCGGTCGTCCGGTCGATGCTTTTCTCATGCCGGCGACGCCTTACGCAGCTGCCCGAAGAGGCCATTTTGACTACGGTGGCTTCACAAATGTTGTGAACGGGCTCGACTACACAGTCGTGGTAATTCCAGTCACCAAGGCGGATGCGAAAACTGACCACGTGGTTGAAGGCTACCAACCTCTCAGCGATGTGGATAGACGTGTCTTTGAGGATTGTATGTCTTTTTTTTTCTCTTTCTTTTCTTTTTTTTTTTTTTGGTACAAGCCCAGACTGACGAACTGACAACCCTCTTTTAGATGACCCAGAAGTCTATCATGGGGCCCCGGTTGCTGTCCAACTGGTTGGAAGAAGGCTCCAGGAGGAAAAGATGCTGGCGCTGGCGGAATATATCGGGAATTTGCTTGCGCCGCAGTAAAGTACAAATCTATGCACAGATGGAATTTTTTTTTTTTTCCCTTAGGCGGGAATTCGCCGCAGACACATTATGATGCGTACGTGTGAGAGGAGGCTGTAGCAATTGGAATACGGATCAGAGCCCAAAGTCTGTGTCTTTGAAGGAAGGCTACAACTTCGGATTTTTTGAACATGGAGCTCCATATGAAGCAGGATTAATTTCTCTCCTATTTTAATTCCTTAGGACAATCAAAGCCCGATTTAGTTTAACCTTTTCAAATGTAACCTAGTTTTTTTTTACATCTTTTTTCCGTCAGATTCCTGATTCCCACCCTTGCTTATGCACTCAAATAGAGAGGCAATACTTGAGCAAAGTACAGCGTGGCCTATATCCTACTCATTTTCGGCCTTTCCATATATTCTCCGACGCGTTTCCTCGCTCATGACATAGTCGCTCGTGCCAGATTTCCCTTTGGAGAGTCCGGTGACGACCAGAACGTCTGTCGGCTTCTCGCCACACCAGTGGTTTGTGTCAAACGGACAGGCGCTCCAGGCAACCACGCAGTCGATCAAAACTTCAAACTCGATCCAGTCGCCCGGCCGCGAACAGTTCAGCGGCTTATCGGAAAAATATGGGGTATTCTGAAAGACGTTGAACGGTTCCCGGACCTCGGTCAAGCCGCGCATCCCAAATCGCGAGAGAGCCTCGACCATGTTCTGGGCACACGATCGATGGCCCGGCATGCCGCGTCTCTCGTACATCCGTGGGAAGCACGACATGAACGTCATGTCGTGGGTCTTGACCGTGTCTCCCACAAGACGGAGGAGTTCCTGGTCCATGTTGGTGTAGATCGACTCGCCCACCGTGATAGGCATGCCGCGCGTATGGTGGAGAGTGTATGACGGCGAGAGGTGTTCCGCCGAAGCAATTGTGCCATGCGTGAACGGCAGCACAAAGGCGCTCATGTCGACCACCTGCATTCCATGGAGGTCGACCAGGCGGAAGATTGTGCCTGCCTTGAGGGCTTCAGCATAGCCATGGGCGGCCGGGATAATTGTCTCTGTTGGCTTGGTATGAAATTCGGGAACAAACTGGTTCGTGGCAGCGGAATGGGGGGGTGAAGCTGCCGTTGCTTCGTTGTTCAACTTGACCTGTGTCATCGTGGCAATGTGTCTGCGACAGATGGGAGAAAATGCTGTTCTTGATGTCCGAAAAGCCAGTGTGAAGGAAAAGGGAAACTTGCACATATTTTTTTTTTTTTTTTTTTTTTCTTTTTTGTGTTTTGTGTGTGTGTGTGTGGTGTGGTGGCTAGGCCGTGGCCGCGGTTGCTGGTTTTCGAGATCAATTTCAATTCCATATCTTGTATAGAATTAGTCCTGCGATCCCATATTCGTGTAAGCTGCAAGGCACGCCTCCAGCCTTATCGAGCGCCGAGCGCCGATGAGGCAGTTTTCTGTCGTTAGTGCCATCTTGACGAATTATCGAGCACCGAGCACCGCCATTGGAGAGGCGCTAGACTCCCAACGAGATCGCGCCAATCTCCAAGTGGACCCTGCCATCAGGCTGTTCTTATCGCGAGAAATCGAAAGACAAAAAAGTTTTTGCATGGAGTGTGCATTGTATAAATATCAGGCTTCAGCCTCTTGCAGACCACGAATGGCTGCAGCAGAAGAACTATGAATCGCTGCAACAGAAGAGTGTGGTTTGCGACCCAAACGATCTTGTATTAGACACTTTGCCATGGCTTCCATCGACATTTCAGACGCACGGAGAGACTACGAATGGCCCCCAGGCACCGTAAGATTGGAGGGTGAGTCAATCAAAGTCTACTTTTGCGTATTGATGAATATCGGAAAAGAAAGCCATGCACTGACCACAATACCGCGATTAGACCTCCACTGGGCCGGCAAAAATGGAGAGATCGTGTTGCAGCCACGTCCATCGCGCGATCCCAACGATCCACTGGTAAGCAGACGATGTACACAACGTACAGTGATCCATTTGTGTCTGATTTTTTTTTTGTTTGTTTTTTTTTTATGGAGGAGGAGGAGGAGGAGAAGGGGGGCAGCGCCATCACTAACGGGCCTTCATTCTCAGAACTGGTCGAAATGGCGAAAGAATCTCAATTTTGGCCTTGCCTGCTTATATGTCCTCATGATCTATACTGTGTAAGATTACCCGGCCACCATCCAGCTGCTCAAGCAAAAGTCACTGACCTTTGGCACAGGATTGACGTCGTTACGCCGACATGGACCGACTTGAACGAACAACTGGGCTTCAGCTATGACCTCCTCAACAATGGTTTTGCAGTGGGGAGCGGGACCATGTGTCTGGGGGCTTTTTTCCTTGTACCGTTTGCGCTGAAATATGGCCGGCGACCGATTTATCTCATCAGTCTTGCCCTGCAAATGGGATGCTGCATTTGGTCTGCGAGGATGCAAACCTCGGCCGACCTTATTCTTACAAGCGCCTTTACCTGCTTTCTAGGGGCGCTCTCCGAAGTGATGGTACAGGTCAGTAGACAAGGGTGCTTGGGGGGGGACCAAAACATGAATTATTACAAGCTAACACAGCGCTCGGCAGCTCACGGTCAAAGACTGTTTCTTCGTCCATCATCGCGGTGTGGCCAACAGTATATTTGTATGGGCTACGAATATAGGTCTGTGGCTCTCGGTTGTCGCCGCCGGCTATATTACGGTATCTGAAGGCTGGCGCTGGGTGTGGTGGTGGACCGCCATCCTTTTTGGCGGATGCTTCATCCTCTTCTTCTTCTTTTACGAGGAGACCAAATTCAGCCCTCCCATCGAGGGTCTTGAAGTTACGGCTGCCCAACTTCAGGACCCCTTGGCCTACAAGTCCGCCGAGAAGGGTGGTGAGAAAAAAGAGGGAGCAGCAGCCTCTGTGAATCCGGCGCATAACTACAACACCGTCCAAATCGACACCTCCATTCCCATAAAGACCTACCGGCAGCGGCTCGCGCTCTGGCAGACATCACCGGGCTCAATATTGGACACGGCCCGGCATGCGTGGCAGCCGTTTCAAGTTCTCTTCACTGTCCCGGCTGTCTTCTACATGTCTGTGGTGTACGGAGCCCTGAGCGTGGTCATCCAGGTGATGGTAACGACGCTTTCGCAGTACATGGCCGAGCCGCCTTACAACTTCAACGCCGACCAGATCGGACTCATGGGTCTGCCTCCGTTCATCGGAACGACCATCGGGACGCTGGTCTGCGGTCCCGTCAGTGACTGGATTGCTTTGCGCCTGGCGCGGCGGAACAACGGCATCTACGAGCCCGAGATGCGGCTCTGGGTCATTGCTGCCTTTATTCCTTTTGTGCCGGCCGGCATCTTCATGTTTGGCTTTGGCTTGAACAATGGTGCATCCTGGCCCGTTTTGGCCATTGGTTACGGCCTTTGCAACTTTGGCACAACTCCGGCCAACAGCATTGCCATCACTTACGTGACAGATGCATACCAAGAGGTGAGAGGCAGATGGAGAGCGGGATGACGGCTCCTTACACAAGACCCCACACGCTGAACGCTGACCTCGTTTCCTATAGATTGTCGGCGATGCTCTCGTTGGCATGACTTTCATCCGCAACGTTCTCGCCACGATTTGCGTGACGGTTCTGAACACATGGATCCGAAATCTGGGCATGAAGAACGTCTATGTTATGATTGGCGTCATCATAACAGCTATTCTGCTGGGCGTTGTTGTCTTCATCGTTTGGGGGAAGCGGTTTCGGGTGTATACTGCCAAAAGATATCGGTATTTTGCTGAGCGGCAGTTTGAGCACCGGCCCGTTTGAACGGCAACAACGCCAGTGAAAAGTTGCGTGAAAGTTAAGAGCTGGAAGGGATTGGGAGAGAAAAGGGTAGAGTTTTGGCGTGTAAGATCGACGAGTAGCTAGTGCTATGTATTCGAACCTTTTGGTGGTGATAATCAACGTAGCGACGCGTTCATGAAGAAGCGCTCCAATCGAGTAAAGCAATGAGCTTGCCCTCGTAACTCACCCTATTATGACAAGTTAGCCAAAAAAAAATAACACGTGTCTGACCGCGCGATAAACTCATATTTGTTCTTCCCACGAGTATTAGGCAGTAATATTACCCCGTACTGCGTGTCTGCTGGCTAGACCATGGTGGCTGTCACAGCGGATCTTCTTCGCACGCGGAATGGAAAACAGCCGGTTTTGGCCTGAGTCGCACTTTTAAAGGCACCTCTGGCCGTTTCTTTCTTAGGGTTCTGTGGTGGTTTTCTCTGTCTTCTCAGATCCCTCTTCGTCAATATGACGGGCTACGAACAGCTCTAACTACCCACAGGGTTCCTTTTGTCTTGCATGTCCTTTCGAGACCTACCTACTATTTTTTTCGCATTACACCGGAAGAACATTCGTTGCCATCCCAGAACGCGCCGTAAAGACGTGTTGTGACAGAATAAGTTTATGATTTGCGGACCTTAAAACTTAGGCTACACCATGTAATTAAGATCAAAAAGCAACAACATATATTAAGGAACAGAAGCTCGGAATGAAGAACACAGAAGAACACAGGAAAACACAGGAAAACAGAGGAAAAGACAGAGAAACACAGGGAACCACAGGAAAGCACAGGGAAACACAGGAAAACACAGGAAAACACAGGAAAACACAGGAAAACACAGGAAAACACAGGAAAACACAGGAAAACACAGGGAAAAACAAAGGACAGCTTCACCGCATTACCCCCTTCTACAGCGTCTACAGCGGCGGCTCGTCTGCACCTTCCATGGTTGCTGCCACCATATTATCCAGGCCCTGCGTGTACTCCTCTTGGGTCAAATAGCCAACGGCAGCCAACTGTTGTAGCGTTCTTTCTACCCAGGTGTGACAATTGTACTCATAATCCTTGTTGTCCACGATCGTGCCGCGCATAAAGTTTAGCACCTCGTCGCTCGTTAACTCATACCGTGTTCTGCCAACCGGAATCAGCTTAAGGAGTGTCTTGCTGTTGAGCACTTGGTAGTTGGTCATGTAGTCGAACTTGAAGTCGCCAACGCCACCCACGGCATGGCAATAAAATGTGTCACCGACGGAGTCGGCAGGCTTGATGTACAAGGCTGTATGTCGGTACTTTTGATAGTCCAACGGCTCCGCTGTGTGGACGGAAATAGAAATGTCGTAGTATTTCTTGGTAGACATAGTTGATAGTCTTAGTGGTTCCTGGCCTGATGAGTTTGCGGCAACGACTATTCAAAATAACGGTGGGAAATAATATCTGATGTATATGTATGAACTTGAAGTATCGTCGGATGAGCAGGAAGTTGAAGTGCAGTCTAGTGTAAGTTTGGTTTATGGTGAGTTGACTGAGCTTTCTTGGAAAACGGAAGACTCGGTATCTGAATGACTGAAGAGAGACCAAAAAAATAAAAAAAAGAAGCTAGCGGCAGCACTTCTTTTACGTGGTCTTTATATCATTACATTAGCGCCCTTCATACGGCAGCAAGGAGAAGATGGCCCAGTTCTGGCCGTGAGTTGAGGCCACCAAGACAAGCGCCGCCACGTCCTGCAATATCTTTTCCAGTTGGTTTCAGCATGCCATCTTCATGAAGGCTGCTTCCACTGTCTATATTTTGGGTCTCTTACATTTTTCGACTCTAAAAATATATGTCAGCGCTTAGCATCCTCAGGAAAATCGATCCCTTTCGTCGACGTACATTTGTGAAAACTGGCACGGCGAGATTATTCAGAAGCACTGAAGTCAGGCTGCATGGAAAAAATGAATAAAAGTGCGTTGTTTTTTTGGAAGAAGTAGAGAATGGAAGAAGTATTAGAGAATGGTGCGTCGTATTATGACGTTGTGCTTGTGGGTCTACTTATTCTTCCACCGTTCACACATTGGCATATTCTAACAACATTTATTATTATTGCGACGTATTACTCCGTGCTCGTACTCTTGCGGGTGCACGATTCGGATTAAAAATGAGACCGCCTCGTAAATTTGGGCTCTGTGCACCATAATATCCATACATAGGGGCAAAACGTTGCCGCCTTTAGGCACCCAATCAAGTCACTTTTTTTTAGCGACTCTACGACGTCTTGTAGGAATACTTTGTATGTCGATATTCAGTATGGGCGGGAGGACTTCCTGGGAATGGCTTAGCGCTTACTCCGTAGAGTGGGAGCTATTCTGGGTATAAAAGGGGCCTATATTTCAGGATCAAACCGGGTCGTCACATTTCTCAGAAGTAACTGACAGTATCCAACAATTTTCTGTCTAACCACTAATTTGACACGTCAAGGTCTTTCTGTTGGCCGGTGATCAGTTGGTGGTTGTGTGGGGGCCTGTTGAAGTGTGAGAGAGAGGCAGGCGAAGGAAGAGGGGGAGGGGTTGGCAAGGTTCGGCGCCTATTGCGGAGAGAGCTCATCAGGCGGCATCACTAGAAAACCAGGCGTAGACTCTGAGTAAAAAAACAGTACGGAGTACCGAGCTAGCATGCCGCCAGCCGTTACCCTGTCCCGGAGACGGCTTAGTGAAAGGTGTGAAAGTGGGGTCGTAGGACGATTAAAAGTATCCATACGAGTACGGACGACTTTATCTTTCAGTGAATTAGCTGGTGAGCTGCAGTCGACAGTCAGTTTATGACAAAAGGTTCACAGAATAAACAGGCAAAGAAGCGAAAAGAAGAAAACCACTAATGTTGACCATGAAAGAGAAAACAAAAGTAAAACCTAATTTCTGTCTTTTTCCAGAGAGAAACAAGAGGGGGGAGGGTCTCTCAGCATTTTTGACACTTAGCGCCTTCCGTTACGGCCCGTTGCACCTGACCCCCCCCCCCTCCAGTTGTTGCCTTAGGCAACAAGTGGAGGCGGCACGACCAAACCCCATGTCAATTGGCATCATCTCCCAATCTTCACCCCAATCCTCACCATCTACTCGCCGTCACAAACGACTATTGCAATACCATTTCCCAATATCGACCGACTGCCCACGTCGCGGAAATATTTATTCTCTTTATGGCCAGCGCCTCCGTAACCGCCATGGCCAGCACCTCCGAAACCGCCATGGCTAGCACCCCCCAACCGAAATCCTCCATGACGGTCAAGCAGCTGCTCCGGAAAAAGAAGATCGAAATGGGCCGGCCCGTGTCGCCCACACCGTCGGAGCTGGAGCGCGACAACGTCGCGGAAGAGGATGCCACGGTGCTGTACAATATGTATGGCCGCATGATCACGCTGCACCCGGGCAACCTTCTCAAGAAGGCAGGGCGGAGTGTCCGCCTCGGAGAGGTGGATGCTATGAGGGCGGCTGCGGCCGGCGGTGTGCCCGTGCCCGAGGCGTATGGCGGCGAGACAACACCAGAGGGCCGGTTTCGCGTGTCCATGAGCTACATTGAAGGACAGACGCTGTCGGAAGTTTGGCCATCGCTGTCAGATGAAGAAAAGACAGCGTATTGCCGCCAGCTTCGCGACATCCTCACAGCCATGCGTGCCATCCCCCCACCATCCCCAAGCTACATCGGCGCCTGCGACGGCTCGGAAATCCGCGACCTCCGCGTCCGCGACACGTACACTGCGCCCGTGTGTGCCGATGAGGTTGCCTTCAAGGAGTACCTGCTGTCGTGCCTTCACGAAAAAATACCGGCGGCCATACGGGGAGCATTTACTCAGCGGTTGGCCAAACAGGCGCCACACCGTATCGTCCTCACGCACGGGGACCTGGTGCCGCGTAATATCATGGTTAGGGACGGCCGTATTGTCGCGCTCATCGACTGGGAGACTGCAGGGTGGTACCCCGAGCACTGGGAGTACGTCAAGTTCTTTCAGCACATTCCGATAGGTGACCAGAGGGACTGGGCGTTCTACGCCGAAGAGATTTTCCCTGATGCGTACCCAGATGAGCTGGTTGACTACACGGCGATGTGTAGGTGGACGCCGCCTTGATTTAAATGTAAGATTAAATATTGAGGAGATATGCAAACTGGCCTTGTATTGTCATGCGAAGGGTAGCGAATCGTTGTATTAGTAATGAACTGCACGTTTTGCCCATCCTTACGAGTAATGTCTGATTTTTAACCCTAAAGGGGAATGTTTTGTGTCTTCGTATGGGCGAGTAAACTTCTGCCAAGCTCCTGCCAAGGCCTAAATCTCAAGTGTCGCGCCTTTCTTTGATTATGTATCAATGTTTGGGCATACGGTAGCCGCCCTCTCGTTCCGAGTTTGTGATGTCTCCAGCCATCTTCACATCGTGACGCGGCTAAGGCTTTACGGGCAATTATAAAAATGAAAAAACAACAACATATTAATGCAACAATAACATCACGGCCAGCCAAAATCTCGCTGTCATTAACCCTCGTACTAAGATACAAGCTCGCTGCAATCCGTGCTGCAGTGGCTAGGCCGCACTCCAATAACCAATCCGCTAAAAAGCGGTATTTAGACGACTGAGTTGTCACGCCTAAGGGGTCGGTGGCGTAAAGAAGATTTTCGGCGCGGTCCAAAACGCCCAGGCTTCAATGAGCCTGTTAGTGTAAGAGTAAAACGACAAACCGCTTTCTCACGGCTGCTGCGGCCGTGAGCCTGCCGATCGCCGCATTCAGTCCCCGTTGCCATGGCGTAGTCGTCATCACATGGGCGAGCGAGTGATAGTCCTGCAGCACAAAGCAGAGTGCTGCAAGGACCATGTCCTCGCTCGCCCAGTCCTCCTGTAACAGGACGCCTTCGAAGTTATACAAACTCAAAAGGTAACGATCGGCCGACATGCCGAAGATTTCCCCGCGTGCGTAGCCGCTGCGGTTTGCGAGGCCAGGAAAAAGTCTCTCCGGTAGATGCTGTTACTGGCATCTACCGAGGTGTTGAAAAAGGCGGGCCGACGCGCGATCTCCAGATCTTTGTAGGCGGGCGACGGGTGAGCCAGCGGTTTACTATGGCTAAACAGAAAAAAAGGGGGGGGTAGACACCTAAAGATCCCATGCCAGACGCCAGCTCCAACTCCAACTCCCAACCATACCGAATTGAAACCTCTCAAAGATCATTTCACACACACACAAGCAAAGCCCATCTAAAAAGCCTCTGACAGCTCACTGACGGGGTCCAAGAGCTTTTGAGCATAAGGCTTTTTCACATCCTCCTCAGCATAAGCTTGCGGCCATTGTTCCCAAAGCTGTGTGAGCAACCTACACATCTCCTCCATTTCGTAAGGGCCTCTCTCCTGGCCACCAACGGATGTGATAGCAGCTGCGCGCGGGGCCTTCATGCATGGGTACAGAGACGTGTCAAGTCCAAAGGCTATGCCCAGCAGTGCTGCCGTGTCCTTCCCCTTTGGCTCCGCCGCCTTGGCCCTGGCTCGGCTTCTTGTCTGTCTGCGCACCACCTGCTGTGCCACCGGTGCACTAGACATGGCAAAATGAGGCTGGCTAGCCGTACGCATGCACATGACAAGACCAATGATGCCACAGACGCCGTTTGGCCCGTCAGATAAGCCCAAAGCTCTCTCAGCCTTTTCCAGCGCCTCTTCCATGTACAGCTTCAGACCGGGCGTGAGGCTGTCGTCCTGGCGGTTCTTGACTTGGGCCATGAGAAGAGCCATGCGGCCGTCCGGCACCCGGACAGGAATGGCCATATCCATGCCGGGGAAGTTCCCTGGCAGAAAAAGGGCAGCGCCGCGCTTGTACGTTGCCTCTAGCACGGCCAAAGTCGGGATTGTGGACAGGCGGACGACGTGGTTAAAGAAGATAAGGCCGTTGTCAAGGATATGCCGGGTGGTGGGGCTGTGGTCTTCACGGGAGTGAATGCTGCGCCACGTGTCCTGGCCTAGCAGAGCGGTCAGAAAGCATTCAATCGGGATTGCTTTGGGAGGCAGGGCATTTGCGATTCGTCCTGTGCTGGGATCACAGAGCGGAAGAGCGTCAATTAGCTCCGAGGCGTAGTCTGATGCAAAGAGAAGTATCAGGGAGGCCACTTGCTCGCCGACGTCGCCAGGGTTGACGGCGCCCGAATGGAGTCCGCGGATCCAGGAGCGGATGCAAGAGAGCCGGACAGTTGGGTCTTGAAGGAGACAAGAGGCTGCTAATGCCAACACAGGCTCACTAGGCTGTGTTGTGATGAGGCTGTTTCTGTCTGGTGAGACCGAAATGACATATCGCATGGAAGCTGCCACCATGGCCTCGGCCAGGACTGGAGAGCAAATGTAAAAGTTCATCCGGTATGTCAGCAGAGACAGGTCGTACGCCAGGCGGTCCTTCTGGGCAGAGATCTTAGCCACGGCAAGCTCAAGGAGGTCGGGCCAATGGCTCCCAGCTTCGAGAAACGCGCCCCAGAGCGGTCGCCCATGGGCAAAAAGCTGCTGTATCGCGTTGTCGGTTCCCTCTGGCTCGTCCAGTGTGGCTGCCGGTGGTGTGAACAGATTGAAGGTATCAATCTGGTAAATCGGCTGGAATATTTTGGCCTTGAGCACCTTTGCGCTCTGGTCATACTGGCCAGGAGGCGTAAAGTTGCTTATCTTTGACGTTGTGTCCAGGAGCACAATGAAAAAGTGGGCCGGCTTCTCCTGGGTCTCCTGGGTCCCCGCTGCCACTTCTCCCAATACCGCCCTCTTTCTGGCCGCATTCCGAGCTGCCTTGCGCAAGCTGCGGAAGGCCGAGTTTGTCTCTTGGTCAAGCAATGCCCGAGCCTCGTCAAAACAGACGATGACGGGCATCGACCCATCCTTGTGCGGTGGCATCTGCGTGATCGGTGGCGAGTTCAGCCCTAGCTCTTCAAGCGCCGCCTTAAAGTGGACGAGCAGAGTCTGTATGGAGGCAGAGTCGACTTGCGCAGTGTCAAAGCAACTCTGCAGCTCCTTGCGCATTAGGACAACCCTATCATCGCTACTTGTCAACAGCTCGAAGAGGCCGGCGGCGGTGATCCCCACATCTTTGCAACACAAGGCCAGCGTGACCTGGTTGGCCAAGTATGTCTCCCACAGGTCGTCGGGGGGGATGGATACGTTACCGATGGGCGTTTGTCCCATCGTGACGGGGCGCGGAAACCCCAGGCTACTCGGCGGTGCCAAGTTTGAATAAGCCACATAGACGCCGTGCCGGACAGCCATCTGCCGCACACAGAACGACTTTCCAATCCCGGAGGGCCCCACGATTGTCGAGTAGGGTGCAAGATAGTTTCCAGACAAGGTGTACTCGTAGTCCTGCTCCAAGAGAGAGGAGAGCACGCCCTGGCTGGCGTGGCTTCCACTTGCATCGGCCTTTTCCACACGGCCAAATGCTGCCGCAGAAGTGGTGTACCGCCAGCCTTCTGGGCTTGGGTTTTCAGCTGGGCTGGCCGCCAAGGAGTTTGCCAAATCAAAAGCTTCGCGTTGTGACGAGATCGTTGGGCTTGTTTCGTCGTACTTTGCTCGCAACTCACACCAAATGCGGACAAACATATTCGGGTCGTTGAGCCTCACAGACAGTAGTGCATCCGGCATGCTTATTTGAGAAAAAAGAAGTCCGACATTTAAGTCCGCACATAATTGAATTCTCTCACCACCTGGTTGGCTTCCCAAAGTGTATATCACATAATTTTTCGTGATAGGGCCAAAGCCAGCCCTGGCACAAAATTCTTCAGTCGTGGCAACATGGCGCCACCACGTCGGGTCTTCGGGGAGATTAGCCATCGGCAAAAGGAAACGATGCGCAGGACAGTTTGGGTGGACGGCGGGATTTTTCTGGATGATGCAAACCAACGCGGAAGAATGTGAATTTTCGGCATCGGTAAGAGATGGAAAAAACTGTGGCTTTTTTGAAGAGAAATATTTTAAAGAATTTCAACCAAGAATGGGGGACAATGAAAAGAAATGACAACAAATGTGAGTACGAAGTAGTGAGGTAGTGAGGGAAGGAGAGACTCTGACTAACTACCCAAATAGGAAGGAACGACCTCTTAAAGATGGCAAAAATAGTCTGCTGCGCATGGATCACGTGCCTTAACACGTGGCGTATCAACTATTTCTTGGATAACAAATTTTTGTCACGTGTAGGCCATTGCTATTCGTATCCGCGAATGATAAAGTGGGGACTATTATTTAGGCATACGGAGTACGGAGTAGAAGGTGCCAGGGTCAAACGCGGGACGTCACATTTTGGAGAAGTAATAACTCGCGCAATACAACAACTCGTGCGTCTGGGCTTCTTCTTTTCTCTTGAATGAATCAATTTTCTGTCGCAAGCATTCAACACTCGGCAACGCCGATTTTCTCACCGAGAAAATGGAGAATAAAACTTGGATAACCTGATACTTTTATTTTTTCAAGAAGTAATAACTCTCCCCTTTGAACAAGATATTGTGCCGATAATTCTAGCCTTGCTACTGCGGAAACAAAATCACAAACCCGCGGGTTTTTACCATTGCTGACATCTTGGCCCACAGCCATGGAGCAGGACACGATTCGAGCGCTCCAGGAGGAGCTGGCACGCGTAAAGGCGGAAGCTGAACGGCAAAGAATACGCGCTGACGCAGAGGCGGCTGCTCGCTTGGCAGAGGCGGCCAAGAACAACGACACGGTCTATTTTAAAAATACTTGCACAATGTTCAGACACAAATACCGGGGATTCTCCGCGTTGAGACAGACAGGACGCAGGCGGCGGGGGGTGCGGCTGTTAAAGTCAACGGCAAGGTGTATCCGCGGGTGCTGCGGCGTTGGGAGGGATTTGCCGAGGAGCATCAACGGCAATTTGACGAGTTAACGACGCTGTTTGGCGACGAGCGCCTTTTTCCGTCGTTCAACGACTCCAAGTCGGTGGCAAAAAATCTGTCGCCCGGCCAAGCGCCGCAATGAGCAGGACATCCGGCCGTTTATCCGGGCGTGTATTGAGGTGCCGGCTATGCGCATCGCCAATGCGTTCCTGGAGAGGGCCTCCGATACGCGCTACGCGGGGTTTGCGTTCCGGTTCAGCAACAACGCCTACGGCATGGTCGCGCGGAGGATCGGCATGGCTGGCACTGCTAGCAGTACGGCTAGTACTGGTAGCGGCGGCAGCAGTGGCGGCAGCTCGCCTCTGCGGAAGCGCAAGATCGACAGCATCACGTCGCTGGCCCCGGACCGCTGGGGCCTACGTGTCCAGGCAGACGGGACCGAGAACGAATCCATCGAAAGCATCCTTCCAGGCGAGTACAAGGCCGTGCATAAGATGCGCGGCGAAGACCTGCGCAGCATTCTGGGCCAAATCGATGCGCCACCTGCCGAGTCGCTGATCCACGAGTGCGCACAGCGCAGTAGCCGCCGTGATGGCGACGGCGGTGATGGCGACGGCGGCGACGATCTGCAGCAACGCGCTGATGGCAGTATTCTGGCACCCGCGCCTGACGTGGCGCTCGATAAGCGCCGGCAGAAGGAGATGACCGTTGCCCAGGTCCTGAGCCAGGTGTACCATTACATGATCGTCTTTGGCACTAGGTACGGCTATCTGACCTCTGGCGAAGGCACAGTCCTCTTGTTTGTTCCGCCGGAGAACGCCGACATCCTGTTTTACCATTACATCGACCACGCGGCGGCGGCGGCGCCCATCACCCAGCCAGAACACGACCTGGTGCGCGTTCCTGCCGCCCAGATGACCACGCTGATCCTCAAGGCATTTGTCGCCGACTTGCGACCTAACGCGGAGACAACGGCTTTGCTGCGAGACCTTCCGCGCTGGCCAAGTCCAAACGCCAAGGTACAAAACCTCGGCCCTTCCGGTCGGCGACACGGAAGATCGCCCCCAAGGGGGGAGGATGGTGACGACAACGGTGGCCGCGCCGGAAGGCCATTGCTGCCGGGGCCGTCGCATGACCGTGGTGGTGGCGAAGGCGGTGGCGAAGGCGGTGGCGGTGGCGGCGGCGGTGGCAGTGGTGGTGGCAGTGCTTGCAGCGGCGGTGCTACGCAGTCCCGTTCAGGCACAGCGGGCGGAGAGACCTGCCGGCCCTTTGATCCGTTTGAGGCTCCGCGGCCCGAATACTGCACACAGGCGTGTCTGCTGGGACTCTGCCGCGGCGGGCTACTGGACGCAGCCTGTCCGAACACGCCGGAACACGCACGCGGAGAGCGACGACGCTTCGGGGCTAACGGCGGGCAGTACCACGGCATCTCGGCCACGGAGCTCTGTGGCCTGCTACTCAACCAGCTGACACGCAGCCTCAGTGCAGGCGTCGAGTGCCTGATGAAGTACGGACTATTTGGCACCATTGGCACGCTGTTCCGCGTCACGCTCTGTGGCTACGGCTACACGTTTGTGGCCAAGGGCGTGCAGGACGCCGACAAGCGGGCGCTCAGGCGAGAAGCCGCCGTCTACGCGCACCCGGCCACGCAACCTGTGCAGGGCGTTCTGATGCCCGTGTTTCTCGGCTGCATCGAGCTGGAGGAGTGGCCGTACATCTTCCCGTCCGGCGCCTGCGTCTGGCACCTGATGCTGCTGTCGTGGACGGGCGTGTCCTTGGACAGACGCGTGCCGGACGGCCTGGCCGACCACCTGGACGAGGCCATTCTCAACATTAACTACGAGCTGCAGTGCCACGGCATCTACCACCGCGACCTGCACGAGGCGAACGTGGCCTGGAGCACGGAGCTAGGCCGGCTGATGGCCGTGGACTTTGGCCGGGCCATCGTTGACGACTCGGGGAACGACGAGTCGTCATCGTCGCCGGCCACCGGACAGCAGCCTGCAACGCCAATCGAGATCAAGAGCGAGGATGACCAGCCCGTCGTCGGCAAGCTTGCAGCTGATACGCCGAGCTGCGTCGAGACAGGTAAGCGGAAGTGCGACGAGTTCGGACAGGACAGTGTTCAGAAGCGGGTGCGGGAAGAAGCCGCAAAACACTAAACGTCAAATGCACAAAGACTGCGCGTGCAAGCACCGCACCGCGTTCTAGGCCAACGGAGCAGGCGACAGCAGCAATTTGGGTCTCACCTCATCGAAAACGTGGGGGTATTCGCCTGCCCCAGCCAGGCATGGGCCTGTATGCTGGCATCCCTGTGCCAATACGGCACAGGGTGTGGAGGGAAGGCAAAAACGGCAAGAAGGAAGCGAAGGCCAGAACGGCCAAGCAGCCGGCATGCCTGCGTGCAAGGCAAGACGAAGCGACGGCGAAGGGTTGCGCCTGTGAGAGCAGGCAGGACGGGACACTGCCACAGTGGATTGGCTTTTTTTTTTTTTTTGTTTTTTTTCTTTTTTTTTCTTTTTTTTTTTTAAATATATATATATATATATATAATTGTTAGGACGCTGGCAACGTCCTGTCAAGCGGATACTCGTCTTAGACACCGAAGAGGGGAAAAGGCATGATCCATCCGGATTCTAAACGGTCGTGTTCGGACCGCCGTTGCAGTGCAGGGAAGCTGTGTAGAAAACTGTTATCGAGACACGAAATTCCGTTGTACCGATTTTAGGGGTCTCGGCCAAAAAGAGACGCTATAAGAGCATATTTAATCAGCAAAATTTCAACCAGTAAGGAAGCGCGTCGGTGGTTTAGTGGTAAAATCTGTCGTTGCCATCGACAGGCCCCGGGTTCGATTCCCGGCCGACGCAGAAGTTGTTTCTTTTCTTTTTTTCTTTTTTTTTTTTTTTTTGAGGGGGGTTGGTTCCGTACCCGTACGATGGAACTCTCTTAGGTTGTTATTTCGCAGTTTTTACACGGGCGCCGTATTCCAGCCGAGTGTCCTTTTATTTTGCTTGTCTGGGCCAAAAGCATTAGATTATCGCCAAGTGGCGTAAGGAAGACTGGACAGTATTGTCTTCTCAACTGAGTGCAAAAAAAAAGATGTGTAAAGTGTAAAGCAGCAAGCAAATAAACAGAACGACCGATCATGAAGAAGACTTTTATGGCAAGTATCACTTTTGGCTTCCATGATAGTTTTGATCATGATGGTAACGCCCGCCACACGTGTGCGTTAGATATTAATACTACCTAGGAAAGTAATAATACCCGGCGAAATTTCTGTGAAATACAAGTGGCCCCGAGCTGGTAGCTAAACTCGCCAGCCCTGTTCTCGACTGTTTGTGTATAGTAGAGCCTGGAAGTAAAAGGCGATCAAGGTTTTCTCAAGACCGAAAGCTTGACAGTTGTTGGCATTTGTGGTCTAGCCTTGCAGCCAGGCACGAGGTCTCGACCAAGGCCAGCTGGCATAAGGCGGACACAACATATCGAGTCCTCGGACCGCTGGCTTCATGCATTGTCGAAAAAGTCATTTGCCAGTTCTCGACAAGATATTCAGGTGAAGTGCAGATCGAGTGCGTAAAAGCATGCTAGAAAAAAAAAAAAAAAAACCCGCGAATGCGTCACTGTCGTACAGCGGATGCAGTTGATGCCAACAAAGACGACTACGAGAATCGTTACCAAGGGCAAGCCATACGGGTGCCGGTACTGTGCTTCCGATGATAGGGTCTCTTAATTTCAGAACAAGGCAAGCTTGCCGTCCAAAAACTCCCCTCGATCCAGCCTCACAAATGTCCCTTCTTATCCTTCAATCACATGGTTGGCCAAAGTCAGTATGACACAAACCGGCAATTGACATTTTCAGTGAAATAGCAATGTCAATCACGCATGACGTTGTGTGTGGTCTCTTGCTCAGCCCAGCCGCAATCCTGTCAGAACTGGCCTTTACTTGGCCTTGTATGCCGTGCTGTGGAGAGAAGGCTGATTGGTGGAATATATGTTTCTGCATCGCACGCAGAACAACGGAATGCGGAGACAATTCTTGCTGGGAATCTTCATGGGGGTGCAGGTTGGCATCGTGGTGGCAGAACTCCCTTGCATGATACGATTCCTCGTATGGAGCGAAACCTCAGAGTACTCTAGAGGTTCGGAGTATTACGAGTACGACGTATAGTTACGGCAATAAGCTTTTAGCGCGATGGGCTCGGTACATGATTGAGACGAAGCGCCGACTTCACTGTGGAGCGGCGCAATGCCTAATGGGGTAAAAGTTAGCCGGGATGTGTGCACGCCCCACAATAAGCCGTTGAGAATGGAGGGAGGGCTCAAAGCCGAACTGAAGCTGTGGATCTAGACAGACGTCGTACTCTGTGATACAACATACACCTTGCTGGTCTTGCATCTTTCTCTCCTATTTTCATGATTATTTCTACTAATGGGGTTTTTTCTCCTATTTTCATCATCATTTTTACTAATGGGGGTTTTCTCTCCTTTTTTCAAGATCATTTTTACTGGTGGGGATTTTCAGTCTTTTTTTGATCATCATGTTTACTGACGGGGTCGATTGAAGCTCTTGCTTAATTAATTGTACTTGAATTTTACTTTTTCCTAGGAGCAGCGGCCGCTATGACCGTGTATTATTGTACAGCGCATGGCGCATCTCACTCTCTCAGTGTCCAAGAGCGTCCTCGCCTAGTAGGTATAGATAAAATCCTCGTTCTTCAGGTCCGTCATGTCATGCAAGCCGTTGTCGTGCTCAATGTCGAGGTTGGCGGGGGCCGCATTCTCCTCGTGGGTCTCGACCGTCTTGCCCTCCCGGAGCCTCAGCGTGGGCATCATGGACTCGTCCGTGATCTGGCCAGACTTGCCCAGAGCAATGCGCCGCTGCTCGTGTTTCTTGTTGAGGTATTTCAGGTACAATGGAATGAGCCTTTGGGAGGGGGTTAGCCGGTGCACGGCATTTGTCATCTGTAGTATCTTTTTGGAGCAAAAAAGACAAAACAAAAGAATGGCAAGAAAAAAACATACCCACAAGTCACGCCGACGGTGACAAACATGATCAGGTCCACGATCAGTCCCTTGCGGTACAGGGGGGCGTCTCGGACATCGTACAGCAGCGGCCCGATGACATTGCCGGTGCACATGCCGACGAAGACGACGCCCGACGTGCATTTGCGTTTGGTGTCGCCGGCCGTGTTCTGGGCCTGCCATGCATAGAGGAGAGGCGTGATGCAGGCCAGGCAGGACACCTGGTTTGTTAGTGGTTTTCTGATTCTGTCTCTCTCTCGCTCTCTCTCTATCTCTCTCTCTCGCTCGCTCGCTCGCTGGCATCTTTTCCAGGCCTTCTCTCTCTCTCTCTCTCGCCAACTCACCAGATAGTAGCCAAACAGCAGGCCGCCCTTTTGCGAGCGCGGCAGGGTCAGCATCAGAATGCTGCCGATGGTGGGCAGGATGCTGGCGACGGCGATGACGAGGCCCTTGCACTGGAAGCGCGAGGCCAGCCAGCCGGACAGGGTGATGGCGATGATCTGGATGACGCCAAAGGGGATGTTGAAGAGGATGGTGGCAAAGCTGCTGAAGCCAAAGGACTTGACGATGAGCGAGCCAAAGGTGCCGATGCCGCCGCTGGCGATGGAGATGGAGACGATGGCGACGAACCAGAGGTAGGTCTTGAGGTCGAGGGCGAGCTCGCGCACGTGGTCCCAGCGCCACTCGCGGGCGACGACGCCCATCTGGTTGGCGCGCAGGCGCTCGACGGCGATGAATTTTTCGCGGTCGCTGAGGCACTTGGCCTCGACGGGCGAGTCGGGCATGAAGACGAGCACGACGGCGGCGTAGAGCACGGTCAGCAGGCCGCAGAAGAGAAAGATGATCTGGTAGCGGAAGAGGGCGGGCGAGTGGATGTGGCCGAGCCCGTAGGTGACGAGGCTGCCGACGATGCTGGTGACGCCGTTCATGGCGTTCCAGTAGCTCGTCCGCATCGTCTGCTCGCCGCGGCGCCACCACATCTGCGTGATGGCGACGCAGCAGGGCGCGATGAAGCCCTCAAAGGCGCCGAGGCAGAAGCGCAGGCCCAGCAGCGAGCGGAAGTCGGTGCAGGCGGCCATGATGGACAGCGACGCGCCCCAGAGAAAGATGGCGGCGGCCAGGACCTTGCCGACGGGGGCGCGCACCAGGATGAGCGCCACCAGCGGCTGCATCGACAGGTTGGCCAGGTAGACAATCGAGCCGAGCCACGAGTACTGCTTGCCGTGCAGATGGGCGTCGGTGGTGATGCCGAAGATGGAGACATATCTTGGTCGTTAGTGAGGAAGGCAAGACAAGGACGACAAGACAAGGCAAGAAAGACAAAACAAGGACAAACAACAAAAAGAGTGACAACAAGACAAGGACAAACAACAAAACAGCAACACCAAAACACACCCCAGAGAGCTCTTGTCCAGCTGCTGGAAAAAGTAGGCCCACAGCACGAGCACGAGCACGCGCTTGTCGATCCGCCGCACGACCGCCTTCTCCTCCTCAAAGGTAAACGTCGCCGTTTCGGCCCGGTGGGCTGCCAGGAACGCGGCAGCCTTCTCGCGGCCCAGCTTCTCCGGCGCCGGCGGGTCGCTGACCGGCGTGATCTCGTCGACATCGCCACGGCCAGCCATTGTGTGTGCGTGGGGAGAGAAAGGGGAGCAAGAGAAAGAAAGGAGCGGCTAGATGGTTTGTAACCGGGGGAGGGGGAGGAACGGGACTTGCAGAGTGTGTATCGGAGACGAGAGAGGATGCAATCTGATGCACAGAGACAGCCTCGAGGGCGACGACCACGCCGTCTGCTCTTTACGTATTTGTACAAAAGCCGGCTGTAGCCCAGGGATGGCAGAGATGGAGAATGTGGACTGATCATGGGCTGAACATGGGCTGAAAACGGACAGAAGATGGAAAGAAACATGGAGAGAAAGATGGAGAGAACACGAGCACGGACAGCCTAACCGACGTAAACACGCAGAGAGACATGAGTCCCCCGGGAACTGCGTTGACTGATTGGAGGGAAATTAGCAGAAGCTCTTTCCTGCCGATTCCAGTTGCAATGTGACTGCGATTGTCTTGGCAAGGTTGCACGTCGCTGGCCTTGGCCAGGCCCAGCAAGACCGAGGACATGGCCAGGCGTTTAACTCGGTCCAACCTGTGGAAAACTGACCCGACCAGCCCCCTTGGCCCCACAGGCTGCTGCTCCAGGCGTGGGGAGTGCGGAGAAGCATGCGTGGGCAAAGGGCGAAGGATGCGCTATTGGTCCCAAAAGTATGGGGTCCGTGGCTCTGTGCGGAGTAATACTGCTCTTTGTTATGGATATTATCTCGCGGACGGGCGGATGGGGCAATGTGTGCAGGACGTTGCTGCACATGACTGGTGCAACCTAACGGTGAAGCTCCCCCGGCTATTTGCCCCCCGTCAGCGCGATATTCCCGCCACAGTCTGCCCTGGAGTTTCTCCTTTGCGGACAATTTAATGGCATCCTGGCCGGAAAGACGGGATAAAAAGGGTGCCTGTCTGGGGGAGGTTGTCTGCTCTTTTCTGATTCGCAAGCAGCAACAGTGGTGCACGACTGCTCTCGGCCTCTTGTTCTTGGACACTTTGCCTCCGCCTTCACACATACTCGTATCCTAGGCATCTTTCACGACGACAGACAACAAGGCCTCCACTTCGACAACCACCATGAGCGAGCAGCCCAAGAAGCGGTATGCCCTCGTCGGCACCGGGGGCCGGGCCATCTTCTTCTACTCGGCCATTGCCACCACCTACAGCGCCACGTCGGAGATTGTGGCCTTTGCCGACACCAACCAGACGCGCATGAACTATGCCAACAGCAAGCTGGAGGCAGCCGGCCATGCGCGGGTGCCGACGTACCTGGCCAGCGACTTTGACATGATGGTGCGGGAGACGCGGCCGGACGAGGTCATTGTCACGACGATAGACCGGACGCACAACATTTACGTGAGTGGAGAGGAAAGAAGGAAAGAAAGAAAGAAAGAAAGAAAGAAATCACATACCAACTGACCCCAGATCGTCCGGGCCCTGGAGCTGGGCTGCAACGTGGTGACGGAGAAGCCGATGACGATCGACGTGCCGCGCTGCCTGCAGATCTTTGACGCGGTCGAGCGGACGGGCGGGCGGGTGCGGGTGACGTTCAACTACCGGTATGCGCCGCACAACACGCAGGTGTTCTCGCTGCTGCGCGCCGGCGCGATCGGGACGGTGACGAGCGTGCATTTTGAGTGGCTGCTCAACACGGCGCACGGCGCCGACTACTTCCGGCGCTGGCACCGCGACCGGCGCAACAGCGGCGGCCTGCTGGTGCACAAGAGCACGCACCACTTTGATCTCGTCAATTTCTGGCTGCAGACGCGCCCGGCCACCGTCTACGCCCAGGGCGACCTCCGCTTCTACGGCCGCGAGAACGCCGAGCGCCGCGGCGAGCGCCGCTTCTACGCACGCGCCCACGGCAGCGCCGCCGCCCGCGACGACCCCTTTGCCCTGCACCTGGCCGACCACCCGCAGCTCAAGGCGCTCTACCTCGACGCCGAGCACGAGGACGCCTACTTCCGCGACCAGAGCGTCTTCGCCGACGGCATCAGCATCGAGGACACCATGAGCCTGCTCGTGCGCTACCGCAACGGCGCCGTCATGACCTACTCGCTCACCGCCTACGCCCCCTGGGAGGGCTTCCGCGTCAGCTTCAACGGCACCGCCGGCCGCCTCGAGCTCGAGGTCGTCGAGAACAGCTACGTCAACGGCGGCGGCGACCCGGCCCACGAGGGCGCCGCCGACCGCACCACCCTGCTGCTGCGCCCGCTCTTCGCCCCGCCCCGCGAAATCGACATCCCCGCCGCCGCCGGCTCCCACGGCGGCGGCGACGCCGTCCTGCTCAACGACCTCTTTGGCGAGCCCGTCTCCGACGAGTACATGCGCGCCGCCAGCCACGTCGACGGCGCCCTGTCCATCCTCACCGGCATCGCCGCCAACAAGTCCATCGCCACCGGCCAGGTCGTCAACGTGGACGACGTGTTGCGCATTCCGTAGGGAAGAGAAGGGGGGAGAAGGGGGGGGGCTGGAAGCCAAGTTGTCAGACAGAAAGGACCGTGCTGGGAGGGATGTCAGAGCGAAAGGAAGTATCGGAAGAGACTTCATACGGTAGACAGGAAGTGTTGGAAGCCAAGACGGGAAAGAGCAACTTTGTTTCGGGCGATGCTAGATGCAACCGGAATTTATAGACTGGTAACTTTGTTTGGGGCGATGCTGGATGTCGGGATATAGACTGGCAATATGCTGGAGCTCATCGACACGTGAGCGTTTGAATTTTGAGCTCCTCTGACACGTGAAAGGCTGAGCTCCTTTGACACGTGCCATATTCTTGAAAGGTCGAGTTGCTCTGATACGTGAGCTTTGCACTGTAAGCGTCTGTGACTGTGTTATGTTGCCGGACTGTGGTGCTACATGCCCGGACTCTGCTGCTACATTCTCATGCTCATGCAAGGTCTCGGGTCAGACTCTGTAGACAGTGTAGTCGCCGCATTTGCTAGGCTCGTTGTCGGCGCCAACTTGTCTCTAGTGTTAAAGCGCCCAATTGTGGGGCCGCGTGTGTTTAATGGGGCACCTGTGTGAGAAGGAGATAGATGCAAAGAAACAAGCATAAGTGTTCTGTATCTGCATCTGTGTTGTTATCCACCTCGTGCTTGTCTATGTGTATCTTGTCTGTTTGTTTGAATATCCTGTCTGATATCTGCATGCTTATCCATTTGTCAGTCTTTCTGTCTTTCTGTCTTTCTGTCTTTCTGTCTTTCTGTCTCTGTCTCTCTGTCTGGCTAAAAAACCCGGTTTGCTACAAACCTCAGCCCGCCGCTATACCAATCCGAGATCGTAAAACACATGCCACAGCTGCAGCGCCGACGTCAGGGCAACCACCTCAAACGTCTCGCCCAACGCTCCCGTGCGCCCGCTGCCGAGAAAGGCAAAGCGAAAGACCTTGTGCCGGCTCAGGCTGACGTTCAGCGCCACCCGCGCCACCACCTCGCAGCCGTCGCTGGTGAAGCCGGGCCCGCTGCTCTTGGTCTTGGCCGTGCCGCCGCCGCCGCCGCTGCTGCTGCTGCTCTCCGCCGGTCTGCTGTGGGGACCTGCGAGCCGCACGAGCTTCCAGCCCATCGACCGCTTTCCCTCTGTGCCCTTGGCCAGACTTTTAAGGTCCGGCACGGGGCCGTGGCTCGACCGCCACTCAAAGTCCTCCAGCCCGCCGTCGCCGACGGGAATCGACAGCTGGCACCGCGAGCTTCCGAGTTTGGGCGCTCCCATGTGGACCACCAGCGGCTCTCCCTTCTGGAGTGGCTCCGGCTCTCCGGTCTCCTTGTCGCCAGCCGCCGCCGCCTCGGCGCCGCCCCGGCCGCCGCCCGGCAGCGTAATCACACAGCGCGTCTGGCTCGAGTTTGCGTTCGCCGCCATCGCAAGCACAGCGTCGGCACTGCTCGGCCCGTTGTGAAGCACAATCGTCGGCTTCTTGCCGCTCAAGCCGCCGCACTGCACGTCGACGGCCCAGAGCAGCTTGTCGGCCGAAAGCCCCAGGTTGAGCGTTCTCTTCGCCGACTTCCACCGCATGTAGCCGCTCAGCGTCGCCGGAAACTTGGCCGGCTGGCCGACTGATGCTCCGTCGGCGGCGTCGCTGCCGAAGACGGACGTCGTCGTACTACACCAGTCCTCTTCCTCTTCGCCGTGGCTTGGGACAGGAGTCCGCAGGCTATCTCTGTCCTGCCATGTCTCTTCGTCGTCTAGCTTGTTCATTTCCAAGAATATATGGAGGAGGGTATGCGATGTATTGTCAAAAACACACCAAGAAGTATGGAGGGTATGTGATGTATTGTCAAAAACACAGTGGCCAAAATCGGGTTTGCATATTCATGCAAGTTCAAAGACTGTAGATGAAGAAAAAGGAAAATGGACAGCACCCGGAGACCAGATGAGATGCTGTCTTTAAATACCCTTCTCTCTGACTGGACACTGCACCACACAGCCTGGCCGTGTGATTGTACGAGTATTACTCCTGTACGATACTCGTATCATGCTGTCGGGGTCCCACTTAACTGGGCGCGAGGCCAAGCTAAGCCCGATCAGGCTCGATGCGGCGCTCTGCTAACATGTGCGAGATCTGCGCGGTAACCGAAAAAGGACTAGTGCTGTGCCTTGCCAGCGGCCAAGCCACCGTTGGAAAGACACCGAGTAAAATGTTTCGTCATAGGCTTCACTCAGCCTTCCATAGGGAGAAGCGAATGGCCGAGGGAGGTGTTTCTCATTTTCAGCAACAAAGTAATGCAACTCCACATAGTTCGCCAGCCAGCTTCCGTTTCGTACCTTGTCTCGGGGGGTGGTCGTAATAATGGCCGCAAGGTCGAATGACATTGCAGTCAGTGCTTCACAGAAGTGCGCGTGGTTCTGCAAATTAAAACAATAGAAAGAGCCTGCCTGGAACGGCAGTCTTGTCTGGCTGCAAAATCAGCCTTGGAGCCTCTACTCGACACAGGAACCACAATGCACAATCAAAAAAAAAGGCACACAGTTCTGAAATATAAAAACGTAGAATTCTCTAGCAAGCCAGTGTCCAGCCACGGATGAGAGAACGAGAATCTAGCGCCGGCTTCCTGCTGCCGCTCGACCCTCCAAAAAGGGGCTTCTATCCTCCTCAATATACAAAAATATACATGGCCTTTCTCTCGCATCTTCCCTTTCCGTAACCTCCTCCCCTTCCAACCCTTCTCCAAGCACCATTTCCAATTATTAAACACAAAGCAGATTTCGTCCAAACTCCACCCTCTCCCCAGCCCCATGTGGGTTTGGAATAGAATTACCACATCGTTGACCATCAATCCTGGAGGGGGTTTGGGGGGTCGGTGGTTGCAGAAGGTCGGCACCTAGCATTGCACGACGCAGTTCGTTCGGATGATGCAATATGGTGAGATGACAACGAGAAATAAAAGCAAGACAGAAAAGAGAATGAACGTTCACCGGGGTCCTTGCCCCCAGGTCCCCAAGCTCTAACACAAAGCACAAAGCACAAAAGCACAAAAGCACAAAAGCACAAAAGCACAAAAGCACAAAAGCACAAAAGCACAAAATGAGACAAAATGAGAGTCGAAAATGAGAAGCCGGCCTTCGTACAGAAGAATGAAAAAAAAAAAAAAATAAGCATACAAACATAAAGAGAGACAAAGAAATGAATTAGGCTGGTTTGGAGCGGAAACCTATCTGTCCGCTCCTCCTTTCTGACACAGAATGCAACCGAGGCAAGAACCAGGAAAAAGATCCAAAAAGAAACGAGAAAGGAAAATGGACACGCCGAAAATGCCGGGTATTGCAAATGTGCCGAGACAAAAAAAGAGAAAGAAATGATAAAGAGAGGATGAATTAGCTCGAGCAAATGAGAGGGGGGGAACCAGAAAGGAAAGCTGCAATTGGCTAAACAGAAGAATCAATCGAAATAGAAAACACGGTCAATGCCAACCAAGTCGGGATAGATGACAGGTCAAGAGGTCAAAAAAAAAAAAAAAGCAGTAAAGGCTTTTAGGCGCGCAAGAGGATCACGTTTGGGTATAAGCGAGAGACATCAGTGGGAAATCGACATTTTGCAGTCGTCGTGACATGGAAAGTTTGCCCGAATTCGAGAACGGTTCGTGAAAAACAAAGACAGGCAAAAAAAAAAAAAAAGGAAAGTTGGATGCGGCAATGGATATGGCAATGGAAACAGAGAAGAAGAGTTTGAAGAATGAGGAGCGCTGGTGTTTTAAAGGGCTTATCTTAAACCCGTGACCGCGAAAGGTCGCCCAGGTTCAGCCAGCTCATGTCGGAGGATGTGTTGGCCATGGCCAGCTGCGGCTGGCGGCTCAAGCCCGTGGGCACATAGGCTCTCTTTGCGTCGCCGGCTCCGGCCGATGCGGATGAGGTAGAGGTAGGCCCCAGAGGCATGCCGTAGGCGCCCACAGGGGCGCGGTCGCTGCCCCATGGCCGGTCGGCCGTGGCGGTTGGATCCCAGGTATCGTGAACACTGGCAGGAATGCCGCTGGAGTAGCCGGAATGCGACGAGGCCTGGCTGCGAGGCCGCTCGATCTTGCCCTTCATGCCGTCCTTGATGTATGTGTCGAAGCCGGCCATGGTCGGCGAGCCAGAATTGACCCGCTGGAAGCGCGGCTTCGAGTCGGGCACCATGGGAATGTCCAGCGGCGGAACTGTGGCAGAGTCCTGCGTGATGCGGTGCTGGTCGGCCGAGTAGGTGCTGCTGACTTCGCTCACCACGGTGCCTCGCTTGGACTGGTGCATGTTTTGGCTGTTCGTGCTAATGCTACCGTGGCCACTACTGCTGCCGCCGTTGTTATTGTTGTTGTTGTTGTTGTTGTGGTTGCTGCCAAAGCCGAGGATGTTCAGTGTGCTGCCACCAGACCAGTAACGGTTCCAGCCGGAAGACCGACGCGTGCTACCTTGGCGCTGCATCTGGCTGCTGCTGCTGCTGTTGTTGTTGCTGTTGCTGTTGCCGATGCTGCCGCCAAGCTGCGTCACACTCCGGCCATAGGCATTCGTGGTGCTGGCCCCCCGCTCAAACTGTGCCTGTTGTGGAATGGCGGCCGCCGCCAGGTGCTGTTCTGTCGTGGCCTGTGGGATGGGTTTGCTGATGGTGCTCTTGAAGGCTTTGTTGAACAAGCTGCTGGTCGAGCTGCGGTTGGTGTCCTTGCTGCCGTTCCGTCGCAGGTTCGTCGGCTGCCGCGGCTGGTTGACGCGGCCCATCAGAATGGCGACGGACGAGAACGAGGCTTGCGAGTCCTGGGCGCCATGGCCGCCGCGGAATGCGCCCTTGCCGGCGGTGTGCGGGCGCTGTGAATAGTTGGCGTTGGTGGCAGCAAAGATGTCCTTTTCGGATGACGACGTGCCGCTGGACCGCTTGTTTTTGTGGGACTTGGTGGCATAGGTGCGGCGGCTCTTGCGACGCTGGCGGAGAATAAAGTACAGAATCAGGGCGAAGAAGCCCAGGGCGGCGGCTGCACCAAGAGCAACAGCCACAATGGTTGTGGTGGCCAGGGTGTGGGACGACGGCGCAGAGGGCGTGGCAGCAACGGCCGTGGACGACGACGCGGCGCTGCTGGTTGTCGTGGCCGCCGTGGAGCTGGGAGCAATGACGAGCGTTGTGGGCGTAGACGTGGCGGACGCCGACGATGACGAAGAGGTGTGCACCAGGATGCGTTGTTGCCGCACCAACAGCTGTGTCGCGTTCTGCCAAGTGTTTGCGCGGCCGTCAAAGGCGCACAGGACGTCACTGCCGCTGGCACCGCCGGCCATCACAATCAAGCTGCCGTCCGCGTTGCTGGCTAAGCCGAAGCCCGACCGTGTGGTCGTGGGTGCGAGCGAGGCGTTGTATGCCGGCCAGTCCGTCGCTGTCAGCGTCGTGGGAGTGGCCGTGGCGGTGGAGCCAGAGGCGGCGGCGGTGCCTGCCGCCGTTGCCCTGCGGCCCAACTGTGCAGCAGCTGCGTCGCGGCCTCGGTCTTGCAAAAGCGGCGCTGCATCACCATCCATGCCGGAGACAGAAGATAAAGACCGCCGGACGGGTGCAGCATTGGCTACGGGTTGGCCCTGGCCATTCACAAGAACCATACGCGCAACCTGGTTGGGCGAGATGGACGCGTCGAACGTAAAGAGGTTCTTGCTGTTGTCGTCGCCAGTGACCAGGACCGCCTGCATCGAGGAAGTGTCTTTGACAAGGGGTGTTGCGAGCGTGACCCCCGAGTCGCTCCAGCTGCCCGACGACGTGCTGAAGAGCATGACGTTCACATTGGAGGCACTCCCGCCTATCATGACGGCTTCTGTGGCCGACCATGGCAGGAGGATGGGGTTGATCGTGGGCGGTGCTATTGACGGGCGGGATGCCACATCGTACGGGTCCGAGGCCTGGATTGTGAATGTGTCTGCCGACGGAACTTTGTTCCCGTTCTGGGTTCCGCCGTACACGACAATGGTGTCGGTCTGGTTGAGATAGGTGGCGCCATGATAGAGGCGGTCTTGCGTGACCAAGGCTTTGGGAGTGATGGTGGCCCACTGGCCGGTTGAATAGGTGAACTTTTGCAGGCCGGTGTAGCTCGCATCCGAACCCGTGCCACCGACGACGTAGAAACCAGCCTGGTTAGGGTCCGCAGGAGTGGATCCCACGCAGACACCGCCGGTGACCGACTGGCCCGGTGGTAGTGTTTTCCATTTGGCACCCGGCGACAGCTCTAGTGACTGAAAGGCGGTAGATGTATATGCGTAGAGTGTGTTGTTGAAAAGAACGGTGCAGACGTCTGTTAATGCCACGGCCGGTTGAGGGAGCGCCATTGTCCTTTTTTTTTTAATCTTTGCTCGGGATTGATCCTTTCTTTCTCTCTTCGTCTTCTGCTGTGTCTTTCTCTCTTCGTCTTCTGCTGTGTATGCTTCTCTAGCTGTTGTTGCTGATTGCTCTCGCCGTCTTCTATCTCAGGCGCTTGGTCGAGCTGACGAGTGCGGGATCGTGCAATCCAGGGGGGGAAAAATACTCGGATGCCTTCCAAGACGAACCCAACAAGCTCGAAAATCACAGCCGGAACAGCATGGCAACGCGATTGTTGTGGGATTGGGGGAGCGACTTGGTTCTGTCCTTTCGAACGGCAGGGGCTTCACGTTCAAAGAGAAGCCCTTCTCCCACTTGTGCACACACAACACGCTCGCCCAATCCTCAATCGAAGTCGATGCTCGCCGGAGTGCGCTTGCTAGAGTGACGGTCGGGAAGCAGACAGGAGAAGAAAAAAAAAAAAAAGCACAGTAGTCTGTGTTGTCGACCGATCTTATCGATATCGGGGGGCGTTGAGCTGCGTCGACGTGAAGAATGGAGAGAGAGGGGGTGACAAACTCGCGCGGTCAGATAAAGGGATGGGGAGTTGGCACGCAGCGCACGCTATACGCAATGCCCACACAGCCCACAAACCCACGGACAAACAACCAGAGAGAATAAAAGCGCGAATGCGGCGAAGTGTCCCCAGAGCAGAGAAAGACAAAATGGGAAAAATGGGAAAGTTGCGCCTTTTGCTGCTGGTCGTCTTGCGGAGAAGCGAAAAGGGGCGATCGAGAATGGCGACAAGAGACCAGTTGGCGTTTCCGTAGACTCGACAGCCGGAAAAAAAAGGAAACAAAAAAAAAGTGAGCGAGAGGAAAATGAGAGTCCGGATTGCTGCAAGAGAAGGCGAAAGGATTGCAAAAAAAGAAAGCAGGAAAAAAAAGAGGTCAGTCAGGGAGATGCAGAGTTGGAGGGCCGGCTCCTTTGTCGAGAGGATTTGATGATCGACAGAACAAGAATTTTCCGAAGTTTGCCAACCAAACGAATGTTTCTGAAAGCAGGTCGTTCGGGTGGAGAGAATGTTTGGAAGAAAATGCGAGGAGGTGAAAAGGGGACAGCAGCTGGGGGAGCAAAGATCTGTGGGGACAGGAGGACACGAGCTGCGAGGGCGAGTATGGATACAACCATACGAGTATGGATAGTCTGTAGAAGTGGGCGATGCAGAAAAACCGCCGTAGTGTGTTTGTCGCTTTTGTTTCTCAAGCTTGTCGCACGACTGGGGGGGGGTTGATGGCCAAGCAAATGCCCCGTAATACGAAGTACTCGTACCGAGACTGGGAATGAGAAAGAATACTCGTATTCTCGTATGACATGCTCAAAGCGCGGCGAAAAAAAGGGGGGAAACCCTGTCGTTGCGTCAGATAATACCTTGTACAAATATCCATACGAATACTAGGACAAGGGAAAACCTCGTATTATCCATATTTACCTGCCTGTACGAGCTCCGTAGGAGTCCTTGCAATAAGCATCAAAACACAAGCCTGGCTTAGGTAGCTTGATGCTGTTCTTTCTCTCCCAGCTTTGTGCCTTTTTTTTTTCTTTTTTTTTTGCCATCGGCGCTTCTAACAGTGCCGTTTCTGCTTCGCTGTCCTGTCGTGAGTACGGGCTGTAGAGTAATCCGAGTAAATGGCAAGTTTTATCTCGGAACATCTTTTGGGCTTTCTCAGTCCAGTTCGCTGTCTTGGTGCTGCTTGGCACAGTCTTGCGTCGCACTACGACGCATTCATATGTAATACCTCGCGTGTGGTTCTGGCGAGTACAACGGTCCCGTCGAGCAGCTTGCTCCGCATGGAGTACGAGTAATATTACTTTGAGCGCACCCCAGACGATGTGCTGCGGCGGACGTACTCGTACGTCGTAGTGTACCAAATTCGTGGCTCAGGTTCGCCAAAACAAAAACAAGAAAAAAATACATGGATGATTGGTCTTAATTCTTTCACAACGGCTCTAAACTTTTGGGGGTCAACAGTCACAAGATCACGGTGTACGGTGTAATACTACGGCGTATGGATATGAAAATCCATACAATCGTTCTGAAGAAAAGAGGTAGGAGGAAGGTGCGATTCGCACTCGAGGTCTATCCACACAAGCTCACGGGCGCAGGAGGAGCCAATGGGGAAGGCGCGAGGCACTTTTGAGCGCAGCCAAAAGGCACGAAAACACGACAGCGATAGGAGGAGGCGTTGCGCAAGGCAGGGGCGAACGTGGCCAATCAGAGCAAGCGCGCGTGGGACCTGAACCAGGAAGGCGCAAAGCCAATGTACCAGTACATCAAGGCATGGGTATGAGAGAGCAAAACCAACAGCTCTCCTCTGTACAGCAGACACGGGCTGCTATGAAATATGGATATATGGATATACTCGTACTCGTACGACATGCAAATGCAGCAATAAAAAGTCTTCATGCTGCGTCAACATCGTTCATATTCGACTTGTGCCTTGCCTGCAGCGGTACCTCTAGCGATCGTTTAGGTTCCAAGTACGAGTAAATACGACGTACTAAGCCCATCGTTCTCGGGCCTGTCCCGTCCAGGGGTTTCCTCGAAGGGCCAATACGAGCTTTTTCTGCCATCCCTAGCACACATACAGAAGTACAAAGTACCTCGTACTTTACCCGCCAGTTTTGTTGGACCTCGTCCTTGTTGACGTTCTGCGCCGCATTCCTAAAAAAGGGGAAATACGAGTGACAGCGGCGCTGCTCATGTTTATGCACAACCACTCTGGGCGGTTATCTATTTTCGTTGATTCTTTGGTCTCTGCGCTGTGCAGAGGTGCTCTCATGAAAAGTGCAATCCCGTGATGAAAAACAGGCCTGTTTTAGGGACAGGTTCGTCACGCGGCGTCTGACCTTGGAAACAGCACGCTGGATTGATTCGCTATCGTAGCCTAATTCGAAGTCAACGGAAGCGCTGAGTTTTAGGGGACTATGGATACGGGACCAAGCAAGAAGAGCACAAAATGCACAAAATCAACAGTGCAAGACACCCCGCTGCAGTCCGGAAAAGTACAGAGTACAATCTACCAATAGCGTTGCACTCTGGCTGAAACGCGCCGTTCTGCACAACCTTTTGCCCCTGGACTAGCGCAAGCTAATCCCGGTTTAGAGAACCATGAAAACAGGGGTCGCCACGGCTGCCAGCGTACGAGTGCGACGGTACGACGCACCACCTCGTACTGGTACGACGTTACGAGTAAGCAATATTGGTGGCTGGTGTTGCGTTCGTCCATGACTGTCTCTACTCCGTACTCATACTCCGTACAACAAACGGATGAGAGTTCCGCAATAGGCTACGAGCACGAAGCAATACGACGTACCAAGCACGGAGTACACCGCAGGTAGTACGTGTAATACTTTGTATTTCGTATTCGTATGCTCTTGTACTCTGAACGATGTACAGCAATGGTCGTTTAGGGTAGGGGTCACTCTGTAATACCTATGAGTAACGGAGTACGGCTTTGAAATTTCAATGCCGTTGGTTTTAATACGGAGGACTCTGCAACGTGCTAAAGATTCTCCAGTAGCTCTGCCAGGATGTTTCCTAGTTTTATATGATTTGAGGGACGTTGGTCTCCAACGTGGCCTGGCCGTTGGCCGTTGGATGAACTTCCGGGGTTGCGCCTACGGGACATGTCCCATAATGTGATATTGCGATGTGCTTCATACCCGTACGTGGGCGTGATTGTGAGATGAGAGAGAAAGGGGCCCGGTCCACAACGGAACGCACATCGGGAAGATGAAGGGGCGGTCTGCTGGCCTTGATTTTTCTGTGGCTTTGTTTGGCTGCGTTCTTCTGTTCTTATTTTGTCACATTGCAATGTGACGGGCAGTTCCAGCGCCTGTTCCGACGTGTCTGCAGACTACCATACGAGTACAGAGTACAGAGTGCAAAGTTATACGGCGTACGACGTACGGAGTACAAGTGACTCCTCTTGGCTGTCGCGAGGTGCATGCTCTAGCTCTCAAGGTGCGGAGTATCCATAAACGTCACGTCGTGCAAACGAGCACTATTATTACTACGGAGTAATACGGAGTACGGAGTACGGAGTACAGAGTCGTAAATGACCTGCCGTGGTGCCCCTGGTCTGCCGCTGCTGCCAAGTGCTTTTTATTGAGCCCTCTTGCATCCGTGCCTACGAGGGTGAGCTGAAAACTCTTGTCCCCAGAGTCTTTGTGGCTACAAAGTCTTCATTGTCTCGCGGGTATTGCGCAATGCGACGACGCGTCGCACGGAGTCTGTGTGCGAATCGTACTCGTAGGAGTACGGAGAACGAGAACAGAGCTCTTGTCAATGAGGACGTGCAAGAACAGCGCCTTTTCTCCCACGTAATAACATGGGGTACTGCAATGGCCGTGCGCTTCATTGACCGCTCTTATGTTCTTCTGTCCGTCAGCAAAGACGGGGGGGATCTGGCGAAAAACCCAGCACGCAAAGCCAGAAGCTGAGAGTCCTTGCACGGCAAACAGCTCTCTTCTTCTCGCTCTGCCCTTTTCTTTTCAGGTCTTGGTTTTCTTTTTCAGCTACGAGTATGGATACATCGTACAACTCGCGGTGACAGTCTCCTTTAAGGAGCCGAACTAGAGATATCAACCAAGCACCGGCAAAGCACAAGCCACCCTGCTCTTGGCCACAACGCCCCCCTTATCATTAGTACTCGTATATCGTAGCACGCAGTATGGATATTACGAGTATCCGCGCTCAGTAGGGCTTGGCAACTTGTGGCGGACCTCTCGGCGTCAACCGAAGATAGGCCATGAGAGACGACGAGGGAAAAATCTTGAATTCTTAAAATCGCAGTGTATCCATACGACGTACGGAGTACGGAGTATTACGACTCGGTGCTGGGTCCGTAGCTTTGAGACGTAATTCGGTACGGAGTACTCCGTACTCCGTATACGAGTACTTACAAAGACCTATCAATCTGTGCATTTGCGTACAGTTTTTTCCTCCATACTTTTCCAGAAGATGCGTGCTTGAGAATCAACTGCGCTCAAAACGCTGCAAAAAGAAATATGAAAAGGATTAGCAGGCAAAGCATTTGCAAACAAAAAGGTAAAAAATGCCGCGTTAGGCAAGAAAATCTTTTGTGGGCCAGCGCACGCCGAGACGGGCAAGCCGATAAAGTCCCTGAGTGCGGTCAACTTCTTATCTGCCAATGCCTTGAAATCGCGCTGACGTCAAGTCATTTGCACTCTCAACACCTCACCTTTTTGGCGTTATGCGTGAGCTGCAATACTCCGTACGACGTACGACGTACGGAGTACTCGTACTCGTACTCGTATTATTACGGAGTAGAAAAGGTCAGACCGCACGCAGCAAAGCAAAGCAAAAAGGGTTGCAAGGTGAACCTTGACAAACAACCTGTCTTCCGGCTAGCCGAATGGGCGACTCGCCCTGCCTGCTGGGCTGACGTTTTGGCGGCCACATGCCATCTTTAGCTGCACGGAATCCCACCAACAGAATGATCTGCAGATTTTTTTTTTCTTATTTCACCAGAGCCGTTTGCTTTGCCGATGCTGGAAAGTTCTATTATTATCCTTGCACGGAGTTTTGTTCGCACAAGAAAGATGCCAGCCATGCTTAAGCTTGTTTTGGTGGTCTTGGACATTGCAATTTTGCTCCTGTCATCGTTGCTCCTAGGACCCTATCGAGAAATCTCTTGGTTTTGGAGGCGAGACCACGTAGGCAAAGAAAGAAAAGCCGCTCTATGTCATTGTCCTCCAGCTTGATTGCTGGTCGGTTCGCTGCTCAACTTTTCTCCCCTCGTTTTTCTTGTTCGGAGGGGTCGGGTCTTGGACCTTACGGGTTGCCCTTTTAGTGCCTTCTTCGTAAGCGCCGACTGGCATCCATTCATTCTCGGTTTCGCGACACGCCTTGCCTTGGTACGGGCCGAGAAGGACAGCGAATGAGAGGAGACGACGTTGCGGAAAATTTGAAGGGCCACGATCGGCAAGTGGCCGCCGTAGTAGGCAATGGTGGTTGCGGCATTGCTATTTGTCCTCCTTGCCACATCCTCAATTTCAAACTACAAGAAAGAGGAACCCAAAACTTGACTCAGAAAGGCTTGACAGGAAACGCTTTCAGCCCGCCCTCCAATCAAGCTTTCGGCTCTTCTACTTTTTTTTTGTCTGCCCGCGCGGCATTCAAAACCACAACTCTGGGTCAGCCAATCCAAGCAATGATGCCCACAAGCCATGCACCCCCCTGTGCAAACTGCGATGTGAGCAAGATCAGCATTGGCACCGATCCCGTTCGTTGCCTTTACGCACGTGATGTATGGCGCAGCCAGCCCTGTCTATGCCTGTCATGCCCTTCGGAAACGGGATTTCGGTTCGAGGCTGCTGAGTGTGCAAAAGACCGAATGTCAGGGGTGGCTCCGAGGCAAATGCCTCTGAAATGGATCGACGTATTGCTATTAAGGAAACCATTCGCACACTTGAATTCGTCTCCTTGAGACGAGTTTCGAGCAAAGGAAAGAGGGAGCTTGTCATGGAATCAAAGCAGCCAAAAGTGAAATGCGAACAAAGCACCAATATTGAACTTATATTCTGTACGTCGTACGTCGTAGCTGAATTCTCATAGCTGATAATGAGACGGCTGATATCACAAACTTTCTTCAATCATATTGCGTAACAGTCTGTCACCGCCTTTGTACCATATAAATGGATACCCACACCTTATCGTGGAAGACGACTCTTTTCTCTCCCTTTGACGATTAGCATGTCGGCCAGATTTTCTATTCTTAGATGTCATCCCCGATCAGAACAAGTCAACCCCGGCCAGCCTTGCCTCTCCTTGTCCGAATTCGAAAGGCTTATACATTGTTTTTGAGCGCTTTTTTGCTGCATGATCGTAGACTTCTCGACAACTGAATATTTATCTAAGAAGACTTTAACCATTCGCTATTTTTCTCATAAGTGGGCGAGGTTCCAGAAAAAAGGACCTTTTTTTTGTTCTATTGATACTTTACATCGAGTACGCAGAAAATCACGTTTTTGGGGGGGAAAGATCTGTGCCGCAATCCTAGATAAGAGCCAACATTTTAATGCTCCTCCACTTGCTTTTGGCATACAGACCTACCATTAAAGCAACAGGCTGTTTTTTCTGCAGTTGGCATGGTGTGTCTTTTGCCTGTCAGCAGCACTTATCCATATACTCGCCAATCCTATGGAGTATTAATATTAATAGACCAACACCAACACTCCTCCGATCTTGTGCGTTTCCGGCAATCCTCCAAAATCCTTTGTCGAACCGCCGAGATGACCGCATTTTGTTGTTAGTGCTTCCCATTTTTTACACGATCCTCGTAGAACTTGTCAAATGCCGTTTGCGGCCGGATCGAGCCAGCATCAAAGCTGTGTCCTCTCTCTTGTTCCATTGGTAGAGATAAAAGTACAAAAAAAGCCCCAAAGCCGAAAAAACCGAAAAGAGATATGAAAACAAACCACAGACAAACAAAGAGAAACAAAAAACAAGAAAAAAAGAAACAGGAAAAAAACAAAGATAACAAAGCTCCTTTTTGGTTATGCCCAGTCCATCCCAAATTTGGTATTCCGGTATCAGTGACCATGCCGCCCAGTAGTGTTCCCTGTTGCTGTCCCCCCCTTTCTTCCCCTTCTTCTCTCGAAAACAAGTACAACTTATATATATCCTCCTTCCACAAGCTAGTATTAGGGGTTCTAGCAAAGTCAAATAACCTCCCCCACGAACCGCACCCTCTATCTAAACTGGACAAAAAGACGTCCGGATTGCTCTGTAGACTGTAAACGTCGTCATCCCGCACATCTTTCGGAGATGCACGCTCGTCTGGTTTTGCCAGACATGGCCGTGTGCCGTCGAGTTGTCTCGTACTGAGGACTGGCCACCTAGGCCGTGCTCATAAACACTTCGGGGCCGAGATTGGGCTTTTCGGGTTAGCTGGAGATCTCATAGTAGATCAAAAAAAGACAAAATAAAACAAAACAAAACCAAAAAACACCCACCTTTAGCTCGACAAACTTCATCATGGCAGCATCCAGATTCCAGCCGACCTCGGCCAGACACATCTCCGAGTACTGCGGAGTCATGTTGGTGGCCTTGGAGAGCTCGACAATCATGTTCTGGCGCGCGGCCTCTTCTGAATCGGTCGGTGGCGATTGCTGGCCGGGAATGGGTTGGTGGGCGCGCAGCGACAGCAGGTCGCTGACGACGCGGAAGGCGGCGGGGCTGCCGGGGGCGGCGGGGCCAATGACAAAGGAGCGGGTGAAGCTGCGCAGGCCTGTTTTGCCGGTGGCCGGGTCGATTTCCTCAAACTCGCCGTGCATGGAGATCAGCAGGCCGTCGACGCCGACCGGGCTCTGGTGCGTGGGGTCGACGATGCCGGGCAGGCCGTGGCAGTCGACAATGTACTTGTGCAGCTCGGTCGAGAGGTCGGGGTGTCTGGTGCGCGGCAGCGTGTTCCACAGCTCGGCGATCAGGGCGCTGCCCTTGACCAGGCGCTGCACGCGCGCCGCCTGGCTGGTGATCTTGGTCAGGTTGCGCGAGTAGCGCAGGTAGGCGGCCCACGGCAGCACCGGCGTCGGGGTGCTGTTGCCGGCGGTGCCTGAGCCGGTGCTGCCGGCGCCGGCGCCGGCGTCGCCGCGCAGCTCGCGCGCCGTGTGGGTGGTGACCGACAGCGAGAACTGGCTGGCGCCGTCGTAGAACAGGGCGGCCAGCCGCGCGCGGTCCGAGTCGTAGAGCGGGATGAACTGGGTCAAAAAGGCCTCGGCGATGCCGCTGCCGTCGCGGAAGTCGTTTCCAAACTGCGGAATGGGCGTGGGCCGCGCCGCCGCCTTGGCCGCCTCGGCGGCCGCGACCTGCTCCGGCGTCCGCACCTGCACGCCGCTCAGGATCAGCAGCCGGGGGAACCACTGCATCATCTCGGCCTGGAAGTTCGGCTCCGCCGTCTGCACGGGGTTGCCCGTCATGTGCAGCGTCTCCAGCTGGCGGAAGCGGCCCCGCCACCGGTTCATGCTCTTGAGCGTCGGCAGCAGGTTGTCGCTCAGGTCGAGATTCTTCAGGTCGGGGAACGTCTCGGCCAGATCAAACACCTGGCCCACCCAGTCGATGTTGTTGCCGGCCAGCGACACGCTCAGCACGGCCTCGCGCTTGGCCTCCGGCGTCGGAAACGTCTCGTCGCAGATGGCCATGAACACCTTGAACGTCTTCTCCGCCCGGTCCTTGTCTTCCAGATAGCCCATCCCGATCAGGATCGGGTCTTCGCCCAGGCGCGAGAGGTTGAGCAGCTTCGTGGTGCCGTCGTACCGGCTGCTGAGAACTTGCTGCAGCTGGCTCTTGCGCTGCACCGATTCCTGCGACAGCTTCGGCTTGGCCGCGTCCTGGTGCGGTCTCCAGCCCTCCGGGTCCTCCTCGATCGTGAGCTTGGCCCCGGCAAACGAAAAGCCGTTGAGCTTGACCAGCTCCTCCGCGTCTTCTTGGGATACCATGACATGTAGAATAAAGTCACTGTCGAGCCGTGACTGTTGCGTGTGTCAAAAGTGTCGTTAGCAAAGAGCAAAAAGGTGTAAGAACGCGGACGCTGGGCGTCGTGCTGTTTGGCTAATGGGATAGCATGCAAGAGCCTCGGAAGTGATTCACGCGTCAGATCAACACACGAGCCCACTTGCTACCGGGCAACACGCCAACTCGTCCAGCCAATCTGCCCTTTCCACAACGTTGTCGCAACCAGAAAGCGCCTCCCCTCCCCTTCCCCCACACATGCGTTCACATGCGTCCAATGCATCCAATGCGTTCAATGCGTCCACTGCTTGCTTCACCACATCTCATCCACGTGTGCACTCCCTTCGCCCCTCGCTCTGGCCCCTTCCCCCCCTTCCCGCCCCCCCTTTGACCTTGGATGCCATCATGCCATACATACCTTGACCACTTTAATGGGGCGACCCAAGTTTGCTGCTTTGCGCTCGAGAAACTCTAGTATGTTTTTCTCGCCCCGGTCGGGATTTGATGCCGCCTTGCTCTGCTGGAGCCCTGTGACGCGGAAGACCTTGCGGTTGGCCATGTTGCTGAACTTCTTGCGCGGCAGCTCCGACAGCCGGCTGGCCAGACTGCCGCCGTCGGCGATGCCCAGATGGCGGCGCACCTTTTGCTCGGCCAGGGCGGCCGCCCGCGCGTTGCCGCTGCGCCCGCCACGCGAAGACTGGTTGTTTTTGCGGCCGCCGTCCGGCTTTGATATTGGGTTGTTGCCCATCACCACATCGCCATTCCGGTCCACCTTTACGCCGCCACCCCGTTTCCGAATGCCGCCGCCGCCGCCGCCGCCTCCGGCGCCCCCGCGAGACGACGCACTTCGCGTGACGCGCGAGTCGAGGGATGTGCCGGAGTTATTGCGAGAAGCCGACGGTGGGGCCATTTTGTTGTTTTTGTTGCTTTTCGGCTGAGGGCAGGCGTGAAGTGCGTGGAAGAGTTGGAGAGCAGAGGGCAGACGTTAAACAAAGAGACGAAGCTGTCGAGAGGCGCCCAGCGCTGTCTGTTCGTTGCTGAGGTTTCTTCCGGGGAGAGGGAGAGAGAAATCAATATAAAACACAGAGCCACAGAGAGTGAGTCGAACTGCGGCGCTCCCGTTTATGCCGGGGTTGGTGTCGTCGTCGTCATGAGGAGTTTGTTGAAGGAATCAGGAAACAGAAAAAAGTTCCCCGGGCTCATCAAAAACGCGCAGTCGAGAGAAAGTAAAAACCAGAAATAAAAGAAGAAGAGAAGAAAAAAAAAGAGGAGAAGAAAGAAAGTGAAATGGGAAGTCTGGCCAGATATGTAGGCGGCGTCGGGGAGGGTGCAAGCTGAAGCGAGGGTGAAAAAAAGAGAGTTGGGAATAAAACAGACTGGCTTTGTTGCTTTTTTAGAAGCTTTTTTGCTTTGTCTTTTTTTGGCTGCTATTGTGGTGGTCATGTTTTCCACTGCCGCAAGCGGGCAACCAACAGCATCTTAGCATTGTGTCAATTCGGTCGTCAATAGCCCCACTTCCGGTCGTCTGTTAGTGATTAGTCATATATTATTTCGCCTTTGGCAGCTGCCTGTCTGCCTGCTGGCTGCCCAAATAGTCAGCATCCATGTTTGCCCCTCGCCTGTTTCGCCTGCTGCTGCGATCACGTGAGTTGGCGACGCGCATCTGATTCGGCAGGCGCGTTCTTGCCCCCACGCAAACTTCGAGACATTTTACTCGTTTGTGATTTCTATCTTTTTTTTTTCCTAACTTTTTGTCTTTAAGAACAATAAACACAATAGTTTTACATTGTCAAAAGAGCAGCCTTGTGCAGCTTTACAGCTTGTACGGCCATCCGCAATGGATGACGATGACGACGAATTTGGCTGCGACATAGCCGACGACGATCTCGTGCAGGCGTTGGAGGAGATCCCCGGCCTAAACGGCGTAGCAGCTACGACGACGACAGCAACAGCATCGTTGAAGCAGCAGCAGCAGCAGCAGCAGCAACAACAACAACAAGGGAGCACTGCAGTTGGTACAGCCAGAGGCGGGTTTCGGCCGCCGCGGCAGCATGTGAGCGTTGGCAGCTTTCGTCGTCCACAGGCCCCGGCAGCCCATTTGCCGACGGTCGAGGTAAAACCCCCTCAAATATGGATGAGATTTTTTTTTTTTTTTTTTTTTTTTTTTTTTTTTTTTTTTTTGCTGTATGAGCCAGACGTTTGCAGAGCCGGCTTTCTAATGATTTTTAGCTTCAGCAACAGAGACAGCAGCAGCAGCCAGAGCAGAGACGGCCTGAGCAAAGACCAGTGTTGCCGGCGCCTGGGACGACATCCGGGCGAAATGGGCAGAGCTCTGAAAACCTGTCGGTGAGCAGCCGCTCGCAACCCGGCCCAGACGAGTACTATGCGCGGCCGCAGCTGTCTGTGATTGAGAGCTGCCGGCAGCCGCTGCGGCTGACGGGGCCGGGGACGGCGGCAGCGCCGCTGCGGCAGACGACGCTGTTTGGCGAGAGGCTGGCGGAGGAGGAGGAGCCGGCGGCATCGCACGGCAGCGGGCGGGTGTACCGGGGCGAGCAGGGGGCGGAGCAGGCGACGCACCACGCGCTGGAGGCGGAGGCGCTGAAGACGTGGGTGTACCCGACCAACCTGGGCCCGGTGCGCGACTACCAGTTCAACATTGTGAAGAACGGGCTCTTCCACAACACGCTGGTGGCGCTGCCGACGGGGCTGGGCAAGACGTTTATTGCGGCGACGGTGATGCTCAACTTCTACCGGTGGACGCGCGAGGCGAAGCTGGTGTTTGTGGCGCCGACGAAGCCGCTGGTGACGCAGCAGGTGGAGGCGTGCCTCAACATTGCCGGGATTCCGCGGTCGGACACGGTGCTGCTGACGGGCGACACGGCGCCGGCGGTGCGGGCCGAGGAGTGGCAGCGGCGGCGGCTGTTCTTCATGACGCCGCAGACGCTGCAGAACGACCTGTCCAAGGGCTACGCGCCGCCCAAGTCGATTGTGCTGCTGGTGATCGACGAGGCGCACCGGGCGACGGGCGACTATGCCTACGTCAAGGTCATCAGCTTCCTGCGGCGGTTCTCTAACAGCTTCCGCGTGCTGGCGCTGACGGCGACGCCCGGGTCCAAGGTCGAGGGCGTGCAGGAGGTGATTGACAACCTGGGCGTGTCGCACGTCGAGATCCGCACCGAGGAGTCGCTCGACATCCGCCAGTACGTGCACGCGCGCAACATTGAGCAGGTGCGGCTGGACCCGTCGCCGGAGATGCGCAGCGTGCAGGAGCTGCTGTCGCGCGCGCTGGCGCCGCTGTGCCAGCGCCTGGACCAGCAGCACGTCTGGTACGGCCGCGACCCCATGGCCCTGACCGTCTTTGGCCTGCACCAGGCGCGCCAGGAGTGGCTCAACGGGCCGGCGCGCCACCTCAACCCGGGCACCAAGGCCATGGTGCAGGCCGTCTTTGCCGTGCTGCAGAGCGTCGCCCACGCCATCAAGCTGCTCAACTTCCACGGCATCCGGCCCTTTTACGACGTCATGGCCCAGTTCCGCCGCGACGTCGAGGAGCAGGAGGCCCGCGGCGGCCCCGGCGGCTCCAAGCTGCGCCGCCAGCTCGTGCGCGACGCCGCCTTCCAGGAGATGATGCTGACCATTGAGCGCTGGCTCGCCCAGGACGCCGGCTCCTTTGCCAGCCACCCCAAGATTGCCTACCTGACCGAGCGCCTGGCCGCCCACTTTGCCGACCAGCCGCCCGGCACCCACACCAGCGTCATCGTCTTCAGCGAGTTCCGCGACAGCGCCGAGGACATTGTGCGCACCCTCAACGCCGTCGGCCCGCCCATCCGCGCCGCCGTCTTTGTCGGCCAGGCCGACTCCAAGCGCAGCGCCGGCATGAACCAGAAGCAGCAGACCGAGGCCATCGAGCAGTTCCGCGCCGGCCGCTTCAACGTGCTCGTCGCCACCTCCATCGGCGAGGAGGGCCTCGACATTGGCCAGGTCGACCTCATCGTCTGCTACGACGCCTCGCAGTCGCCCATCCGCATGCTGCAGCGCATGGGCCGCACCGGCCGCAAGCGCGCCGGCCACGTCATCCTGCTGCTCATGCGCGGCAAGGAGGCCGACAACTATGCCAAGGCCCAGGACAACTACACCACCATGCAGCAGCTCATCTGCAACGGCTCGCGCTTCAACTTCCGCTTCGACCTGTCCGAGCGCATCCTGCCGCGGAGCGCCCAGCCCGAGGTCGACAAGCGCTTTGTCGAGATCCCCATCGAAAACACCCAGGACCCCTCGCTGCCGGAGCCGCGCCGCCGCGGGAAACAGGCAAAAGCCACAGGCGGCGCCACCGCCGCCGCCCGGCCCAAGGCGCCGAAAAAGATCTTCCACATGCCCGACAACGTCGAGACCGGGTTCGTCTCGGCCGCGGCGGTGCTGGGCCGCGGCGACGTCGGCCATGGCAGCAGCAGCAAAAGACAGTCGCGGCTGGCGTTTGCCAGCGCTCGCCAAGGCCAAGACAGCGACGACGACGACGACGACGACGACGACGACGACGGCCCGGCCGAAACCGATTTCTTGGTCGACGTGCCCGATCTGGCGGCTGTCCTGCAGGCAACCAAGTCGGTGGGCGACGCCCAGAATCCGTATTTTAACAAGAACGTCTTCTTTGGCGGCGTCGCCGACTTCAAAGGACGCGATGCCGGGGCGCCATTTACTACAGCAGCAGCAGCAGGACGAGGAGGAGGTGTGTACCCTGCAGACGGCGTGCAGAAGCTGGGCCCGACCAGCCGCCTTCGGCATGGCCGCTTCACGCAGCAGCATGTGCGGCTGATGGGCCGCCTGGCCAAGCAGGACTACCCGCAGCCGCCAGCAGCAGTGCGTGGCACGGGGGGGCTTGAGAGAGGCTTGGCACACATACCTGTCCGGCCGTTTGCGCCTGCATCGGACGCGTCGGATGTGTCAGATGCGTCGGATGCGGCGGATGCGGCGCATTCTGGTGTCGGCGAGCTGGACCGCCGCCGCCCTGTGCCCTCATTCCCACCGCCAGCCAAACGTCGCCGCATCGCAAGCAGTGGTTCGGCCGTGAGGAAGCGGACCGAGAGGGAAAGGCTGTCGGGGTTCATGTTGCCCGTCCGCAGCCCTGCAATCAAGAGAGAGAAGGAAGACGCAGACGAAGATGAGGATTTGGACGAGGATGAGGACGAGGACGAGGACGAAAAGGAGAACCTGTGGTCGGGTAAACTGAAGGGGAGGAAAAAGAGCTCGCGATCGAGCTTCAAGCCGGAAGCAAAAGGCGTGACGCGGCAGCGGAGCGCCCAGTGGCAGTCCTACAGCTTTTCCAGCAGTAGCGTGAGCCGGCCGCTGCCGCGGCCGGCGGTGACGAAGCGCGCATTGCCAAAGCCTGCAGTTTCTCGGCTTGTGGAGGCGTTCGGCAGCGCAGATGTCAAGGAGGAAGACGTTTTGGACGACGACGACAACGACGACGACGACGACGACGACGACGACGACATTTATGGCAATAACAAGGCTGGAGAGCCAAGGGAGGACGTTGGTGAGAAGGACGACCAACATGAAGCGAAGCCTGAAGATGTCGAGAGACTCGCTGAACAGGAGGAGGACGAAGATTTGGCGGACGAGCACGAAGATGAGAACAGCGAGGACGAAGTTGAGCGCGATCTCGGCAGCTATAAACAGCAGCAAGACATGCTTTATCAGCCTAGAAGAAGGAGGGCAGAAACAGGCGCAGAACTGGAGCCGCAACCCGAGCCGCAACCCGAGCCGCAACCCGAGCCGGAACTCGAGCCAGAGAGCGATGAAGAGGTGCAGATCATCCACGCACCAGTCAAGATAGGACGGCGGTCCAAACAAGGTTCGAGGGGCAGTAGCAGCCGCGGCACCGGCAGAGCCCGTGGCCGGGGCCGGGGCCGAGGCCGAGGAGGCAGCACCCGCACCACAGGGAGAGACAGCGTCAGTGGCGCTTCTGAGCGGGATTCCGCATCTGATTCCGATGCCGGTGGACGAGACGGTGGCCGGACCCGGAGCCGAGGTCAAGGCCGGGGCCGTGGTCGGGGCCGGGGCCGGGGTCGAGGTGGAGCGGGCCGCTCGTCCAACTACGGAGGCCGGCTCGAGGAGCGCGGCGACGACTGCATGAGGACGAGTGACAACTACGAAAGCGACGGCTCAGACAGCGGCCGCGACCTGCTGGACTTTATTGTGGACGACGACGACGACGAAGGCGAGAACAGCAGCAATGGGTCTGCGTCGAGCCTGATAAACCCCATTGCCGTCGACAGCGACGACAGCGACGATGACTACGGGGGCCGCACTGACTACCGACGCCGACGAAAGCAGACTACGAACAAGAAAACACTGGCACACATCTTTTCGTCGTCGCCGCCCACGACGACGAGTTCGCCGCCGCTGCCACCGGCAGCAGGAACAACCGCAGACCAAACCGCAGGGAATCGCAAAGGCCCAAGACAAACCAGCACGGACAAACCGTTCTACGTGCCCATGCGGCTGACACAGACATTGCTGGATAGCGACGACGACGACGACGGCGGCAGCTGGTGCCGCGTCTCCAGCAAGAAAGCCAACGCCGCCCAGGCTGCCGGTGACGACGACGGCGATGGCTCGTTTGTGCGGCGGGCCGTCGGGGCTCCAAGAGTCGGGAAAGCTGCACGTCGGCTGATGGAAGACGACGACAGCGATGAATGAGTGTCTTTTTTGTCCCTCCTTTTTTCTCTTGCAGAACTGGGATTGCGAGTGTAGCCTGTTGCTGCTCTGTTTCTTTTCTGCGTATGGAGGGAGTTCTTCGGCCTTTGTAGGAAGAGTGCAGGGCCACGTTGTATCTAGAAACGGAGCAGATAGCCAGACCTGTTTTAAATCGTCAGTCTTTGTGGGCGAAACAGCAAGAAACGGGCGAAAGTGAGAAAAGAAAAAACCGCTCGTGAAGCCCCATCTTCTGATCTCTCTCGGAATGTCAGAAACCCAATTTTAAAGCACCACCCTCCCCTGCCTTTATATGACGACCGTCTCCCCCTCCCTCCCACCGTCCCGAGACCGTTGGCAATAGAAAGAGAGCAAGAAAGCGAAAAGAAGGAGGTTGAGAGGAGGGACCTGAAACCAAGCAGCAGACAAAGAGGCAGAAAAGACAGCTCCAGGAAAGAGACAGACTTTAAGAGATGCTCGAAAATAAAAGAGAGGAAGGACCGAAAAAAAAAAGGCTGGCTGTAAAAAGAGACAGAAAGAAGGAAGATGAGAAGAGCAAAACAATGAGAAAAACTTGTGAAAGATAGTATAGGGGGAGGGCACCAGCCAAAGAAAAAGAAAGAAAACAAGGAAACGAGGCAAAGAGAACAAAATCTGCAACATAAAAGAGAAAGAGAGAGAGAGAAGAGAGAGTAAGAGAAAAACAACGGAAAAGAACTTTCCGCCATTCTGTAAAACCCTACTCTCCTTCTATCCCGATCTCCCCAACGTATGACACTTCGTTCTCCAGCTTCGTTCCCCCTAATCATTCTTTTCCTCAGATGTTGCTCTCCCCCCTTCCCTCCCACCGCCAGTCGTCTCTCGCTTCTTTCTCCCCCGCCTCCGTACCCCCCTGCCCCTTCTCAAAACTCGCCCTTCTAGTCCGGCCTTCCCCCTTTTCTCCTTAAGCAATCCCCTTCGGTCCGCCCCAAGCCTGTCGCTGCCGTCTCTTCTTCTCGTCTGCCTCTTGACATTTCTGCTTCCCCTCCTCCCCGCACCCTCCCGCAGCTCTCTCCGTCTCTGCACTCCTCTCTCCTGCCAATCTCGAGCCTGCGTGGGAAAGAGAAAAGAGAAGACAGCCATCACTTTATTTCGCAGGGGACAGTCTCAGACGGCTCTTCCTGTAGATTTTTAAGGGTGTGTGCATCATCGTTTTGTGATGCACTTCATCATTGTTGTCCGAGAGAGAGAAGGGGCGGGGAAGAGATAAAAAAAGATGGTAGTCTGACACTAAACAAACCAGAAAAAACAGAAGAAAAAAATGCATACCTTTTTAACATCGCTGTTACAGACTCACGTTCTGTTTTGCCTGGTCTTTGCAGTGATCAAAGAACTTAGAGAGTTTGAGACCAAAAAAAAATTCGAGATGGTAAATTACGAGCAGGGGATCGTGCGGAAATCCCGTGACTGAAATCTTGCTGGCCAATCACATAACAGGTGTGCTTCAACATCGACAAACTCCATCCTGTCACGTGTTAGACAGAGCTCGCGCTGCGATGAATCGCAACATATGAGATCATCATCGCCAACCCAGAACTTTAAGAGTGGTTTTCATACAAGCTAGATGCTGTAGTTGATGGCCACCTAATTATGGCCAGATCAACATTTACTTTGTTTACACTTGAATTCTTACAGAACATAAACTTGAATAGATAGCACATTCTAAGTTGGTCAAGCTCTAATCTGATTCCACGACGTATTACAGATATCAATGAGACATCCACATTGTTGTGGATTTTATTTTTTTTAGAATCTGCGCATTTTAAGTACCTATGAAGGAGCAATATGCAACACAATCTTAGGGAACAAAAAAAAACTGATATGGGAGGGTGCAATATAAAAAGTGGCACAGTCCGAGTCTTTGCTTTGTTTGCTTCTTCCTGTGTCTTGCCAAATTATCGCCTTCTTCCGGTCTTTTTTGGTGTGCTTTTTTTTTTTTTTTTTTTTGCCTTTTTTTGGTTTGTCTGTTTGGCTGTTTGGCTGTTTGGCTGTCCGAGCGCTTGACTGCTGGTTCTTGTGTTCATGAAAATAAAAATACCCCTTTCCAATTTCCTTCAGAATGGAGATAACGAAACTATAAAGCTTCAAATACTCCTAAAAAAAAAAATAAAAATAAAAAACAAATCATAACCAGAACCAACAGCTTCTGCTACTACCTCGGCTAGAGCACAATCGTAACACAAAATCACACGTAACACCACAAAACACTGGTAACTGTCAACGGAAAGAGGGGGGAGAACAAAAGACAAACGTCCAAAGATCAAAGATGCAATTTCTTCACTTCTTTGCCCCATCAGCCTCTCTGCTCTAATTCTCAGAGTCTGTCATAATACATCGTCATACAAAAAAATCCGTCGGTCAAATTATGGGAGGCCAAAAGCCATCTACCATTCGTTGTTGGCAAACATCTGCGATGCAGACGACGACTGTGAAAAGCCAGCCGTTGCGCTCGATGACATTTCGTCAAACAGCAGATCAAAATGATCCACTTTGTTGCTCAACTCAGCGGCTGGGAACAAAACAAAGTCAGACACTCCACCGCCATTTTTGGAGCCCAATTCGGGAAAGTCCACAAAGCCCTCGTCGTCGTCCGCCAACGAGTCTGGAGTAAAGAGCATGGTATTGCCCTCCCCCAGGGGGGAAAAGTGTTGCGGCATCGATGCCATACCAGCGTCTCTGGTGGACTGCATCATGCCGTGCGCGGCCGCCGCCGCTGCTGCCTGCACCAGGTGCTGTCCTTGGGCATTGGCGGCATAACGTTGCTGCTGCTGCTGCTGCTGAAACCGCTCCTGCTCCTGCCGTTGTTGGTGCATCTGATGGAGGCGTTGAATCTGCAGGCTCTGTTGGGGTGTGACCATGGACATCAAGGTCTCGCTGGCCGAGAGCGCGAGAAACTTGTCCAGCAAGGTCTTGTCTGTGAACACGGCCGCTTCGTCCGGTGTTGGCGGCAGCTGCACCGTGGCAGTGTAGATGTCGCCAAACATGGTGGTGTCCTGGCCCAGATCCTGGTAGGCAGAATTGTTGTTGTCCAGGCTCGACTCCGTGTCGGCCGGAGAGTGGAAGTCCATTGGCGGCGGCGGCGACAGAAAGTCCATGTCGTCAATTTCTGCCGGCAGCCGCGGCAAAATGTCGCCCATCGAGCAGGTGGGGAACTCCAGATTGGCGGCGTTGGAGTCGACAGCAAACAGCGGGCGCGAAAACTCATCCAAGGGCGGCGTGAGTGCCGCCGGGCTCTGCGCGCTGACAGGAGTCAGCATGTTGTCCAGCTGAGGGGTCGGCTGCATGGTGCTAAGCGCGTCGTGACTCGACCGGTCCTGGCCCCGCTCTGACTCAGACTTCGGGTCGACCATGGGCGACATCGACTGCTCGCCGGCAAATCGATCCTTGGCAGAGCCAGAGCCGGCGCCGGGATGTGCCGTCTTGCTGTTGCCGTTGGTCTTCGTGCGCACATAGGTCCAGCCGTGGGTCTTCTCCATGTGCTGTTTGCAGTTGGAGTTGCGCTTGGACTTGTACGTGCAGGGCTTGAACTGGCACTCGTACATGGCTGGGTTGTCCGAGTGCTTGTCATTCAAGTGGCGCTCCATCTCTTTCTCAGTTGGCCAGCCGTAGTCGTGGTACTTGCACGACGCGTGCGGGCACTTCCACGGACGCGAGTGGGTCTTCTCGTGCTTGGTCAGGTCACAGGGACGCTTGAACTCCTTGGTGCAGCCCGGCACGCTGCACTGCTTGGGCGCATACTCCTCTGGCGGCGCGTTCTTCTTGCGCCGGGCCATGGAGCGCATGATCTCTTCCTCGTCCTCCAGCTCCTGGCTTGCCGATCGCTTGATGCGGATGCTGTCCTTGCTGTCTTCCTCCAGCTCGACGGGCAGCCCCGTGGCGATGGACACGGCACGGCCGTCACGGCTGACTCGGACCAGCTCGGCCGGGCGGCCGTTGACGGTGATGCCGCCGTGCAGCTTGATCTCGTCGGACCTGTTGTAATCCATGGCAGCGTCGGCGTTGCCGAGTTTTTCCTGTTCCTTTGCGTCAGCGAGTTGTTGGGCGTAGTGGCGGATCTGCTCGACGAGGTCGATGAAGTAGCCGGCGGTGTATGGCGGGTCGGAAGGACGAGTTTGTTCGCGGTCGGTCAGGTACTCGACGGTCGACTGCAGACAGCGCACCGACTGCAGACAGAACTGAAGGTAGAGCTTGGCAACTTTGGTCCGGTCCTTTACATCACAACACAGCACTCGATGAGTATTTCCCCAGACAACAACAGCCTCAAAAACGTTAGATGGAATGGTCCTGCTTACCGGTGCAAGAAGAAGAATGGTCTTTTCGAGATCGCGGAGGCAGACAATGTCTTTCTTATTTATCTTCGTCGTGCACTCTAGCAAAAGTGGGTGAAAGGGCTTGAAGGCAGGCTTGGCCAGCAGAGGCTTCACGGTGTGCTCGTAGATGCGGTTGGTCGCGCGGACGCTAAGGCCAGCGATGTTTTCGGCGGCTGGTGTGCCAGCAGCAGTGACAGCGGTGACAGACGGCAAGGCAGCAACAGACCGGGTCACGGCAGTACCGCGAGCAGATGGGGCGCGCTGGGCCGACGACTTTTGCTGCTTCACAGACGAGGAGCCGACGGATGACCCAAGGCCACTATCGGACGCGTGGTGATGGTTGCTGTTAGAAGAGCGACGGCGTGTGGGTCGAGCTGCCGGGAGAATGCGGCGCGAAGTCGGCGGCGACGACGGCGCTGCTGTCGGCATTACCGGCGCGGTTGGCGCCTGGGGGATGATGGTGTGGTCGAGGATACCCTTGGGAATGGAGTTGTCGTCGTCAGCAGACAGGCTAAACGACGCCGACTCGGAGCTGATGTGGATGTTGGCGAGGCTCTTGTCGATGGATTCCAGAGCAAGAGCGGCACGGCGACGGTGGGCGTCGATGACGTCGTCCAGGTTGGATTGTGAGCGAGAGAGTGCCGCGGGATAGAAAGGAGAGTCCTGGTCCGAGTAGGGGCTTGTCGGGGAGTGGAAAGTGGCACCCTTCCGGAGCACCATGTTGGTCTTAAGACTCAAGCCATGGGACGGAGCAGACGGCGAAAGAGGAGTCATCGGCACACGACGAGGGTTGGACGGGGAGACATCCATGGTGAAGAAGAGAAAGACAGAAAAAAAAAAAGGAGGGAGAACGGGGTGAGAAATAAAGAAAGAGCGAAAAAAGGTATATATGAGTAAGATCGGCGTTTGTCGACAAGGCTAAAGCCAAACACACAGAACGGAGGTGTAGGGTGTAGGACTTGGACCTCAGATACGAGGGCTCTCCTTGTCAGGGCTTTGAAAGGATTGGTTGGCAAGAGTCAGAGACGGCACGCTAGGACAGATCTTTTCGTGGGGTCAGCAAAATTGACATTTTTTGGTGTCTTGTCTTTGGTAGAGGTGACGTCGAATTGACAATATGATGCATAAGAGGTGAGTCACAAGGCGGAGAACTAAGCCAATAATCAGGGAATTTAGGGGGGAGGGAGGGGGGGTGTTGAGGCCAGGGTGTTGTCTTTGGACGAAGTCCGCCGGGAGAGACAGGGTGAGACTCGACGGAAGATAAGAGACGAAAAGCCAGACGGGGGGGGCAGTGATGGACGTGAATGAAAAGAGAAGAAAGTTGGGCAGGACAGGAACGCAAGAAGGATGAGGAGCCAGGAAACAGGGAAGACGAGAAAGACGCGGAAAAGACGCACTCTAGAGTGGTCGGCAGAGGCCGGAAGCAACAAAAAGAGGCTGGCGGTCCTGGGCGGCGAGAGACGACCGAGTCTTTGGGTTGTCGACGAGGTCTCGAGACCCAAAACGCGCGAGCTTGAGACAGGGCACACGGAACAAAAGCCAAAAAAAAACCAAGGAAAAACGAGATAAAAAAAGAGTCACGCGGGATGATTTTATGGTCTTTTTTTTTGCTCCTTTTTCGGGTTTCTTCTTTTATCCTGCTTGTTTCGCTTTGGCGAGCGACGATGGATGGCGCGGACGCAGACGCGGACGCTGGACGAAAGAGAGTGGCGGCGATTGACGACAAGAGAGAAGACGAAAAAAAGAGAAAAAAAGAGAGGGAAAAAGGGAGGGAAAATCCAAAATTGAGCGGATGGCCAGCGACATATGGGGCGAGCTCGAACGCTGTTGCCTAAAATTTCCAGAAGAGGACTAGCGCTTCCCTGCTACGCCTCCCCCATCCAGGACAAAGTACTTGGTTCGTGCTTGCTTCGTACAGAAAGTGGAGCTTTCTGCGCTGTGCTTACTCGTACTCCGTATTGCACCGTAATTTTTCTGGCCGTCCTGTATCTCTCCATACAGTGGACGAGTACTCCGTCATGCGACGCCGTACTACGAGCAACTCCGTTTGGTGAGCCGCACCAGGCTACCTTCATTCGCGATACAAAGTCCTACGAGTAGCGCGGAGAAGACTTGGATACAATGGCCATCGGACACTTACGCGGACCGCTGGCATCCGTTCGCCAAGGAGTGTGCCAGCTGAGGCAGAACTCAAAAGCAAAATCCCGGGAAAAACACGGATAGCCGAAAGCGAAATGTCGTGTGCCTGGCGAGCGGTTGAGGTTTTTTCTTTGTTTGTCTTTGCTTGTTTTTGTATCCATACGCGTTTACTCGTATGGATACCAGTACGAGACGGCTTGCGGAGCTGGACACCGTATTCGTATTTCGCCTTGCGGCGGCTGCATTTGCAGGCTCTCGGTGGAGAGGGCAGCCCCGTTTTCTTACTTGATGTCAACGCCCAACGGTTGCGTGCTGCCTGTTATTACGGACTTTTACGGAGTTAGTGATTCGTCCGTAAAACGGTCTAACGTTGCCTGCCTCGTTATGTAATCAGGCCGACGGCACTCCAGCGCTAGCATGAGAGGACCCTGCCCCAAGGCTTTCTCGGCCTTCCTCATAACGGAGTACGACGTACGGAGGTAGACCGTACCAGTCCTTGTCAGGCGGAGCACTGATTTTTTCCGACTCCTGCGTCTGGTAAATACGACTTTACAAAGGTACGAGTCATTTTATTGGCGCTCGGCGTCCAGTCAAAGCCCCTGTAGCAGCCGCACTGGACAGCAACCTGAACGGCACTAATTGTGACTTATAAATGGGCCTTCTCTTGACTTCCTTCTCTTTCTCTCTTTCTCGCGCTGGCCCGCCTTTTGACAAATGCGCTGGAATCTGGTTGCCATTACTCGTAAATAATATTTTTCGTACCACTTACGAGTTCTACTCGTATACCAGTACAACGTACGACGTATTACTTTGTTCTTTTCTCTACGAGTATTTGGAGTATCCATACGCCATAGTATCCATACTCCCTGTACTTTACAGAGTGCCTGTGCGTTGCTCCATTCCCGTCTCCCTTGTTTGTGGCTTAGCTGTTTTCCCTCTCCCGACTGCGCCAAATTAATACGGACTCCTTGTATTTTAGCGCTTCGCCCTGCCGATGCGACGTGTTCCGTACTTTGACAAAATTCGGTCAACAAGCCATTGTCTGCGACAAACACTCGTACTTTTTACAGCGAAGCAATTCCCGACGCACTAAAGGCTGTGCTTGCTGCAAATACGGAGTACAAGCCACTATTCCTCCGACAGGGGATAATATAGATACTTTCACAAAAAAGCGGCAGATCCAAGCCAGTAATACGAGAAGGCAGCCGTTCAATGTGTATGGATACGATAAAACGGCGGGTGCTGGCTGAGGCGTCTTTTTTCTCTCCTCAATCCCATAGGACTGGAATCGGGTGTTTTCGCTATTATTTGTTTCTTACTCGTATATTTTCCACATTCTCTCATGCGCTCTGCTTATTGCAGCAAGACGTCATATGCTACGCCCTTGTCTTCTTCACTTTGCTCCAGTCCGCTCATTCGTAAATTCTGCATTTTGTATCTTTTCGCACTTCCCCCACGCCGAGTGGGAGAGTGGGAGGGTGTGTCTGATGCAGTCAAAACAGCTGCATGGTATTTCGTCATGTTGTGACTGTGTCCCATGACTCCTTCACTCTCGGTGACGAGTATTCTGGTAATTATCCTTACTATTGCTTTGTATTAATCCCTCCGCAAGTTCGCGTTTATCCTCGCTCCAGACTGCTTTCGCCTTGCAGAATCCTTCCTGTCTTTCCCGTCCAAAGTTGATTTTGTTACTTGCGAGTACAGTGTACGAGCATGAATCCTTCGTACATACTCATTAAATACACCCCCTCTGTTGTCCACCCCGGACGGTGGTCTCCTATATTGCACCTGTACGAGTAGGACTCGCTGTGTATGGTGTATTATTGTTCTCATGCGGTGTATACGTCTGACCTGACCAAGCGTAGTATTGTTTGCTACTTGCTTTGTCTTTTTGTTCTCCAAATGCTCGTGTGCTGGCCCGTCTCTAATCGTCGGCTGCTTTTGGGAATGAAACAAGAATTCTCAAAGAGAATCATCATATCGTTACGGAGTAACCGCACCTCCCCCCATGTCAGCATTCTCTGTCACCAATCCTTTCGACATCCTCTGCCTCCGTCAAGGGCCCAGGGACTGCCGTCTGCGTACTCGTAGTTCGTAGACAGAACAAACGGGAATCAGAGACTGGGGAGTCTTTGACCATAATATCCGCACAAATCGGCATTATTAGCCTGCAGCTGGAGGCTTTGCCAAGTCTTGTGCCTCCCGACAAGAAAAAGGCCATTCGGCCCTAAGCATTTGACACTACAAACACCCCATTTCGGCGTGGGATGAAACGCGTAACAGGCCATCCTGTTCTTTTGTCTGTTGTTTTGTTTTGCTTCGTTTTCTTGATTCCCAGACTTCTGGATTCTTCCGTGGAATAGCAAAAAGACACTTGTCATGAGGGACCCAAAAATGACAGGGGAGAGGAAGGAAAAGGAAAAGGAAGGATTGGACCACGCTGACCGTTGTCCTTCTGAACTGTTTGGTCTGGTTTGTGATCTTTGGAGTATTATTACTCCGTAATACTATGACTCGTACGGAGTACTACTCCGTACTTGCATTCAGCCCTATGACTGACGACTGACTTTGTTCCCCTCTCCCACGCCCTCCGCCCCATTCCCAACCATCCCCTATCTCTCTCTCATTCCCTGACCCCTGCATTTTCTTGTCGCTTCTTCTTCGCTAAGTTTGTGGGGTCTGCCATTCGCCCAATCAAAAGCCCAATAAAAACATGGCAGCCTGGAAAAGGGGGTCCCGCTCAACAGCGTCTTACTGTACTCCGTACGGTACGAAGTAATGCTAGCGAAGCGAAATAGAACGACTTCGTACCTTTGACAAGAGCTCGCACTCGCAAACACCCGCCTTTGACTTTGGGCGGTGTATGAGTACGAGCAGGAGTGTTCCTCACATGTAAACCGATCGCTGGCAAGTGCGCGAACCTTTCAGCGGCTGTCTCACCTCTGCGATACGAAAAAAAACAGTGGTGCCTGGTTTGGTGATGGCGGTAGGCAGGCACCCAAAAGCATCGGCGACACGACAGAAACGCAGAGTAAGACATGATACCTTCTAGAATGGGGGTGCCTGGTGATCGGCCGTCTTCGGTTTGTAACGCGTCGTCTTTGGTATTGGCAGAAAAGCAGGCTTGTCATTTGGCGCCCTTTGTAAGAAATGGCCGGCTGGTGTCTGCCTTTCGCAGATGCTAGGCAGGCCGTGGAAAGTGTGTCCTAGGCGGCAGTTTAAAGTTCCGAGGTCAAAGCGGACGAAGACGAGGGAAGGGGGGGGACAGAGTGAGAGCAGAACTGAGGGGGACAGGAGAGGAGGGAGGAAGCAGGGAGAGAGTGAGAGCAAAATGAGAGAGACAGGAGAGGAGGGGGGAAGCAGTAGGAGAGTGAGGGCAGAAATGAGGAAAAGCAAGAGAGAGACTGAGACTGAGAGAGCAAAGGTCACATACCGGAGTGTTTTGGTGTGGCCAAACGCTTGACATACGCAGTAATAGATGGATTAGCAAGGAAGAATTGAGCGTTGTGTTTTATTGAAAACTAGACAGAGGACAAAGGAAACAATAAAAAAGACTGTGTTTGATCCTGTTCGCTGCAAGAAAGATGCTTTATGCCTGTGAAGAAACAAACGAAACGAAAAACAAAACCGTAAAAAAAGTTCAGACGTTCAGGGTATAACAGAGACACAAAAGAATAAAAGAAACAGTTTCATGCAAAGGGGGAGAAGAGCCATATAACCATGGTTGGGGGGCATGCAATCGGGACATCACCTTTCCATGGTTTTTTTTTTTTTTTTTTTTTTTTTTTTTTTTTTTTTTTTTTTTTTTTTGTTTTTGTATGCTCCCATCACCGTGGGCGATAGGTGCTGTGGCTGCCTCCGTAATACCTGCTGCTGCTGCTCCCGCCGTAGCGGGAGCCGTCAGCGACGAGATGGTCGAACTGGCCCTGGCCAAGGGGACTGATTGTTGTCTGGCGCAGGCGCTCCATTGCGCGGTCCGAAATGGCCGACACGGGCGACGTGGGCGGGGAGACGGTCACGACGGCGTGCCGAGACGGCCGTGCAGGCTGCGCCGACTGGGCTGGCCGAGATGGCAGCCCCGTTTGGATGCGGGGAAGGTCCGAGTGGTGCATGCGGCGGGAGGGTTGCTGTTGTTGTTGCTGTTGTAGTTGCTGCTGCCGTAGCTGCTGCCGTAGGGCAGCATTGCGGGCGGTGGACCGTGACGACACGGCAGGCCGGCGAGACAACGGCACTGCTTCTCGGTTGCGGCGAGACGACGGCGCTGCATCCCGACGAGACGACGGTGTGGCTCGAGATGAGGGCCCGGCTGCGGCAGACGAGTATGCGTCCGGCGGATAGATGTCAAAGAAGGCAGACATGTTCGACGTCGCATAGACGCTGCCCATCAGGGCCGCGTCAGCGGCGTCGGAGCCGACTGTGGCGTTCTCGCGGCGCAGCACAGGCGGCGGCGGCTGAGGCTGCTGCTGGTAGTAGTAGGCGTTGCCCCGCCGCCTCGAAGAAGACGTCAATGACGGCACGGGGGCCGATGGTGGAGGCACCGGCATTCTCGCGTAGGTGTTGTGGCCATGATGGCCGTGGTGGCTGTGGTAGTCCTGCTGGCCTTGGTGGCCGTGGTGGCTGTGGTGGCCCTGCTGGCTGTGACCGCCGCTTCCTCCGCCACCGGTTTTCGTGTGCTTGCGGTTGCCGCCGCAGAGAAAAAACATGCTGCCTTGTGGCTTTTGTTCTTGCCGCTGCTCGACTGGCTTTTGGGGCGGGGGCACCGGGAGAGGGGCGTCTCGAGACGGACCGCTACGCTGAAGGGCCGACAGGGCAGGAGTGCCGCTGGCGCCGCCGCTGGTGCTGCTGCAGTCGGGACAGGCAAAGTTGTGGCGCTTGGTCTTCTGCTGGATCTTGCGACAGGCCGCGTGGACGGCCTCTTTGGGCGGATGCGGGCTGGTGTAGCTGAAGCGAGTTTCCGGGACGGGGATGTCGGTGGCAGAGGTGGCAGAGAAGCAGAAGAAACGGGCAAAGCTCTTCTTGTCGGGTTGTTGCTGTTGCTGTTGTTGTTGCTGCTGCTTCTGCTGCTGCTTCTGCTGCTGCTGCTGATGCTTGCGATGCCGCTTCAGCCGCTGCACCTGTCGATGGTATGCTTCCAGGCGTTTGTACTGGCGCTTTGCACAGAGTTCCAGGACCCGTTTGTAGTGGTAACAGTCTTGGTAGAGGTAGCAAGTGATTTCGCACATGGTTTTGGCCTTTTTTTTTATACTTTTTTTCTTTCTCTATAAGCCCGAACAGAACTGGCAGTGACGAGGTATAAGACCGAAACAGAGCTTGTTCAACGGTGGAGGGGCTTGAAAGACAGTTGTGCATCGAGTGATTTCGTTGCTGGTCGTATGGTTTTTTGCTTGGTTTTTGGATTTCACGAGTTTTTGAAAATGTCAGTTCAGAACAAGGACGCTCTTGAGAATTGGAAGAGAGGACAGTACCGCGTATTTACCTCTCAAACAGCAAGTCTACCTGCCGAGCGACGAGCAGCGACGAGCAGACGGACAAAAAAAAAAAAAAAAAACGGCCTGGTGAGCAGACTGAACAAGTCCATTGTTTTGTTGCAGGCAAAAAGACGAGGCTGGTCTGAGGACAAAGGGCCCTTTTTTTGGAAATTTTCAACCAGACAATGGAGGGCGACGCGGACAATGGGAAGCATATGGCGCCAGACAGAACAGACCTTGGTTTCTGTCTTCTTTGTCTGCACGGCACGCCGGCTGCGCACAAAGAGACTTGAACTTGCCTCATTCATGCACGTCCAAAGCCTTTTATTGTGGCTGCTCGCTTTCCGTCAACTTGGTTCGGCCGTGTTCTCGGCTCTGGCCCCAGACGTGTGCTGAACAGATGAACAGATTCTTTTCGGCAAGGAACAGACTTTGCACATCTGTGCATGGCTGCATCTTTGCCTCTTCCTTCAGACAGTGTGTGTCGAAACTGTATATATGGTGCTAGACTGACGTCTGTCGGTTCACCGCGTGGTCTCATGGCATTTCTTCGTGCTCGACTTGCTTTTGTGTTTTTGTATCATTTCCTGTTTTCAGAGGCTCTTTGCTTTTTGCAGCCCCCCCCCTTTTTTTTTAGTTTTCTCTTGCAGCCGGTAGTCTGCTGCATGCTTTCGTGCCTGCTCTTTGCGCTCTGCCTGGAGAATGCGCTGTATCCTGTCCGTCATCAAGTCTTTCTTTTCGTCTGACCGGCAAGAGAAACACAAAGAGAAAAAAGGGCGCCCCAGCCGCAGCCAGCGCCGGGCTCGGCGCAAGTCCGAGCAGGCCTTGGAACGAAGGCAATACCAGGAACAGCAGCGGCTGCTTCTCCAAGACCGCGTCTCGCCGCGCTTTTACCCCGTTCCCGCGCCGCCGCCGCCGTCGTTTCGAGCCTCTGCTGTTCGGCAGCAGCAGCCATCATCCGAGTTAGAGTCCGAACAGCCACAACAGCCACAACAGCCATTCTCAACCATGGCGCACTTTTCGGCTGGCCCTCACCGCCATCAGTCGCAGCCCACCGAAGACGCTATGGACTGGACCAGCGATGCCGTGGCCGATGCCATGGACATCGACTATCCCTGCAACACAGAGCCCGAGGCCATGGATGTCGACTACTTCTGCTGCACAGCGCCAAAACCCATGGATGTTGACTACCCTTGTAAATCAGCACCAGAGGTCATGGATGTCGACTATCCCTGCAACAGAGAGCCAGAAGCCATGGATGTTGACTGCCCTTGCAAATCAGCACCAGAGGCCATGGATGTAGACTTCCCTTTCAATTCAGCGCCAGATGCGATGGATGTAGACTTCTCTCGCAACACAGAGCCAGAAGCCATGAATGTTGACTACCCTTGCAAATCGGCACCAGATGCCATGGACGTTGACTACCCTTCGGGGCCCGAGACCATGGACGTCGACTCTTCCCGCGAGCAGGCCCCACGAGCCAGATTCCAGCTGTTGCTGCCCCAGCTCGAGTCGTCGCCGGCCTTTCGCAGCCTGCAGGACATGATGGCCGTCGACAGCGACATGGACATGGGCATGATGCACGTGGCCATTTCGTCGTCGTCTTCGATGCCGCCAACAACGCTTTCCTCGCAACCCCCCGCCCAGCCCAAGCGGAAAGCCACCATGGGGCCGGACCTCCGCCTGCGCGGTGGCCGTTCCGATGCCCGAGCCACTGGCGTGTCTGGAGCTCGGGATAAGGACGGCATCGCCATGGAGGGCCTCCTGAATAATATCCAAGAGACCATGCCTGAAAGAGCTGACCACACTTACACTTGCCGCCTCGGCTCCGTAAACCTCAAAGGCCTGCCAAGCACGGACGGAGGCAGCTTCTGCACTGCCACTTCCTCAAGCCCCAACATGCCGGGCTCTCTGCTGGCCGTGGCCGCGTTGCCGTCGACGTCGCCGTCCATAAAGACAAGGCCTTCGCCGTCGTTGACTTCTTCTGTCACTGCGCCGCTCTTCGACCCCTACTATCTCCGTCTCCAGCTCGAGGGCCCTTGGCGAATGTCGTCGTCGTCATCGTCATCATCATCATCGTCGTCGTCGTCGTCGTCGTCGTCTTCTTCGCGGCTGCTTCTGCCGCCGCCCGTGCCCTATCACTCCGACGAGGCCCGCTGGGCCATGCGCGACATGAGTCGCCTGCTCGGCATTCCCACGCACTGGCCGCCCGTCCGGTTCCTGGTTTTTGTCCTGCGTCGTCCGCAGCTGCGCCAGATTGGAAGCCGGTCGCCCGAGGTGTGCTTTGCCATGAGTCGGTGCAACGCCATCCTGTGGCACGGTGTCCTGAAAGGCTGCGTCCAGACAACCAACTCCGGAGACGCCGGCCACGACGACGCCGACGGCAGCGACGACGACGACGACAGCGACAACGATGACGATGACGACGACGACTGCCTGAGCATTGGCAGTATCCGCATCGTCTGCGACTGGATCTCCACCAACCTCCGCCACAAGAAGCCCGACGACTACTATGGCGGCCCCGACTGCCACGCCTACTCGCAGAGCCCGCTCTTCACCCAGAGCCGCTCCCTGCCATATCTGCTGCTGCAGCACCAGCGCCAGCGCTACCGTGCGCTGCGGCAGAACCTGCAGGGCGGCGACGCCAGCAACAACGCCAGCGGCACCATCGCCAAGCCGGTCTCCTCGGCTAACCACTGTCCCAGCCGGCTGGCCACCGTCGTATCTGTGCCATAGAGGCTTTCGAGCTTTCGAATAATGGCAGCGTCGTCCGCCATGCGAGCCACAGCTGGATCTGTCGCTCTCGAGAGGCATCTGACGTTTTGCCCTCCGTTCTGGTAAGCCGTTCCCAAGCCTCCCCTCCCGGTTTCTAAACCCTTTCCGTTCCTCTTTTGCCATGCTACCCACAGCCAAACGGACGGTGCTTTTATTGCAGAGAGCTTTCTGCAAAGTCGTGGTAAGATCCTGGTAAGGCCCCAGTAAACTTCCCATCTTGTTGTGCTTTTTTTTTTTTTTTTTTGGCCCTCGCCGCCGACTCTTTGCTAGAAGATAATATATATATTGCCTCATTGATATCCAAGAAACGAAAAAGTATGCAAGAATGTGACAAGGAGCCAACAAGAATTGAATGGCGTATGGCGTATTCTGTCCAAAAATGCTTTGCAGAGCACGTAGGTCTGCACAAACACACTGCCCCATTCTGTTGTTGATTTTTTTATTTTTTATTTTTTATTTTTTTTGCTGCTTCCCCGGCTGTTCTCTATCTAGGGAAACCAATGAGAGTACCAAACTAAGCAAAAACAAAAAATGCTGATCCAAAAAAAATTGGAAAAAGGACAAAAGAAAAGAGGAGAGGATGGAGAGAACAAAAGAACTGGCATTACCCCATATCTTTTTCTTTACTTTTCCGCCCTTCCCATATCACCTCCACCCACCTTGTAACGTCTTTTGAGTGCACCCGTGATTTTTTTTTATTCGTTTGAGCAGCCATTACGCAAAACCTGTTTTCGCCAACTGGAAGAAAAGGAGGAGAGAGACAAAAGAAAATAAAGAAATCCAAACACGACCCAGAGAGACACAAACCCAGCGTCTCGGGGGGAGGGGATCTGTGAACACTCCTCTTCCCTTCTCGGTGCGGTGGGCCGCGCTCGTGCTCGTGCTCGTGTTCATGCTCGTTTTAGGTTTTATCCTTCGTGTTTGTCTTCGCCGCACATAGTCTTACACTTCGCCACTGTTCTGCACTCGCCTATCGGGGGCTGTGCCGTTCTGCCGTTCTGCACACTCACTGCCCATATGCATCCCCCTCCGTGCTGCTGCTACTCCCCGTCTTACTTGGCAAAGTGCAGGTCGTAGCCCAGCCACTTTCGGCGAAGCACCTGCTCGACCGTCAGTCCCGGGTACCCGTACGTCAGCGGCAAAAAGAACCACCACGACCACGCCACCGCTGCGAGAATAACAAAGCAGGCAATCCATGCGCCCATCATGCTCTGGCCCGCAAACCGCTCGCGCGCCGAAATGTGCCGCTGAGGCCCAACCGCGCCAGCCTTCCTACCGCCGGTCTTGCCATGCTGGAACGTCGCCGGCCCGGCCTCCGACTCGATGTTGTCGTTGGTGAAGATGAACTCGATCAGAGCCCCCGCCACCAGCGTCGACGCCAGGTGCGCGGGCAGGTAATGGTGCAAGAACAACTGTCGGCCCATGACGTAGAACGGGAAGTAGTGCGTCGCCCACACCAGGAAGAAAAAGCCCGTCGAGTTGTACAAGCGGGAACGAGTGCCTGGTGCTTGTCAGCAAGGCAGAGAACGAGAAGAAAGGAGAGAAATCAAAAACAAAAAAAAAAAAAACTTTGCGCAAAAACTTACGGTGATCCAGAGCGTCCATGCCGCGCCGCAGCGAAAACTGGTCGGCCGCCACAATCCCAGCATACACGGCCAGCAGGCTGCTAGCGAGCCACCAGCCGATGGGATTGCCCAAAAAGTAGATCTGCTGGCGCGTGTCGTTCTGCGTCCAGAAGCTGACGCCGCGCAGCAAAAAGGGCCACTGGTACGGCTGCGACGCGTACGGGTGGCTGCTGGTCAGCTGGTTGTTGTGCCAGAACATGGACCGCTGCAGCTCGAACCACTTGCGCAGAAACGGCAGCGTCTTCACCTTCCGCTCCGGCTTGGCCCGCCGCGGGTGGTCTTCCGGCAGCGACGGAATGTCCTCCACCACCCAGATGTTGGAGCTCGGCGCAATCTGCTTGTTGCCGTTGATCTCCTGCTGCTTGAAGCCCCACTCCGGCAGCGGCGTCGTGTGTGTCCACATGGCCACCTTGCTGGGGTTGTGGATCAGCTTGAAGTGGCCCGACACGCTCTTGAACTCCTGCCCCGGCTTGCCGTGCTCGATCCGCACCTCGAACAAGGTGTCTGCCGCCCGCTCGCCCAGCGCGTCCGTCACGGGCACCGTGGTAAATTCCTGGTTCGTCGGGTAGTACGGCGACGCCACGTCGTGCGACAGCAGGATCGTGTCCGTCACCAGGTGCCGGAGCCGCACCAAGTCGTGGTTCTTGACCGGCCGGTTCGCGTTCTCGCTGCCGTCCGCAGGCAGAATCTGCCAGTGGTTGTTGGTGTCGTTGTACGGGTACCCCGTCACCTGCTGGCCCTGGCTAGACACCCGCCCGTCATCGTACCGCAGCGGGTACCGGTCCGGGTGGCTGTGCAGATACGCCTTGGTCTCCTTGTGCTGGATCGTCAGCGTGTCGTAGTAGTTGATCGTCACCGCGTTGGCCAGCATGACGTTGTCGCTCAGAGTCTCCTGGAATTCGGGCGACATGAAGTCGTCGCCGGGGCCCGACCGCGACAGCACCGCAAAGTGCACCTGGAACCAGAACAGGTAGAAGAGAAAGGGCATCAGAATGAGGCCAAACGCCCGCGCGAAAAAGTGCTTAGCAAAATCCGGCAGCGTCAGCGCCCCGCCCACGCGCTTGATGTCCAGCAGGTCCCACAGATCGATGCACACCGCCGACCCAATCGACACAAACGCAAACAGCCCAATGTACTTGGTGGACATGTCCGACGACAGCGCAAAGCCCGTCAGAATCAGCCACTTCCACCACTTGCGCGAGAACGGCTCGTGCCGCAGCTTGTAGAACCGAATGTAGCACAGAATGCTGCACGCCATCGCAAACACCAGCGTCGCGTCCAGCAGAATCAGCCGCGTCTGCCCAATGTGCGCATTGTCCAGCAGAATCAAGCCTGCCGCCAGCACGCACGCTGGCAGGCTGTAGCCCGACTCCCACATGATCAGATATGTCACCGTCACCGTCAAGGCGCCTAGGAGGGCGGGCACCGACCGGAAGGCAAGGTAGGGCACCTTGTTCGCGATGTAGGAGTCGCCGATGTTGTCGAAGTGAAAGTGCCCATCGTAGCCGACTAGCCAGCCAACGAACGCGAACAGCAGCTTGCCAAAGGGAGGGTGGACGTCGAAGAAATATGTCCTTTGGATGTAGTAAGATGCGAACTGGAAAAAGAGAGAGAAAGAGATTGTCAGAACAATGCAATACGTCACAAAAGAAGGACAAGCGAAAAAAAAAAAAAAAAAAAAAAAAAAAAAAAAAAAAAAAAAAAAAAAAAAAAAAAAAAAAAAAAACCAACAAAAAAAAAAAAAAAAAAAAAAAAAAAAAAAAAAAAAAAAAAAAAAAGCTACAGTCATCGGCAGACAAGGTTGCAAGGCATGCCGTTGTGTATTATTCTGTAAGAAAGCCCGAGAGCAGCGGGGGGACCCTTCCAAGCCGAGCCAGACTAATACTCTGTCCAAGCCGAAGAACCAAGGACAAATTGTGCGGGCTTTGTGCCGTCGTCCCAGCAAATAAGACGCCCCCAAACCATCTTGCGCCATCGCCGAACTAGAGAGTGGGAAGAGAAAGAAAAGAAAAGAGGAGAAAGTAAAAAAAAACAGGTCTGCGGCCTTGTTCATCTTTCACGAAGAAAAATAAAAAAAAGGGGGGGGGGACTTTTGTGAAGAGAGCCAGCATGGCCCCATGGTCGTTTCCCGCCTCCCACTCAAGTGGATCTTGAGCTTCAGTCTCTCATAGGGCAATAATCAAGCAACAAATGCAGCCAAAAAAAAGTGTTTGCGTCATTCAACGAATGGTGTTATGGAGAAATGCGGCCCCTTTTTGTTTTTTACTCGCCACATGATGAACAGAAAAATGAGCGAATTACTTGCTGATGCCAGGATCAAACTTTCAGAGCCTAAACGGTCCACAGCTTCCTCTCCCCCCTTTCCTTCTTCACACTACCGAAAAGTCTAAAATCTTGGGTTTGAATTTTTTATGGTTTCTGGATACACTTCACAGTAAATAGCAAAAAGAAGTTGAGAGAGACTGAAGGTGAGCGCCGCAAGCACAGCATCTCCCATCACTCTTTTTTTTTGGTGTGTCATATCCGCGCCTTTGCCGTAGCTGTAAATAATGAATACATGATACAGAAAGAACAAACAAAAAAACAAACAAAAAAAAAAAAAACACCAGGTAGAAGTGACCAAATCGCACAGATGAACATATGAAAACAAAGGCAAAAAAGGAATGAAAACAAAACAAAACAAAACAAATGGAATAATAGACATCGTGTCAGCTTCCTGAATCACGGGAATATGTTGCTCTTCGTGCCCAAGAGATAAGAAATGGACCTTCACTTGGTGGCATCTGACTTCTGACATCACCTGACGGGCCTTTCTTGCTTTTCTCCCGCATCACGCCTCATCCGCTTCGCCACGCCGCTCCACCACCGACCGCAGAACCCGGAGCTTCTCCTCCGTCACGCGGATGGCCTCCATGATCTCGCGCTCGTCCATCCGCTCTTCCCGCAGCTTTTCCTCAATCGTGCGAGGCTCCATTACCTTCTTCCGCACGGGCGGTGCTCCTTCACTCAGTCGGTCCAGGCCCACCCGAGCCTCAAGCCATTCCCACAACTCGCTCTCTTCGCGCCGCCACATTTCTTCGTAGGCCGCCAGCCGGTCCGGATATGTCGCCCCGGCCCAGTATCCGACCCCGCTGCCGGGCTGACCACGCAGCGGTTGTCGACTCGTAGAGCCAAATCCGTACCACGTCGCCACCAACAGGCCCACCAAGAGCCCATACAAGACGTTTCCTGTCAAAAGCGGCCGTAAAATGTCCAGCACCGGGCCCACCACACCGTGCACCGGCTCCAGCACACCCCAGTCCGCCGTCTTGCTGGATGGCTTCTTGACCGCGCCGGCCACGTGGCCAGTCGGGCCGGACGTCGGGGTCGCCTTGCTTTTCCGTCCCTTCTTCTTCCCCTTGCCAGACGCCCCGTTCAGCGCTGGCACCCGAGGCCGCGACGAAATCGCCTCCCTCAAACTGGCGAAGATGTCTCGACAGTATTGTGCCTGACCTTCGTTTGCTCCCTTTTCGATTGGAGCTACGTGGAGAGAGTGTAAATGTTAGCAAAATCCGTGTACACCTTTGCTTAGGAACACAATGCAGTTGCTGCTGCTGCTAAAACCCACCTTTAAGCCAGCTCTTGCCCGTCCATTCAATGGTACAGTTGATCTGCAACCGCGTGGCATTGTTTTCAGCCCACGAAAAACAGTACTTGGTCTTGACCGTGAAGATATTGCCGCTGGGCACATCCGGATTCTGGGTTGAGCACGTAATATTGATGGCCTTTTCAAAGTCGATGAATTCGATCTGCTCCGTGACGATGCACTTGGTCTGCTTCGGCCCGATGGCTGCATTGAGAGGCTTGATGTAGGAGAACGTGCGCGACTTGTTATCGGGGCCCAGGCCCTTCTTGTCTGCCATCTGGATGTCAAAGCACTTCTGGTCATCAGACAGCCACGCCGGCATCCATGTGACCGATGTGGCGCCAAACAAATAGCTGAACACCTTGCCCAGAGGTGCCTGGATAATTTCGTCGGCAAGGATCTTGTCGTAATGCGACGCTGCATCGCCACAGTCAGTCGGCGCGTGAGTTGCCGGCCCGGGGAAGTCGTCGACGCCTGCGCCGCCGCCGCCGCCGCCGCCGGCTGCGGCAGCCCCTGCTGCTGCGTCTCCTCTCTTATCCAGGCCTGCTCCGTTCGCAGCTGCCAATGTGCCAGACGGTTTACGCACAGCCGCCTTCTCGCCGTCGGCCTGGGCCACCCCGCCACCGGCATCCGTCGAATGCGTAGAGTCCAGTATGTCGGCGCTCTCGGCATCCTCGTCGTACACTTCGTCCGAATCCTCGGCGCTCTCGTCGTCCGACGCTGACGGACTTGGGCTCGCGACGGACGCCTCGCCGTCCGCCTCGATCTTTTCCGTCTTGTCGCCGCCCGTTTCGTCAATGTGCACGCCGTTGAGCGAGCTTTGCAGGCTGGGGTGGCCCAGCTTCCAAATCTTGACAATCAGATCATATGTGGAGTCCCTGCTGGCAAAGCTGGCAAAAATATGCTTGGCATGCAGCGTGGATATCATCAGGCCGTTTTTGAACACGAGCGCCGTGCTGCGCTTCTCCACCGCGACGATCTCGTCAAAGCTCATGACCAGCGTCGTCACCCAGCCGAGGATGTTGCTGCTGAAGCAGAGATGGCCCTCCGACACATACAGACGGCCGTGGGCTAGAATCTCCCGCTGCAGAGCGCAGCTGTAGTCTTCGATCAGATAGTCGTCGTCCGGCACGCTTTTGAACAGGTTGTGGAAATCGCGGTTTCTCTTTTTGCTGGCCACGGCGAAGCCGGTGAGCTTGGGCGTGTTGTTGGTGGCGGTGGGCCGGGCCACCGAGGCGTTGGCAGCCGCAATGGCAGCCGCTATGGTGTTTGCCGTACCTCCGGTAGCAGCGCTGCTGTTTCGCTTCCTCCGGCGCTCAATAGCGCTTTTAATGCTACCCGTCCGATGGAAGGAATCTTGCTTGTCCCCGTAGAGACTGGCCGGTGGCGGCGTGCCCCCTTCGTCCAGCCCCGACACGTCGGGCATGGAGCCTGGTCGAGCTGACGGCAGGGGAGTCTCGTCGCTGCCGCGGTCCGTCAAATCTGCGACGCTCGCATACGCCTGCGAGCTGTCGACAGGGGCGGATTCCGAGCGAGTTCTGGTGTCCGACTTGAGATCGGACGCCGCCCTGGATTGCGCCGCCGGTGCAGGCGAGGGGGTCCAGGCTGCGCTGCCTGAACCAACGCCGCCGCCATTGCCGTTCGTAGGCATGCCGTTGCTGCGAGCGGGAGACGGGGGCGCGGCGGCAGCAGACGACATCGTTTTGGCGCTTGGCTGGTCCTCGATACCCAGATGACTCAGGCTCAGGCTGCCCTGGCCTAGGGTTTTGACGGCAGGTTCTTTGAGCCCCGTTGAAGAAGCGGCCGCTGATGAAAGGCCGACGGAGGACTCAACAGTCACGCGGTCGTCGGCTTGGTCCACGCTGTCGCTGTCTGCAAAGCTGCGGTCGTTGGGTTGTTGCTGGTCGCTGTCGGCGCTGTAGGACTTGTCGTCCTGGTCTTTGACGGACTTTTTGCCGCTGCTGTTCCAGGGAGCGGAAATGTTGGTGTTTGTAATGGTGTTGCTTAAACTGCTGGTGGCGTTTTGGGCGGCAGACAGCACGGAAGAGAAGAATCCGGAAGCAGACGGAGTGGCAGGGGCAGGGGCATTCTCTGGCGTTGGCGAGAGGGGGGCAAGCGTGAAGCTGGACAGCTTGCTTGGTACGAGAGAGGCAGAACCGGCGCGAGCTCGCTTTTGCGAAATCATGCTACCACTGCTGCCGTTGGGAGACGAGGTCACGGATGCATTGGCGTGAAGAGTGGCCGGCGGCGGCGAGCCTGTCAGGGTGGTGGCTGCTGCTCTTGCGGCGGCTGTTGCTGATGCTGCTGCGGCTGCGGCTGCGGCTGCGTTTGAGGTGGCTCCTCCGGCAGACGAGTCCGGCGACGCGAGGATCCGAGAGCTGAGCCACGAGCTCGGACGGGTTGAGTCGGTTGGGGTCGGGGGCGTGTTGACGATGACGGGAGCTGGCCGATCGTTGGTAGGTGGAGTCTCTGGCCGTGCGGAAGCTTCAATTTCGATTTTCTGGCCGCGGGACAGGCGTCGAATTCTGTCGCCAGATGCTGCTTTGGCGACGTCGGACTGCTGGTCGTCCGCTGTCGACGAGGAAGAACCGTTGGCGCCCGACAACACGACCACAGGCGTTGGGACGACTGATGGGACTGGCGGGACAGCCGGAACAGTCGGAACAGTTGCGGTGAAGGAGTCTTGAGAGGCTGCGTCGTGCAGATCGACTGTGGAACGTCGGCGTTCGGGGCTGCTATTGGCAGGGCTCGCGGCAGGGCTCTTTCTAGCCTTGAAAACGTCTCGAAAGCGGCCGACGGGAGAGACGGATCTGCGAGCCTTGAGCTTGGGCGCGGCAAGACTGGTCTTGCTGGAGGAGACTGGCGCAATGGCGAAATCCAAATTATCAGAGCCCTCGACAAGGCCGGTTGAGGCGCGGGAAGAACGTTTGCTGTCCGCGAGGTCCGAAGTGCGAGAAAGCTGAACGTGATCTGCCTGCGCTAGTGGCGATGACGTGTTGATGTTGGTATTACTTGGTAATACACGGTGGTTAGCGGAAGCCTTGGCGCTTGACAAACTGCTTTGTGTGTAACGGACAGGGTCAAAAAGTCTGGACCGAGAAAAAAAAGATCGCCGAAGCTTGAAAATAACATAAAAGCGCAGTAGGTTAAGACAGGAGCAGCAGCAGAAGCAGCAGGAGCAGCAGCAGCACTTGGAATGAATATTTTCAGCTCAGGGGAGGCGGGGCGAAGGAGCTTCACCGCTGAGGCGAAACCCGTAAAAAAAAAAAAAAAAAAACAAGAAGTAAGGGGGTTCCGAGACTAGCTCAAAGAAAGGACAGCTCCGCAAAACAAAGAAGCTGACATGACACGACAGGACGAGCAGAAAAGGGAACGGCAGGCTCGCATTGGAGAAAGAGCGGACGCAATTGTGCAATGGCGAAGGATAGGTGATGGGAGAAAAAAGGAGAGAGAGGGGGATGCATGCGTCCAGCGCTCTGTCTTTTTTGCCTGCTGCCTGTGGCTGCAGCACAGAGGCTCCACATCAATGTACGGAGTACTCCCGTATTATCCATACGAGTTGCTCGTAAGAATCCGAGCCGACGGCGCGACAAAGAGCAGGGATAATAACGAGACAGCTGGAGGGGCACGCAAAAAGCAAAGCGGAAATGCAGGGCACGCAAACAAATCGACATAAAAAAAAGTCAAAGACAGAACAGCTTACAAGACGTCATCGTCATGGCCTGTAAACCGGCCTCCGCTGCTGGTGTCTTGGTCAGCCATGTCGGCGCTGTTCTGGGATTTCCGTCCTCGCGACGGGGGCGGTGCAGGAACGTCGTCGCTGTTGACGTCGTCGGCCGTCTCTTGTTTCTTCCAGCGCCGCTTGGATGAGACTGATTTGGTGCGAAGTCTTCCATGCAGCTTGCCGAGGCCATTGGAGGAGGAGGCCGTGGACGTGACACTGGCGGTGCTGTTGGCGCGCTGCGACTCCATAAGAAACAGCTTGCGGGCTCCTGCGCCTCTCGTCGCGTTCCCGTCTTCGTCGTCCTTCGTCGTCTCTGTCCACTATTCCAGGGCCGGCAGCGATGGCGTCCAGGCAAGGACCAAAATCTGCAAGCTGGCCGCGATCGTGGCTGTTTCGGCCTCGGTGGCTTCTTCTGTTTTCTTTCTCTCCCTTTTTTTTTCGTTACGCAGTCTTGCTTGCGTCGCTGTCTCCTGCGGCTCGATACATTGGTCCGCTGTCGCTTCACCAGTGGGTCAAATCTACTGGTATTTGGGGCCGTAAGCACGAATTCGGCGGGTTGAAATATCCCATCCACCAAGCCTCTTCGGTGGCAGCCAAATATTACTCGTACCGAAAGGAACGCGGCATGCGACGGATGCGAGGGGGGCGTGAGGGAAAGAGGCCAAAAAAAATTCGTGGATTTTTGTTGTAGTTATGGTGAGAAATGAAGATGATCGCAGGGGTTAAGGGGGAAAAAAAATAAAGCAAAACGAGTCGAGGTTGGAGGTGGAAATACCATGAAACGAATTAAGAGGGAAGACTACGACGATGTGGTAATTCTGATGCCTGGAAGGTGCGCCAATGCCCCCCTCCTGCTTCAAACCAATGCTCCTGCTCTCTTTGGAACGTCTTGGAATTGAACAGGCAGTCGCACTAAACTCGAAGCATCTACGACGTATTATTACAGAGTGCCCATATTACCTGTACGGAGTATGGATACGCTGAAGCTTGTTGCGACAAATTGCGGAGCAAGACGGGAGTGCACGAGTAAGCTCGTAGCGCTACGGGGCAGTCCACGCGACTGCTAGGGCATCAGCTAAAAGCACAGCCAAGTGATGACTGAAGGCACTGTATTCACTGTGTGGTTAGGGATAATTATCAGCCACACAACCCCGCGAACCTTTTGTTAGCCTTGTATTGTCATTACACTTTTTGCATTTGCATTTAATATCGTCCAAATCTCGTCAAGATCCCAGAAGAGGCTGGTATGTTGCGAGTTGCTTTTTGCTATTTTGCGGTTTGGATGATGTTTTTTTCGGTCACCTGCATGCCGCACAACGAGCGGCATATCTGACGGCACTGGAAACGACCAAAAAAAAAAAAAAAAATGGAGTCGGCTCCGTTGATCAAGGTGAGCAGAGCGCGAACAGGATGTTTGTCTGTGGTTTTTGTGGCTTCTGTTGCCAGAGCACCGACTCGTTCTGACGGTGTGGTTTGGACGAGCAGGCGCACGACCATGCGCGCGAAGCGTCGCTGGCGACGCGCGCGGCGGACACGACCGTAGCAGTTTCCGAGCATGCGTTGGCGGCGGGCGAGTTTGCGACGGCGGCGGGGACGACGTCGAGCGTCGAGGCGCTGCGGACGCTGCGGCTGCTGGAGCAGCACCACCAGCAGCTTGCGCAGATTCTGCGGCTCTCTCTCGACCAGCCGTCGGGGCGGCGGCCGCGGAACAGCCCGAATGCAGACCAGCAAGATCAGAGCGGCAACGGCGGTCCGGAGATCAGCGAGAAAGACCTAGCAGCAGCAGCAGCGGCGGTGGTCGGCGAAGCGACGGCAGAGGTGGCGGCGGCGGCGGCGGCAAGAGCCAACGAGTCGGGGGCTGGAGCAAAACCAAGAACGGGGACCGGCGCCACAGAAACAGCAGCGAGAACAGCATCCGCAGCGGGAGCGACAGCTGCGACGGCGCCGACGACGACAGGTTTCGGTTCCGGCGCTGGGCTGAACAGCCCCGGCAATGGGTCCAGAGTCGGGGTGGCAGGCTCGACGGCTGGCGCATCGACACCGGCGATGGCAACAGGGGCAGCAGCAACAGCCGCAGCCGCAGCAGCAGCCACAACAGCCACTGGCAGCGCGGCCGGCGGTGCAAAGACACCAGCCGTGGCTGCAACTGCGGCAAGTGCACCGGGAAGAGACCAGCAGCAGCAGCAGCAACAACAACATCAACAACCGTCGCCTTCGCACCAGCATCAACGGCGCTATCCGCCATCGCGCGAACTGTCGTCGTCCATCGCCAGCAATCTGGCGTCGGCACGGGGCATACGATCGGCCGGTGGCAGCTACCGGGGCCAGCCGGCGGCGCCGAGCATGTCAAGCGACCTGGCGCCCGGTAGCGTCGAGGGTCAGGTGCGCAAAGATGGCTCACGAGCACACATGCAGAATGTGTTGCAACAACAACAGCAGCAGCAGCTGTCGCCTGGCGGGAAGCCAAGCTGGGTTCCGCCGAGACAGCTGCCAGAAGGATCGGCATCGTCGCCAGGGTCGCGGCTGGCCTCTGCGGCCAAAGAAGCGGCTGGCGACGACGACGCCGCTGCTGCAGGCGGTGGTGGTGGAAAGGGCGACGAAGGGTTTGCGCGCTTCTACAACCGCTTTGGCAGCATCATCAACCGGCTGTCGGCGCCGCTGGCTTTTGCTGGGCTGCCGCTGATAGCTGAAGAATCGGGCGGGGTGGCACCAGCGGGCAGCGAGGCGGTGGCCGGCGAGGACGCCCGAGAGGCGGCGTCGGTTCGACAGCAGCAGCAACAACAACAACAACAGCAACTGCAACAAAGCCGACGCTCGGAACGGCCACCGCGGGCATCACACAGCGTTCTGGCGCCGTCTGTTGTGCAGGAGCCCGAGCTGTCCAAGATCTACTCCAAGGCAGCGCTGCGGGCGATTGGCGGCCATGGCAGCGCGGCGGACTCGTTTTACGTGGTGCCCAAGACGGGCCACACGGCGTCGTATGCGAACATTCTCAGCTTCGACCAGAAGGAGAAGCGGCGCATGGCGGCATCGGTGCTGGGCGAGAGTGGCGGCGGCGGCGGCAACAGCGGAGGCGGCGGCGGCCATGGATCCGGCGGCGATCTGGCGGACCAGCGGAGCAGCAGAGACTATGACAACGAGGAGGATGACGAGCTCGCGGGGCTGGGCGACGAAGACGACTTTGCGGATGCGAAAGCGCAGACTCCGTACCAGCAGCAGCAGCAGCACTACCAGCGGCGGCGACTGCGCGTCATGTCCCACAAGGGAAAGGACGCGCGGCTTGTCATTGAGGAGCTCTACACGGAGAACGAGAGCCTCAAGGACATGCTGGACAAGCTGAGCCGGCGCCTGCACGCGTTTGAAGCCAACGCGCAGCACTCGACCATGGCGCTGCAGGAAAGCATGCGGTTTATGCGGCCGGGGTCTCCGTTGTCGACCGGGTCTGGCGGAGGCGTCGGGGGAGCTGCGGCGGCGGCGTCGGCCGACAGTGTGCCGCAAAGGCTGCGCGAGCTGGAGGACGAGCTGATGCGGACGCAGCAGCGGCTGGAGGCGTCGGAGAGCGAGCGCGCACGCCAGGAAAAGACGCTGCAGAAATACCGGGAGAAGTGGGAAAAGCTCAAGGCCGGCGCCAAGGCTCGGCGGGAAGGCCGGGACGGGCGAGACGGGCGAGAGGCGCAGGCGGCATCGGCAGACGCCGGTGCTTCTGCGAGGTGATTGTGGGGGGAGGGGGGGGGGGGGGTTCTTGGGGGCGTTTGACGGTGCTTGGCCACATTGTTCAGGAAGCGTCTGCTGTACGTCTATGCACATGTGCTGCAGCGAGGAAATGTGTGTGATGGCACAAGGAATGACCAAATTTGGCTGGGTTTAAAGCGTAAGGGATGGTTAATCTGACTGGGTTTAAAGCGGCTGGGTTTAACAGAAGGAACTCTTTTCAAGATAATATTGATAAATAATGCGTACAAAAAAGGCCACCTCTGAGACGCCGATCCTTGTTGAAGGCAACTGCCTGTGCACCCATTCTCTGAAACGCCTGCTAGTCCGAGATCCCAGACCGATTCTTTGAAAGAAAAAGAAAGAAAAAAAAAGAAAAAAGAAAAAAGAAAATAGAGAATAGAAAATAGAAAATAGAAAAAAGAAGTGACATATATCAGGCACGGCTACATATATCCTCATGGCCCATCACTGCCCCTACCGTCCAAAGCCGACTGTGCGGCAGCGATGCGCCGGCGGGTCAGCAGGCCGCCGTCCGGCGCGGGCGAAAAGAGCCGGGGCGTTTGCTGGCGCTGGGCGGCCAGCCAGGGCGCCAGGCTGCGCAGGGCCACGGACAGAAAGCCGAGGGTCTCGCGGTCGACGTCAAAGATCTCCCACCAGGGACAGGCGGGCGGCATGCGGCAGGCGGCGTCGCGGGCGGCGTTGTAGATGGCGGCGACGGCCAGCTCGTGGGGCTGATGGGTCAGGTAGAGCAGCTGGGGGCTCAGAAGGGCCGAGTTGAGGTACTGCACGGTGCGCAGGGCCAGGGCGGCGGGCGTCGGGCGAGGCGTCTTGCTGGTCTCGCGTGTCTCGCTGGTCTGACTGGTCTGGCCGGTCTGGCCGGTCTCGCCGGTCTCGCCGGTCTCGCTCGCATCGGCGCCAAAGAAATCGAGCGCCTGCAGATACGTCACGGCCAGCGGGTGCGGCAGAGCGACGTGGGTCTCAAAGGCCAGGGCAGCCAGCAGCCGGGCCTCGCGGGCCAGCAGGCGGTTATGGAAGGCCACGTAGTCGGAGTCGGACAGGTACCAGGGGGCGGCGGCACCGTTCGCCGAAACAGGAGAGGACTTGGCAGCGCCCCAGACATCGGGCGCCGTTCGCAGATAGGCGTACACATTCGCGACATCGCGCGCCGACCGCGGAAAGGCGCCCATCTTGGCCACGAGAAAGAGCGCTGCGGCCGAGACGTGCACGTAGTCGTCGTCGTCGTCGTCGTCGTCGTTGTTGTCGTCGTTTTCACTGTCGTCGCCGCCGTCGCTGCCGGTCTCGCCAGGGCTGCCACGGCCCCGGTCCCGGCCTCTGCCATTGCTGGAACTGGCACCACGCTCAAACCCGGGCTCTACAAGCCAGTAGCGCGCCAGCAGCACGTTGGCGCAGGCCGTCGTCGACTGCGGCAGGTCCAGCAGCAGGCCCGCGGCCTGGGTCAGGCACTGCGTCGCGAAAAACACCGTGTCCAGCAGCTCGGGCGCCAGCCGCAGCCGACGCTGGCGTGCACGGCACCGTTCGAGCTGCGCAGCCGTAGCCAGCGGATTGGTCATGTGCGACATGGTGGGCGAAGGCTGTGGACGAGAGTGTGGACAAGAGGGTTGGACTACGGAGCATATCAAATATCAATATTTGAAGATTAAATTTATGGGGTAGCTGCGGCTTAAAATAGTGGGGCTATTATTACAAGAGGATCTGGGATACTAATACTTCTCCTAGGTTGAAGGCTTAGAGCGGTCACGCTACGACAGCGCAGACCGACTGGCCAAAGGAGAGAAGAAAAGATGGTTATGGACAAAGAGCTGGTAGTCCCTGCCCACAGGCAAGAGATGGTAAGAGATGGCAGTCGAGAGTGGGACAGTTTTATATTGAATGGGTTCTGTCAGTTGAGCAGGTGCTTAGAGCTACTCGTATGTACTTGGTTTGTTAAGCAAGTGCTTAGAGCTATGTACTTGTTTTTAGCAGGTGTCTGCTTTGGAGTGATTGGTCTCTTTTTTCTATCTTTCGTCACATTTGTTTCTTTTCCCCTTCCTTCTGCACACTTTCCCTTCGCCACGCTTGTCTCTTTTCCTTCTCTCCTTCTATTTAGCATGAATGGTCTTGATCTCCGCATGTTCTTGTTGATTGTCGGCCTGTCGGCGTATCGTCTTGTCGTCTTGCCGGCGTATCGTCTTGCCGCCTAGACGTCTGCCACCCTTGTCCTCCCGCCTACACCTCCTTCTCCCGCGACCCCAGCACGCGCTCAAAGCTGTCGAGCACCATGGTGAAGGAGTGCCGCCCGCCCGTCAGGCTGCGCAGCCGCCCGTCGTACGACAGCATCTCCTTGAGCGGCACTTTGGCCACGATCTCCAGCAGCCGCGTGGCGCCGTGCTTGGCCTCGCGCAGCGACTGCACCGTTTCGTAGGGATCGGGCGGCGCATAGACCTGGCTGAGATCGATGATGCTGCCGTCGGCAGAGCTGCTGTTGCCGCTGCTGCTGCTGCTGCTGCTGCTGCTCGCGGCCGCACCCGCCTCGCGCATCTCCAGCACCATGCCGCCGCGCGCCCCCGAAATGTCTCGCTGGATGGCGCCGGCACAGTCGTCTGGACAGGCAATGTGCACCAGCATGACCGGCTCGAGCACAGCCACAGCGCCACGGGCGTGTGCGTCGCGCAGCGCCTGGCGCACGGCGTTGAGCGCGGCATACACCACGTGCCCGCTGTCTGCCGCACCGCCCGAGTCGCCGCCGGAGTCGTTGCTGCCGCCGCTGCCGCCGCCGTAGTCCGTTGTCACGTCCATGCTCAGCGTCACCCGGCATCCGTGCAGCGGCGACCCGCGCCGGGGTCCTCGGGCCAGGGCGCCGTAGGCTCCGCTGAAGAGTTGCCGAGCGACGAGGTCGCCGTCAAACGGAAGACGCAGCTCTGCGATGCCGTCCGGGTCCTCGGCTTCGGCCTTTTCCGTTCCCTCCTCCTGCTGCTGCTGCGGCGGCGGCGCCGTAAAGCGGACGTGGAACACGTTGCCGTCCCGCTCAAAGGTCCTCTGGTTCGGCCGGGTTCGGTCGCTCTTCCGCGTCGCCGCCGCCTCCTCCGCCTCGTCCAGCAGCGGCTCAATCGTGGCCGTGCACGCGGCCCAGCCGGCGCGGTTGGCCAGCACGCGGTCGTAGACATGGCGGCAGGGCCCGGCCGGCGCCACCAGACACTCCTTGTAGTCGACCTGCACGGCGCCAAAGGCGGCGCTGACCTGGTACGTCGTGCGCAGCCGGTCCATGGCCACGTCCAGATGCAGCGACCCCATGCCCGAGAGCACAAACGTGTCGAGCCGCTCGTCCTTGGTCCAGCGCAGACTGGGGTCTTCGCGCGCCAGCCGCCCCAGCGCCTCTTCCAGCCGCCGCGTCTCGCTGGCTCCGCCGTACGCCTCCACCGACACAAACGCCACCGGCGGCCGCAGCTCCGGCGCCCGGATCGTCAGCCCGCGCAGCTGCGCCGCCGCCCCGGCCTTTCCGGTTTTTGCGGCTTTTCCCGCCGACGCCGGCAAAATGTGCAGCGTGTCACCCGTGCGCGCCTCCTTGAGCCCGACCACCGCGCCGATCTGCCCCCGCGCCAGCTGCGGAATCTCGCCAATCTTGTCCGCCGACACCTGCACAATCTGCACCGCCCGCTCCATCCGCCCCAGGTTGGCATTCCACACCTGCGCCTGCTTGTGTAGCGCCCCGTGGTACACCCGCACAAACGCCAGCATGCTGCCCGCCCCGCCCGCCACCACGCTCGGGTCGTTGACAACCTTGAACACCGACGCCACCGCGCCGGCTTTGCCATGGCCACCGCCGCCGCCGGTCTTGCCACCACTGCCGCTGCTGCCCAGCACGTCGCCCAGCACGTCGCCCAGCAGCCGCGTCTGCGAGCCGACGCGCACCTCGACGTCCGCCGCCTGCTGCGGACTCGGCAGGTAGTCGACCACCGCGTCCAGCAGCGGCTCCACCCCAATGTTGCGCAGGCTCGCCCCCAGAAACACCGGCACCATCACACGCCCGTCGCTGCTGCCCGCCGCGCCCCGCAGCACCGCCCGCTGGATGGCCGCCCGCACCATCGCCGCCGGCAGGTCCGGCCCCCGCTCCGCAAACGCCTCCACCAGCTCGTCGTCCTCCTCGCACAGCCGCTCAATCAGCCGCGTCCGCGCCGTCTCCAGCTCCGCCCACAGCGCCCCGTTGCGCCGCAGCGCCTCGTCCGCCACCCGCCTGCACGTCGCCCCGCCGCTGCCGCCACCCGCGTCTCCTCCGCCGCCGCCGCCGCTCCACTGCAGCGCCTGCCGCCGCACCACATCCACAACCCCCACCAGCCGGTCGCCCTCGCGTCCGTCCCACAGCGGCAGCTGGCACACCAGCGGCCACGCATTGAGCCGCCCCGCAATGTCCAGCACCGACCGCCGGAACGACGCCCCGTCCCGGTCCAGCTTGTTGACAAACACAATCCGCGGAATCCCGTACGCCTCCGCCGTCTGCCACACCCGCTCCGTGTGCGCCTCCACCCCCTTGACCGCATCAATGATGCACACCGCCCCGTCCAGCACCGGCAGGCACCGGTCCACCTCGAACCGGAAATCCTGGTGGCCCGGCGTGTCAATCAGATTGATCGTCTTCGCCGACGGCCCCGACGGCGGCCACCGGAACGTGATCGCCGCCGACTGGATCGTAATGCCCCGCGCCCGCTCCATCGGCAAAAAATCCGTAATCGTGTCGCCGTGGTCCACATCTGTTCCCGCAGCCCGTCAGCGTCTTCCCTGCACCTCACACAGACAAAAGCCGCTGGCTCCCTTATTCCCTGCAACCCACACAGACAAAAACCGCTCGCTCCCTCATTCACTTACTCCCGAGATGCCTCGTCACACCGCTGTAGTACAGCATCCGTTCCGTCGTCGTCGTTTTGCCCTGCATCCGGCTGTGTCAGACGGCAAACGGTCCATCCTGCCGAGCACTGTACGTTTCATCCACGACCCCCCCCGCACCAAAGCTTACCGCGTCAACATGCGCAATAATGCCAACGTTGCGAATGTCCTCGATCTTGGCTTCATGGTGTGCTGGCGCGCTCGCCGCATGAGCGGCCCGGATCCCAGCCCGCCCAGACGCACTGCGCCAGCGATACGGCCAAGGGCGTCCACGGCAGCAGCATCGTGTCAAACCTGCCGTCCAGCTGGCCATACAAGCCGCCTGTCATACGCCTCTCGTCTTATACAGCCCTGTCTCCCAAAAAAGACGGAAAAGAAAGGGACGGAGACGCAAACAGCATGGCATTCAACCAGTGTCGACGGTTTTTGCTCCTACAAAAAAATTATGGTCACCTGACCTTTTCGAGCTCTCAACTTATGGATACGTCCAACATAATACCCGCCATGCGCCACACAAGCCACACCCTCTCCTTCCACTCGCACATGCAAGGCAGCTGCGTCCGTCAACCCACCTTCCCGCTAAACTCCGCTCTCAACCACCCCCCGTTCCATACAAAAATGCTCTTCGCCGGGCCAAGCAACGTCAGCTGTTGTTGCACAATAAGCCACCAGCCCGCTTAAGAGAGCAGCAGCTATCTCCCATTGAGAAAGCCCGCAAAAACACAATCGCACGACTTCCTTCCCCCACCCCCAATAGGAGCTATTACAAGACGTTTCCAATTCGCCAGACTCGGTTGATCTTTGGCTGGAAACGACTTGCGCTGGTCTTCGCTCTATCTGGTTTGAGTCCAGGTGTTGTGTTTTTTTTTTGTTTTTGTTTTGTTTTTTTGCCTCTCTCTTTTGTTCGACCGAAATCGCCGAGGCGAAAAGACGATTTGACAGTCACCATTTTTTTAAAAACCAGTTTTTTCTTTTGTTTCTCTTATTCGACCCTCTCTCTTCGGCGCCCCCTTATTTTTTCCCTTCTCTTCTTTTGATGAGGAGCCCCATTTCGAGTGAACAGGCCACAGTTCGCAGCTTGTGTTTTCCCTCGCGCCTCGAGTTCTCGAGTTCTGTCGTGCCAATCCTCCACTGCTCACCATGGACTACAGCCAGTCCATCAACGACTCCGATCAGGCCGGCGGGTCGCCCTGGGGCTCGCCCGAGACGTCGCCCGAGCACAGCCGCACAGCGTTTGGCGCCAGCAGCGCTGGCGCGACCGCAGCATCGGCTTCGCTGTTCCAGCGGCCCTTTACGTCTTCGAGCAACGGCGGGTCGAGCCAGGACGACGGCGACGACTTCTACCGTCGCCCCGGCAGCCGCGGCAGCGAGGCCGGCGACGTTCGCGGTTTCGGCGGCGACAGCGAGCACGACTACAACCGGCCCAGCACGGCCAGCACGGCCAGCAGCGCACTGTCGGGCGGCGACGGCGCACCCGAAAGCGCGGCGCCAGCGGCCGACCCAGCCTCACCCCAATCACCATCACAACAGCAGCAGCGGCAGGAGGAACACGAACAACAACGTCGTCAAGAGGCTGGCGAGCCGGCGCCACCGGTCCCCCGCCAGCCCCCGCAACCACAGTATCGGCTGCAGGCCAAGATCACGGCATTGGAGCGTGCCGGACGCAAGGATCCCATCCTGCGGTTTGACGTCCATGTGGGTGTTTTTTTTTTTTTTTTTTTTTTTTTTTTTTTTTTTTTCCTGCTTTTCTTGTTCTGCTTTTCTTTTTCTCCTTTTCTTTTTCTCTTCCATTTTCCCTATTTATCCCCCTCCCCTCGTCTTTCACTAACGCTAAACCCTCGCTTCAGACCAACCTTCCGCAGTTCCGCACAACGCAATACCGGGATGTGCGCCGGCTGCATTCGGAATTTGAAAAGCTGGCGGAGCACCTGATCTCGGCCAATCCCGAGGCCCTGGTGCCGGCGGTTCCGCCGCCGCTGACGTCGGCAGGCGCCGGCACGGAGGAAGACGAGGCCCGCGTCAAGGCGCTGATGCAGCGGTGGTTCAACTACGTCTGCAGCAACGACGTGCTCATGCGCGACGACGAGATGGTGCTTTTCGTCGAGAGCGACTTCGGCTACAGCCCCATGGTGAAGCGGAAGCAGCCCGCCACCGGCGTGCGCCGCAAGATCCTCAAGCAGTTTGCGCCTCCGGCCGACGACACGCCCGAGCTGCAGCAGGCCCGGCCCACCGTCAAGCTGTTCTACCTGGGCAGCATGGACGCCGGCCACAAAGTGGACAAGCTGGTCAAGGTGCGACGAGGTGAGTCGTTCTTTTTCTGCTCTCTGCTCTGCATTGTCCTGTGCGGGCTGGCGTGTGGAGTCAGTCCCAAGATCCAAAGACCGAGCGAGACCGGCCATGCTGACCTTTTTACCCTTTTAACTAGGACTGGGCCTGGCCGAGGCCGATTTTGGCGTCAAGCTGGGCAACATGCACGTGCAGGAGACGCACGCGGGGCTGGCCAATGCGTTCCGCAAGCTCGGCAAGGTCATCCAGACGGCCGGCGACTACCAGGCGGCGCAGGCGACGGCCGAGGCGACCACGCTGGGCGACCCGCTGGCCTACCACTCGTCGGACGCGCTCATCTTCAAGGAGACGCTGACGAACCGCCAGCTGCTGCTGCGCGAGCTGCTGCAGGCCCAGGAGACGACGCGCAGCCGCCTGTCGGCGGCCGACCGCCTCAAGAGCAGCTCCAACGTGCGCCGCGAAAAGGTCGACGAGGCCCTTGCCGCCCTGGCCGACGCGCGCCAGAACGAGGCCGAGCTGCAGCAGAAGACGGCCCGGGTCAGCGAAAACCTCGTGCGCGAGCGCCGCCGCTGGTTTGCCCGCACCGCCGCCGACCTGCGCCTCAGCCTGCGCGAGTTTGTCATCCGCGAAATCGAGGCCGAGCGCCGCAGCCTCGCCGTGCTCGAGAGCGTCCGCGCCGACATCCGCTCCATCGACTCCTCCGGCGGCCTCAGCCGCCTCGGCCGCGAAGCCCACCCCCACCCCCCGCCCTCCGTTCGCCGCTCCAGCCTGGCCGCCAGCCAGGGCCCCAAGGGCGACGCCTGGAGCGGCGTGCCTCGCCGCTCCGACGCCGTGCTCGGCCGCTCCGCCACCGCCGCCAGCAGTTCCGCCGCCTCCGTCGCCGGCGACGACACCGCCACCGTCGGCCCCGACGACTACCGCGCTGCCGGCGCTGCCATCCGCGCCGGCCTGCCGCCCATCATCGGCGAAGAAGAGGACGAGGATCGCATCGATGCCCGGAATGCCGCCAGCCGCTTGGCAACCAGCACGTTCTAGGGGCACAACGCAACGCACGCAGCAAAACCACAGATTCACAGCGGGCTTGCGTCTCTTGCACAAACGTCGCGGATGCACAGCGGCCCAAACTTTGCTTTAAACCAACCCGGAGACATTTGCACATGAGGCAGCACCTAAAAAAAGAGCACCGAGGCAGGGAAGTTGGGCGTTTTTTTTTTTTTTTGCTTTGATTTTCCTCTCTTTTTTCTTTCCCTTTTTATTCTGCTTTCACTGGCTTTTTCTCTCTTTACTCTCTATCTAGACGATGCGCCTTATGTTGGGCCTCTCTCCCTCCCTCCCTCTCTCTCTCTATACTTGTTTCATTTGGCAGGGCTATGTAACCAAATGCCCAGCACATGGGCATGGCCATGTTTTGCTTTGCACCTATCACATCTTACTCGCTACATATTGCTTTGCTTCTGCAAGTCGACCTCTCTGTCTGTATGTATCATTCCAACCGATTTCTGTATTCTATTTTCTCTCGTCTCATTATAATGTCTGCTTTTGAACCAAGTTGGGCTCAGCATACGCCAAACCGGCTGACTGCGTGTGGCAGACACCAGTATAAGAGAGGGTGGGGGTCCGGAGGATGAGAGACCGGTAGGGGGGGGAGGGAGGCAGAAGGAATGGGACTGCCAGAAAGGGAGAGGAGATGTGTAGAGCACAGATGGAGGAGTGGAAATGGAAATGGTATCAACTCGCCCTAGCTGCCCAATATCGATTGTTCACCTGTGTTTTTTTGAATCTGGGCAAAGTATATCTATGGCCCCCGCTGGGTTTTTTTTTTTTCCTTTTTTTTTTAAACCTTTTTTTCAAAGACCCCCAACATGCCCCCCCCCCCCCCCCCTTCTCTTCTCTCTCCCCCCAAAACTCCTCCACACGCTCCGAGAATAGCTTTGTTTATCTTGCATTCGGGTTCTGCCGTTCCGAGCGCGGACATGAGAGCGGCTAGGAATACCGAAAGCATATTGGGTACCGAATGATGGAGATTAACAGCTCACTGTGTTTTGCTCAGTCTTCCTGTTTGCTCCTCCTCAGCGCGTATTGCACTGCCATGATAGGATATTCGCAAAAGCACCGTCGACTTCTGCCTGGGCTCTGTGGGCTTCAGCTGGTCTCGGAGAATCTTTCCTTTTCTCACATGCTCACATGCTTTACTCGCCATCTTTGTCTACTGCCTCTCTTGGTGGTGGTTCAGGCTCTACGAGAGCAGAGCTTCGAGGAGCGTGCTTGCCAGCGCTATCGGTCAACCCAATGGAGCGCAGAACACAGACCGCAGCCTAATTTCCTGGGATGGTGTGGGAGCCAACTGGTCCAGAGAAATATTACTGCATGGGGGGACAAAGAGTCGTGCAAACTGTAGCAAATCTCGCCGGCGACCCAAGTTGAAGCGCCAGAATGCATGGCAATGATTGGATCCGTGCTATTGTCTGTGCCGCCCCTGTTTTGTTGTCGCAATCAGTTCACCATGCGTGAGAGTGCAGTCCCAAGTCCGTCTTCGGCGCCTGAGGGAGATAACATGGCCGCAGAGCAGGGCAGGGAGGAGGGGAGTGTGCAGATGCACTCAGCCTTCCTCGGGCTGCCATCTCGTCGAAACCAAGTTAAACGACTTCCCCAATCGGGAAGCTACCTTGCACTGCGGTCTCAGCTGAAACTGGAAATGGCGTTTCTTTGCAGAGCATCACCAACTCAGATTGCTAGTAGTCAAGCCATTGCTCGCCGAGTTGACAAGGCTTAGACCAGTTCTTAGAACTGTTTGGAGTATTTTTGGTATTTGTCTTTATCTGGCTATTGCGGCGTTGTGGTTGCCAAGACTCGAAGCAGCTTTCTAGCCATAGATAAGCTCACGCTTGAAAATCCTTTGACTTGAGCTCTTGTTGGTCGTCTTGGACAAGCAAGGAGAACCACTCAGTCAGTCCAGTGGTCGAAAGAAGGATGGATCTCCTGGACACTTGAAAGGGACAAGAACTCTCATATGAGCGTTGCGTTATAACCATGGTTGAGAGAGCACAAGCAAAGCGTCGAGAGAGTAGATTCTTATTTACAATGTTCCAGTCACAACCATCAAGATTCTGAAGACGACTATGCTATTATTTTGTTTGGAAAACACGGGCCCGGATAGTCCTCGTATCGAAACATTTCATGTCATAAGCGTAATACCCCTAGACACGCCAGCAAAGTCACCAGATAAGAACTGGAAGGTTGTGAGTGCTATGTGGTAGAGCCTGGTTCTTTGCCGATTCAAGGCAAAAGACGGCCAATGCACGAGCACAGAGAAAGCTGCTGTCAATGGAGCACAACATCTTTCCTTTTTGCAGCGTCAATAGTAGGTCAAGTAGGACCAATCATGAAGCTAGACATCGCAGTAACGACGTGAGAAGATAGGCCTGTCTCGTTCGAACGGGCAGATATGCTACTGTGGTGTCTCGAAGCTTCTACATCAACAAACAGGTGAACGGCATATGCGCCCAAAAGAGCGTTGTTGGAAACAGACCGACAAAGAGAGGCAACAATCGCTGACCGAGGTTACAGTCGGTGGAAAGGCGAGTACATAATCCTTTAGCAACGAGAGGATTGCGATACATGTGGGTGCTTGACGCAGGCCAATCAATGTCTCGGAGCAGCAGGTGTGCTCGTCTGCAGATGTGATCCACCCTTCTCCGTCACAACGGCTGCTATTCCGTATACACCGTAATACTCCAAGGAGCAGGCAAAGCTGCCAAGAAAAAAAAAAAAAAGAAAAGATTTGATGAGTGAGGAATGGTGGAAGAGGGCAAATTGGGGCAGACGAAAAAAAAACCCGATAACGGACCGTAAAACGAAAGGAGCCGCAGGCGCAAAAAAGGCGGCAGGGGGTGGTTAGAGGAACAGGACGTACTAGAAGCCCCGGACTATCAAAATGGCGAGCAATGAAATAGGGGCAGCCGGAGATCAAAGCCGAGAGGCTTGTCCTTGTCATAAAGACAGGGGGGAAATGATAGCAGAAAAAGGTATGAAAAATGAGGGTAATGGCCGGGCGGCGGAGCCAGGCCCGGAAAAGCACAAGCGCACCCCAAACATGCGACTAGAAAACGAAAGTCGAGGATGGGTTGCACTGATTGACGGGGGAGTGTGGATTGGAGAAAGGGTCGGAGCAATGTGAGTACGAGTAAATACGTCGGACGAGTAAGTTGAGAAAAACATTAGTTTCTCAACATTTTATCATGGGACAGAGGAGAACAAGTACGAGTACGAGTATATTGCATATTTTGACTCGGTCAATTTGGGCGGCTTCCTAAGCAAGAAAACATGTAGAGCGAAAGCAAATGTGGCAGGTGTAGGGGAAGAAGCATGCATATAGAAAGAGTGACGCTTTTGCCGTCTGAACTTTCCCTTCTGGTTTCAGGTGAAAATCATCGTTCTGGTTTAGGGAAGAGACGAACATGCCCACTCTCTCAGTCTCCTCTCCTGGGGATCGTTCTTGCTTCGAAGCACCGGCAAAATGGCTCAAAACAAAAACGTCCCAAGTCCAAAGCAGTTCGAGCAAAGCAGTCACTACCAGACTGACCCTACAGCCAGACGCAACTTCCCCCCACCAATCTCAGCTCCAGCCCCCCCCTTCCTTCCCGTGTTGTTGTTATTCTGTTATACTCGTATTCTGGTATTCTGGTATTCTGCTTTGCGCCATTCTGCTTCTTCATGCGCGCATCGGTTCTTGGTCGTTTTGTGGGCCAAAGAAAAAACGATAGTTGGGACAATAACAACGCGAGACGTTTTGACGAAGCGAGAGAGGACCCGAAGGCGAAACCACAGCCAAGACGTTCAGAGTTGGAGGCGGTTTTTCAGCCCTGCCGGTCGACAGATAAATGTAGCGGGTTGCACCTTCCGTCTGTTTTATCTGGCTCGTTTTCATGTACTCGTAGTTACGTCGTAGCGAAAGGCATTGTTACGTGAGTTCTCGTATAATACTCCGCACAGTTACGTATGCTCGTTCGTGCGCTATTCGCAAGCTCCAACCGTTCATCTCCTGCTATCATTCATTTCCCCCCTCCCCTATTGAAAAAAAAAAAAAAAAAAAATCACGACTCGGCAGGACAGAGTAAAAGGCCGGAGACTTCTTCCACATGCGACCACGATAACCACTACAACGCAAAGCAGCGTCTTCGGCCTCCTTTGGTCTGTTTCAGACCGTATTTTATTTATTTATATTTATTTTTTCTTGTGTACACTGACGACATCGGTGCTCTGTATTTCGAACGTCGCACGTATTTTATCGCCAGACGAACTCTGACCCGCAGCTGCAGTAGCGCCTACTCCGTTCTTAAGCACGGAATACACTCCGAACGCAGATATGCATTGTCGGAGTGGATAGCTTGGACACAAGGGTTCCCGGCGTCCAAAGCGCAAAAAACGAACATTCCGTATTACGACATGGCAAGACGCGTTTGCAGGGAGGATGCGAGGGAGCAGAAGATGTAATAAAGGACAGACAAAAGAAAGAGCGGCAAGAACGCTTTGTCTCGATGAAGGAAATGCTCTCTTGTCGCCGGCCATCTCGCCCCTGAGTTGTCTCTTTTGGGCTGCCGGGTGCAAGGCGTTCCGGGGAACGGCACATGGAGGTTGGAGAAAGGTTGTGGCGAGACCAAATGTCGCCCCCCAACGAACAAAAGTCAACGGATACGGAATATTACATTCTTATCAGGCCTATGCTTGTCTGCATCTCCCGTGCCATCCTGGCATTGTTTTAGTCCTTTTTTTTTGACGAGTACAGGCACAAACGAGCGGGTTTCCTCACTTTTTGTGTCGTTCCACTTTGTGCTATTTTCTTTGCGGTGGCTCTTCATCCGCTGCCCGCGAAGACACTTCGTGTGCTGAACCACTCATGTGCTGAACCATATTTCTGTAGTTGAGATATGACATCAATTTTTGCCTCCAGCAAAGAAAGACCCACTGTCGATTTCTGCCTCCGGGACAGTTTTGGCGTTCAAACCGGTTATCTTGAAGCTTCCAAGCAAATCCATCTACAGGAAAGCCGGGCGGAACAAAAAAAAAAATTAATACATTTCGTACCCCAAAATACGGGCAAAGACCACGCCGCTGTAGGTGACTCCAACGCCTACGAAAGCGCTCAAAAAAGCCCTTTCCAAACGGTGTTGAGATGGACGTGTTCGTCCAAGACTCTATAAACGGTACTGAAAAGAACGTGCTCGAGCTTGGACCTCACTCTTAATCACCCGCAGTTATGTCCTTTTTTGCGGGGCAATGCATGAGCTCGACCCATTGCGTCTCGCCCGCTCCTCTTCGACTCCTACTCCATTTAAGTGGGAGAGGAAACAGAACAGTCACACAGGTAAATAAGCAGCGGCACGAACAGGACGACGATATCAGGCGTAATTCGCAGACCCAAGAATACAAAGGGCCATGTGCGTACGCACTTGCAATTGTATTCGTCGTACTGGCCTGAACGTCCCGTCTTTCTGACTGGGAAAGACGTCTCGGCACTTCAGCCGGCTGGTATATCAAGAGAGGGTGGTGGAGTGTTTCTAAGACCAGCTGGGGGCCACCAAATGACCTGCCCCCCCCTCCAAAAGCGCTGCTTTTGGAAAAAGTTGACCCAAATCACAGCGATCCGTCTTTCCTTTTTTTGCAGCTCTTTCGTCAAAAGAAGAAACCGTCCTCGTTCGTACCTGCCAGACAAAACTAGAAATGGCAGACGTTTACAGCGGCCCCGAACGTCCCTTCCTTCTAGGGGATAGTTCTTTTTTTGTGTGTGTCTGGGTGTGTGTGTGTCTTTGCCTTTGCCAACCTTTGGGAGCGTTAAAACGTCACTCCGTAATTTCTTTTCGCCATCTGCGGCGAAAAGCAGCTCTTTGACCAAAGGTGATTTCGGAGCATCGAGATTGTAACCTTGCCTGGTTCTCGGCACTGGGGAACACTTATCACCGCATAGACCAAGGCACAATTATTTTCTCTCTGACCTGCAGCCTCTTGACCACCGACGTCTTGACCGCCGACGCGGCTTATCATAAGGCGGTATTGTCGAAGGGCGGCAGGAAGAGCTTTTCCTGCGTACTTTTTGGTCTCGAGGCACCGTGCCATGATACCATCACAAAACAGAGGTGTACTTACGCCACGGCAGCAGCTGAGTCAACCTGGCTCACCGCCGCGTATTTTGTTATCCCGGAAATGCTTCCTACAAGCTGGCGGGCTAGCTGGAGAACCCACCGATGTGGAAACAATGTAGCTTTCATCTTGGAAGCCAGCAAGGTAAGAAATTTGTTATTTGGTTTGCGCATCGCACACATGATTGCGTGCCTGGCCGTGCTTCGGTGTTGAGTATCGGAGCCATTCATCATGCCCAGTCGCTATCCACTTGACCAATCTTTCCGACATCTGAGGCGTCCCCATCGTCGTAGGCCTGCAGGCTCGTCATTCGCCCACAACTGGGGCAATGGCGACTTCGGGAGTACGTGCATGGGCTTTTGATTCCAACAGGCCATCCACCCTCGGGACACGATGCGACCCAATCACGCTCTAGATTGGGATTTGCTAATGAACAGGCAGCTGGCAACTGGCGGTAACGCGGATTACGATGTGAAAGGCGCAGCAAGCTTTTCTGCGGCTGCGCGCATATCTTTTCTGGCCCGTTTCTTTTTCTGCTATCAGTGCGTTAGTGACTTTTTCGTTGTTGCTGTCCCTCTTCTCCCCTTCATCCTTGTCTTTGTGCGAATCTGGCACATCTGAACGAGCACGAGCGAGCACTTTTTCTTATTTCTTAGCTTTAATATGACGGTTGGTCGGTTGGTCGGTTAGTCCATTGGTTAACATGTGAAGAGACGTAAACATGCCTGCCTCAAGCCGATGAAGCCGGGCTGCAGGTTGAGCCTGATTTTGCTGTCTAACTAGCAGTTTCATTTTCGCAATGTATCATTGCACCCATGCCCCATACTCCGGCCATACATGTGTTAGCCGCACTACCACGGCCAAATTTCAACGTTCAGAGCTGTCCCGTTTTGAATTCTTCCACATCCCCCGTCCAAGTCCTTACCATATTTTATACAACCACACACCTCCACTAACTCCATTGAGCGTTTGCTTAGGTCCAAGAAGGGTTGTGGCCCGCTAGGAAAGATAACTCGTCGAGGTTTGACTGGTCTGACCTACGGTGGTCGAGACGGTGCATACGACGACACGTCTTACGCACGGAGTTTTCGTATTTGATAAACCCTTCACTCCACCAAGCCTTTTCTTACTATCTCGGGATGGAGCCACAACTGTGCTACGCTGCTCCACTAATACCACTTTTCTACGACGTACATGTGTGCATCTTATGAGTCGCATATATCAAACCAGTTCGAATACAAACTAATACGGAGTACGGAGTACATTTGGGTTTGCCAACATCATTGCTGTTGTGAACTGATCAACATGCCACGTCAAGTCTGCCAATGACTAGGTCTTCCAGAAGCCTCCATTGTCAAGGCGACCTGTACAGTCAACTCCGACATGGTTGGCTTTATCAACTGTGCGTCGACTTTTGAAGATAAGCAGCAGGACGGGAAAGCAGAATTGGAGAAGGGAGAGGGGTCGGGCTAGAACCAAAACCAAAAAAAAAGAAAAAAAAAGAAAAAGTGAGAACGGCAAAGAATGAAGACTGCAGCTGTGCCTGAGCCTCCTGCTAATACTCTTCCTCATAGCCATCTATTATTCTTTGACTTCCCCACTTTAAACTTCCTCCCACGTATCCAGATTATCAATATGCTCGGTTCTGGGAACTTGCGTCTTCTGTTCCCGTCCAGCTCGATCTCCTGTTGGTTTGATACTTGTCAATCATGATCGATACCCATCAATTTCAGGGGCAAACCAGCAGCTTTATGAACGACCCCCACCTAAACATCTATGCCGTGGGTGGGAGAAAGGGAGAAGATGGAAAGGTAAGAAGAAGTCCGCCTGAAAAAAAAAAAAAAAAAACAGCTGGCGGTCAAGCTCAGGGAAACCCTGTTGAGTTGGGAGCTTTCGGTTTGGCTTACCCTGTCATTCTATATCATCCTTAGCCTTTTGTATTCCTGTGTCCTCTCAGATTTCATTCACCCCCTCCTTCACTCACCACCCCACCCCCCCTTCTTCTAACTTAGTCAATGGGGGGAGGAGGAGGGGGAGGGGGGGGGGGGGGGTGTTGCTTGACCTGGCAGCTGTCTTTCCTCTTTACGGAGTACTCTTCTTCCCCAACCCGCCTCGCTCGCTCGCTCGCATCCTCGCTCTTTGGTTTGTCCTCTTTGTGTTGTCCCATTGCTTGTGCCAGCGCCGGTTGTCGCTCTGTCTGTGGTCTGTGGTTAGCTACTTTTTTTTCGTTTTATATTTGGAGTCCCGGATTGATAAAGAAGCCGTTGTCCATCTGCTCCTGCTCTGACATTTGGCCAACTTGCTCTTCTCTTTGCCCACCACGTCTCTTCTTCCGTTCTTGTTTGAGTCTGCTTCTGTGTGCCGTTTTCTTTACGCAAAACTAATTCTGTCAACATCCCACGCAGGACCCTGAAAGAAATACATTTTCTGCACCCAGTTTAAACAACCCGCGCCGCCAGCCCACGCTCCCACGGCCAACCCCAAAAACCATCCCACGCTCGCTCCCACGCTTGCGCCCACGCTACGCATGGGTTTTTCAAAGAGCCTCAAACTATCTCGACCATTTTACTCACTTCTCAGACACAGCTGACCACACCCACCACCTTGCTTACACCTTTCCTACACACACACTTACACACACTCTTACACACACTCACACTCACACTCACACACAACTTGCACACGATCCCTCTCGCGCTCAAGTCCAGCACAAGTCCACACACACCTGTCCGGTAGTCGGCCACTTCTGACACCGCGCGGGGGGCTATTACGTCTCTGAATTCAGGTTTTCCTCACCTTCGCTGTAGGGTCACCTTCTCACTCCAGAAGCAAATCGGGAAATCTGTCAACAGCCACACTTCAAAATAACTTCACCCCACGGGCCAAGCTAAGCTTGACACAACAATCACACAATACTTTTTTTTCACTTTCAACTGCATCCCACGCCAAGGCAGCGTTAGCGTTTTACTTCAATATCTTTGCTGCTTGAGAACCACCCCACGCTTTCTCCCTCCGTGCTCGCCGTTTCGCTGGGAGAGCAGTCCTGGCTTTTAGTTCTTACGCAATCACCTACGGAGTCTCGCCGGCTTGGAGCTAAGAAAATAAACAAACCATGGCGCCCGCCATTAATGAAGATGTGGCAATGCAACTGCCCACGTACTCGAAATCGTCAACGGTTCGGGCCTCGGTGTTGCATGGGCCTCGTGATTTGCGATTGGTGAGCGAGCTCTAGTTTATTTTATTTCTCCCCCAGCCGTTGAGATCTTGCCGCTGCGCGAGATCGTGGGACACTTTCGAGTGACCACTCAACTTCTACATCACTCCCACTTTTCAGCCCTATGGTGGTGCCCCTCGCCTTGCCGCTAGCTGGTTTAGGGAGGTGAAATGAGCAGTTTGTTGAAACTGCAGACACATAAAAAGCGCACAAAAATGGCCCTTTCCTGGAGTCGTCGTCACACACCACACCCCCTCCCCGACAAATATATATAAATGAACAACGGCCCTTGGCTTATTTATATACACACACACACAAAAAAAAACGGTGCAGAGTGGCTAATATTGCGGTGCGTTTCTAGGAATCAAGAAACATTGAGAACCCCGGCGTCGGGGAAGTGCAGGTAGCCATCAAGACAACCGGCATCTGTGGCTCTGATGTGTCATACTACAAGAAATTTGCCAATGGAGATCTTTGTGCCTGCATGCCGCTGTCTCTCGGCCATGAGTCGTCCGGCGTGATTGTGGCCCTTGGTCCCCAGGTGTCGGGCTTTAAAATTGGCGACCGCGTGGCTCTCGAGGTCGGCGTGCCTTGCGGCAACTGCACCATTTGCAGAAAGGGGAGATACAATCTCTGCAAGCAGATGCGTTTCCGGAGCAGCGCCAAGAGCGTGCCGCACTACCAGGGAACTCTCCAAGAGCGAATCAATCACCCGGCCAGGTGGTGCCACAAGTAAGCGTGGTTTTCATGTTCTTCTTTTCTCTTGCGTGTCGCTCTGTTTCCGTGGCCATCTCTTCTAACGTGTATTGCAGATTGCCTGATCATGTTTCTTTTGATGCGGCTGCGCTTCTTGAGCCTCTGTCCGTAGCCATCCATGCAGTGAACCGGGCCAACCCGCTGCCGGGATCTACCGCACTGGTCACGGGTGCGGGCACCGTCGGTTTGCTGACAGCTGCGGTGGCTCGCAATGCCGGCTGTTCGCAGGTTACCATTACCGATGTGGATGCTGGCCGAGTGGAATACGCCATATCCAAAGGGTTTGCAACGCACGGGTACGTTGTGCCGCGTTCGCTGCATACTTCCCCCAGCAGTTCGTCGATCTGCACAGAGAGCTCTGGCACGTCCACTCCGGATGATTCAGGCGCCTTGACCCGTGGCAACTTGTTTCTTCTGTCCAATCAGCTGGAAAGCGCCAAGAGTCTAGCCGGCGAGCTTCTAGCACTCACTCGGCCGCCTTCAGAGCTGCTGGCAGAAGACGAGGACGAGGGCTTTGATATAACGTTTGAGTGCGCCGGCAAAGAGGTGTGCATGCACACAAGCCTGTATGCGACAAGACCGGGCGGCAAGATCATCATGGTCGGTATGGGCACGCCCATTCAGACGCTGCCCCTTTCGGTTGCCCACCTGCGCGAGATTGACATTCTGGGCATATTCCGCTATGCCAACACGTACGCGGCTGGCATTCGCATGATGTGCTCGGGCAGGCTGCCGTGCCTTGACGAAATGGTGACGCACCGCTTCAAGGGCCTTGCTTCTGCCAAGGGTGCCTTTGAGATTGCCAGCCGCACCAGCGACGACGAGGGGAACCTCGTGCTCAAGGTCATCATTGAAGCGTCGTCTACTTGAGGAGTTCCGTTCTCTTCACTGAAAAGTCAGCCACCCAGAAAGATACGGTTGTTATTGCTGGGCTTGGTAATAATTACCAAGTTTGAGGCGCAGTCCTCGGTCTCTTTCTTTGTCTTTTACGGCCTTTGGTTTTACTTTTTCTTCCCTTCTTCTTTTTGTTTCCGCTGATTTCGCTTCTTCTTTTTTTTGTCTCCGCTGATTTTTGCCTCTAATATGCGTGACGACGATTAGACTTGCTGCTTTTTGTTGGGGAAATGCGAGATTCGGCCCATAGAGATGATGTTTGCTTTGATGCCTTCTTCGTTTGGTTGCTTGTTTTTGTTTCCTGCTTTTGCCTTGACTCTATGGCGCCCTTTGGCAGACAAAAAGCTGGTGTTGCAAGGGGGCCGATGATTTTCACAGAGGGCGGAGTAATAAGAATCAGTACTGAGATTTGAGTTTGGGGAACTAGACATGACGAAGGAAGATTTTTTTCGGGAAGAAGGGCTGGATGGAGTAGAGGCTGTCTTTCTGTTTTTCTGTTATTAGATTTGAATCTCGATGCCTTTTAGTTTCTCAATCTTCAACCAAGCTTCTTATTTCTTCCAATCATGTTTCGCCGCTGCAAAATACCGTTGAGTTTTGTGCTAAGCCTTGTTTGACAGCCTGTTGAAACGTGTTGAGAGATACGAAGGCTTGTGCACGAGCTCGAAAACTACTTGGAGCAAAGCGATCTAAGCTGCCTGCCACCCACAGACTTTCTGACACAGCTGGGTAGAGCAGCATTGGCTTTTTGTCGTAGATGTTTTGGGCATTGGGGAATGACAATTGTGATAGTGACAGGAGACCCTCTACAGGTCGCCTTTGTGCGATAAACAAAAAGTACTTTATTTCTTGTTCAGTCTCATAGATTTTTTTTTTTTTTAAATCATCTTCACATCAAGCCTATTTTCATTTTAATTTACACTTTTTTTTTTGTTCACAATCCACAATTATACTTCAATGGGAATTCTCGGGCTTGCCTTGAGGATCTCTTTGCCCTCATCATAGTCGTCCACCCTGCCGTCTTGGTCCCACAAGGCGGCCAGGACCTGCCGCTGGCCCTTCCACGGAGACCGCGAGTGCATGACGGCGTAGTTCTTTTCGTGTCAGTGCCAGTCTTTTACAGTGTCGAGAAGAGACAGGAGAAAGGAGAACAAAAGGAAAAAAAAGAGGGCGAGATTTCGTGTGAGGGAGAAAGGGTGAAAAGAGAAGCAAGGGCATGCACCTACATCAAGTAAAACAATGTCACCCTCCTGCCACTTGATCAGCACTTGGGTGGACTCAGCAATGGAGAGTGCCAGATCGAGATCTTTCCGGTCGATCAGCTCGCCATCGCCGTAGATGGGCGGCGGGTGGTAGGAGCCGTCGTCGCCCAAGTAGGGAGCCTCGGTGGCGCCGTGGTGGACACTTCGGCCCCAGGCACTGGTCACATTGCCAAACCAAGAGGCGAGGCCGGTGTCGGCATGGCGCCGGATTACTGTTTGAGAGGGAAAAAAAAGGTCAGCAACCAGCGGCCGTATGGGCAGATAACGGGGCCAACCATGCACAAAAAGACGGACATCACCCTGAACAGCGAACAAAAGGACGGCACTTACTTGGAACGGTGTGGGTGACTGTCAGGCCGCCGTCTGCATGCCACTCGAAGTTGTTGCTGTGGCGGCGCACCTCGGCCTCGATCTTGCGCCGGGCGGTCTCGGCGTCGTCCGTCGGCAGGACGTTGGTGCCGTAAGCGCCATAGACGCTCGTGCCAGTGTTGGACACCACGTCTGTCGGGCCGTAGCGATACGCATAGCGCACTCCCTTGCGCAGAAGTTTGTTGTAGAATTCGGGGGCCTGGGCCTGAATGGCCGCTGCCAGGCCAATGCTGGAGGTGATGGGGGTCTCGCCGCCTAGAAGCCAGTCAGTCTCAGAAATCAGCAACAGAAAAGTGGCTGTCGAGCCAGTCAAGCAGAAAACACAAACAGAAAACCAGAGTCTAGTGGCAATCTACGCCTCGTCCTTACCTGTCTCCGGCGTGACGAGAGCGGAGAAAGTCAGCCATGCTGGGTTGATGGTGGACCAGCCGTACTCGTTGTGTGGCCAGATGGGAAGTTCCGGCGGTCTATGCATGGTCAGTTTGAAAAAATAAAAAAGATATAAAAAATAAAAAGGCACAGAGAGATAGAGAGAGAAGAGGAGAAAAAGAGAAAATAAAGACCCGGAAAGAATCTAGGCTGGCCCCTTGATGCCCGTTTTCATTGAATTCATCTCCTCCCCCCCTTCATTCGACTGCCTATTCGGATCCATTCTTACCCTTCGTTGGCCGTCTTTACATTTTTGGCCAGAACGGTGCGCAGCGGAGGCCGGCCAACCTCGTTATGGGCTCGGAAGCCAAAGGCATGGGCTACATCGCTGTAGTCTTGTGGCGTTTTGATGGGCAGGCCGCGCAGGAGCACGGCGCCGCCGTGCCGCTTGACAAGTTCCCGTAGCTTGCCCGAGGCAGCAAGTTCTCGCACGGCTTGGATGTGGTCGTCGAGCGTCAAGTCCTCCGCAGACGAGCTGGACTCGGCCCTCAGAGCAAGCGGAAACGGCGCGTCCCAGGGAAAGCCGAGCTTTTTCGTGCTTTGCTGGCCGTCAAATGTGAATTCAGCAAAGGAGACAGCCGGCCGGGTCATCTTCGGTTTTGTTTTTTGTTTTGTTTTATGTTTTGCTCTTTTGTTTTTTATCCAACGAGTTTAACGAGTTCTTATCTTGTGTTTGTCTCTCTCGCTCTGTGAGCGGGCATGCGCGCGCGCGTGTGTGTGTGCACTGTTTGCCGGCTCTTCCGTTCAGATAATATAGTAGTACTGAGAAGTGTAGAGCTCTCCGGTCCAGGAATGGCCAAAACGCCGCCCCGTCGTAGGTGGCTTGCTGCTGCTGCCTTTGGCCATTCTTATCTTATATTCGACCTGGGTTCCTGGCTCCGTTGTGCAAGGTGCCGGCTGGGGCCCGAGCTGCGGACAATGAGACACAGGAGACAGGTTCGCGAGTCAGTCGCCATTGCAGACTGAAATGACGTTTGAGCTAAGGCTGTCTCCTGGCTGTCTTGTCCGTATTGACGGGTCCCCACACGTGCGCTAGCCGCCAGTCATGGAGTGAGAATGGAGTGGGCTAATACCCAAAACAGCAATACTCCACACAAAACGCCTCACTATAATATGACGGGCCTGTCTTCGACTGACTGGCCACCTTTTTCCACACCACGACGACGCCGCGTGTATTACACCATATCACCTTGTACGAGTACTCCGTACTCGTATTATTACTCGGTAAAAACTCTGCACGAGCAGTCGTTTTCGGGCCTGTCGTCGGAGAGTGCACTTTGCCGTAGGGTCAACACGAATGGAGCGTAAAAACCAAAGTCTGTCAGGACGAAGAGGCCCTGCATGGAGGGACAAAAAAAATGGTCTTTGTCGCCATTGCTAGCGACGATCACATCATATCACGTACAGAGACGCCTTCATCTAGGGCCCTCCTTTTTTTTTTTTTTTTTTTTTTTTTTTTTTGCAATGAGTCCCGAAACCCGCCGGACTGTTGCTGCGCATGGCAAGTTGAGATGATAAATAGTAGGGGGACCCGGGGCGCTGGTAAATGACATGCATGTGGCAGCTGGAGATTGTGAGCTGTGATATTACGACCTGCAAGCACATCTTGCCAGCACATCTTGCAGACAGACACATCTGTCGAAGACAGCAGCCAAAAAGGCAAAAAAAGGCAAAAAACAACCCCCCAACATGGCAACTGAAAAGGCGAGCTCCGCCGGCGCCGTCCTGGAGAGCTCGGACGAACATGCTCCCGTGCAAAAGTACACCTGGTTCCGAGGCGTCTTTTTCCAGGCCACCGTCGTGGGCATTGCCGCCTTCACGGCGCCGGGTCTCTGGAATGCCATGCAGTCCGTTGGCGCTGGCGGCCAGCTGACGCCGTATCTGGTCATGTAAGTGGTTTTGTACAGTGGCAGGTTGCAGTTTCGGAGGCTTGTCACGATCTTTCCCTCCTCTTCTACACCTGCCATCTGCACACATCTATGCGTTGGCTTCTCTCTTCTCCCCACTCATCACTCCTCACACCCTTTCTCCCCTTCTAGCCACTTCAATCATCACAACACATCGCACCGTTCTAAAGCCTATCACCTGTCACCCAATCCCGTCTGACAGACCCCCAGGGCCGGCAATGCTGTCTTGTTTTCGCTCATGACGGTGACGTGCCTGACGGGCAGCCTTGTGGCCAACCGCATCGGGCTCAAGTACACGCTGGTGCTGGGCACGACGGGCTATGTTCTGTATTCGGCGGCGCTGTACACCAACAACCGCTACGGCACCAAATGGTTCATCTACTTTGGCTCGGCCGCCTGCGGCGTGACCGCTGGTCTGTTCTGGGCTGCCGAGGGCGCCATCATGATCAGCTACCCGGAGGCCCGCAGCCGCGGCCGCTATCTGTCGTACTGGCTCTGCTACCGCAACAGCGGCAGCATTCTGGGCGGCATCATCAACCTGGCCTTCAACGCCAAGGGCAAGACCACGGGCAAGCTCGACTGGCGCACCTACATTGTGTTTGTTGTTCTGCGTATGTGGCGTCGTTGTCTGTTGTCTGTTGTGGTGTTTTGGGCTTCTGCTTCGCTGCCGTTTTTACTCAAAACAAAGCTGACTCTCTTTCGACAGAGTGTCTTGGCCCGCTGGCCGGCCTGTTTCTTTCTTCGCCGGACAAGGTCCTGCGGCGTGACGGCACGCGCATCCCTCCGGCCAAGCGCATCTCCGACAAGGCCGAGCTGAAAGCGCTCTATCGCGTGCTGACCCGCAGCGAGGTGCTGCTTCTGTGCGTAGCTGTTTTTCTCGTGCCAGCCCTTCTGTCGTGCCGTCTGCCGTTTCTTTCTCGGGCCAGCCCTTCTGTCGTGACGTCTGCCGTTTTCTTTCTCTAACTCGTTTTTTTTTTAGCGTCCCCTACTTCATCTACGTCAACTGGAGCCTGCCGTACCTGAGCTCGTATCTGGCGCTCTACTTTAGCGTGCGGGCGCGCGCGCTGGCGTCGCTCATCAGCGCGCTGGCCCAGATCACCTGCACGCTCGCCATGGGCACCTTTCTCGACTGGACCCGCTTCTCCATGGCGACACGCGCCCGTGTGGCCTATGCCGGCATGATGGCGCTGATCGGCGGCTGCTGGATCTGGGCCATCGTCGTGCAGAAGGGCTACTCGCACCACCGGCCCAAGCTGGACTGGGTCGACGACGGCTTTGGCCGCGGCTGGGCCCTCTACATCCTGTGCCAGGTCAACTGGTCGCTGACCTACAACTACGGCTACTGGCTGGTCGGCCACCTGGCCCGCGAGTCCGCCGACGTGCCCCGGCTCACCAGCATCATCCGCTCCATCGAGAGTGCCGGCCAGTGCGTCGCTTCCGGCATCAGCTCCACCTCAACACCGGTAAGTGTTTCTGGGTTTGCATTTTCCTCTTCTGTACTTCTGACCTCCCCTATCACGTTGTTTTCCCGTGCTTCTCTTCTCTCTGTTTGCACTGCTTACCAATACATTCAAGCTCATCCGGCAAGCCGGCGTCAACTTTGGCCTCTGGGGTCTGGCCCTTGCTCCTGCTTTTCTAGTGGTGCAAAAAGTCGGCACTCGCTTTGTCGGCATCTCGCAAAAGGAGGACGAAGAGAAGGCAGACGAGGCGACGACGCCGCCGCTCGGAGACGAAAAGATTCTGTGATGCAGAGGGACAAGGCTGGGAGTCGGAGTTTAGGTCATGTGAAGTGGCGGCTCACTATAAAAGTAACAGTGCACCAACGCAGCGAGTTAGATAAAAGTTAATATGAGTGCGTTACAGCAAAAAAGGTAGAAGAAAAGTGACAATGTACAACCGTTATCCGGGCCTGGACATAAGTATCTCTGCTCCATGTAATAAGTCCAGCTTCCACCGACCTTGCTGTTTTGTTCTTATAAACTCTATACTATGAAGACTAGCACTGCATGCTATACGAGTTGCAGTGGCCGGCGTTTCATAGCTTGATATTATTTTCTTGCTCTCCCCTCTTTTGCCCGCTCGGATTTTCTTTGCAAATTTACATGCTCTATGCATACAGAGATCCCCGTCCGTGCTTGTGTACCCAGCGCCCGGGCAACTAGAACCCATCGGACAAAGCTGCAACTCCCTAACATCGTCCCAGCCAGGGAACGCGCTGCTTTTGTGTAATAATACCAGCAGCTGCACCGTCGTCTTCCCAATTCGTCTTTGCTTCCTTTCTAGAGGAGCACATCCAGGTGTGATGCGCCGCCTCCGCCGCCGCCGCCGCCGCCACCGCCGCCGAGACTGCCGATATCGCTGCCGTGTCGCATGAAGCGGCCGGCCCGCGACTGCTCCAAGGCGCCGAACTTGGTGCCGGTCTCGCGCACGGCGGCAATGGTCTGCATCATGTCGTCGAGCAGCACGCTGACCAGGTGCATGTCGTTTTCCAGGCGCTGCTGCTCCTCCTCGAACTCGCCGTTGACGGGCGGCGGCACCACCAGCGAGACGCGCTGCACAAGGGCCTGGATGGAGCGCAGAATGGGCAGCGACGCCTTGACGCCGCCGCCGTTGCTGCTGCTGCTCTTGTTCCCGGCCGGTGCGTCCGCCAGGTCCGTCAGGTCTGCCGGGTCCGCCGGGTTGTCCTGCTTCTCCAGCGCCTCCACGTATCGAGTCAGCAGCTGGAGGCGCGCGTGCAACATGCGGATAGCATTGGCTCGCGTCGTCAGCGCCGCAATCATCTCCTCGTCTTCCAAAGTCAGGCCATCGCTGGCCAAAGTCGGAGCCGCCGCGCCCGAGTCGGCGTGACTGCGGTCTAGAACGTCTCCTTCCGTCCCTGCGGCTGCTCCCCCGCCTCCTCCTCCTGATGTTGCCGTAGCTGCTGCTACAAGCCGCCGCTTGCCCTTGTTGTCTGATGATTCAATAGCAATGGCGCGATCACGGTTGTTGCTGCCGCTGCCGCCAGAAGGGGCATCTGCAGCCGTAGCCTTGCCCTCTTGGTCTGCCCCAGCGCCGCTGGTCTCGGCTGCGCCAACGGCACCAGCGTTGGTGCGCCGGCCTTCCGTGGTCGAGGCATTGGCCACGCCCCGGGCCACAAAATCTATGCTGATCATCTCGGCCTCGTGCGTCTCCACGGTATAGGGAATTTCGCGAAACTTGAAGGCGATGCGCGAGCCAGACGTCTGTTTTGGCTGCTGTGCCGCCGACGCTGTTGCTGGCGGCTTTGCCGGCGACGCATCCTTCATTTCTTTGTCTTCTCCGACATCTGCCGTCCCTGCTGCCGCCAAAGCCGCCGTCGAAGCTGCTCCGCTGTGCTTGGCTGCCTGAGCTGGCGGCACAGCCGCGGCAGCGACGCCGACATCGCCACCGCCGACGCCGTCCTCGGTTGCCTCGTATGTTGTTTCGTAAATGGTCAGGGGCAGCTTGCCGCCGACGGCCTGTTCGGCCAGGTCCTCGGGGTGGAAGGCCAGCAGCACGGCGGCGGCCGACTCGCTGCAGAGAGGCAGGATCTGCTCGTGGATTTGCACGACGGGCGGCGTGGGTCCCGACCGGTTCAGCACGGTGTACCAGCCAACGAGGTCCAGTTGCGGGTCCTTGTACACCGTCCTCACTGTTCTGTCAGCCTGTTGTGTCGTCGTCTTCCGCTGTCTTCCTTCTGTCTGACTCCATCTCACGTACTCTGTTCGAGGCGGCCGTTGAACCAGACCGGGCTAAAGTAGGCATCGCCTTCTGCATTGATGCCGACAACAAAGTCAAAGGTGTGCTCGAGCGTCACGGCGCGGCCAATCTGCTGGCCCAGCAGGGCGCCCACCACGGGCCCCGGCTGGTTTCGCAGAGCATGGCGGGTCAGATGGTCGGAAATCGAGAGCAGCACCAGCGGATGCAGCGCCGCCGGCACCGAGTCGGACGACTTTTGCGTCGAGAGATACGGATTGGCATTGGCGGGCTCGCTCGCGGCGGCGGAGGATGCCATCTTTGCCCGAGGATGGGATGCTCCCCTGCGTGGGCGGGCGTATCGCTGGCTTTTGTTGCTGTGTTGCTCTTCTTCGTTTTTTTGGTCTCAGTTTGCCTGTGCTCACAAAAAGGAAGAGAATCGGATGGCCGAGGGCGACCGGCGAGAAAACGCCAGCAGCATGCAAATGGAGGAGAATGAGAGAGGACAGAAAGTAAAAAAAAAAAGGGAGAGAGAGAAGAGCGTGTGGAGCGGCGAGGCGTAAGTTTTTTTGATATGATTTTACGAGTATGTATGTGCTGGAAGGTGTTGGATGAAGTTTAAAGAGAAGGGGGAGAGAAGCCACCGAAACCCCACCGTCCAAAAGCTTTCGAAAAGGTGACTTTGCTGTGATTGGCCGGCTGTTATTTAGAGGGGCTGACCACGACAGTGCGACGTATTACTCCGTATAACATTGTGCTTTGGCTCAGTTCTTACGCTTTATCATGACAAGTCAGCTGAGACCCGGCGAGGCAGGTCCTTTCCCTTTTTAAAATTCACCTTGAGATTGAGGAAAGTGAGTTCCAAGACGAGCCATGCTTTTGGTTGTGCCTTCCTCTTGTTAGGAGGAGCAGTCGTGACGTGCGAAGAAGTCACAAGTCACAGTGAGAGCCTGGACTTGCCCTCTGAAGGCTGACCCACTTTTTTGCTCCAGGCGCGTGATTACTCGTAGACGCGTAATAATTGCTCTGTACTCCGTAACGGCTGCTATAACCCCTCCGTGTGCCTTCCCACAGCCAAAACTCGAGCATTTCTGCAACCAGCCCCAAAAGCAAAGCCAGCACACAACTGCGATTTCTCACGGTCTGCTTTACGCAGTCGTTTTTCTGGTTCTGGTCTGTGGAAACATGCCGCGAATCAACCGCAAGCGCACGCGGTCGCAGGTGGACGGCCGAGGAGGCGTGGACGGGCGTGGCGAGCCGAGCGAAGAGGAGGCCGAGCGACGGTCGCGGCCTGGCAGCGAGGACGACGAGGGCGATGACAGCGACGCGAGCGGCGAGAGCGGCGGTGGCGGCGGTGGCGGCGGCGGTGGCGGCGGCGGCCAGAGCCGGCGGCTGCCGGCCGGCTACGACGACCGGAACCGGGCCTTTCTGCAGGCGTTTCTGGCGCACGGCGCGCTGACGTTTCAGCAGGCACGGCCGCTGCTGGCGGCGATTCTGAACGTGGAGCGCGGGGGCCGGCAAGGGCGCGGCGGCGAGGGCGACGGCGAGACGGACGGCGAAGAGAGCGCGGCGCTGACGGCGGAGGACATTGGCATGGGCGACTTTGAGGAGTTTGTGGGCAAGGCGCAGCAGGCGCTGGCGCCGCTGGACTTTGAGATCCGCACGGCGGTCGACCAGGTGCGCGGAGAGCGGGTGTGGGCGCTGGCGAGCGCAGAGCACGACGCCAAGACGGCGCACCTGGCCGTGCTGTTTACGCCGCGCAAGCTCGCCTTTGTGCGGCGGCTGCTGACGGCCATCTTCGACACGTACAACACGCCGCGCCTGGAGGCGCTGTGCATTACGGAGCAGCAGGCGCTGAAGCTGTCTCGGCCGCCGCGCAGCGCGGGCGACGGCGGAGAAGCGGGCGCGTCGGGCTCCGCGGCGGCAGCGGCAACGGCGGCGGCGGCGGCGGCGAACCGAGACCGAGGGCTCAAGCACTCGGTGGTGCTGTCGCTGCTGCAGTCGCTGGTGCGCCAGGGCTGGCTCGACAAGAGCGCGGCCGGCTTCTACAGCGTCAGCACGCGCACGCTGCTGGAGCTGGAGCACGTCCTGCTGGAGACGTTCAACGACGACGGAGGGGGCAACAGCGGCGGCAGCAGCAACAACAACAACAACAACAACAACAACAACAACAACAACAACAACAACAACGACAACCACACCGGCTGGCAGCGCATCAAGCGCTGTGCGGCCTGCCGCGACCTGCTGACGGTGGGCCGGCGCTGTGCCAAGACGACGTGCCTGCTGCGGCTGCACGACCACTGCGAGGACATCTTTTGGCGCACGCAGGCCGGCCACGCCGGCGGCGGCAGCCGGGGCTCGGGCGCCGCCGGCAGGTGCTGTCCGTGGTGCCAGACGCCGTGGGCGCCGACAAGGGGGCCGGCGGCGGCGGCGGCGGCGGCGGCGACAGCCACGGCCACGGTCACAGACGGCGACGGCGCCGACGACATGGACGGCATCAACGGGAGCAGCGCCGTGCCGCACTTTGTGGGCGAGCGCGCCATTACCACGACGGACATTTACAAGCGCAAAAAGCGCCAGGGCCGGCCCAGCGAGGGCGTCGACGACCTCATGCGGCAGGTTCTGCCACGCAAGGTGCCGGCAGCAGCCATGCCGATGCGCGTGCGGTCCGCGCGGCCGTCGGCGTCGGCGCGCGCAGCCCGGGAAGACGAGGACGAAGAGCAGTCGATGATACAGGAATAGGGTGGGCATCTGAGGAAAGAGAGTAAGGGAAACAAGAGACAAAAAGGCAAAAAACCGTTGACATGAAAGAGGGATTGCAGACATCTTTAGTCTGGGTTTTGGGTTTGGGTTTGGGACAGCGATATCTCATGATAGACAGGTATGCCTTGAAAGTTGTAACACCCTGAATAAGAGTATGCTTTGTGGTCTTGGTTTCCCATTATTACACCGCATTTCGCCTGATCTGTTCTCGTTCGTGGCACAAACTGTCAAACTCTAAAAAGACTGTCGTGGCCAGTCCGTCGCCTCGTTTCTGCTCGTTCTGATACGCCTGGCCAGGCCCTGTTATGCTCTTCTGGTCTTACAGCTAAAAAGTCCCTGCAGACGTTTGGGCGCAAAGCTTGCTTTTGTGGCAGCCAAACAGTGGGGGTCCTGCCCAGTGGCCGCCAATGACATCACTGTGGCGGAGTCGGGCTGAGCGCCTAAATGTGTACGTTGGCTCTCTGCTGAGCGGACTTAACGCCCTGCTTTGCGTGTTTCGCAGTGCTGGGCAATAGTGCCAAAACCGGAGGCAGCCTGTCTGGGCCCTCGAGCAATACTGACGCGCCAATATGTAATAATCTCAACGTCGACGGCAACATACTCGACTCTTTCCCAACTACCGAAACGGCGTGTCGTAGTATCCCAGCAAAGAAGAATCTCAAATTGAGAGATACGGAAATCCGAAAGAAAGCACCCGAACGCACGCCAGAACAGAGACGAAAGAGGTTGCCTGCCATGCTCGAATACCTCGCCCACAAAAAGTACAAAAAGTACAAGGAGGAGAAGACAGCCGAGGCGGAGGCGGAGGTGGCTGGCGAGGCGGCTGGCGAGGCTGTGACGACAACGACGACAACACGGCCAGCCGTGAAGCCACACTCGTCCGGGCCGCAGCTGGGCGGGCCTTCGGCTGTGGAGGTGGTCTCCAGCGCGGCAGCAGCGTCGTCGCCGTCGCGGGAGACCGAGCCAGTGCCCGCCGGCGAAGTGCCGGTTCTGCTGGGCGACGAGCAGACGTTTCTGGAGCGGCTGATGCGGACGTTTGGCAGCAGCAGCGGCAGCGGAAAGGACGACAAGGGCGGCGGTGCAGGCGACGACGGCGGCGAGGATGACGACGGGACGAGCGAGCGGCCTCCGCTGCCGCCGCGCATGAAGACGCCCGACCTGACGTGGGACAGCGACAGCGAGTCGTTTGTGCGGGAGGTGGTGGAAAAGAAGGCAGAGGGAGCAGAGAAGGCAGAGAAGGCAGAGAAGGCAGAGAAGGCAGAGAAGGCAGAGAAGGCAGAGAAGGTAGAGAAAGCAGAAAAGGTAGAGAAAGCAGGAGCAGCAGCGTCCCCTGGCCGCATCGGCGCGGTTGGCCATCGGCTGTCGCGACTGCTGTCGTCGGGGCGGCGCCATGGCGACGAGAAGGTGCAGGACCAGGACGGCAGCGGCCATCTGGCTGTGCCTGGCGGGCAGGCGAAGACGAAGAAGACGAAGACGGCAACCGACGACGGCTCGGTCGACGAGGACGAGCTGGCGCGCGAGAACGAGGACCTGGCGCGCGTGCTGGAAGATCTGAACCTGGCGGCGGTGCCGGTGGGCGGCGGACGGGCCAACAAGATGGCCGTGTCGCTGTCGGCGGAGTCGGCAGAGCTGGTGCGGCGCTTTGTGCAGGTGCTGCAGGACTTGGTGCGCGGCGTGCCCACGGCGGCCGACGATCTGCGCCACCTGCTGGACGACCGCGACGGCACCCTGTCGCGCGGCTTTGAGCGCCTGCCGCGCAGCCTGCGCAAGCTCGTGGCCCAGCTGCCCAGCAAGCTGACATCGTCGCTGGCGCCCGAGCTGCTGGCCGCCGCCGCCGAGGCCCAGGGCGTGGACGCCGCCGCCGCCGCTGCTGCTGCCGAGGGCGCCGAGCTCGGCACCGCATCCGCCGCCAAGGCTCTGCTGCTACCGCTCATCACGAAGCCGAGCGCCATTGTCAAGATGCTCAAGGCCATTATGAACGCCCTCAAGATGCGCTGGCCCGCAATCATCGGCACCAACGTTATCTGGAGTGTAGCTTTGTTTTGTGAGTCTCTTTTTTGTTTTTTTTTTTGTTTTTTTTTTTGTTTTTTTTTTGTTTTTTTTTTGTTTTTTTTGTTTTCTGTTTTTTCTGTTTTCGCTGTCTTGCTTTTTTCCTTTCTTCCTTCCTACCTACTAACCAGACAGTGCTTCTTTTTGTTCTCTGGTACTGCCACAAGCGCGGCCGCGAGGTCCGCCTCGACAAAGAGGCGGCGGCGGCGGCCGATGCGGCAGCAGCTGACGCCAACGCCGACGGCGCTGACCACACACAGCTGCCCACGCCCCCCGTGTCCATCCGCACCACCGCGCCCGGCGCTATCGACTCCCTGCCCGTCGGCGTGCTGCCGCCGCCGCCGATTGGCGCAGACGCCTCGCCGGCTTTGAAGAAGAGAGGCTGAGCAAGCCAGGGACGTCCAAGAGAAAGACTGTTCTTCCTTTCTTTGTTTTTTATATTTAGGCTCGATTCTGTCAGTCATGTGCTGTGTTAGGCCTTTAGGATATCCCCAAGCCAATAATGTGTCAATGAACAATCTGTCTTCTCGTGTTACGCACTGCCTCCGGGCCTGCATCGCTTCTTTTTGCAATTGTGCCCGGACATTCACCACGCCTCGCATTGTGACTGCCCCTGTGTATTTTGTTCTAATTTGTATCTCGGCAACTGATGCACCTCGGCAACCACCCAGTATAGCGTACAATGTAATAATAGCGTACGCCAAACATGGCCAGAGTACACGCCATCTCCCATCACCCCCATCAGCCCTCCATGGCGACATCCGTGTCTCCACCCGGCGCAGGCGCATTCGCGGCCTCGGCCAGCCCGCCATCGAGGCTCCAAAAGTAGATCTCGTCCACGATGTCGTACACGGTGTCTTCGGCAATCTGCTCGGCGTAGCGGTCAGCCATGGGCCGGAGCTGCGTCAAGGGGGGCGGCCAATGCACGCGCCGCGACGGCGATGTGCTGCTGTTTCGGCCAGCAGCAGCAGCCGCCGCATGGGCGGCAGCATCGCCAGCTGCAGCATCGTCCTGGTCAGCCGCTGCCGCGGCCGTAGCCGATGTCGACGCACGGGCCTGGCTCTCTGGCTCCTCCACCTCGACCATCATGACGTCGTCGTCGTCGTCGCCGGCGGTGGCGGGCCGGCCAGCCGCCGGGCCGCCGCCCTTGCTGTTGCTGCTGCTGCTGCTGCTGCCGCTGCCGTGGGCCTGCAGCTCGGGTGGCGGAAACCAAAAATGCGGGCCAAAGTTGACCTCGGCGGCGCCGCCGCGGAACACGCTGACGGCCGGGTAGTAGCCCAGGGTGCCGTCGTCGAGGCTCTCGCGGGCGCCCTCCTGGATCTTGGCGTTGGTGGTCGAGGCCGGCGGCAGAAAGGCCAGCAGATCCGTAAAGGGCGTGCCCTGCAGCACGCCGTTCTTGTACACGCGGATGTACGACCCCGGCAGCGTGCGCAGACACGGCACCGGGTGGTTGGGGTTGGGCGGCTCGCCCACGCGGGCGGCTGCCGCTGCCGACTTGGCGTGTGCGCCGTCGCCGGCCTTGGCCGAGCCGCCGCCGCCGCCGCCGGTGCCGCTGCCGCTGCCGCCGGCCGACGACGACACCGTGGGCGCCGGGTTGGCCAGGTCCTCCAGCTCCTTGACCGGGTGGTAGTCGGTCTTTTCAAACACGAGCTTGGACGTCTGGAACCGGAACGGCGCGCGGTCGCGCACAATGTTGGGACCCTCGGTCGACGCGGCCAGGCCGCCGCCGCCGTTTTGAGTCGGGCCGCCGCCGATCTCGTCGTCCACCAGGTCGACGGCCGGGTTGTACGTGCCCTGCACCACCTTGCGGTGCAGCGCCTCCGACGGAAGCTGGATCTCCAGCCCGATCACGTCGCCCTCGCAGACGTCGCACACGACGTCGTCGTCGTCGCCGCCGCCGCTGCCCACGCAGAAATCCTTGGGCCGCGACATGTGCACTTTCTGGCCCTTGCGGTCCCGGATGCCGTAGCCGTACGTGTCGTAGCCCACGGGCGCATCGCGCGACGCCTCGCGCCGCGCCCAGCCAATGCGCACGTGACCGTGGGCGTCGCCGCTGGCGCCGCCGCCGCCGCCGCCGCCGCCGCCCAGCCCGCCAGCCCCGGCCGGCCGCACGATGCCGCGCGTGATCTTGCACTCCCAGTACCAGCGGCCCTGCCGCGCAAACACGTTGGCGCGCGTCGTGCGGAAGCCGCCCTCGCCGGTGATGTGCAGGCCCGACTGGTCAAAGTACACGCTGGGCGGCGCGTCCTCAAAGCTAAAGTGGGCGTAGTGCGGCTTGGGCTCGGTGTGCCGGAAGTAGTTAGACGAGGGGAAGCGCGGATCGGCAATGCCGCTCTCGTACACGTATCCTCGGCGGTTCGTCGGTCTAGGGGGTTAGCGTGGACGAGTAAGAAGAGGACAACGATGGCACAACGATGGTGCGAGAGAGAACAAGACGCAAAGAGAGCCGCAGACAAAGAGAAAGAGGACAGATCAAGGCAGCCCAAGCCCCGATTTACAGTGCAAAAGCCCACTCACTGTTCAGACAGCAGCTCGAAAAACTCAATGTCCTGCCCACTGGCCACCTGTGCGGTGTGGTGCGGCCGAAAGATGGGGCTCGCTGGCGGCTCAAAGTCGCTCGGCCGCAGCGGCCCGGCCGTTTGCAGACGGATCGGCAGTGCCTCTGCAACCGATCCTCCGCCGGCCGCGCCCAACGACGACGTCGCGGCTGACATTGTGGCGGACGCCATGGCCGAGGCAAAACGGTCCATCTCGCCGCCGCCGCCGCCGCCGCCGCCGCCTGTGTGCTGTTCTTTGCGCCGCGACGGCTCGGGCGTCGACCGCGCCCCGGCCGTCTCGGCCAGTGCTGCCGCCGCCTTGGACTCGCGCTTTTTCAGCGACTCTTTTTTCGTCCGCTTCTCGCGTCCCGCGGCCGCTGCGGGTGCTGCTGATGTTGCGGACGTTGATGGCACTGCTGGCGCTGCTGGCGCTGCTGGCGCTGCTGGCGCTGCTGGCGCAGCCGACCCCGGCCCCGCGCCGTCCTGTGGCATCTGCAGTGGTTTCGGCGTCGGCCGTCTTTCGGGGTTCAGCGGCGACCGCACCGCAGGCGTATGGTCCTCATCGGCAAAAGCGCGCTTTTGCGGAATCGACGAGGGCAGCGCCGCCGCCGCCGCCGCCGCTGGCGTGGATGCACGAGGCGTGGCGGCAGCAGGAGACGATGCTGCGGTGGGAGACGGGCCGCGATCCACGGCGTCAGCGGACTGGGGAGGGAGGGGATACTGGATGGACGGCGGCGGAATGGGCGTGACTTTCAGGCCTGGCGGCGCGGGCGCACGCGACGCGGCATCGGAATCTGAAGCCATGCGTTGCGTGCAGCGCGCAAAAAAAAAGAAAATTAAAAAAAAAAGAGAGACGAGTCGAACGAAGCTGCGGGTCAATGGCTGTTTGTATTAAGCATCTTTTTTTTTCGTTTGTTGGTCTTGTTCAAGGATTTTTTTTTTGGTATTTTGGTGAAGCACCGCAAAAAGGACAGTCGCGTCCTGTATGCCCCCAGCACTTCTGTGGCGCTAGGCCAATCAAAGCTGCCCATCGGCCTAGCCACACTTCAGCCTCGTGACTGGTCCGTGCTTTTCTTACGAAAGCTTTCTTAGTCAAAAAAAAAAAAGGAAAAGCAGAGAAGGGGAAAAGGGCGACGCGAGAAAACAAGAACAAAAAATCATCAAAAAAACCATCGACATTTCTTCCGCCCCCGCACCCGCCCCCTCTCGTCATCTGTGTTTTGTCGACTATCGTCGATTTTTCAGTTCTGCTTTTTTGACGACGTCGGCTGCGGATGGTCTCTCGATCTTTTTGACGGGCTCTTCTACTGAGCGATTTCTCCATCTCGAACGGCCGTACGTCGAAGCGGCAGACAAGCGGCGTGGCCGGCGAGCGTGAAGCAAACGTGCGTTGCGCTGCCGTCGAGGGGGGCGTATTGAGCAGCAAGATCATCAGTATTGAGCAGCAAGATCATCAGGCCGAAAACCTTTGTCATAGCCCAGCATGGTGGCGGTCAAGGGCGGCGTGTGGACGAACATTGAGGACGAGGTGCTGAAGGCGGCGATTTCCAAGTATGGGCTCAACCAGTGGGCGCGGGTGTCGTCGCTGCTGGCGCGCAAGACGCCGAAGCAGTGCAAGGCGCGGTGGAACGAGTACCTGGACCCGAGCATCCGCAAGATCGAGTGGAGCAAGGAGGAGGACGAGAAGCTGCTGCACCTGGCGAAGCTGATGCCGACGCAGTGGCGGACGATCGCGCCGATTGTGGGGCGGACGGCGAACCAGTGCCTGGAGCGGTACCAGCGGCTGCTGGACGATGCGGAGCAGCGCGAGGCGGCAGAGCTGGGGCTGACGGGCGCGGAGGGCGCGGAGGCGCAGGCGCCGTCGGCGGACCGGGTGCGGCGGCTGCGGCCGGGCGAGATCGACCCGGACCCGGAGAGCAAGCCGGCGCGGCCGGACACGATCGACCTGGACGAGGACGAGAAGGAGATGCTGAGCGAGGCGCGGGCGCGGCTGGCCAACACGCAGGGCAAGAAGGCGAAGCGCAAGGCGCGCGAGCGCCAGCAGGAGGAGTCGCGGCGCCTGGCCAACCTGCAGAAGCGGCGCGAGCTCAAGACGGCCGGCATCAACATCAAGATTGTGACGCGCCGCAAGGGCGAGATGGACTACAACGCCGACATTCCGTTTGAGAAGCGCGCCGCCCCGGGCTTCTACGACACGAGCGAGGAGCTGGCCCGCAACGAGCGCCAAAAGGCCGCCTTCGACCCGCGCCAGCAGGTCGTCGCCACCAACAAGCGCAAGGGCGACGACGACGACGACGACGAGGGCCGCAAGAAGCGCAAGGCCGGCGGCGGCGGCAAGACCGACAAGGACGGCGACGGCGGCATCGCCGCCGCCGCCCTCAAGGCCGCCCAGCTGCAGCGGCTGCGCGAGGCCGAGCAGAGCCGCAAGCGGCGCGCCCTGGTGCTGCCGGCGCCGCAGGTCAGCGAGAGCGAGCTCGAGGAGATTGTCAAGATGGGCGAGCTGGGCGAGCGCGCCAACGCGCTGGCCCGCGCCAGCGACAACGAGGCCACGCGCGGCCTGCTGCAGAGCTACGCCACCATCCACACCGGCGCCCCCGTCCGCACGCCGCGCGCCGCCCCCGAGGAGGACCGCGTCGCCAACGAGATCCGCAACATCCGTGCCCTGACCGAGACCCAGTCGTCGCTGCTCGGCGGCGAGAACACCCCGCTGCGCCAGGGCGCCGGCTCCACCGGCTTCGAGTCCGCCGCCCCGCGCAAGCAGGTCATGGCCACCCCCAACCCGCTGGCCACGCCGCTGCGGGGTGTCGGGGCCGGGACCGGGGCCGGGGCCGGGGCCGGTGCTGGTGGTGGCGGCATGCCCGTGCTGGCCACGCCGCTGCGCCCAGGCCAGACCCCGCTGCGCACGCCGCGCGACGCCCTCGGCCTCAACGCCGGCGCCACGCCCGCCGAGCTGACCCTGCGCCAGGCCGGCAGCCTGAAGCAGGCCCTGATGGCGCTGCCCAAGCCCAAGGAGACCGAGTGGGATCTGGAGCTCCCGGAAGACGAGGCCGACGAGGCCGCTGCCGCCGCTGCTGCTGCTGCTGCTGCCGAGGCCGAGGCCCGTCTCGCCGAAGACGCCGCCGACCGCGACCGTCGCGAGCGCGAGCGCCGCGAGGCCCAAGAGCTGCTCGAGCGAAAGCGCCGCACCCAGGTCGTCCAGCGCGGCCTGCCGCGCCCCGCCGCCGTCGACTTGCCGGCCCTGCTCGACACCGCCGCCACCATCGACGACCCGGCCCAGGCCCTCGTCGCGGCCGAGACCGCCCGCCTCGTCGCCCACGACGCCGCCGCCTTTCCGCTGCCCAACGCCAACGCCGCCGCCGCTGCAACCCCACGGCCGCCCCAGCTCGACGCCTTTGACGACGCCGCCCTCGACGAGGCACGCCTGCAGGTCCTCGCGGAATCGCAGCTGCTGCCGAAACCATCCCCCGACGATGTCGCCGCCGCCTGGGCCGGCCTCGTGCCCGACCGCGGCGACAGCCGCCTGCAGTCGCTGCTCCTGGGCCTGGGCTGCTACGAAGACGACGAGGAAGAAAAGACGGCAGCCATGCGCAGTGCGCTCGAGGTACGTGAAGTGAATGGGGGGGATGCGATGGCACGTGGACGGACGCGGACAGACGCAGAGGAGGACTGCAAACTTGGGCATGGAGGCTAACCGAAAACACAGACGGTCTGCCAAGCTTCGCTGGCATCGGCGGAAAAGGGCGCCCGCCTGGAGAAAAAACTGGCTCTCCATCTGGGCGGCTACAAGAAGCGAGCCGAGATGCTGGGCCGCAAACTCGTCGAGGCCCACGAAACGCTGGCCAAGGCCCGCGGCGCCCTGCAGGCCTTTCAGATTCTCGAGCGCTCCGAGCAGGAGGCCATCCGGCGCCGCCTGGCCGCCCTCCGCGAGGAGGTCAGCTTCGTCAGCCGCCGCGAACGCGAAGCCCAGGACCTGTACCGCATGCGGCGAGACGAGCTGGCGGCGCTGGAGGCCGGCGAGGCGGTGTGATGGGGCATTGCACGACGACGACGACAGAGCGAACTGCCAGACAGGGCAGAGTGACGGTCAGACACGGCAGAGCGACGGCCAGAGACGGCTTTGACGAAGGGTGGGTTGCCTTGTACGATTGTGTAGTTTGGCTTGACCTTTTTGGCAGGAGGTTTTGTTGACTAGGCCTTGTTGGCCATGTGACAGAAAGAGGGTTCTGGCATTTCATCATGGCACTTTTTATAAACGGCCATTTGGCGTTTTACACCGGAGCTTGTTGTTTTGTTTTTTTGCAGTCTTCTCATTCTCTCAGTCTATTTTGCAATGCCTTTTTATATCGATGCATGTTCCTGCGCGCTTGGCTTTGTGTAGGCAATGGAGTGTAATCCATACGAGTACGGAGTCTATCAGCCTGCTTCCCTACTTGGCCAGCCTGGAGAGCACGTGCCTCTTTGCTGAGCTGTGACAGGTCCAAACCAAAAGAGGCATCGGTCAGCAAAGCCCGTTCCCACGTCCAGCCCCCATCCCAGAGCATGCACGACAGCCAAAAAGGAAGAATTGACGGCCAAGCGAAGCGACATGGGACGAAAAGCACAGCTAGATTGTCCAATCGGCTTGCTACCGCAGCTGTCGAACAGCTGGCTCGGCACTTGTTTTGGTGCTCTTGGCGTACATCTCTCGGTTGCGAGATCTCGCTGGATCCTTGTGCATACTTCGATGAGGCTCCGACAAGTCCTCTGCATTTTTGCCCTATATTTTGATGTCTCCCTAGCCGCTTATAAAAGCTGGCTCCTTTCTTTTCTTTCTTTCTTTCTTTTTTTTTTTTGCTTCTCCTACAGTTGTATGTTATATGTCTTTTAAACGACAGCAGACAAAAGCACATCACATGACAAAAAGATGCCCTTTGAACGGCCTTGCCCTTTGCCCCTTCCTAGCTTGCACGAAGCGTGCTTTCCTGATGAGTAATAATACTGAGTGCTTTTAAACGTCGTTCGTGACTGCCCCCACTCCCACTGATTGTTGCCCGATAAAAGAAAGTGGTACACGGAGAAGGACATACAACGTACGACGTATTATTACTATATAAACAAAAACATGTTTACTGTAAACCCGAAAGGCTAAAGAGAAGTGTATACATCAAAGGGCAATCTTCACTCAGTATGAGCCATTGTCAAGACACCTTTCATGCTTGACAATTCCCAACATTGTTTTGCTTCCCCAGAACGAGCTGGGGCTTTGAGCTTTTCGCCCCTCCCCCGCCCTGGACCAGAAGAGACCAAGACTACGAGTATTTTTGACGGCCTTTTTTTCGGGCTGCTTTCTCGCCTCACTTTCATCTTCTGGCCCTGTTAACGCACTTCTCATTGTTTGCTTGTCTCTGTTGTCTGCCTCATCTTTCGTTGCACTTGTGTATTGTCTCTCTTCTTTCTCTTACCCTTCTCTTATCTTTCTCTTATTCTCTCTTCTTCTCTTGCTCACCTTTCCCCCGGTCTCCAAGAGCAAGAAGCACCTCTCTCTCTCCCTCTCCCAAGAAACGACCGCCTCTCCCTCTATGTCTGGCGAACCTCCCGTCATCGGCACCTCTCGGCCAGCTGCTGCGCCTCCGGCTCGGTCTCGGAGCCGTGCCAAGCGACGATTCAGCGGTAGCACAGCACCGAGCAGCCAAAGCCCCAGCAGCGACCGGGCGACCCATGTTCACAAAAAGGAAGAGGTCCGCAAGGCGCCGCTGGGCGTCATTGGCGTCTGTGCCCTCGATGCCAAGGCACGCAGCAAACCGAGCCGCAACATCCTGAACCGGCTGATCGCCCAGGGGGAGTTTGACGTCGTCGTGTTTGGCGACAAGGTCATCCTCGACGAAGATGTCGAAAACTGGCCCATCTGGTGGGTTCCTTATTCTCTCTTCCTTTTTCCTTCGTTTTGCTTCTTCTATTTTGTGGGCGCCTTTTCCTTTATTCAGCACCTTAACACCTTCAGTGACTACCTCATCTCCTTCTATTCGGACGGCTTTCCGCTGGACAAGGCCATTGCATATGTCAAGGCACGCAAGCCCTTCTGCGTCAACGATGTGCGGCTGCAAAAGATTCTGTGGGACCGCCGCGCGTGTCTGCGGCTGCTCGACAAGATCGGCGTCCCCACGCCCCAGCGCCTGGAAGTGACGCGGGACGGCGGGCCGAGCATTTTGACGCCCGACATTGTGCGCCACATCCGCGACATCAGCGGCGTCGTGCTGGAGCCGACGGACCCGGCCAAAAACCCGCCGCCGCGCCAGGTCGAGCTGCTGGACGACGGCGACAGCCTCGTGGTGGACGGCCAGCGCATCCGCAAGCCGTTTGTCGAGAAGCCGATCAGCGGCGAAGACCACAACATCATCATCTATTTTCCGCAGTCGGCCGGCGGCGGCGCCCGCAAGCTGTTCCGCAAAATCGGCAACAAGAGCTCCCAGTACTGCGAGGACATCAACGTGCCGCGCGCCCTCACCCAGCCCGACGACAGCTTCATCTACGAAAAGTTCATGCCCGTCGAAAACGCCGAGGACGTCAAGGCCTACACCGTCGGCCCCAACTACTGCCACGCCGAGACCCGCAAGTCGCCCGTCGTCGACGGCATCGTGCGCCGCAACACCCACGGCAAGGAGATTCGCTACGTCACCGCCCTCAATGCCGAGGAGAAGAAGATCGCCAGCAGCATCTGCACCGCCTTTGGCCAGTATGTCTGCGGCTTCGACCTGCTGCGCGCCAATGGCAAAAGCTACGTCATCGATGTCAACGGCTGGAGCTTTGTCAAGGACAACGACGACTATTACGACCACTGCGCCAGCATCCTCAAGGAGATGTTTGTCAAGCAAAAAGCCCGCAAGGCTGCCGCCGCCGCCGCCGCCGCTGCTGCTGCCACTGCTGCTGCTGCTGCCGCCGCCGCTGCTGCCGCTGCCGCCGCCTCTGCCTCCGCCGCCGGCGCACCGCCGTCGTCGTCAACATCGCCCCCAGCGGGAGCCTCCGCTTCGGTGCTGTCGTCGTCTCCTGGGTCCGGGACAGCGCCAGCGTCGCAGCCCGCATCGGCGACACAGCTCAAGTCGTCTGCCACCTGGCCAGCTCTTCTTTCCCACGCGGCGGATGACGAGTCCATGACCGCTGCGCAGCGCTCCCTGCACCAGAACCTGGCCAAGGACAGCCACGCCTATAAAGCCAGGTCTGGGCGAGCAGGCAGCCACCACTCCCAACACCTGCGTGACAAGGTCCAACAGTCCATTCTGGAGGATGCCGAGGCTTCTACAGCCCAAGAGGCCGTCGTCGGCAGCAATGCCAGCACCAGCACCAGCGCCAGCGCCAATGCCGCCAACGCCGCCAACGCCGCCAACGCCGCCAACGCCAATGCTTTTTCCCGAACCGACGGTGCCTTGTCTGTCAATACCAGTGGCGCAGCTGTTCCCAGTCCAGCGTCTGGCCTTGGCCTGCCAACGCCTTCTCTGCCTTCTTCCGCAGCTGGCGGCGCCCTTTCTGCCAGCAGCGCTTCACCCCCTGGGGCTTTCCCCTTGCCGGCATCGCCGCACGACTTTGCCGACCACGATGCCGCAACCGCGGCCGCAGTCGCCGCGGCAACGGCTGCCGCGGCTGCAGATGCTGCGGCAGCGGCTGAAGCGGCTGGTGCTGGCGGCGACGATCTGGACGATCTGGACGAGCCGGAAAAGCCGCCGCCGCCGCCGCCTGCGCACTCGTGGAAGCTCAAGGGCGTGGTGTCGGTCATCCGCCATGCCGACCGCACGCCCAAGCAAAAATACAAGTTCACTTTCCACACGGAGCCATTTGTGGAGCTGCTCAAGGGCCACCAAGAAGAGGTTCTGCTCATTGGCGAGGCCGCCCTGGCCAGCGTGGCCAACGCCGTCGACGTGGCCATCCAGGCGGGCATCGAAGACCGTGCCAAGCTGCTGTCGCTGCGCAACGTGCTCGTCCGAAAGGGCTCTTGGCCAGGCACAAAGGTGCAGATCAAGCCCATGTTCCGCAAAAAGAAGACGACTGAAGACACCGCCGCCGCCGCTTTCCCCACAGTGACGGAGCAGGTCGTCTCTGATGCAGCCGCCGTGCCATTGACGGATCCATTTACGGGCAAAGCCGCTGGCGACGCAAACGACGCGACAGAGAGCGGCGACAATAACGGCAGCGGCAGCGGCAGCGGCAAAAGTGGCGAGGCTCGGGCAGGACCGCCGCGGCGACACGATTCGCTGTCGGGCGTAACCATGTCCAAGTTTACGGCGGCCGAACACAGCCTGACGCTCGACAAGCTCCAGCTGATTGTCAAATGGGGCGGCGAGCCGACGCATTCGGCGCGGTACCAGGCACAGGAGCTGGGCGAGAACATGCGCAACGACTTCCAGCTCCTGAATCGCGACATTCTGGACGAGGTCCACGTCTACAGCAGCTCGGAGCGCCGCGTGATGACCAGCGCGCAAATCTGGGCGTCGGCGTTTTTGGGCGAAAAGGACCTGCCCCAAGACTTTATCAACATCAGCAAAGACCTTCTCGACGACTCCAACGCCGCAAAAGACGAGATGGACAAGGTCAAGAAGAAGCTCAAGAACCTGCTGCGCAAGGACAACCAGCGCCCGCCGCAGTTTGCCTGGCCGGCCAACATGCCGGAGCCGTCCGAGGTCCAGACCCGCGTTGTCCAGCTGATGAATTTTCACCGCCGCGTCATGCAGTACAACTACGCCAAGCTGTACGGCGGTGGCTCAGGCAGCGGCAGTGCCTCGGCCGCCCCTGCTGGCTCTAACAATGACAGCAGCAACAGCAACAGCAACAACAATAGCAACAACAACAGCAACAACAGCGGCAACACCAGCGGCAACACCACGGCAGGCTTGTCTCTCGGTTCGTCTCCGGACAAGTCTGGCGCTGGTCCGGGCTCGGCAGCAGCTATTGCCGACGGAGCTGGCGGCGGCTCTGCTGGTGGCCTTGCAATTTCCGGCTCGGCGGCCGAAGGAACCTCCGGGACCAGCTCGCATTCGCTGGCCCGGTCCCGCGCCGGTTCTCAGGCTGCCTCGTATGGCAGTTCCCTGAGCAGTTCTCTGGCCCAGGCCAACACCGTGAACAGCATCCAGGCCCGCTGGTGCAGCGGAGAAGATGCGGAGCTGTTCCGCGAGCGGTGGGAAAAGCTGTTCAACGAGTTCTGCGATCTGGAAAAGGTCGATCCTAGCAAGATCTCCGAGCTGTACGACACAATGAAGTTTGACGCTCTGCACAACCGGGCGTTCCTCGAGTGGGTGTTTGCACCCCCGAAGCACATGCTGGAAGAGGAGGACTGGGCTGGCACTGGCGCTCTGGGATCCAACGGCGGCAGCGGCGGCGGTGGAGGTGGCGGCGGCGGCGGCGGCGGCGGCGGTGGCAACAACACTAGCGGCGCATGCAATCAGCCGTCAGCCAAAGCATCTGTCTTGTCCTCGTCGCCGGCCAGCGTTGCCAGCGGTGGCAGTTCCACGACGACAGGCACAGGAGGCGGTGCAGCCGCACCGACAGCAACGGCGACGACTGGATCGGCAAGCCATATGTCGCAGTCGCCCAGCTCGAAACCGATCATGCCCGAGCGCAAGTCGTTTGACAACATCCGGCCGCTGGCTGCATTGAGACACGCGGCCGGCGGAGGGGATGCCGACAGAGACAAGACAGCCCACGCGGGGTACGAGCATGGCAGCAGCAGCAATGCCGACAGCAACCGGAGCAGCAGCAACAATGAGGGCAGCAACAACACCTCGACGGTCAAGCGCATCTTCCGGCGCCGGTCGTGGATGACGGGCCTCCGACAACATGCAGCCAACCCGCCGCTGGCCGAGCAGTACTTCCATCTGTACAAGGGCGGGGCCGGGTCGACCAAGGCCAAGACGGATGCGCGCTTTGAGCCGCTGCGCGAGCTGTACCAGCTGGCCAAAGTGCTGTTTGACTTTGTGTGCCCGCAGGAATACGGCATCTCGGACAGCGAGAAGCTGGAGATCGGCTTGCTGACGTCGCTGCCGCTGCTCAAGGAGATTGTGCAGGACCTGGAGGAGATGCAGGCGTCCGACGAGGCCAAGTCGTTCTTCTACTTCACCAAGGAGTCCCACATCTACACGCTGCTCAACTGCATTCTCGAGGGCGGCATCGAGACCAAGATCACGCGGGCCACCATTCCCGAGCTCGACTACCTCTCGCAGATCTGCTTCGAGCTGTACGAGTCCGAGACCAGCCGGCCTCCTGCCAAGCCCGCCGCCCAGGACGAGAGCGCCATTGACGACGGATCCGACGCTACGGACGGCGGTGGCCGCGGCCGCGGCCGCGGCAATGGCGAAGGCAACGGCGGCGGCAATGCTTCTGCCGCCGCCGCCGCTGCCGCCGCCGAAGCTGCTGCCGGAGAGACGTCGTACCAGTACAGCATCCGCATCACCATCAGCCCCGGCTGCCATGTCTACGATCCTCTCGACGTGCAGCTCGACAGTCGCCACTGCATCAGCTGTGCGCCGCGCCGCAGCCTCACCTCGCACAACGACTGGAAGACAGTCATTGAGACATTGCGAGGGAGATTTCACGAGTACGTTCAATTTGTCTTTTGTCTTGTCTTTTGTCTTGTCTTTTGTCTTTTTGTCTTTTGTCTTTTTTGTCTTTTTGTCTTTTGTCTTTTTTGTCTTTTCCTCTCGACACACAGCTGACGATCAGGGTCAAACTTCCCAAATCGTTTCTGGCCGTCAACCTGTCGGACGCCTTTACATTTCAGGAAAAGCAAGCGAACGATGCCGATGGAGAGGCACTGGAAATGCGCATGCACGAGCGGTCTACCTCGTAAACAGCGGTCTGCAATGCCACATTGCGCCGCAATATTGTTCTGCGGCCAGGAAAAGGACCTTTCATTAAAAGGAACCACAGTTACAATGCAAGGGCGCGTGCCATTAAAAGGGGTTTTTTTTTTTTTTTTCATTTTCATTTTCATTCTTCTGTTTCCTTCTATCACATATCACAACTGTCTGGTTTGGTTCTTGCCAGCCGCATGTGATTCGGTGAGGGAAAAGTGCCGGTGGCTTTTTTTTTTTTTTTTTTTTTTTGTTTTGCGCCTCTCGCGCACAAGTACTGCACGTTACAGGGGACTGGTATCACGGTATGTACCGACGTACACGGTACAGCAAAATGAAAGAGGGAGCAAAAAGCCACAAAGCCACAAACATAGATTAGATTAGACAGGATCGCGGAACATGTTCCGAGGAAAGACATTGTTTTAGAAGATAATAAAGAAGAGAAAAACATGAGGCGCCTGGTATTTCGTATGGCGGCCAATCGGATCTGAATTTGAAGAGAAGAGCAAAAAGTACAATGCATGATCGAAAACTGGAGGAGGAATACGAGTACGAGAAGGAGGGGGAGGAGTAGAGACTTTGAGTATCCCTTGTTCTAGGCCTTTTACTCGTAGGCGTGCGTCGCCGACAGCTTCCATGTCGTAGCTGAAAAGTAATATTACCAGAATCAGACGAATGTAACAAAGTACCTCGTGTGTAAAAGTTCGAACAGCCTGCCTGGTCCCCCACACCACCTCGAGCTTGCCTTTTCTCTCCTTGCTCCCTCATTGCGCCCGTCAGCAAGAAGCAATCGTTTGTAGCCTTTTCAAGGGCCTGATGAAGGGATGAAAGGGGCAGAGTCAAAGAAACGAGGCTGCTGGGCAACGCCGGAGTTGGTGGGACAAAAAACAATGGCAAAGAAAAAAAAACTACGAGAAAACTAAAAAAAAAAAAAAGGTGGAAGAGAGGATTAGAGAGAGATTGAGGGAAATAGGAGCAGCTGGCTGCACGACGAAGCTCGAAAATATGATCGTCTGGCTTTGCGGTGCCCAACTAGTGACCTAGGATGGATTGCAGCGTGGTCGGGTCGGCAATCCCATCAACAGCAAAGCGCATTAGACCATTCCGCTGAAAATTGGCAAAAGATGGCCGCTGGGAGGAAACCAAAATGCATGTGAAATGTCGTGTTATTAGATAAAAGTTACGAGCAAAGCAGCTTGTCACGTGTAGGAGCTTTTTCTGCTTGCTCCTTTTCACGGCCTCGTCTCTCAGGGTTGTCTTCACTGGCGGGTGCAGCGGAGAGCACATAAGAGCACAGAAAGCAGCACAGCTTCGTAATACTGTTCTTCTGCTTCTCCTCTACTCCAAGGGCCGACTACCGCTTTCTGGCTTTGTGGCGATACGGTAGACGCGTCATGGATTCAGATAACGGCAACAAACGAGTGGTACGATTTTGCAACGTCGCAACGGCTTATCTCGATTGACAAAACTTGCTTTGCTGTCTTTGGAACAGTAGTAGACACCGTCGCCAGTGCTCATACGAGTATTCTGCAACGCCATCGCTGTCCGAGCAAGTGGCGATAACTACCATCCCAGGTTACACTAATAAAGCAGCAAAGCTCGACTCCTCTCTCACCGGCGCATGTTCTATTACACCGTCATGTCAGTTCCGTTCCCGTCGTGGTCGTAATAATACCACATAAGCCAGACAAATGAATTACGGTCCACATTGCACAGAGTTCGTGCGAACCATGACCTCGTTTCTTGTTTTAGACGGGTTCCCAATTTCTAGAACCAAAGATTCGTAGCTGCCGGGCTCTTTGTTCGTCTCGGCCCTATATTGATTGACCTTGGAGATACGAGAGCTGCCTCTGCCGGTCTGGACTCTCTCCGAAGGACCACACACAAATATAGCAACCCAGCCCGCAATGTGACAAGTCACAATGCCACTACACCGGTCGTTTCAAGAAGGACCAGAAGAATGGTTAGCCGAGGAGAAAAAAGGTCAGTCAGCAGTAAAAATGCGACGTTGAAATCGAACGATATACGGAGAAAAAAAAAAATATGAGCTGAGCTAGCATGTTTTGCGAGCAAAAAAACAAGATGAACGGCTCTCTTTGATTGACAAGGGCTTTTCCGAGGTTTGTTGCAAAATGGGTCGGGGAGTCAAAGCAAGATACCAAACTAGAAAAGCGAGATACGATAATACATTGTTTGGCCATTGTCAAAGACCGCTTTGGTTTGTTTCTCTTTACGTGTACGAGTATGATTACACTGTAGGGCCGAATTACATCGCATTTGGGCTTTGCAATTTTTTTTCCCCCAACAAAACTTTTCTGGTCCTGCGGCTCAACATGCGTCCCAAGGCTGGATCTGGTGTGACAATGCAAGGAGGACCAATATTAAGAGGGGAATATGCCGTAATAGCCCGGTCGATGTTTGCGGCAAAAGGGCATGCATGTTTGGCTGATCCGCAGCCTGCTCTGTCCCGTATTACTCTCATCATTTTCCTTTTCTTCCTCTTTCTTTTCTTTTTTGCATCCTCCTTGCGTCTGGCGTATGCTATTTTTCGCTGGCCGCCGTGGGGGTACGTGCAGCGTGGGGAATGGGGGTCAGAGGAGCACGGCAGAGTATGGAACACGTCTGTTAGCGAGAAGTTTGAAAACCGGCTGCGAAGAGAGAAAGAGAGAAATGACAAGAGACGGGGAAAAGAGAGCAAAAGGACAACGCGTCGTCACATGTTAGCGTTTGAGGAATCTCGATGGCAGAGACAGACTATGGAGTATGGAAGGAAGACAAAGCCTCGTCTGACTGTACCTTTTCAAGATTTGCTACATGTCCTTTGAGGGCCTCTCCTAACGTCTCTTCTCTTTTCTTTCTCCTTTCCCTTTTTCGTTTTCCGCTCAACCCCCTTTCTTTCAGTCTGCGCACTGGCCACGCGCCAAAGAACGCAATAATACTCCGTACAGTAGATATCTTCGCACAGGAGCAGACGTTCTGTTAGCACAGTTTGGTCTTCAGCTTTTTATTCAAGAATCACGCCATGGGAGTTTTCCGAAGACCCCATTCCGCAAATCCGGATGATTGGTATCGGTGGAATGCTACACAAATTCATGCAATCAAACATGGCAAACACCAATTCCGTGAGTGATGGCTGCTGCTAGTCTTTGAATTTTCACCGGGGGCCCCCCCTTCTCACCGAGCATGGGCGAGAACAGACCGCTTACTCGACCATTAGTTCTCACACCATTTGAGACGCGACAATGACTCGTACACACCGTATTACTTTAGACTTATCGGAGGAACATCCGGAGTACGAGTACGAGTACGAGAACTGGCAGTCCTTGCAAAGACGTACGATAGTGCCCCGTAAGCCAGTAATTACTGCATTACTCCGTTCTTTGTAATATAATAACTCTGTGCTTTTGCAGCAATTTGAATCCCTGTGCAAATCTCGTGGTGGGCCAACACCTCACTCCTTTCTTCGACTTTTGCGCATCCACTGACTCAAAAAGCTCAGCTTCTGTTTTGCTTCTCGTAACATGCTGGAACACCATAGAAGCCGCTAGTCCGCGCTTCGAGGCCTTGGCGCCGAATCCACACCGCCGTGCCATGGAGAGTGTATGGATATTATCCATACTTCTTACACCGTACCAATGAGCAGAGATGGAGCATTGTACGACGTACTCGTAGGAACTAGCAAAAGAGTCAGCCGCTGTGCTGCCGCTTCTTTGTCCGAATACGGTATACGATTACGGAGTACGGAGTACAGGGTGGTCTGGCTTCCACTTGTGGGGGTGTACAAAGTACACCGTATTATTATCCTTACTCGTACAACTTCGTGATGTCCCCTGGAGTGGGCCAGCCACGCCGTTTCCCAAACCCTGTAGCCCGGAACCTATTGAGTTCGAACTCACCTAAGCCCCTAGGGAACTGCCCCCCTGTGTCCCTCTCAGCCCTTTTGTACCCCCGCGAGTCGGAAAGATTTGATCAACATGAGATCGAGCTTTTGGAGTAGGAAGATGATATATCAGCGTGACAAGGTATGGCGGGCGTAATCCCGTACACCGTACGGAGTATTACTCGTATATGCAGGAGAGGGCGGCTGGTCACCGAGACCTAGGACAAATCAATGCCGTGTTTTACCTTGTCGTAATCCTTTTTCAGAGAGAGAGGGCCTGGCTCGTCCGACAATTTCGGTGAGTACCCTAGTCATCGGGTCTCTTTTCCGTCTTTTCTGTCGTCTTCTTCACGACGCACCGGCGCTGTGTTTTCCGAGTCATTTAAAGGCTGGCTGGCATGTTTTTTTGTAAACTGAAGGGCGAAAGTCGACCAGGACCACAGGCAGCATGTTTTGTTTCTTGACATCCCGTAGCATCACGAGTATTGCAACGCAATACGTCGCTGGGTATTACGTCGTTCTTCGTTTCAAGCTTTCATGCGAACTCCGGCTTGACACTCTGTCGACCATCCAGGTTCTTCCCACGAACTGCTCGCCTGTTTGGCAGGTACTCCGTAGAGAGAGCTAGGGTGTGTTTTTTTTTTTTTTTTTTTGTTCATTTTCAAAGGTGGGCGCAGACGAGAAGAAGCTGGTTGATCCACATTTACCCAAAACCGGCATTCGTCCGTCCAAGCCGCATGTCCCGTGTTATTGAAAGTATGGAATATGGATATTACTCGTAGTATCCATACTCTCCGTAGGTCGACGCCGTCTGTCACCATCACATGCTGTTACCTTGGGTAGAGACACCAGCCAATCCTTTGCGCAAGTTCACTTCTCTTCTGTACTCGTAGTATCCTTATTACACGGTACGGCTCCGCTCTGTTTTCTATTTCGGGCCCAGTGCCTGCAAGCCGTATTGGTTGCCTTTCGTGGACTAGGATGGGGCTGAAACCAAACAGCCACCCACCCATCTCTTAGCAAGTTGTGATCGTCATTTGCTGTGTTTTCCCTTGTCTCAGAGATAGCCGACGCTGCAAAGAAAAAGGTACGGAGTAATAATACAGTTTCCAACTCATGCCGTATGAACGTGTTTTTTTTTCTTTTTTGTCTTGGGGGAAATCACATTGCCCACTAGCCCTACAGCTTGCGACTGGTAAACGCCACTCGCACAGCTAAGAAACGATTCATTAGTCCACGTCCGAGTCGGGTGGAGAGGCCATTGAGTTTAATTGGTTTTTGCTCCTTGCTTTTTGCGTCTGGCTGCTCTTCTAGGTTTTTTTTTTTTTGTTTTTTTTTTTGTTTTTCTAATCCACTCAGACCCTGCAGGCTTGCGTCGTATTGCTCGTAGACACGGAACGGCATCGACCAGAAGAAAACAACCAGAAAAACTGCCAAAACGGGATGGAAAAGCGAAAAGCAAAGAGCAAAAAAAGACAGCCTGGTAGCAGATGAATTGCCTGTTTTGTCATGAAACGTAGTATTGAACATGCCCAATTCAGAGATGTCCTGCCGTGCATTGGCAATGAGCCGTCCGGCCAAAAAGACCGGCCAGACTTAATACTCCAATGCGTCTGTCGTAAGCGGGACGTTTGATTTTTTAATTCTTTTTTTTTTTTTTTCAGTCACCACTTTGCCTGCGAGTGGTTCTCGGGACTTTGATTGGCTGCCTGCCATCGTGCGAGAAGCACCAAACCGTGGTATGCGTTAAAGAGGAGCGGCCGGAAACCAACCATTAGGAGGCTGCCGTTTCGATTCTTGGTTTGCATCGAGACGGGAAGAGGGGGGGCCAAAGTGTCCCGTGCAGAGTCGCACGGGCACCATTTTTTGACTGCCGGCGGCCGAGCAGGGAGAAGATTGCCCAAATCAGATGTCGAGAGCAGTCACGAGTATGAGAGGGCATGAAAATGTTGTGCAGATTGCAGGAGCAGAGGTGGAGGGAAAAGGGAGAGAAGGTTTGTAAAGGGAAACAAGAGTGTAAGACAAAAAGCAGTAATAACCCTGTAAAGCTTACAGCACAAAATGCGATGCTGACAAGAGCATTACAACATGTTCCTATACTCGTACAGGCAAGGCCCATATTTGCAAAGGCGCCAATAGGCGCAAGAGCGGCTCTGCTTTGCTTCGTCTGTGGAGTTTAGCGAGAATGGGCCAAGTACTCCGGCGCATTGTAACCAATATAGGAAGGGCCAACTGGCATGCTCGTATGCTCGCTTTGTGTGATATTATGCTACGTCGGCGTGTACAAGAAAAAAAAAGAAAAAAAAAAAAAAAGAGCCCCCCAAAAACAGCCGCGGATGCTAGATTCTGGCAAACCAAGTAGCTTCGCCTAAGTCGCCGCCCATGTCGCACATGGCAGACGCCACACGCAGAATGTTACGAGGTAATAATTCTCCGCACTTTTTGTACTACGGCGGCCGCAGGCGGCCGACTGTGTTGGCTTGGCGCTAGCTGGGCTCCATAGAAACGGAGTCGAGAGGGCTCGACCGTCTGGCCGAGTCTAAGAGAACAGGGGTGACAGTGAGAAGGGGGGGGTATGATCATCAGAGAACATTAAAGAACGAGTCAATGGACTGTTCAGGGCAGAACGAAAATGACTGGGCTGTAGAGCCGCTGAAACGAGAAGGTGAAAAGGGAAAAGGAAAAGAAGGAAAAGAGGAAAAGGAAAAGAAAGAAAGAGCACAAAAGGAAAAGAGGAAAGAAGAAAAGAAGAAATCCATGTGCGACAAAGACGGGACCTGAAAAGGATTTTCAGGGGAGAATGGTACAGTACTCCGTAGAGAGGAAAGAAAGACGGAGAGAAGACAGGCGAGCAGAGCAGACGAATCATTTTGTGCTGTCAAACGCTAAACAAGAACCAAACTCATCCGTCCCGTGTTTCTGCCAGCCTTTGTTTTTGACTTTTCATTCTTTCTTTCAATTGCCTTTTGGGGACACCTTTTTGCACCGTGGCAGTCTTGTGCCATTTCTCCTTGCCCTTCTACCTAACCTTCTCATCGCCCCTTTCTTTTATTCTTTGGCTCTGGCTGGCTCTCTCAGCAGGTCGGCACCTGTCCGACCCGTCTCGAAAGCCGCATTCTTGTTGCTCTGTCCCCCCCCCATTTGACACGGAGCATCCGGAGCATAACTTCTGTCTTGGGTATCTTATCCATGTTACCTTGAGCCTTTGCTTGCAGCTGGCTGCCACTCGCTTTCCAGTCTCCTTGCCTCCGGGGGGGGGGGGGGGGGCGGGGGGGGCGCGGGGGGGGGGGGGGGGGGGGGGAACGCATACCCTTTGTGCACTCCAGCACTCTGTATTACTTCGTATTCGGAATGGTGTCTCTGTGTGCGTTAAATCTGGCACCGTCTGTTTTTGCTTTGCTTTCTTTGCGCTCGCGAGCGCTGGTGCTTGTTGTCGAATGTCTTTAGGTTTTTTTGAGTCGTCTTGTCGAAATAAACACGGATACTCTCTCTCTCCCTCTCGCTCAATCTCTCTCATACTCTCCTCCTCTTTTCGTTTTTTTTCCCTGGTTCTGCTACGCCGAGGAGTTTAGGCACCTCATGTTCGGCACCCTTTGACCTTCTCTCTCCTGTCCTCTATTTTGTTTCTTTCCAGTCTTATTTCAAGCCGGTCGCCTTTTTCGAATTACTGCATTGACAAGAGTAGAGGGCAGAAGAAGAGAAAGATAGCTGAAGGAATCAAGTATTAAGTCAGAGTTTGTCGCGATGAGAGTTTTGTTGGAAAAGGGGGGAGGAGAAGCATCTGATGGAAAATGATGAAGAGGACAAGAAATGAAATGAGAGCGTCCAGCATTTGTTATGGCAAAACCACAGCTGGCCCGTCCTGATGAGACACGCTAGGGACTGCGGGTGATTGGCCAGAACTCCTTTTCTCATGGGGGGCTGTAAAGGCGGTGTGCTTTCGTAAGACAGAGTATTAATACTCCGTACTCACGAGTGGTCTTGCATACGACACAGGCTCTACAGCGGTTGTTACAGCGCTGGTCGCAGTGTTACAGCGACTGCAGCGGCAATTAGTGGACGTTAATCTCAAAGAGGTCACCGCCCGAAAAGTATTTCAGCCTCTGGTGATTGACCAGATTTTAACCAATACTACAAAGGAGTTGACAGCCAACAGCTGCTGCTTTACATGTAGCTGCCGGAAACGGAAATATTGGTTTACTTCGCCAGGAGGCCAAAAGAACAGAGTCTGAAAGTTGTCACAAGTCGTATTACACATAACTGCTCAGAGAAAAGCTTGTCGAAAAGACAGCAGCACCGCCCTTTGTCGTCCCAGATGCTCAGTCCTCAATCGTCTTTCAAAAAGTCTTCACATTCGCCCGAACCTAAAAGGACGACCTAAAAAAATAAAAAAGTAAAAGTAAAATCACTTTACACTTTAACTTCCATGACCAAGGTAGGCATGAAGGCACCACAGGACTCAAAACGAAAAAGACGAACAAATATATATATATATAAACCCGGCAGGATCATATCCGACGGGACGCCGCCGCACGGAGCTGCGCATAAAATGCAGGCAGAATAGAAAGAAAGAACATCAATCAGAAAAAATTTTTCAAATATGAAATAAGCTAGTAACGACAAAAAAAAAAAAAGAGAGAGATCAAGTCAAGGTACAAAAGAGAAAGTAAAAAGATAAAACGCATAAAAAAGCGTTGAACAGGATGGCCTTCTCTTATGTATCCATACTGTGGGTATTATAAGATTGCAGGCCAAATCACACCTGTAGAGTTGTGGGAAACAAACAAAAAAAAAAGACAGCATGATGCAATGAAAGATCAAAAAAGATCAAAAAAATCACGCTCAGGTGGTGAATCTGTGAAGACGAAAGACACTACACGCCATGGAACATACGGACAATCAAGAACCAGCAAGCGCCGATAAACTTGAATGCCGATAGGAAAGCCACGCTGTACAGAATGGCAGCCATATAAACTGTCGCCCGTGCCGAAGCATTCGCCGAGCCAGGCACGATTTTCTCAAGGCCGGCCGTGCTCAACACGAGCGCAGCAAGTGCAAAGTTGGTGATCATCCACATGACAACCACCACAGTACGCACACCGCGGTAGTAGTCCTGTTGTTTTTCGTCCAGCTGCGCCGCAGTCGGCGCCGACTTCACCTTCACCTCCTTGCGGCTAAAGGTCTGCACCTCCCGTTCATATTGCGAGTTCAAGTCGCCCTCGTCAGGCAGATCCGTCTTGCCCTGGCCGTCCTTGGTGCTGACTGACGGCAGCTTTTCTGCCTTGTCGTCGCCCTTGGTACCCCAGGTAACATCGTGGGTGTTGCAGAAAGCGTAGACGTTGAGGATGTTGGTAAAGGTCGGAGTCAGCAGCAAGTACTGAATCAACGACGTAAACATATGCCACGGGTCGAACATGAGAAGCGAGGCAATCAGCCAGATGCCGTATGTAGACATGACAGAGAGGATTAGCGTGATGAACACTTTGTTTTGGAACAACATCGACGCGGTGAACCCGTTGTTGATGTCTGTTTCGATGGCCTTGACCGAGATGAAGATGGCAGCGAACATTAGGTAGCTATATAGCATTGGCGTTAGTTATTAAGAAGACGAACAAAGAATGACAAAAGAGTCGGCGCGCATTGGAAAGCAAAACACATACACATAAATAAAAGCCCAGAAGATAGCCATGACCATGTAGTAAGGGCCGGATCCAGCAGGCCGATTGCCCATGGAGAGAGTGAAGCAGATGATCAATGACACGCCGTAGATCCACTCGAAAACGACTCCGAGAATCTTGCCAACATTGCCGAGCAAATCGGGGTCAGACAGACTGGAGGTCAGGATCTTGAAGACAAGGAAGAAATTGCCAATGGCGAACCAGGCAAAGATCATGTTGACGGTGTTGAAGGCAAACTCGACAAAGAACATGAGCTTGCGGAGGAAGGAGTGGTCGGAGCGGAAGAACTCGTAGAAATGGGCGATGGCGTAGACGGCAGCAAAGAACGATCCATTCAGCCAGCGACGGCGCTGCAGAATCAGCTCGGACAGGTTGTCTGGCACATCGGTCTCGCCGGTTGCAGACTTGACGTACTGCAAGATCCAGTGGCAGTTCCGCTTGGTCACCAGCTCGAAACACAAGATACGATCCTCGGCCAAGTACATGTTGGCCGTGAAAATGCCGGCGCCAGCACCGTGCAGTTTTTCGCCGGCAAAGTACTTCTCCAGGGGGCCCTGGCCATTTTTGTCGTTCTGCAGGGCCACATAGCGATAGGCTGAGAAGGCACCGGGCAAGACAGAGATAAAGCCAAAGGCCGACTCGAGCGGCTTGTCCAGGATATTGCTCATCTTGTACTCAAAGTTTTGAGCAGCCACCAGCGGGTTGATCAGGTTCCGGCCGCCGGAGCCCAACATGGCCTTGATCTCGCCACATGCGCCGCCGCACATGGGCTCAAGGTCGAACGCCTTCCACAGGTGGTAGATGGAGTTGCCGCCAGGGCGCGTACCGGCATCGATCAGAACGCAAATGTTTGGATCCAAGACGCGGCCAAAGGCCTGGAAAAACCATCGGTGCGAATTGATCTTCTTTTGGTTGGTCTCCTTGAGACAGAACAGCATCTGCACCGGCTGCTGCTTGGGCACCAGCTGCACGACGTTGTTCTTGATCTGCATGCCCACCTGCGTGGTATACTCGTAAATATGTGCCGTCACGTCCTTCCCGTTGACTTGTTGCTTTGCGATGCCTTCCTGGTAAACACCCATACCAGCCAGCAGGGCCCTTGTCCGCGGATTGATCTTGGCACGGCCGTCGCTGACGACGCAGACCACAATCTTCTTCCAGGCGTCCCGGCCCCAGGTCTTGCTCTCGGTGCGCTTGCACATGTATTCGACATTCTTGAAGACGCCAATCATGGTGCGGGCAAACAGAATCTCGTCCTCGTTGTACATGGTGACAACGATAAACAGCTCGGTGTGGCGCGGCTTGCTGAACAGCTTCTGGCGGAGGGTGAAGTTTTCGTCATAGAAATCAGACGGGTCGCAGGTGGCGGCACTGTATCGCATGTGGGTGAACTCGTCTCGCTCGCCGTGGGGGAGCTGATTTAACAGCACAGGAGGAACGGGGCAGTCGAGGACCAAGTTGCCACGGTACAGCAGCACCTGCTTGACAGTCTTCCAGCGCTTGATGCCGCCGGCCTGTTGTTGCATTGGCTGCTGCTGCTGCTGCTGTGCCAGCTGCTGTTCTGGGGTCATTGCGTCGTCGTGGTAGCCGGTGCTAGAGGCACCACCGTATGAAGTCGTTTGGTGAAGGAGAGGCCGGCCATCGTTATCGTACTGTTCAAATCCGCCTTGGCCGTCGTGTTGAGCGGGGTCGTAGGGTTGGTTATAGTATGCGTCGTGATGTTGCTCGGGGTTGAGACCGTAGTCACCCCCATGAGGGCGTGGATCGTAGGCACCGCCGAGGTTTTCTACGGAGTGCTACAAAAAAAATAAGATTAGCAGCTGACCAAGGGAAGACCCCTCCAAAAAGCATTCAAGGAAAAGGGAACCATGAACATACAGCCATTTGCATTTGAAGAGAGTCACCGGGACTGTAGCGGCCGGCACCGACGCCGTGGGGCGCGAGGTTCTGGCCAAGAGGTGTTCGGGAGTGAGGGTTGTCATCCAGCTGGTAGCCATGCTGAAGAGGATTACCCGGCGAGGGTGTGCGGTGGGCTCGAGGGTCCATCGGGTCGTAGTAGTGGGAGTTGTCTAGAAATCGAGGGTTGAAAGCATGAGCAAGACGAGTGAGGACAGCCACAAAGGCGAAGAAGAGAAACAGCCAAATAGAAGAGAAAGCGTCTAGAAAGTGAAGAAGAAGAAAAGGACAGGAAAGCGTCGACAAAAGAGGGTTGTATGGAGTAGTGTGCTGAGAATGTATCTCGTACGCAGAGAAGAGAGAGAAGTGAGAAAGTTTGCTTGGGAGAGGCGGCCTGCGCCACAACAGATATGCAAACAGATCACGGATCGTCGTCTCCTTTACCCGGACAAAAGAATCAATGCAGTGCGGATGTTTGGTTTGGGCATACAAAAAGCAAAGAACAAAGTTTTGCATAAAAGGTCCAGGCTGGGAGATCCGTTGGCAGAATGGCCCCAGCTCCAGTGAAGGACAGGTAGGATAAGGGGAAAGAAAGACGTGAAAAAGATGTCGATGTAGGAAGAAGAGAAGAAAGAGGGAGGAGGGCAGGTAAAAACTATGAAACACGACGCAGACGACCTTGTTCTTGATTGCGACAAGAGACTCAGAACATTGTGATTAGCAAAGGAATATTACATACCTATTCGATTGTAGGCCATGGTTCTCGGATCCCAGGGGGGGTGCTATGTTTGAAGTAGGAGTGTTCTGGTGGGAATATAGAGGGGGGGTTGAAAGGGGGCAAAGAGCTACACAAAGGAGAGAACCATCAATCTGATCTGTGCCTTCTTTATTTCTCCCGTTGGGTTTTGCTCGAGATTTGCCCGCGCACAAAAACGAGCGATGAAGACGAAGACGGGGTTGGGAGTTGTGTGGGTGTGGGTGTAATGCCTCGCATACGAGTACACGAGTACGAGTATGCAGTTGTGAGTGCGCGTGCCTGCGAGAGAGTTTGTGAGTGTGGGCGCGAAAGCAAACGTGCGCTTAAGAAAAAGAAGAGCGCGCCGTTGCGGGAGAAAACGTTGTTAAAGCCACACGAGGGCATGTATGGAGCAAAGGCTGCTCCGTTTAGGGGGGGGGCGAGCAAGGGCTTAAAGGGAGACGGGGAATGCTTTGAGGCTTTGTGCCGCAGAGAAGAACAAAAACAGTTCGAGGCAGCCGACCCTTGGAATGCTTGAGGTCGCACGTCGTATTATTGCTCCGAATTCGTACTCCGTAGTACTTCGTGCGTCGTTAGTACGATGTAGGTCCCCTGATTTAATTTGTGCCCCGTAATTGGGCAGACTTGGCCACTTAAAATTACTCCTTGTTTTTAGCGGATGGATTTCACAGCCCCTATTTTGATTTTTTATCGTAGTCTTGCTGGAGAGAAAGCCTGGCCTCTGTTTAGGCGCTGTAAAACGTCGTATTCTTTGCCTCGTAACCTTAAATTTTTGTCCATGCCGATCAGTTTCCGTCTTGACCGAGTCTGTTCGCGGGTCGTCGCTTTTCGCTGGCTGCAGAGAAAGGGAGGAAGGGGGGGGTAGGCACTAAGAAAGAAAGAAAATAAAAGGGGTGTATTACCTTACTACGGAGCACAAGTACTCGTATCTTGGCGAGGCACAGTGGGATGGGGATGGGGATGGGTGCGTTTCAGGCTTATGGCCGTCGTAGCAGATGACGGCAGCTTAATGGACAAGCGGTCGGCAATGTGCCAGGGTGTGGTTGGAAGGGGTGAGCTGTGGAGAAAAGATGGGTGCAGAGCAGTGAGGGAGTACGGAGTAAGGATATGAGAACTAGGACGCCGGACGTTATGAAGAACGAGGAAGAAAGAAGCAGGTCAAAAGAGAACAAAGGTAGCAAAAGCAGAAGAGGCCGCTGGAAAGTGAGCTTGTCAGGATTGCGTAGTATTTAAGGAAGGAACGCGTGAGGAGGGAGGCTTTGCAACCAGCATGGGAAAGAATGACCGTGATACAAGAATGGAGTATTACGGGGTACAAGCAATATTAGGCACACAGCACCAAAAAGGGAAGCGTTGCGACAAAAGCCGGGAAGGTGCCCTGGACCAATGCACAGCACGGTGGGCCTGTGGGGCATTTCTTGGCCCTTGTCTTCGTTTCAGATAGGAGGCGGTTGGCAAAGAACGAGAGAAGGCGCAGCATAGGGGCTAGCCAACAGTGACGTCGGCTTTAGCTTTTCAGCCTGCGCAGCATCAAAGTACAGAGTCAAATGCGCAGACGTGATTGGGCGGCGAGAAGGCAGGGAGAAAAACTCGAAAAAATCCCCCGTTCTTCGTACACTGAGAGAAGGCTATCGTGAGGTGCTCTCTCGAAAACACTGCTTTCTGGCATGGCTTTCATGCGCAGGCGGGCAAGCAAATGCTTACTCGTGCCAGTGAGACTATTTCATTTAAGCAGGACGGGACAAAGGCGAACGTCCCAAGCCAAGCTTTCGACCAAAGGGCGAGGCAGGCTCAGCCGTCGGCGACTATTTGGGACGTGTGCAGTGCCTGGACTTCAATGGGAATGACCATCGACGACAAATCCCCCACAGTCTTCTCAGTCAAGCATAATTCCGACTGCCAAGACTGCGTACGGAGTAAGCCAGCCGTGGCTGTCTTTCAATGCCTCGCTGCTCCGACAAAAAGACGGAGTAGTCGAAGACGGCTATGTGGACACGCTGAAGCCTTTCCTCCCTTTCGTGTTCAAAAAGTACCCCCCAACTGCCTACAGTGATCAATCATGGAGGTCGTGGACAAACTCCCGCTACCCATCAGACTGTTCCGTGACACGGGTATGGGGCACGCACATCGGCTTATTTGGCCGACCAGATACTTTTGAGCGACAATTTTACGATTGCTGTAGACTGGCTACTCGTATGGTCGTGTGTTCTTGAACCAGTAACCCAAAGTCTTCTCGTTCGTACTCAGACGATGTATCTACAAAGGACGCCTAAAAATAGCAGCAGGCCGCCTACTGCAAAAATTGGCCCCGCTGAATCAGGCAAACACCAAAACTTACACCACAGCTTCGCCTACACAAAGCAAAGACGACGTGGGCACGATTGCACAGCCGCATCGTCCACGACAACTTGTGGCGATTCTCTGTCTTGAACTTGCACTATCCGGTGCGTATTGTACGAATACGAATACATATCCCCCAACACGAAGCTTGATCGGCTAGTCGATCTGCTAGATCTCATGGGCTATCGAAGCAACCAGTCTGCCGACTAATAAACTCGTATTTTGTTGAAAGTAAGACTGAGCTTTACGAATGGTATCGGTGGCCAAGGCATCGAGTCTATGCTTTGTCGGTTGTCAATATATTTTCTGTCGCACACACCAATGTCGATTTGTTTGGTTGGTTGAGTGCCTAGCCTGGCACGCTTTCACTGTAATATTACGGAGTACGGAGCACTCGGTCGCTAAAATCGTACGTTCGGGGCACGCTGTACAATGCCCTAACTGCCTGGCCGCTTTTCAGTGCGCTAATCTGATGTCACAAGTTCAGCAATGGTCGTAGCTCCGTCATCGGGGCGCAAAAAGGCGGGAGGTGAAAAAAGGTCAAAAAAGTTAAAAAAAAAAGTAAAAAAAAAAAAAAAAAAACCTCAGCCGGTCGCGACACAGGTCTAAAGACATACACTACCAAGTTTGTCATATGCAGATGAGGTTACAAAGAGAGCCAATCGGCCGTTCCATTCTCTAGTTATTTGTTGCGCAGTTTCCCAAGGCTTCCCACTGCCACGAGGCTTGTCTGCCTCTGTTGACTCAGAAAGGCGGCGACCAAAGGAAAGGAGCCGAGGGAGCGACCCCCCAAAAGGCTGGCAAGGCTGCGCCGCTCGCACGATGGCTGTGGAGTCGTTTGTGATTCGCACGCCGGCGTCGTCGGCCAACATCGGCCCCGGCTTTGACGTCATCGGCCTGGCTCTGTCTCTGTATCTGGAGCTGCACGTCACCATCGACCGGTCCAAGGCGACGTCGGCCGAGCCGCTCAACTGCCGCATCACGTATGAGGGCGACGGCGCCGGCGACGTGCCGCTGGACCCGGACGCCAACCTGGTCACGCGCGTGGCTCTCTATGTGCTGCGCTGCCACAACCAGCGCAGCTTCCCGGCCGAGACCCACGTCCACATCAAGAATCCGATCCCGCTGGGCCGCGGCCTGGGCTCGTCCGGCGCCGCCGTCGTCGCCGGCGTCATGCTGGGCAAGGAGTGCGGCCGTCTCGACCACCTGACGCCGAACCGGCTCTTCGACTTTTGCCTCATGATCGGTGGGTTTTGCCGTCTGCTTTTCTTCCTCCGCTGTGTCCCACCCTTCTCCGCTTTGTCCCTCCCTGTTGACCCCCCCCCCCCCCCAGAACGCCATCCGGACAACGTCGGCGCTGCGCTCTTTGGCGGCTTTGTCGGCACCTACCTGAACCCCCTCAAGCCCGAAGACGTCGCCCGCAAGGAGATTCCCCTGAGCGAAGTGCTGCCAGCACCAGCCGGCGGCGCCGACACCGGCATCCGGCCGCCAGAGCCGCCTTTTGGCATCGGCCACCACATCAAGTTTCCCTGGTCACCTACCATCAAGGCCGTTGCTATCATTCCAGATTTCGAGGTGGCTACAGCCAAGGCCCGCGAGGTGTTGCCTGCCGTCTATCCCAGAGCAGATGTTGTACGTCATTATTTTCACTTTTCTTTTTTTTTTTTTTGTTCACCGCAATCCTCCTGCTGTTTCCCCGCCTGCCTCCTGTTCGTCCGTCTTCTTCCCGCTAAACAACAACGCAGACTTTCAACCTGCAGCGCATTGCCCTGCTGCCGGTCGCTCTTGGCCAGTCGCCGCCCGACCCCGATCTCATCTACCTGGCCATGCAGGACAAGCTGCACCAGCCGTACAGGCAGACGCTGATTCCGGGCCTGACCGAAATTGTCGAGTCCATGACGCCCGCCTCTCAACCGGGCCTGCTGGGCGTGTGTCTGTCGGGCGCCGGGCCGACCATCCTGGCACTGGCCACAGACCATTTTGACGAGATTGCCAACAACATCATTGCCCGCTTCACCCGGCAGGGCATCACTTGCACCTGGCGGCTGCTGGAGCCGGCCGACGGCACACAAACCATCCGGGAGGCACCCGCACCGCCATTATGACCGCCCCAGTCTCGGTTTCCGTGTCCGGAGGATGAAACAACAAACAAATGGGGGACAGCGACAAGACGCTGCAAGCTAGGAATGAACTGGATCGTGTTGATCAGAAATCAGAAATAAAAAAAAGAAAAAAAATTACCGCGTAAAGCTAATTGCGACCAAAACAATCGCAGACTATGTATTGTTTAAGGGAAAGGGTATTAATGAGTAATACGACGTACATAGGACAGACACAAGAAACAAACTACGTTCTTATAGCAGCAGTGTTTTGGGGGTTTTCAGCCTTCGGCGGGTGGCATTTTCTCTGCGCCACACGGGGCAAGATCTCATGGTCACGCCAGATCACGTCAGAGCGATCTTGCGCGGAATTTGTTAGATTTGGGCAACAGGCGCGTCAGGCTGGCGTGCTGGACCGCAAGTCCAGCAAGCTGGCATCACAGTTCGAGTCTCGAGACGAAGGGTTGCTTTTCGCATCGGGGGCAGCAGTGTGGTCAAGCAGTGGCCGCCAAAAACAAAAGCCTTGTTCGTCTGCACCCGGCCGTGGTTCAGACGGCCGAGAATAAAGCCTAGCATCATTTCTCTGCCAAGTTTCGACCATACTGATTTACAGCGCCGGTTTTTTTTTTTTTTTGGGGGCCTCCCCAAGCAAAGGCTCTGGCGGTCGGGTAGCCGCGCGGCACACCTTCAAGACATTGGCGTGCCAAGGCAGGTATTCTACGAAGCACGAGGAGATGAAGAAGAGGCTGCACGTCATCGCCTGCTGATCTCAGAAGGCTCCTGGTTGATAGCCATTATCGACGACCAGTTGCAACGTAAGGGTGTCATTTTCCATGAGAACACCGCCATTGCGTCACTGTAAGAGATTTGTCCAATGACAAGAGCCATTTGTCCTGAAAGAATCTTTGTTTCTAAAAGAAGAAAAAAAAAACATATGGATATGGATATTACCCGTCAAGAACACTGGGTTCGTTGTTGGCCAAGTGAACCCCAGCCTTCGATGAAGGATATTGTCCAATCAGAAGCGATTTCGGCCGCTGCCGTCCTGTGCTTTTCTAGCCTTTTCGATCATGCCATCGGGAACGACTAGTGGAGCCATGTGGACTCAGCAGCTGCCCATTATCGACCCACTGGCCAGACACTGGCAAACCCACAGATTCTGAGCCTATCCTTAGCACTCTTTTACCTACCTGGCTTGCTTACAGTCTCGCGTTTTCCATCTCGAATCGCATGATCTGTTATGCGGTGATAATTTGTGTGGCCTTTTTTTCCCCTGCCTTTCCCCCGCGACATTCTCTGGTGGTTTCTCTGCCTTTCCTTTGTCGTTTTCGCGCCTTTGTTGACTGGACAGCCACCAATCATGCCAAATTGCATGTTGTTACCAGCGGATAGCCACAAAACCATAGGACAGAACCGGGTCCCAGACTCAAATGGCCCTGTCGGTTTGGAGAGACATCTGCCCATCATGGCATTCATCATGGCATCCATCGGGCGCAGAAGGAAGCTAGGATCCATATTTCGTCGTCGGGCGAAAATGACACCGCAAGCCAAGCGGCCCTTCTCTCTTCTCGCGAGTGCTGAGGAGATCTGTATAAAGAGGCTCTGTGTTTCCCCTTCAACTCGCCACTTCCTTACAGTATATTACCACCACATCAATTGATATCATTCTTAATATCACCACCCTTATTGCTGCACCACCATTACAACCGACCAAACATCTACTGCAAACCATCTGCTACTTTGAGGATCTAGTCCTTTGATCTTACTTCAACTCACCTCATATATCCATACACTCCAATACAATTTCTGTACGACAGAAACTATGGCTCCCGTCATTGCTCGAGCTGCCGTGCGTGCTGCTGGCCAGCGCCAGTTTTCCGTCATGCGGTCGATGCGCAGTTTTGCCCGGTCCTTTGAGCCGCATGTCTTCCAGCGGCTGCCAGTCACCTCTTCACCTGCACCTCCCGACTATGCTCGCCTGGCCAAGCGGGTTGGCGGCAATGTTGTTGTGTACGTTTCCCCTTTTCTCTCATCAGCCTCACTTTTCCCTATTCTCTTTCTCCCAAATGTGCCCATATTCTAACAATGCCAACAGCTACTTCCCCACACTCTCTCTGCTCCTAGGCTGGCCCTATCTCGCCAAGAAGGGTCTTGACGGCCACATCATCTGATCTATGGGCAGAAATACTGCACATAGCACAAACACCGATGTTTAATATTTTTTGTCTGTTTTATTATGGCGTTTTTGGATTGGCTTAAGCAGGAAACATTGGGAATTTTGTGCATACAGCGTTCTTGGATTATGCTCGCTTAGATGAGTTGGTTACGGCTTTGTTGTGACAAGCCAGTGCTTCTTAGAGAGTCTGCTACAATAGAGAAGATAGACCGAAGCGTGAGGCCGGCATGTACTGACTGGGAAATGCTTTGAGTCTTGAAGTAAAATGCAACAAAATAAAACATAATTGCTAAGAACACGGGTTGAAAACTGAAATATATTGAAATCTACGTACAGTACCTCTAGTGCAATTTCAATGCTCCGGCGTATTCAGTTCACTGAGATGCTTCTGTGAAGCAGCGAAGTTTCCTGATCATTTTGCTTAGTCATCTCCATGGTCTCGAGAAAATACACTATGCCCAATATGTACTAGATCTGATATCTCAACGCTTCTTTGCCCCTGGCAGTTGGCGGATTTTGCTCTGCTGGCGGCGCGTTCAAACCGTGTTTTTCGACTGCTCAGTCCTTCAGCAAAAAAAGGGACAAAAAAAAAAGGAAGAGACGCAACGCGGCAGACGACAGTACCTTGACTCTCTCGACGACCACGCGCAGTACAGGGACGCAGGCGTTTTCTTTTTGCTGGCCTTTTTCGTGTTTTGCATAGCGTAGCCGTGATACGGGGAGCTTTTCCGTTCTGTGCACATCGTCGTCCATTTCTGCATTCTGTCCTCTTTTCGTCTTGTCCCTTTCCCTCTTGTGTGTGCGTGCGTGGGAGGGGAAACCATGCGCTGTGGCTTATCTTCTGCACGTAGGCAGTGTGGTTTTTCGACAGCTGAGCTTGACTCGGCACCGACATCATAAGAAGAGAAGCGGATCAATGAGAAGTTGAGGCCTCGACAGTGTGACGACGAGCAACTGGTCTATCTGATTCGGCGACGACTAGGGACGGTTCCTGGTGTGTTTAGCCAACACCGCACACACCGTACCGACACCGAAAACCTTCCACTTCTTTTCTCGACGCCTTGCACACACACGCACATACAAAGATGGCAGACAGCTTGCACAACATTCCCATGGTGATCGACAACGGGTCGGGCACGATCCGGGCGGGCTTTGCGGGCGAGGATCTGCCCAAGTGCTACTTCCCGTCGTTTGTGGGGCGGCCGAAGCACCCGCGGGTGCTGGCGGGGGCGCTGGAGGGCGACTGGTTTGTCGGGCCGCGGGCGGCGACGGAGCTGCGGGGCCTGCTCAAGATCAGCTATCCGCTGGAGCACGGGATCGTGACGGACTGGGACGACATGGAGAAGATCTGGGCGTACATCTACGACGAGGGGCTCAAGGCGCTGAGCGAGGAGCACCCGGTGCTGCTGACGGAGCCGCCGCTGAATCCGCGCAGCAACCGCGACACGGCAGCGCAGATTCTGTTTGAGACGTTCAACGTGCCGGCGCTGTACACGTCGATCCAGGCGGTGCTGTCGCTGTATGCCAGCGGCCGCACCACCGGCATTGTGCTGGACGCCGGCGACGGCGTCAGCCACGCCGTGCCCGTCTACGAGGGCTTTGCCATTGCCAACTCCATCCAGCGCATCGACGTCGCCGGCCGCGACGTCACCGAGCACCTGCAGACCCTGCTGCGCAAGAGCGGCTACGTCTTCCACACCAGTGCCGAGAAGGAGGTTGTGCGCCACATCAAGGAGGCCACCAGCTACATCGCCGTCGACCCCAAGAAGGAGGAGAAGGACTTTATGACCTCCAAGGCCGACGCCAAAAAGGCCGCCGAGTTCGTCCTGCCTGACGGCAACAAGTTGCGGGTAAGTCGCTGGCCTTGTGTCCTTGTGTTTCCTAGTGGCCTTTTTTGCGTCTTCTTGTGTCCTGTGTCCTCTTGTGTTCTGTGTCCTCTTGTGTCTTGTGTCCTCTTTCCCCCCCACGCCTGCGTCTTGGTCGCTAACCGGTCCAGATCGGCCCTGAGCGGTTCCGAGCACCAGAGATCCTGTTTGACCCCGAGATCATCGGCCTCGAGTACCCCGGCGTGCACCAGATGGTGGTCGATGCCATTGTGCGCACCGACCTGGACCTGCGCAAGGCGCTGTACGCCAACATTGTGCTGTCGGGCGGCACCACGCTGACGAAAGGCTTCGGCGACCGGCTGCTGCACGAGATCCGCAAAATCGCAGTCAAGGACATGCGCATCAAGATCTTTGCACCGCCAGAACGCAAGTACACAACGTGGATTGGCGGCAGCATCCTGGCGGGTCTGAGCACGTTCCGGAAGGTGAGTTGCTGGAGAGGAAGGCAGACGGGAGGCAGGGTGGTGTAGGGTGAGAGCGAGAGGGCCGGAAGAAAGAGAGAGGCGAAGTAGCCAAAAGGGAGAAGCGAAAAGGGGCCAGAGAGAGAAGAGAGAGAAATGAGGAATCGAGGCTAACTTCCTAGATGTGGGTGAGCATTGACGACTGGCATGAGAACCCGGACATCATCCACACAAAGTTTACGTGAGAGGGAGCTCAAGACGACGATCAACGAACGGCCAAGAAGCAAAACGAAGCCCGACCGACGTGTGACAAAACACCGACCAATAAACATAGGCGTGGCGTGAGGAACATGCCTAGGCCAACGATGGGCAAATTGGGGCCAGAGAAAAGCAAGAAGAGAAGATGCCGCTATTGGTAGAAGTTGCTGTTTTTCTGCAAGAAAGGAGGCTTCTGTCTCTGTTGTTGCTTTTCCTGTTTGATCTGGCGGTGGCGGCGGCGGGACGCATGCTGTCCTTTTGTCAAAAAAAAAAAAAAAAAAAAAAGGCCTTGGCCCCTTTGAGCTGTGGAAGAAGAAGAGACAAAATGATACCCTTTTTGGATGAACAAACGGGGAGGCAGGAGACAGAAAGGAAGCTGGCGGGAAAGACCCAGAACAGAACATGATGCTCTTTAGTTGCCGATATTTGTGTTATTATTTGTTCTGTGTTTTAGAAGCATGCATTCAAACTAGCGATTTGAAAAGACAAAGTGAACTCTTATTCTTTTTGACGATCAAAGAATTGCTGTGCCTTGGTGTCAAGTGAAAAATATAATTATTTGGGCTGCAATAGAACCCGCTGCAATGAGATGATATATACAGATATTATTAATATGATGCAAAAAATTAAACACCCTAACCAAATGAAAAGAGAAAAAAGACGCCTTGTGCCCGATGCCCCCATGTTGTCCTTTTTGACTTTTCCCTTTCCCTGGAGTCATGCCAGCCAGGAATGCTTTTGCGTTTTGGGTATATATAGAAGTACAAATAAAAATTTCAAAGTCCTGAATGCTTTTCCCACCAAACGAAAACGGAGCAAAAAAGTAAAAGTGTCGTCGTGACTGTCGTATCTGCCGGCAGATGTCTCATGTGTAGATATAAGTGTTTGCCGGATTTCCGCTACACTCGCAGGCTTGGAAGGCTGCTGTGTTTTGGTTTTTTTTTTGTTGTTTTTGTTTATGAAGCTTCTCGCTTCTTAGTGGCGGTGCAGACGGCCCCAGAAGCCGCTGCGGTTGCTGCCGCTGCTGCTGGTGGAGGCCGAGCTGGCATCGCTGCCCTTGCGCTCGGCCTTGCCGCCAGACGACTTCTTGAGCGAAGAGACGTTGCCGGCGCCGCCGCGGCCGACGTGGCCGTGCTGCTCGGCCTTGGCGGCGGCTGCTGCAAAGCGGAACTCGTCGTCGAGCGAGAGCTCGCGGCGCTCAGACAGCGGGTGGGCGTTGCCGGCGCCGCCACGGCCGGAGTAGAAGCGAGTGCTGGGGTGTGCCGATGTCGATGCGCTGCTGGTGGCAGAGCTGATCTTGTTCAGAGACGTCGAGGGCACGCCGCTCGCCGGAGTGGTGGCCGGAGCCCGGAAGGTGTTGCCCAGGCCGCCGCGGCCAGAGTGCGTAAAGGCGTTCTGGGGCACGGTCGGGTGCGGCTCAGTGATGGTGTAAGACATTTTGGTTGAGGAGTTGGAAGAGTTGAGTTAAGGTAGAATTTGGTGAAGAGAGAGGTTGTTGAGTGAGAAAATCAAAAGTTTTCTAGTTTTTTGTTGTTTGTTGTAGAAAGAGATCTCAACTGAGAGTGCGTGGCAAAAGAAAATAATACAGATAGTCTGAGAACTGTCTCGGACAAGATATGATGATTAAATGTTCTTCTGTGTGATGATGAAAACAAAAAACTAATTTTGCTTCAAAAACGAAAGACGGCGCCCGTCATTATATATCCCAAAATCAAATACGATAGAACGGAGTCAGAGAGAAAGTCTCCCTCTTTTTTTCTCCACAAATGCCCCATGCCCATCCTCGACGGCATCGTCAAAGACGGGCGAAACACGCAATGTGATCGCGCGAAAGGGGTTTTGCTGTGCGCAAACAGCCAACGGCCGGGCCAAAAAAAAAAAGGCAATAGAATAAAAAAGAACAATAAAAAAAAATTCCAACGGGGCGGCTGCAAAAATGGAAATGGGTAAGCTAAGCCCTGGCAAATTTTTCGTTTTCTGTTAGTCAAATGTACCTGTGACCTGCGACCTGTGACAAAAAGCGGCGGCGCGTGACTGCGGAGGCCAGGCGCCTGGGCAACGAAGCTCCAAGCAAAGCTGAAAGGGCGGGCGAGATGGGCGCTGTGGCGCGCTGCGGCCGCGCTGAGGCGCCCCCTGCGGCGGCTGCCAGCAGTGGGTGTGTCGCTGCGCTTTCCCGCGGCTCAACAGCAGGGCGGCAGAGGAGGGGCGAACATTGGTGTTACAAAGCACTTACAGCCCGAGGCCGCAGAAGTACCGGGTACAGAGGCCCAGGCAGTGACGGCATTACTTATTAGCATACTGTTACGCAATGGTGACGGGCTTAGCGCATCACGAGGCCGTCGAACCTGGCCGTTTCTCGGTTTCTAGTACCTAATTTTTAGTCAAGGATTTCGGTGGGGCGGCCATACAGGTCACAAAGGTCAAAACGCTGTAATGCCGTGCTGGCGCTCGCTCTTTGTGAGCCTCTGTCGCCATGTCACGCGGGGCAGTCCTCTCGTTCCAGCCGCTGGCCGTCCAGCTTGCGCCTGCGGCCACCGCCGTTTTCCTCGCCTATGCTCCAACCTTATGATGCAAAAACTCGTTGCTGTGGTGTTTGGTGCTCTTTTCCGTTTGTGTGCTCTTCTTCGTGCTTTGTCGTGCTCGTATTGAGCAACGTACGTCGTACTACTCCTGCATGCTCGTACTTTATTTTTGCAGTGGACTTCACTGCACTCGTATGACTACTTGTAGCATGTTATGGATATACTCCGTAGTGATGCTTTTTATTGCTCTGTACTTAAAGTACCTGGCAGTCCTTTTGTTTTTACATAATCCGATCGCGATGTGACTAATTTTTTGGCAGCATTCCTCATTATTGTGTGTTTTCTCCATAATACTGCGTCGTGCCATCCTTTGTCCTCGTATGTTCGACTTTGCCTGACCAAAAGGAGCTGTACTTTGTACGAGGTCACTCCCGTACATGGCTTCCCAGTCCGCCCGGCGGACTGGAAGGACTAAATGGCCAAATGACCAGAAAGCGAGCTGCTCAAAACCGAACACCGACAAAAAACAAAAAATGTGATCACGATGTGCGGACTGGCCACGTCATTTCATCCGTTGTCTGTCAGGCTCAGTGAAAAGGGAAAAAAAGATCGTGAACTCGGCACAAAGAAGAGTAAGAGTGTCAAGCCAGGGCTAAGGCCCTGTAGAGGAAGAAAAAAAAAATCAAATAGTCAAAAAAGCTAGTCTACGCTGAACCTTTTTTTTATGGAGCTTTACTCCGTTTCCATGCAGCCAGTTTTCTCCGTCACATGCGCCAAACAATTGGGTTTTTCTATTTTTACCTAGATGAAATTTTCATTTTCTGGGGAAATGCCAGGGGGCTAAAAGCTTTGCGTGCGAGTGTGACTCTTCTCATCTGCCCGCGGCGCGTCAGCACAAAAGAGGCAAGAATTTGAAAAGTGAAAGAAGAGGCAGACTTGCGGGCTGGGAAGTCCCGAGGGCCGAAACTCGGCCGTTGGTCACGATGCCTCTTTTTCTTCATTTTGACACATCCTTTTGCATCTTTGCTCGGTCTGTCGGCCTGGGGCTTCTTTGGGACTCGTGATGTCTTTTTCCCAATTCCCCAATTTCCCCTTTTTTCCGCTTTTGTCAGCTTCTTCCCCCTGTTTTGCCTTCTCTGGCATTCCATTGGAGCATTGTGTGCGAGCCAGCCCTGGTCAGAAGGCCCGTCAGCTCTCAGTTCGTAGAAAGGAATGCGCCAAACGGACATCTGCCTTTTTGGTTGGCCTCTGGTTCTCCTGGCATGAAGAGACCGTCCCAACCAGTAATACCGAAAGGGGCTCCAACGTGCGCGATCACGTGTAGATCGACTGGTTGTAATATCCTTACACCGCATAAACGAAATCCCTCTCCACGAACAAATGCTAACCAACAATGCGGATGCCATTCTCCGGTCTGGCCCAGGAAAAAAAGACTGACTGACTCTTCTGTACCAGGGCTTTTCCACGTGAAAATGTGGCCTTGATGCTCTGAAGTTACGAGTATGTGTTCACTCGTCTTCAGCTTTACCTCGCCGTTTGCACCGACTCTTTTGCTGTCCATTTCAGTCTCTAACTTAAGATAGACGCCGTAAATATCTCCCATAGGCTGTGCTTATAGATATAATCAACACCAAAACAAAACCTCACACTTCGCCATTGCCTTCTCCGTGGCGAGCCGTCTAATGATATAAAATTGGCAGATTGGCAAATTGATCTTGAAGAAATATTACTAAACTGGCGATTACATGCTTCCAACTGTCGATCCAAGTAAACGTGTTGAGAGAAAAGCAAAAATACAGAAAAGGCACAGGAAGAAAAGAAATCCAAAAAAACAACCCGTTGGGCCATGTAAACGGGTTACGAGAAAAGCAAAAATATATAAAAGAAAACACGCACACAAAAACAACAACAATCTGTTGAAACAACTCGTAAACGCGCTCAGAAAAGTCACAGCAAAGAACACACACACACACACACACACACACACACACACACACACGCAAAAAACAATCTGCGGCACCAGAACCATAATAGCAATATAAACATAACAATCTTCTCCATCGACCAGTTGTAAACGTCAGTCCCGCCAAATCATATTGGAGCTCTTTTTTCCAACTTTCAAACGGTAGTGTGGCGAACGCCGTCCCAGCCAAAGGAGGGCTGCTCGGCTCGTGTCCCATGTCCTGGAGGCTCTGACGCGGTAGCATTACACTGACCTCCTCCTTTTCCTGCTTCTGAACGCGGAGGACTCATACGTTGTTGGCCACTCGCGTTTCTTTGCTGTCTCAGTCACCAGTTGTTCCTTATGTCCCTCCCGGATCGTGTTCAACGCCTCCTGGATGCTCTTTAGGCGAGCACCTACCCCCCAGTCCAGAATACTTCTGATATGCCTTCGAAAGCCATTGAATTCTTTGGGCCGTGATAAAGCAAAGTCATTCACTTGCTGGAGACAGTAGCGTGGCTTGTCGATTTCTTTCCAGGAAACATAGAGGTAAGCCAGGTTGTTGTTCACAGCGAGACTGTAAACGACTCTATCAACTGCCTCTGGTTGAACAGGCTGTTTCAGGTTGTCGTCACTTTCGGACTTCTTTTGAAATTTGTAAAGAGTGGCGTTTAGTCGCTCAACGGCATTCAAACACGCCGCCGTCCCACCGGCGCATTGGATTTCGGCAACCTCCAATTTGCCATGGGTGCCCCCCGCGGCTTTAAACTCCACGACAAAAAAAGGAAGCTGCATGCCGTGAGATGTGGCTCTTGCATACTCACGGACTCCGTTGTGTTTCTGCGCTATTAGCTGTGCCTGAGTAAGTGCCTCATCAGGATATTCCGAGTATCCGTATAACAGGTCAGGCTTTGGTCGACTGACCCTAAATTTAGTGTCGGGATTCGAAGGTACGAGATGCAACCCCATAAGCGTATCCGAGCAGCTCTTCAGACCGGATGCCTTATACGCGGGGTCGGACAAGAGATCGGGAAATGCGAAACGGCGAAAAAAAGCCACCACCTCGTTCTCATCGCACCCTCTTTGGGCAAGAAGGCCCAGCCGATACATGGCCTCCTCCATCTCCTCTTCAGTGAGGTCTGACGAGGGCCCCTCGGCGTGTAACGTGGCCTTCACATGGCTAGCGACAAAGGCTGGTAGTGGCTCATCCGGAGATCTAATGTAAACGCCGTTGCCGGCCAGGTTTTCTTCCCGGTAATTTGGCCGTGTGACACCCGTGGTGCGTGAGCCGTTTGCGGCGGACTTACGGCTCGGACGCTTCGCCGAGCTCAGAAGAAGCCTCAGCTGATTCATGGCCTCCTTCGTCTCCTTTTCGGTGGGTTCTGGCGAAAGCCGCTCGGTGTTGCGCAAGGCCTCGAGATGGCTAGCGACAAAGGCTGGAAGTGGCGCATTCGGATGCCTTGTACGAATCCCGTTGAGGGCCAGGACTTCCCGATACGTTCGCTGTCTGACATTCGCGGTGCGCGGAGAAGCAGAACCCGACGGGGCCGTGGAGCCGCCAGCGGCGGACTCAGGGCCCGAACGCGTCGCCGAGCTCGAGCGTGGCCCCGATACTGGCACAGGAGGCGTCGCAAAGCTGACGCGCTTTCTTTGCCGACGCACTCGTTGTCTGACGTTTGCGGCGGGCGAAGATTCAGAACCCGACGGGGCCGTGGAGCCGCCAGCGGCGGACTCAGGGCCCGAACGCTTCGCCGAGCTCGAGCGAAGCCGCCGCGACCATGGCAGAGAAGGCACCACCGAGCCGTCTGCATCTTCTTCGCCTTTCATCGCCGGCCCAAGCTTTGGTCCTGACCCTGCAGGGTACCCTGCAGCTGAAAGGGTCGTGGTGGGGGGGGGGGCGATAAAGGCAGCTGTCTGACTAGAAGCGCTTCCTTGGCTCCGGCCCAACCGACTTCAACCAGCCGGACACAAAAGTCGTTGAGGGACGCAGCAGCTCGATAGAGTCCGCGAATATGGACAAGTCGACAAGCCGACAAGTCCGGCCGCGTCGACGGTTCGGCCACCGGCTACTCGTGTGGCCCCTGCATGAAAACCTTTTCGATTCTGTTAGCCTCTGAGCTGCCCACCTGCTGCATTATAGAGCTTCTTCCTCATTCCTCCGTGGTTGCCTTGAAGGCCCTACCCCACGGAGAGAAACAGCACCTCTGCTGCACCCACAACCCATGGCACTCAAAATTCCGTACCTTGCGATTTCCGTCCGGCTGTGCCCAGTGCGCTTTCTTTGCGCGTGGGAAATCGTCACCAGCCACTGCAGATGCCAGCCAGGTTCTCTCTCGAAGGAGAGGGGGGAAGGCTCCGCGTCTTCAACGAGCAGACCTTGGCCCTGTGGAGGCGGCAGATTGCTCTTCTGACAAGCCTCAAGGCCCTGTACCAAACAGATCAGTAGCCATAAACCAGAAGCATAACCAGAGGCAGAGGCAGCAGAATGCCAGTTGAGGCTGGTGAAAAAAGCATTACCTTCTTGCGGACTCGGGGCGGCCATCTGCCCCTTTATAGCAGAAGCTCTGCATGGCGAGCCTTGCCCACGCGCCCACTCATCCATCGCGCTGCTGTCTGGGACGACTGCGAGTTTCATCGCAGGCAGAAGGGCCATTCCGTCTGGCTGAGGGGGGGGGGGGGGGGGGGAAGCGCTCTGGTCGGTTTTGAGGTCGGGCAGGTTAAGGTTTATTTTCGACTACCCGATGTGAAAAATATGTCAACGATATTGCATATTAATACAACAGGCAGGAGCAAGTGGGGTGAATGATTGGCTGAGAACAGCCAGCTCATGACGCAGCCGTGGCTGTGTTTCCTGCCGCCCAATACCAGGCCAAACATTACTACGTACTAATACTGAACAAACCTCTGCAAATATGGATAGCCGCCCTTATTGAAACGAGTCTGGAGATCACGAGGGGGCCTGGACAATAAAATTTACCTGCATCGTCTTTGGCAAGCGGGTAGTTGCCTATTGGGGGCCCCAGGCTGGCAATGGGCCCCTTCGTAGGCGGCAGCCGCCGAAGAGCCTGGTGTTTTTGTCTGCGACGTGACGTGTTTTTTTGTCCGTCTTGGTCACTAGTCATAGTGTTAGCCATCGCCCCAAAGCTAAAACAAATCCACATCGCATTTCGGGCTCTAACTAACGCCTTTGATGGCAACCTTTAAAACAATCCGAGGGATGTGTATCCATATATATACGTATGGCCACGCAGCATTTTCAGAACTGGGTAGGATTCACCATTGCCACAACCGATTAGCTTTAATTGTGTTCGCTTTGAAAAGGGCTACTTAGTGGTGCAAATTTTAAGTACTTTTTTTACTCTTTTATGACATCAGAACTCGAGAATGGGGAAAGAAGTCATATTTTCTTGTGTGGAAAGGGAAACTTTGGTGTTATTACAAAACTCGCCGTATCAATTAAAACTTTTACAGTTCTTCAGTCCTCTCGTACTCGCTTTACTGCCCTGTCCAGTCCACCACAAAAACCTGCTCGTCCATCCGTCTCTTTCGCTTCCATCGTTGTCCCTCCTCTTGATCTCCCACTATTACTTATTCCCCAATAGCTCCATCACGCATCGTTCCTCTTAAATGATGATTGCTCACTTTTGCTTTCTCTCTTTCTCTTTTTCTGCTCTCTTCATAGAGTGGAGGGAAATGGATGCGTGGTAAGACGGCGCAAAAAAAAAAAAAAAGGCAGACAGGAGCAGCAAAACATTACAATATAGTATGATTCAAAGATTCGCAAAAGAGAAAAAAGTCGTTCCACGTATATTATTTGACGCTGTGTTCTTTTCCGTCGAAATGTCGTAAAGATTCGTCAGCCTGTGGGAGTTGCCGCGCGCTGTCGGGGGGCACGGCAAGAACGTCCAAACAGGTGTAAGGGGAGAATTGAAAAAGAACAAAACCAAAGAAGCAGAAGACGCCCTGTAGCCCTTCCTCTGCCGTGGCCTCAACCATGAGATCTCCCATGTCGAAAAATTCATGTCAAATCACTGCCATATCTGCTCTCGCGCTGCATCTCCCGTCCGCGGAATAGACCACAGACCATAGACTGCCTTGGCTGAGGCACAAGCTCCTCCCGTGCCGGCATCTGTCTTAGAATGCATCGGTGTCCTGGGAAGCCACTGTCCCAAAGGTATCTGAGGCTGCTGTTAGCCACCGTCCAAGCGCCTGTGTGTGGTTTGGCTAATGCATGCCTATCTCTCCTATCTCTCCCGGACTGACTCACCTCTCTTCCGTCTGCGAGGCTCGCTTCCTGGCTCGTCTTCGTTGTAGCTGCGGTTGCTCCTGTCGCTCTTCGGCGTCATCGCCCGGGGCCCGCTCGGGTGCCGTCTCGGCGCCGTCAACGCCCCGCTGAGATTGCGGTTTTCCAGTCTCGGGCTGCCCGTGTAGCTGGTCGGCACATGTGTCGCCGTTCCATAGCCGCTCTCCACGCTGTGGTACGGCAGGGGGCTTGTCTTGGCCACCGTCGTCGCCGCTGCCTTGCCCAGCCGCTCCCGCTCATCCAGCGGCTCCTTGGGCGGCCGAGGCGGGCCTGTAAGGTTGTTGCCCTGCACACTGACCTGTGCACTGCCCTGCGCACTGCCTCCGCCCCGGCCAGACTCATGGTCCCAGAACTGTTGCTGTGCTCCATGTGCCGCCGCAGTGGCTGCTACGGCCGCTGCCGCTGCCGCTGCCGCTGCCGCTGCCGACGAGCTCGCTCCGTTCCCCGGCGTGCCGTTGCTGCCGCCACTGTACCGATGCGGATGGTGGTGGTCTGGGAAGCGATGCAGCGACGTGGCCGATCCCGCCCAGTCTGCCGACTGCGGGCTCATTGGCGGCTCAAAGTCCTCTCCCTCATACTCGAGTGCTTTCGCAGGCTGCCGCGAGATCGGCTTCGGCTGCTGCAGATTCAGCGAAATCCGCTTCGACCGATGCACGGGATCTTCCGGCGTCAAATACGTCAACGGATTCGCTGCCGCCGCTGGGTCGCCGTGGTGCAGTTGGAATTCTTGCTCGCTGTGCTGTCCTTTCTGTCCCTGCTGCCCGGCCTGCCCTGCCGAAGTCAAGTAGTATTCGCCGTGCAGGTCCGCCTCGGAAAACCCAGAGTGCAGCTTGTCGTCGCCGTTGGGATCCGTGCTTGGATACGGCTCGTAGTTGCCCATGTCCGACCCGGAGCGCGAGAGGCCGCCACTGCGCGAGTTCAGGTCGTCGTGGTCTTTCTTGGAGTCGCGGCTGCTGCGGAACACACGTTGCACGCTGGACGTTGTTGTTTCAGACCACCGCGATATTTTCGGCAGCCAGTTGGACGATCCGCTCGATTTGTGCTTCTTTGCTTTGTCAGTGCGTGGCGTGTTTTCGCTGCTTTGTGGCGTCTGCTGCTGCTGCTGCTGTTGCATCTGCATCTGCAGCTGCGGTTGCTGTGCCTGTGTGCCGGCGTATTGGTGCTGCAGCGGCGGCGTCGCGGGCACTGCAGATGTCATTTCCGGCAGCGACGCTGGGCTGCCATAGAGCCTGTGGCCCGATACCGTGCCCCGGAGATCGTGGGTGTTAGCCATGCGCGTGGCAGCAGAAACACCAACACCAGCACCAGCACCAGCAACGCCACCGTGGAGCGACTGGTGCTGGCTGTAGCTCAGCTCGTCCTCGTTCGCCTCCGGGACGGTGCTGATGCGGTTGTCGGAAAACTTCCGCTCGTAGCCGCCACCGGCCTTGATCGACGACCCCGGCTGGCCGCCGCGCGACGTCACCGAGAGGAGTCCCGACTGGCTTGCGTGGCTAGCCGTTGACGTCCCCGCATGGCCCTCGGGCTCATAGCCGCGGTCCTGCTCGTACGGCATCTGAGACTCGATCATGCCGTCGTAGGGAGAAGGCTCGTGGCCGCTGGCGCTGCCGCTGACCACTCCATGCGCAGCTGCCGGCATCCTGTTTGTTTGCGATTTCAGCACGTCCACCTGCGTCAACAGCTGGTTCAGCATGTCCTCGATCCGAGCTAGGTCGTTGTTGCCCTTAGCATTGAGCGATTTGAGAGCCCGGCGGAAGATGTTTTGCCGCTTGGCCGGCTCGTCCATGTCGGCCTGCGAGCCACCGGCATGCAGCGACCGGGCGCCGCTGCTCGGCAGAGGCCGTGGTCCGCCAATATAGTTGCGAACCGTCTTCTCCGTTCCATCCAGAATCTCCGTAATGATGGCGTCCTCGCTGTCTGCCAACTTCTTCGAGAACTCGTTATTGATGCCCTTTTCGTGAATGGCGAGCATGGTCCGCACATTTTCGAAGGATTGTCGCATGTCGGCCGCCGTCCGGACCAGCGTCACAAGAATCTCCGTGTCACGCGCACTCCGCTGAGCATCGCGCACCATCAGCTGTATTTGGGAGTTTTGTCAGCACAGCGTGTCAAAAAAGACAAAACAAGAAAAAAGAAGAACGAAAAAACACAATAAAAGCCCCCCGCCTCAACTCCTCCAAAACATACATGCTGCATCAAGGCAATGATATCCTTGTTCTCGATGCGGTCAATGCCGGCGCCCGTGGCTGCGTCGTACAGCGGCGTTCCCATGCCCTGCGACATGCCACTAAAGTGCCGATTCTGCGGCGCCGTATAAAACACGTCGTCCTGCGCCGCAAGTCCGGAAAATCCAGCCGGAACGGGGTCTGCGTAGTCAACGCCTTTGCTTGCGGCGGCCGCGCCACCACCCAAGTCTGGCGATTTGCCCGCCCCTTGGGAGATGTAGCCCTCGTCATACCGACCTCCGGGAGGGCTCCGGGACGGAAACTCGGGCGCTGTCGCTGCTCCATACGCGGCGGCGGCAGCAGCGGCGGCAGCAGCTGCAGCGGCTCCGTTGTCACCGCCCGTTGGCAGCGTCCGCTTCACAAGATTCATGTCGGCGATGGGGCTTGTCCCTTCATAAGGATTGGTCACGAGCGTGTCCCGCTTGTGCTCGTCTGACGAGCGTTGCCACTCTTCGTCCTGGCCCTGGCTGGTGTTCCTGCTATGGTCTGACGATGCCAACGCACCCGCTGCAGCCGCTGCCGCCACACCAGCAGCCGCCGCTCCCGCAAACCCAAACCCATGTGCCGAATCGGCGGCTTGGTGGTGTTCCTGGGTCGGCGTCCGGTCGCCGGCACCCCGCCAGTTGTCGTCATTTGCGTCGTCTGCGGCAATCTGCTCCAGGTGAAGCGTGCGCTCATGGACGACTGACGGGTTCGTGTCCAGGTCAGAATCCTGGTATCCGTAACCGATCTCGGGGAGCGGATTATGAAAATCAGGAAGACCGGTGGCGCTCATCTGCGGACGCTCCTCATACTCGTCTTGGTGCCCATGCCCGTCGTCCTCGTGCGGTCCTGCGCTGCTGCTGATCGGCAGCCGTCCGTTCATGGCGCGTTCCTTGAACGATTTGTTTCGCTGGACGCCCTCCGGGACCCAGTCCTCCATCGGAGCATCATCTGCCGGAGCATCGTGCATGTCCACATCACGCGACTCCGCCGCCCCGCCCGATGGCTGGGCCACATATTGCTGGTTCCGGCCCCGTGCGGCCTGTATGGCAAGACCCACAGCGCCAGCCGTGATTTCTGCCGCCTCTGACGCCGTCGGAGACGGCCGCCGAACTTTCCGGCCGTGCTGGTCGATTTCGTACTCGTTGGCAAACTCTGAAGGGTTCGTCCTTGAAGTGGTGGGAGATGACGATGCCACTTCACGCGCTTCGTCTTCTTGTTCCTGGTCCCTTTCATCTCCATGGTCTCCGTATCTAGCCCCCGGAACGTCATGGTCCGACACTGCCTTGGCCTGCTCATGGCTTTTGGCAGACCGCGTTTGAGGCGACGCGTAGCCGCTATGCGACGTTCCCTCCTCCAGCAGGTCCCTGGATCCGCGGCCGGCCGCATGGACCTGTCCATAGCCACCGCTTCCGCTAGAGTCGCCTGTCAGGGCAGAGCCATCCAAGGCAGAACCATCCACCAGCGACGCGACGGCCGACTCGATACCGATGGGCGTGTTCACAAACTTGGGGTTTGCGCCAACTCCCTCCACGGCTCGGTAGTTCTTGTCGTCGGCGCCATCGGTCAACTGAGAAGGAGCGCCGGCATAGTCCATGTCCGAACTATGCACGCTGTGGCCTTCGGCGTCAAACTCGCGGCTCATAACATTGCTCGGAATCGAGCCGGGCGAGCCTGCCGCCTTCCGGTCTAGAGCAGGCGATCCATCAGGGGACGACGCAGATGCCGCAGTGTTCCCGGAATCGCGATAGCCGTGCACCTCGCTGTTGCCGCCCTCGGTATAACCGGACACGCTGGGAATGGGGCTGAGCCCCCGCTCTTCCGGCTGGTACGGCACATATTTGAGCGGGGCCGGAACAATCTGGTGGCCGTAGGCATCGTATGTCTGGCTGGGATAAATGTCGGCATCTCCTTCGTCGTATTCGTCTTCATCGTCAATATGATACACGAAATGCGGAGTCTGGGGCGGCGGCTGGGACTGCTGCTGCTGAAGAACTTGGCGTGCATATTCCTCATTCTCATAGTCGTCCTCGTCGTCTTCACGACGGTACTGGGACGCTGCCAAACCCTTTCGCGGCAAGGCTCTCAGGTCGCCATGCGAGACGTTTGCGTGTCGCGCGCCCAAGGCGTGCAGCGTAGGCGTTAGCTCCGTCGTCGGCGTTGGCGTGCCTGCCGAGTCGCCAGGTGCAACCCCTCTTGGGACTTCGTGAATGGGCGTCGCACGGAGCTCTTCGCTGGCCGACCGAGGCCGGTCGGTGTCGGCCGAGAGAATGGATGTTCGAGTCACGTCTGAATTGATTTCGCTCATCAGGGGCATCGGCGGGTTGAGGTAGCCATGCTCTGCTTTTTGGCTGGCGACCGGAGACACCTCCCGCATGCCGTCGCTCGCTCTCGGGGCCGCAGAATCTCCTCCGGCGGATCGGCTGTCGCTGCTGTGAGACTGCACGGCGTAGTTGTCTGCTGGTGCTCGCGGCTGAGAAGACTGCACAGGTGTTGGGGGATTGTCAACGACCACGTCTCTCGTTCGTGCTTCTGCTCTCCGTCTACGATGCTGATCTTTCGCGGTCGGCGACCCGTCGCGGCCGGCCATGGCGGCGGCCGCTAAGCCACCGAGAGCTGCTCCGGCCGCACCGGCGAGGGCAGCTGTCTTCAGCTTGTCTGAGCTCCGCTTGGGCGTGGCGCTGGCGGACCGGTTCCCGGGTGTGAGCTCGCCTTCGGAGTCATAGCCATAGCCGCCGGCCGGAGACGGACTTCCTTCAATGGCATGTCTTGCTTCTCGGCCGCGGCTCTCTTTCGGCCTGCTACCGCCGTCCTTGTCTCGAGCTCCATGGGAGGACGAAACGGCTCTGTCGCTCGTTCCCGATCTGCGGCGGTCACCCGAGACGTAATCCTCGCGAGAAACCGAGGTCCCGGTGGAAGTCGTGGAGCCACGGCGGTCTTTGCGGCTGTTTTCCCGCTTGATCGCATTTAGCTCGGGAAGGATGAGTCGACGGATGGCATCTTCGACAGTTTCCAGCAGCTTTGGATTGTTGATTGACGAGGTTTTGGAGGCCGCAGAGCGGATTGAATGTTGGTCGTAGGAACGATGAGTCGGCGAGAGCGCGGACGATACAACGCTGGAGCCGGCTGCAGACACGGCCGATTCAGTGTGATGGCGGCTGTGGCTTGAGCGGCGGTGAGACGGGGACCGGGCATGGTCCCTGTCATTGACACTGCTGGTACGGCTGCCGCTGGACCGATGCTTGCGGTCAGACCTGTCCCTGTCTCGCTCTTTATTCCTGTCATTGTCTCTATCCCTATCCCTGTCTCTGTCTCTGTCATCCGGATCGCGGTCTCTATGTCGGTCTCGAGTCCTTGAGGCGGTGGCGGACTTTGATAAAACAACGCGCTCATTTGCGTCGCTGGTTCGCGATTTGTGAGATGCCCGACTCCGTTCGAGCGCGGCAGCACCGGCGGCGGCGGCGGCGGTTGCGGCGGCGGCAGCGGCGAAGCCGCGCGATGGGCTGCTGCTGCGGCCTGGCGACTTGGAGCCGTCCAGAAAGCTGTCGGCTGGAATGGCGGAAATTTCAGATTGTGGCAAATAAGAAGCCGAGCCGCGGCTGCTGGCGGCAGCGGGGATGAGTGGGCTAGTGGGACGGCGCGGGCGATGGCGTTGGTGGCTGTTAGCGGCGGACTGATCGATTTCGACGACAATCGGGTTGCGCGACACGGTCGACTCCTCGGTGGCCGACGCGTAGGAATTGACGCTTCTATCGTCTTCTCCGTCGCCGCCACCGCCGCTGTCCGCTCCCGCGCCGCGCTGGCCTCCAGAGACCGAGCGGTGGGAGTGGGAAGTTTTGCGGGCGCCGGACGAGGACGACTTTGTTTTGGAAATCATGATGCGATCGTTCTTCTGGCTCCCCGACGGTTTCAGGCTGACTCGGATGGAGGGCTTGCGGTTTCCCGGGCTCCCCGAGCTGCTGCTCTTGCCGCCCTCAAAGTACTCTATGAGCAGGGAGGTCTGCGAGCGGTTTGTGCTGCGGCCGCGGGTCTTGAAAGTCACAGGCGTGCCGTCCTCGGGCAGAGAGTAGGAGGATTTCTCGTCGGCCGGTTGGGACACATCTGTGGCGGCGTCTGTGGCTGTGGCTGTGGTTGCTGTTGATTCGGTCTCAGTAGGCGCGGGCAGAGGTAGGCTCCTGGATGGCTTCTTCTTCTTTATGTCACCACCCATGGTGGTGATCGCGGTGACTGCACTGAGAGGTCCAACAAAATACTCTTGAAGGCAAGCGGCATATGTTTTCTCTTTGAGGTCGTTGGTGCAGATACCCCCGCTGTGCGTTTTTTTTGGGTTTGTTTGTTTGTTTGTTTGTTGGTCTCGTTTCGTCGGCCGTCTGGTTGATATGGCTCCTCAATGCCACGAAAAGGCTCGCCTCAAGAGGGCACCGCTCGCAGGAAGTGCTGAGAGCAAAAAGCAACCAAACGTAAACGCAAAGCCAAAAACCGGAGGAGCAGAGGTAGAAGACAAGAATATGGCGCGGCGGTGGATGTGGGGCGTATTTGTTTCCAAGTCAAGAAAGCATAGAAGAAGCTCGTGGGCGATGTTTGACAAAAAATGCGACAAAGCCAAAAAATTAGGTCTCCTAGGAATAGAGAGTGAGACGGGAAGCAATCGGTTTGTCAGTTAAACGATGTCGGGCTCAAAAGAAAAAAAAAGAAAAAAAAGAAAAAAATCAACACGTCGAAAGACAAACTGGGTAGCTATGGTGACCAGGGGGCGACAATGAGAGCCAACGCACGAAGTCGGATCAAGGCCACAAGTTTCAGCTCGCGGTCCCAATAAAGGCCAGTCGCCGCTAAGAGAGAAAGAGAAAGAGAGAAAGCGAGAAAAAAGAGAGAAAAGAGAGACTGACGACTGACGAGAGGGGGTGTGATTGCAGCCAGGCGCAAACAAACAAGTGCAAACAGAATTGCAGAAAAAAAAATAGTAGAAGCAGCCACGTCGGTGGGCGAGACCACAGTGTTGCCCTGGCCACAGTTTTTCGAATCGCCAATAAGAAATGGTTGATATGCAGAGACTGGAGTAGGCTCGCAGCAGGCGTGCAGTAGGCTTGCAGCAAACAAAGAGTCGTATTTCTCGTGGTGGTGGTTGGACTGTGGTCGGTGTTTCTAGATGTCCCTGTTTTTTTTTTTTTTTTTTCGCAATGTTTATTTTGACGTGGGAGTTTCAGTACGAGCAGAAACCAAGGCGGTCTTGGTTGGGCTGAACCTGGCCGAAGAGAGGGGTTCTTTTGGTGGCTCCGGCAATCCCATAACAGAGAGGGAACAATATGAGAGAGAATATGAACGTGTATGGATAGTATTGCTCTGTATCGTGCACGGGTGTGAGGTAAGGGAGAAGAGATGCAACCGAAGACACGACAGAAAGACAGGAGGCTCAACAATATGCAGAGAAAAACAGAAAGCGGAAACCAAAGAGTCAGAGCAAAGCCAGGTTTTTTTTTTTCTGCTCGCTTTTACTCCTTGGCTGGTTGATGCGCTGGCGTTGCTGCTGTCACCCAGCCAATAGTAGGTCAGAAACGGCAGATCCGAGGAGTGACTTAGCTGCAAGGGAAGGTGCGAAGGTGACCAGGGGGGGGGGGGGGGGGGGTAAGAGGGCAAGAAAGGGGGGGGTTGGGAAGGAGCGATGGTACGGAGTACTTGGCAATACTCGGACCAGAATACCGTGAACACAAAACGATTCACTTCCACAATACGGTGATACAACGCAAAAATGCATGCGAGTGGTACGGTGTCCGATAATACGACGTAGGACGTATTAATACCCTGTACGGAGTACGGAGTACCCATTCGCAAACTTCTTACAACTGGAATACTCGCACGCACATACACACAGACACGAAACTGCTCGATGCAAGCTCTAGAAGCTCTGGAATGCCAGATGCGCAAAGATCACTTAAACTGCTGCACTGAAACGGCATTATGGGGACTAGAAAACGGGTTCCGACAGGCAAGGGCGCGCAGAGCCAAACGCTGTCTGTGGAATGTTGATTTTCGGGGCGAGCCAGGAATAGCCTGTGGGTGAATGCCTTTGGCGTGGCTGGAAAGCGGGCCGCCCGTTTTCTTCCTCAGGGCAGCATTCCGCCAGGCTTTTTTTTTTTTTTTTTTATACTCCGTAGGGTGCTCGTTTATCGCAGTTGGAGACTCGTTTTGTACTGTATTACTTGCTGAAGAAAGAGCGAGTAATACAGAAGAAAAGAAGCTACAGGGGAAAAGCAATTAGGATACACCCCTTTAAAGCCCCAAAGGCCGTCGTTTGTTGCTGTTGAGGGGGCCGCCGATGAGGCAGCCCAGCTGAACAGAGACCTGGTTGGGTTTGTAGCTTTGTATCCATAATTACCTCGTTGTTCGATCCATACGAGTATTATTACGAGTATGGATGAAATACGGAGTAGTGCTCTCGGTTGCCTTGTAACAGATCGGTATTGGCTACGGCGGCAACTAGTGCTGTTTTGCTGAGCCTTCACAGGGGCTAAGCGCAAATGGGTGCTAGCTGTGGTGGAGAAAAGACGGAAGAGGATGGGTATCCTCGTCGCTGGCGCAGCTGGTTGCCCCGTGTAACGGAGCAACACTGAGCAGGAAGCAATCGATGTGTATTATTACTCCGTACTCCGTACAGAGCAAAAACGACGTACGACGTACGACGTACGACGCCATGGGACGACAGTGTGCTCTTGATTTGGTGTTTTGGTTCTCCACAGCCACCGAATTGGTTGGGCGATTTTCGGCTGCGCCCAAAGCTACTCTTCGGTTTTCTTGCGGGAAATAAATACAAAGCAAAGCAGAGTACGGAGTATTACGACGTGATACAGTACCTGTTAACACTAATCTGTACTCTCGCAATACTTGCTACATATGGTTCCTTCGGCACGAAGTAATCAAAAGGCCTCTGTGCTAGTCGGCATTGTCACACCACGAACTATAGAGCAATAACGGAGTAATATTACGGAGTGCAAGCACTCGTTTATTCCAGAATTTTTATTATACAAACACGGCAAGTCTTCAATGGAGTCGCGGCTTTCTCAGGCTTCCAGCAGATAATTCACAATGTGCTGTGCTTGACAGCGGCAAAACGCATTCTCCGCGGTGACGACCCTTTTCATCGTAATACCGGGTAATACTCTGTATTGTACATTGAGCTTCCAGCGTATGGAATAATCTGTATTGTACATTGAACTTCCAGCGTATTGAAACTTCTGTACGGTGTATTACTCCTCCCTAGTAGGTCGCATCGATCTGCCATGTGGCAAAGAAGAAAAATACAGCCATCCTTTTTACCGTATATCGTTCTTTGGATGGGGCACCAATCCCAACTAGCTTCTCAAGCCACTCCCTTTTCTCTCTGCAACAGAGACCTCAAGAATGCAGCCCATGCCGGACGATCAAGCTTATTTGCATATGATAAACCTGCCGCATTCCTCGGAACTCGTCTACGGCGCCACGATACGACGTAAAACGATCCAATGACAAGCATCACTGTCGTCTTCTTCCGTTGTTTCTTCAAAGCAACAATGTATATCATGTGCGGATTCGTATATAGCTGTGCTATCTAAGGGGGCATCGAGAAGGGGGGGGAATCAATGAAAGACGAATGAAGGATGCAAAAGACAAAGGGGGGGGAATCAATGAAAGACGAATGAAGGATGCAAAAGACAAAGGGGGGGGGGGTCAATGAAAGACGAATGGAGGATGCAAAAGACAAAAAACAAAGACATGTACATGATATGGCGAAGCAAAAACAAAATAAAATGGCACGACAACAACGTCTGTCCAAAGTGGCAAGCCGACAACGTCTGTCCATCAGCCCGCTCGCTTCTTCCACCGGCGCTTTCCCTTTTTCTCGCCCTCGAGCCGCTTGGTGGCCTCGCGGTCGAGCTCGGAGGCCAGGCGGCGGAAGCTGGAGGCGTGCAGCAGGTCGGCCACGAGGGGGTTGGCCAGCAGGTGGGCGCGCAGGCCGCTGCCCAGCAGGGCGCGCAGGGTGTCGACGCGCACGCTGAGGGCCCACGAGTCGATGACGAGGTAGTGGCCCTGCACCTGCAGGCGCTCGCGGTAGCCAAAGGCGACAAACGAGGCGGCGTTGGCGGCGGCCGACGACAGCGTGTGCTCGGTGAGGTCGTCGGTGGTTTTCTCGTCGTCTCGGTCCGGGTAGTAGCCGAGGCCGTCGCTGCCGTCGCCGCCGTCGTCGCCGCCGTCATAGCCCACAAAGCCGCCTCTGCTGCCGGGGCCGAAGCCGCCGCCGGCACTGCCGCCGCCGGGCCGGCCGGCCGTGGCGTACTTGGGCCCCTTGCCCAGCTCCAGCGACGTGGCCACGCTGTTGAAGTTGTGGCGCAGCTGGCGCCGGTCGTGGCGCGACGTCGACTTGGTGCTGCCGCCGCCGGCGCCCCGAGCCAGGTCGCGCAGCCGCTGCGCCAGCTCGGCCCGGTCGTGCGACAGCCGCAGCGTCTTGCCCGTGGCCGCCTCCTGCTTGCGCGACGCCTCAAACAGCAGCCCGATGGCCGCCCCCGCCGCCGTCTGCACGTCCGTGTCCGTGCTGTCCAGCTGGTCCACAAAGGCCTCCAGCGCTTCTTGGCTCTGCTCAACCAGACTGTTGCCGTACTGCTCGCCGTCGTCTCCGTCTCCGTCTCCGTCCTCTTCGTCCTCTTCTTCGCCAGCGTCCGCATCGGCATCGGCATCGGCACCGTTGCCGGAACCTCCGTTTTTGGTGGCGCCCACCACGCTGCTGCTGCCACCACCACTGACATTCCCGTCGCCGTCGTCGCCCCCGTCGCTGTCGCTGTCGTCGCCGTGGCCGTCCGCCATCATGTACGACGCCACAAAGGTCCACATCTGCAGCGCCGCCGTCACGACGACGCCGCTGTCGACGGCATCGACGGCCTGGCCGTCGGTCTCGACAATCTCCAGCAGGAACGCGAGCAGCTCGTCGGCCGTGGCATCGGTGCCGCCGCCAAAGAGCACGACAACGCCCAGCACCTGCAGCGCCGCCGCCTTGCAGGCCTCGCTGGTCTCGGGGTCGACGCACACGCGCTTCACCGGCTCAAAGACGGCGTCCAAGATGTGGTCGGCCTTGGCCTCGGGGCACGCCAGCGTCGTCACCGCCAGCGCCTGCAGCGCCAGCCGCTTCTCGTCGCCGTCGTTGCCGCTGCGCCGGATGCTCTTCAGCAGCTGGCCCATGATCGTCGCCAGCGCCTCCGCGATCGCCCGGCCCGCATAGCGGTTGCGCACCAGATACAGATACGTCGCCAGCGTGCTGACCCGCGCCTGCGTGCTCGACGACCGCTTGCGGTCCTGCAGCACCGCCAGGCACTCGTCAAACTGCCGCTGCCACCGCTCCGCGCTCGCCGGCCCCGCGCCGCTGCCGTCCGTGCTGGCCCCGTCGTCGTCGCTGTCGTCGTCCGAGTCCGTCGCGCCGCCGCCGCCGTCCAGCAGAGACAGCCGCTTCAGACGGCTGCCGTAGTCGGCATCCGACAGACCGCCGCCGCCGCCGCTGCCGCCGCCGCCGTCCTCGTCGTCAGACGCGTAGCGGCTGCCGGGCCGGGAGTTGTGTCGCGAGTTGTTGTGCGACCCGGCCCGCGAGCGCCCCGGCGACGACGTCGGCGAGTGCGACACAGACCCGCTCAGCGCCTCCGGCGGCCGCGCCTTGGCCTTGCGCGACGTCTTCTTGCCGCTCTCAATCAAGACTTTTTTGCGAATGTCATGCATAGCTGTTTTTGTTTTTGTTGTTGTTGTTGTTGTTGTTGTTGTTTTTTTGTGCGTGCTGCCTGTGCCGATACGTTCTGAAAAAGCCAGCAGATCAAAGCCAAAAGGTAACAACCGTTTTTAAAATAGCGCTTTTGCTGCTTTTCGCAATACAAACTGCCCGATGCCGTCCTCTTCTATGTGTGCAATATGGGTGGTGCGTCGGTGCTGTGATGCAAAATGCTGGTGGCCAAGTGCAGACTGGTCAGGAAATGGGTGGCAAATGAAGGAATATCCATGTGGGAGGAAGAAAAGGCCCAGCAATAGCAGTGAACAAACATGCGGTGGAGTCGAGTTGAAATTGACGCTCTCGGGCAGGCGACCTGTTTATGAATGTGCAGACAGGAAAAAAGCAAAAAGGGTGTACTGAATGTGCAGGCAGGAAAAAGTAAAAAGGTTGGTACTGAACACGACGAGGAGGTTTTGTTGCAAAACTTGCTGAAAATCAGGTTATGATTGTGTGCGAGTCGAATTGCCTTTCCGAGGTTGATTACGTGAAACAAAGGCAGTACGAAATAATACTTTGTTTTACGGTGTAATATGAGTATTATTACGTCGTACTTTCGGCATGATGTCAACACTCACGTGCTAGGGTCTCTTGTTGCTGCTTCTTACTGTATCTATTTCTACAAACCGTCTCCTTCATTTTTCCAAGCAAGCCAAACGTCTTTTCTAGCAAGAGAGCAAACAGGACACAACACGCCACAGCCGCCTGCAACACCCGGCGGCTCATGGGTATATCTCCTTGTTTCGCAGCATGTCCCACGTCGGCACTTTGTTACTTTTGTGGTGTGGCCCCGACCCGTCAAAACGATGTTCGTCCCGCTTTCTCTGAGCATACTGCATGGCTGTGTCGCGCACTGCCTTCCAGCCGCCGGCCGCCACGGTGCCCAGGGCCCTGCCGCTGCCTTCCTGGACTGCTGTTGCCGCTTCGTAGGCCTCCTTCAGCCAGCCGACGCAGTTCCAGCCCGGCGTCTCGGGCCGAAGGGGCGTTGCTGCAAAAATGGCCCGCAGACGGTCCAGGTCCGCGACTTTGGCCACCACGATGCGCACCAGGATCATGAACTGCGGCTCCAACGGGATTTCCTGCTCCTCATACACCCAGACCCACTTCGCCTCGTTGTCGGCCGTCGTCAAGACGTCTTTCGCATGGAACCGGCGGCCAGAGCCGCCCTTTTTGGGCTCGGCTTTGGGCCCGACGACAAAGGCCCAGTGGTATCTGCCATCCGTCAGCCAAACCGCCAAACCCGCTCGCCAACTCCTCCTCCACCCTTTCAAGAAGGCCAAGGCGTCGCGATACGAACGTGTCTTCCAAGCCCGGCATCTTGGGCGGTTTCATCCGTGCGTAGAGGCCGACATAGAGACGGTCCTTGCCGGAACCCATCGCATCTCTGGTCTGGTGCTTTTCTGTTTGGACAACGGCCGCCGCACCAGAGATCCAATCCTTGTTTGCCTTCGATCCTCTAATCAAGTGGGCACAGCAGGGATATTTGTACTCGTATTAATCGAGTGCAGACGGCCCGCCAGCAAGGCTCCGCAATTCGAAGCCTTTAGTGCTGCCGGATTCAAACCTAAAAAACGGCGCGAGCACGAGTACGGGACTGGGTCGCTGTCTCCGTATTACTCCGTACTAGTATCCATACTCTGTACTGTACGTCTTGATGCTCCGTATCCTGAGTTGGCCATGCTCGTCAGTCTTTCATTGCCATCTTGCTCAGATCACGAGGGGAAATTCAAAGCCCGAAAAATGTAAAACGTACGGTACGACGTAGAGTCAGTCCATAGTGGGGCAACTGCTTTAAAGCTTTTGTAATAAGGCGGGGAAATCGGTCATCAGGCGCCTGATGGCCTCGCCTCGCCCGAGTTCGACGAGTCTTGTCAGTTCTTGTTTGCAAGTCTTTTTTTTTTTCTTTTTTTCTTTGTTTTTTTGCTATCTTGAGTGAATGCAAATGGAGTTGCCGCTCTTGGGAGTAATATTCAGTAGCCACGTGTCGCTCTTTCCTTAAACTGGCGGAATCTACAGAGTAATAATACAAACCTGCACTATCCATATTGTATTACTCGTATTCAAGCCCCTCAACTCTACTACCCCCCCTTCCTTCCTTACCTGTCCATCCTTGTCGCCTAACAGAACAGCATAAGAAATAATACCATACCCCGCCCAAGCTACGCTAACGATAAGCGTCTTACATCGAAGGCACTGAAGCTGGTCGATAAGGCCTGCCGTCTTACCCAAACTAGACTTGGAGATTGTCCTGCCCCACTCACCTGTGCCTTCACTCTCTCTTCTCTCTATCAACTTGCCAGTCTTTCCTTCGTCTCTTCCAACGTTCTTGTTTTTGTGTTTCTTTTTGGCTTGCCGTTACTGAAGTCTCCAGCTTCTTTGCTCCAGGCTGGCTTGATTTTGATTCTATCGGCTTGAGGTTCTGTTTTGGCTCGCCACCTTTTTGATCTTCGAGAGCACCTCCGATACGATGGCGACCGACAAAGAGGACCTTTCTTCTCGGGCACCGAAATTCGACTACAGTGAGTTGGCTTTGGTTTACTTGTGTCTTTCTCCTGCTTTTGCATGCCACCACCGCTGCACCCGGGGGGATCGTGAGCTGTTTCCGACTTACTGACCTTGCTCTGCACTGTGGCAGTTGACGTCAAGTTGATTCCTGGTGATATCTTCACCGTTCTTGGCTGCTGCGTCCGAACTGTCCGCCTGACAAAGACGAACCCGACGATCAAGATCGGCCGGTCTTCGAAAACTGCCAGCAAGGGCATTTCTGCATCAACCGACAATGCCTTCTTTGACAGCCCGGTCATGTCCCGGCGACACGCGGAGATGACGGCGGATTTGAGCGATGGGGTATGTGACTTCACGTCGGGCTTTTTTTTTTTCAAACCTCTTTCTTGTTCTTGTTCTTTCTCTGTCTCTGTCTCTGTCTTCTTGTCTTTCTTCTTTTTTTTCTTTTTCAATACAGCTCGATTCCCACTTGCTGACAGAGCTCGTGTCCCAGTCCGTGTATCTCAAGGATGTCGGATCTCTCCACGGCTCCACGCTGAACGGTGTTCCAATGGTCAAAGATGTGGCAAAGGTCGTCAAGACGGGCGACGCGGTTCGTTTCGGCATCAATGTGGCCCGTGCTCAAGAAGTCTTTTATCCCACCAGTGTCGAAGTCGAAATTATTCCTCATACTGCTGCGTATGCAAACCATCGGTGACCCCATCGCGGAGGCCGAAGTTTCCCACCTTTTTTTTTCTTTTTTTCCCTTTTTTTTTGCTTTTTTTGCTGCTTTGTTTAGTTTTTGCTGACTTGCTGTTTATCGACAGTCCGACCGTCGAGCAGGCTCGGTCCTACCAGGCCCCTGAACCGATCGACGATTTGTCGGATGAAAGCGACAACGACCAAATCGACGAAATCGCCAATGACACTACCATGGACGTTGTAGAGATCTCCGCCAAGCAAGCCCATCAGCGTTCTGACAACGGATCGTCTCTGCCCGATAGAGCAGGCGTGAAACGACTGGATGATTCTGAAATGGCCGACAAGGGTTCGGATCGTCTAGGACTCAGAGCCTTGATCGAGTTTGGCGAAGACGACGGCGATGACGACAACGAAGACGAATACTCCATCAGCAGCGACAACGACGAGGACGCTGTCATGTCCGAAAGTGAGAACGACGTGGAGTATAGCGACGAAGACAGTGCCAGTGTTGTGGAAGACAGCGACGACGGCCGCAGCAATGTTGACGCCGGTGCCGATGGCGAAGACTGCAGTGGTAGCCAGGAAAGCGACGGCAGCGACGACGATGCCGAACATGGCGAAGACGACTGCGGCGCTTTCCTGAAAGCAGAGCTGATCCGGTTTGACGAAAAAGTCAGCCAGTCGTCTCGTCCGGCGTCTGTTACCGCCGGCGCTGTTTCTTCATCTAGCGTGCAAGACTCACAGCCCCTGAGCGGTCCGTCTGTCTCCGTGGAGATTTTGTCAGACGCGGCCAGCCAGGCTCACACTCACGAGGATGGTGCGCAGCATATTTACGGAGAAGCGTTTGCGTTTTGCCCGGTGAAGTCAAGTTTGACAGACACTGACAATGTGTTTCTAGCTACGGACGAGAACAGTGGCGACGAGCCGAAAGACATGCTCCGATCTTCGGTGTCGGCAACGACAATGGTCAACAAGAAGTGCAACATTTTGTCAATTCTTAACCCCTCTCCGCCGCCTTCTTCACCGGTGGCTGCCCCAGCCGCCGGCGAGGTCCCGACCGGTGTTGTTAGGCCTTGTGTTGCTGCTCTGGTTTCTGCTCTTGGCCATCCCGTTTCACCGTCGGCAGAGTGTGCCGAGGACATTGATATGCCCGCGTCTGTTGTGACAACTGGCGGTGCTTCCACCACGTCTGACGCTCCCACCAGCGACGAGGGAGTCGCTGTGAACGTTGTGAAGACGTCGGCTGCTGCCCAAACCGGCGCGCCGTCGAACTGCGACCGCCGCCCGACTGCTCTTGCTTCCCCCGTGAGCCTCCGGTCTTCTTCTCGGAAGGATGCATCTCTGAGCTCGAGCGAGGTCTTTGTCGGTCCGTCGGCTGATTACGGCCTGCATTTCATTTGGGGGCAAGAAACAGACGATGAAGAGGACAAGGACGGGGATGACCTCGTCTTGAGCGCTGCGTCTTTCCAGTTGCACAAGAAGAGGCTGGCGAGCAAAAAACGCAAGGCAGACGAGATGCTTTCCAGCGATGCTGCCGCCGTGGAAGCTGCTACAGCTGCCGCTGCTGGGGCGTATGGAACCACCAACGCAATAGCCAACGCGGCCGCCGCAGCTGCAAACAAGAGTGTCATCGTGGCTACCTCTGCTGAGCCATCCACGCACGCTCCGGTGGCAAAGCGCCAAGCAACCAACGCCGCCATACTGTCTCGCAGGACCATCAAGAGCCGGGCATGGGCTGTTGCCGAGACGCTTGGCATTGCCGCCTTGGGCGGTGCAGTGGTTTTGGGGTCGCTGATTTACTCGGCTCCGACATTCTAACTCGCCGACTCTTGACTCTTAAATCACTTTCTTTTCTGCATTCCTCTAATTCTCCCCCCACTCCCTCTTTTTTGCTTTGACTTTGAAGTGTTGCGATTTGAGTGTGTCGCGATTCGAGTCGCATGACCCAAGTTTTTTTTTTTTTTCTTTTTTCGGCCCTTTGCTTTCTCCTCTTCCATATCTTCTTCTTTTCATCGACTTTTCTCTGTCAGGGTAATGGTTATCGGTATCTATTTTTCTTGTTTTCTGGGGTTGTTAGGCTCGTTTTTCTTTTCCTTTCCTTTCTTTTCTTTTCTTTTCTTTTTCCTTTCCTTTTCTTTTCCTTTTGTTTTGCAAACCGACTCCGTGTCCTCTGGTTTTACGCTCACACAGAAAAAAACATTCACGGGCAAGAAACGATGGGAAGGCCAAAGGAGGAATGCGAGACGTTTGGTCAAAGGAACTGGGAGATGGCGGGCCGATGTGCTCTGACTGGATTATCATATTTTTATCTTCCTGCGCTTGTTGATGTGTTCGTTTACTTTAGTCAGGGGCTATGGGCTTTCTGAGCTCTCTTATCTCTTATATGTCTCCTTAGGTTTTCTTGTAAGAGCTGTTCATTGTGTCATTACTGGGTCTCCCATATCTCTGTTTCCTTCCTCAAAACGTGAAGCCAAATCCTGTGATGGTTGACAGTGCCTCTATTTCAGAGCCAACCACCACAGACACATTCCCCGTCCGTATCGCTTACGACACAAAAACGTCCCATTTCCGTTGGGTCTACGGCTCAGTGCCATGTCCTGCATGGACGCTGGGTGGAGAAACAAGGGTATCGGGAGACAGCAGTGGGAGTGTTGAAACTGTAGCACAAAACGCCTCCTTTCTTTTGTCCCTCTCGGCAACAAGGGGATGCGAAGAGCAAACGCCCTTTCAAAATGAGAAAATGGACACTTTGAGTGTTCAAAAATAGTGAATACCAAGCGTATTTTGATTTTCTATTTGTTTGTTTGATCAGTTGCTTGTTTTCTTGTTTGCTTGTTTGCCTGTTTTCTTGTTTCTATGTTTTCAAGCTTGATCTTTGATTTTTCGCGACCAGGAGGACCGGCGATAGAATTCTGCCTAGACATTCATCTTAGACAAGAAACAACTACCAGAAAACAAGACTCTTGTAAACTCGAGTGGTTGCATCAACCACCAGTGTCTTATGTAGTTTTTGATTTGTTAAAGTGGCATGAAGAGGCTCAAACCGAGTTGTCCAGAGATGGGCTAGATGCTGTTACCATATTAATACTCCGTAGACGTTCTTCATAGGGCCATCTTCCATAGCCCAAAACAGCAGCGTTTTCAGGGACAACTCGGAAAGCCAGCGCAAGCTGTGTGCAAGAAATTGCAAAGTCATAAACCACTGTCACCGTTAATGGACTTTTTGTTTTTTTCTTTGATTCATTTTTTTTTGGTTCTCATCCTTTGCCGTCTTGTTGAAATTCGGCTTTGAACTCCCTGCTCATCGCACCCTATAAATCGACTGTGTGGGACACATTGTCTTGACTCGATCCATTTGGTCTCGACCAGCTGTGCATCTACCGTTACTCAAGCAGGGCAGTGCTTTACAAAACAAACAACGCAGACATGTCGTGTTGCCTGCTGTGTATTATGACTCAAAATCATGTGGTGGTGTTTCACTTTTTATGCGGTGATATTCTGTGGTGTCGTGATGATCCAAAGCTATGAGAGAACATTCCCGCCCCATGTCCAGTTTTTGAGAAGATGAGAAGAAGATGGGAAGACTCCTCCTCCAATCTCTGAAATGGATAAGGACTGAACAAAAAAAAAGGCTCCAGGGCCACGACGAGGATTACCTTTTGGTGCTTATTTTGATATGCTGGGGCGAAGCGGTGTCTCTGCCTTGTCAAAAAGCTGCAGATTTGACTAAGCACACGGAAAAGATGGGTTTGAGGTTATGCTTCGTGTCTACAGCTGCTTTCACCCTTTCTTTCTTTTCTTTTCTTTTCTTTTCTTTTTTTTTTTGCCCTGCCGTTTTTTCCCGGCAGTCGCTTTGTGTGTCACAGTCATTCCACCGACAGTAAGAGATGTGTGCAACAGGTGGGCTATAGTCGGCGACAACGAACTTGGCTACCTGAGATAGAGAAGCCAAACTAGACCTGGCTCTATAAATCTACTTTGAAAAAAAAAAAAAAAAAAATCAAAAGAACCCCTTTTGCCATCGGAAGCGTGATATAGCAAATGAAATAAAGAAATTAGTCAAAACAGACAATAGGAAATGGCCAAGAAGAGACGGAACTCCAGGAGGGAAGAGCTCTCTGGGTTTGGTGTCTCGGTGAGAGAGGGCAACATGAGACGATACGAGCGAAGGGAAAGATGTGGTGGTAGTTCCGGGTTTGAATTTAAACCAATGGCGGGCTGTTGAAACCGTGCCGACGTGGCTTTCCCTGTCTTATTTCTCTCAAGTCTCTTTTCCTGAACAGAGAGAACAGTCGAAAGTATATCTTTTCTGGGATTCCGACCACGTCTGCAAAAACAGCAACTTTGATAGATGCTCAATGCATCTCTCCAAAACCAACGTACAAGCCCGTTTCGATAGTATAATCCAGTCTCTATTTATTTGGTGGCCTTCATACATGTATGCACATGTATATACATGTACGTATATATATATACATATATAATAGATATATATATATGTGTATATACATACATATATGTCGCTTGCACAATACTCCTATAACACCCAGCAAATACGGCGTATAAGTCTTGACTAGCTGCCTTCCTTTTGCAAGCTTTGACAATGGATGGCCGGTATTTTTCAGACGACTTTGTCTACGGCTGGCCGACAAAGCAGTGCGGATGTGCACAGGTCATCGAGTCCTGCTTTTACTGCTGTGGCAGCTATAGCGCGTGAGTGTTTTTTTTTTTTTTTTTTTTGCGATGCTTCCCACGCCTCCATCTCGGAGCCGCCGCCCGAGGCTGTTGCTGTGCTCTTTGCTAACACAGTCTGCACGCATGTACAGTTGTCCGTCTTGCTCGCACTGCCGTGGACGGGCCTTTATTGAGGTGCCTTGTCTGCACAGCCGCAGCCGCAGAGGCTCCGAGGCGGTCGTGGCCGGTGCTTTCAGCCTCTATGCCGAGCGACCGGGGCTGTTTCGTTCCTGGTCGTCGGTGGCGGCCGCAATGGCAACAGAGCTGGGCCCGCAAGCACACCGTCCGGCCACGCGGACCGGACGGGCCAGGGGAAGCATCGGCGGCGGCTTCGATGGCAGCCGGCGGATCCGGGCAGCCAGCACTAGCAACAATGATGCCCACGTGACCGCCTCCGCCACCACAGCATCAGCATCGGCATCAGCACCGGCACCGGCACCAGCAGGTGTTGTCACGGCCACAGCCACGGCCGCGGCCAGGAATGCTGTTGGCCAGCGCGGCCATCGCCGCACATCGTCGGCATCCGCTCCTGCCTCTGCGTCATCCATGTCGCCGCCCCCATCGCCGACGGCGTTATCGGCATCGGCCGCTCTCATGCACCGACCTGGACATGCCGGAGACGCCAGGCCGTCGTCGGGGAATGCTGGCGAGGACGAAGGCGGTGGCGACAGCGACGGCGGTGGCCGGCAGAGTTAGAAGATGTCACTTTAGACTGCTCTGGGAGAGAAGTGTCCAAGGGCAAAGAATAAATAGACAAGAGCACACGACTCGGAGAGAGAGAGAGGAGAAGGAGAGAGAGGAGAAGGAGAGAGATGAGAAGGAGAGAGAGAAGAGAGAGGAGAGAGAGCGAGAAAGCGAGAAAGCGATGTCGAGATACACAAATCATGAACACAACTCAATTACTCTGTCATTGACTGAGTGCTTGTAAAAATTACGCAGTCGAGCTCTGAGGGTAGGACAGAACGGGCCTGTGCTTGTCGTTACCGACTACACAGTTGTCACATATCATTTTCTTTTTTTTTAAGAAAAACCACCGAGATCTCATTCCTTTCTATTCCTCGTGTTCCATCCCACCGGTTTACTTGCAGGAGGCGTCCGTACCGCACTGGTGCTTCTTATTTACATTGACTCAGAGTGCAATTAGTAAAAGGCAATGTGGTGGACGATTCAAATGAAGGGCTCGTGTGGCAGAGCAGAGATTCGAGATGGGTAAGAGTGCGTTCATTAGGAGCCTTGGGCTTGGCTTGGGTAGCCCTACATATCACCAAACCAAAATCTGGCTGACGGCTCGATTGACTGCTAACCCGACCGATTGAAAATGGGCTTGGTTAAATGCCTGGCTCGCTGTTTGGGCGGCGGTGCCGGGCCGGTAGTGTGGTATACTACAGACACGACGGTGTCGTCCTTATTCCCCGAATCGACGCAGTCATCGTAGTTCTCGTCGTTCAGGCCTTGGCCACTATGCTGCTGATCAGCCTGGCTCAGCTGATGGACCAGCGGTACTATCGCACAAAAGCATCTGCTCCCCCCATGCGATGGACGATCACGTGGCTGTCATTGCGGTACGGAGGCATGCTGGTGATGGGCCGCCGTCTGGCAGTGCGATAGGGTCATCATTGACCGTCGAAGGCAGCTATAATGTTTACGAGTTCAAGAGAATATGGGATAATACGTACGTCGTGTACTAAAATAAATCAGGTAATGGAATGTCTGCGGGGGCGGTGTTTTACATCACGTGTCTGGGTTGGAGCTCCACAAACAGGCTATGGGATACAAACGCAAAGAGCGACAGCTATTAACCTCCACGGACCTTTGACATCACCCCAACTCTTCCCATGCCGGAAGTCACCACCACATCAACGCGATGTCTGTCATATTGTGTACTGGTAAAGTTTATTCCGTTCAGCATCAATTGCACGTGTACCTGGCAAAACGAAATGAAAGCTGACCGCGTCACCCTCAGCTGGCTACGACCACACGATACGGTAAGCGATGAAACGAAAAAAGGACCCCCAAAAGAGAATTCTCCAAAAGAGAACCCTCCAAAAGAGAACCCTCCAAAAGAGAACCCCCCAAAAGAGAACCCCCCAAGAAAGACCCCCCCAAAAGAACGGCTCAAAAAAAGACCGTTCCAAAAAAGGTAGCCCGCAGACGTTTTTGCTAACAGCGGTGGGAACCAGCTTCTGGGAGGCGCTGTCGGGCATCTGCTCGCGGACGATCCAGCACCCCGACTCGCAGGTCAACCGGCTGTGCATCTCGCCGGACAAGCGATATCTGGCGGCGGCAGGCCACCACACGGTGAAGCTGTACGACATCAAGTCGACGAACCCGAATCCGCTGCTGGTGTTTGAGGGTCACACTAATAATGTGACGGGCGTGGCGTTCCACTGCGAGGGCAAGTGGATGGTCACGAGCTCGGAGGACGGCACGGTCAAGATCTGGGACACGCGCAGCGCCACGGTGCAGCGCAGCTACAACCACGGCAGCCCTGTCAACGACGTTGTCATCCACCCCAACCAGGGCGAGATTGTCAGCTGCGACCGCGGCGGCAGCATCCGCGTCTGGGATCTGTCTGAGAACAACTGCACGCACCAGCTGATCCCGGAAGAGGACGTGTCTGTGGCCTGCGTCACCATGGGCACGGAGGGCTATCTCCTGTGTGCTGCCAACAACGTTGTGAGTCTATGCCGGCTGAGGGCTCCGTCTTTGTATCTCTGTATCTGCTTGTCTCTGTATCTGCTGTATCTGCTGTTTCTGCTTGTCTGTTTCCTTGCTCACACGCCCAGGGCAACGTCTTCATCTGGCAGATGATGCCCGTCTACGAACGCACCAGCCCTGTGCCCATCACCCACTTCAGAGCCCACAACGAATACATTACGCGGATTCTGCTGTCGCCCGACGGCAAGCGCCTGGCCACCTGCAGCGCCGACCACACCACCAAGATCTGGGAGGTCGACACCACGCCTGCCGACCCCGACGAGAATCCGAAGCCGCTCGTGCTCAACGCCACCCTCAACCAGCACCAGCGCTGGGTCTGGGACTGCGCCTTCAGCGCCGACTCCGCCTATCTGGTGACCGCCTCGTCCGACCACTACGCCCGCCTCTGGGAGCTGCACAGCCAGCAGGTCATTCGCCAGTACAACGGCCACCACCGCGGCGCCGTCTGCGTCGCGCTCAACGACTATTCCGACGCACGATAGGACGATGCGGAGGACGATGAGACCATCGGAGCAGACTCGCAGACCGAGGACGGCGGCGCGGAGGACGATGAGGCCAGCGGAGCAGACGCGCAGACCCGGGACGGCGGCGTGGTGGAGGATCAGACCGGCAGAGCAGACGTCCAGACCAAGGACGGCGGTGTGGAGGCGGCAGCGGCGGAGGATGAGATCAGCAGAGAAGACGCGCAGACCAAGGACGGCGGCGCGGCGGAGGATCAGACCGACAGAGCAGACGCGCAGACCGAGGACGGCGGCGTGAAGGCGGCAGCGACGGCGGCAGCGACGGCAGAGGACGAGGACCCGGACCATCCGCAACATCGCGAACATCATCACCAGGAAAACACTGGCGGAACGCCTCTCCCGAGCCTCCTCTGTATGTCAGAGCCAACGCGCAAAGAAAACGGTGGCGGGGCGCGTCTTCTGAGCAGACTCTGTATATCGGAGCCAACGTGCAAACCAAACGAATGTCAGTGATGCACCAAGAGATGGAAAGGGCCAGAAAAGGAGAAGAAGAAGGCGCTGCAATCCAGTTGGAGAAAAAAAAAAAAAAGGAAAAAAAAGAAAGAGAAACGAATTTGGGATTTTGAGAAGGATTCGAGTTTATTTCATTATACCCTGTGCTCCCTGTAGCTGCAGAAACGGGCACCACGAAGACGGAAACGGAAAGACAGGGCTGAGGTCGACGGGGAGGAGGATTCGGAGATCTGACACGGCAGACTCTCCAGTTGCGTAATGCTGGCTGGCGAGAAAAAGCCTGGGGCTTTGCTCGCTTGACGGAAGGAGAAATACGCATACAAGAAGAGAAATGTACTGCAGAAGCAGAAGTGTACGACTATTATGAACGCCTGTGTTTGTGACGCCAAGACTCGAGCAATGTTGTGTCCGTGTGTTCTTGTGTTCTTGTGTTGTATATACATCAAGGTTTGGGGAAAGGGGGGGAATCCAGAAACAGATAACCAAAAAGACACGATTAAAGAAAAAAAGAGACAGCATATCCGAAGGAAAAAAACACACAACGCCGGGCCAATGCACCGCCAAAACACAAAAAGTAAATTCCCCAGAATGTCCTGTTTTTGTCTTTCCAACATTATCATTAGGCAGCAGAGGCTCCCCCTTCCCGTCTGCCGCGTCCACTGCTCACTCCACAGCTCACGCCCGCCCGGCCCCAACGGCCCATCACCAGCCGTCGTCCCCCCACGCGTCCGTGTCGTCGGAGCTTTTCGGTCTCAGATCGATCTTCTTCTTGCTGGCTGCCGCGGCCACAGGCTTTGCCTTGGCCACAGAAGAGGTCCCCGTTCCTGTGCCTGCAGCGACCGGTCGTTTTGCCGCACCAGCGCTGCTTGCCGCCTTGGACAGGCCCTTTGGCAGCGGCTTGCCGGCGCCGCCGCCTCGCTTGCTGGCCGCCTGTGCGGCCAGCCAGCCGGCAAAGTCGGGTTCCTCGTCGTCTGCGCCAAAGGGCTGCGCGCTGCCGTTGCTCGCGGCCCTGTGGTTGATGGTAGTGGCTGCGGATGCTGCGGATGCTGCTGCCTGTTTGCTGCTGAATGGGTCGGCGTTGCTGTCGGCCGGCGTGTCCCAGGCGTCTGCGGCAGCATCGTCGCCAAAGCCGTCGTCCAGGTCGCCCCAGGCATCGCCGTCGCCGTCGATGGCGGTGTCGTCGGTGTCGGCAAAGAACGAGTCGGCGCCGCCGGCCATGTTGGACGAGGACGACGCCCGCGAGACCGGCACGGACGGCGTTGGCGACTTGAGCGCCTGGCGGTGCAGGGTGGAGGCGGACGACGTCAGCGGGACGGACGACGACGGCTTGCGCGAGGCCGCGGCCGAGGCATCGGCATTGGCCGACGAGGCCGACGAGGACTGGATGTCGCCTGCGGCCGCCGACAGCGTGTTGGTAAACGACGAAATGGCCCATCCGGCCCACGACGTCGCGCTCGCAGAGGCGTTGGGCCCGTCGGCCGGCTGGGGCGTGCTCATGCGCTCGATGCCTCCGCCGTTGGCGCCGTTGGCACCGTTGGCGGCGGCGGCGGCGGCGGCGGTGGGCGGCGGGAGAACGGACTCGGGCATGGCGGCAGCGGCTTTGCGGATGCGCTGGAGGAACACGTCCAGCGTCTTGCCGGCCTGGTCGCGCACCATCTTCTCCTTGTCGACGAGCAGCGGGCTGATGGCCGGGAGGATGCGGCAGGCGCAGTCTTCAGCCGCAAAGTACTCGGACGTGGCGGCGAGCGCCATCAGAGCGGCGTTGCGGGCGTGGACAAAGGGATCGCGCAGCGAGCGCGTAAAGGCGGCCAGCAGGACCTTGGTCCGCGACGAGCTGCCCAGGTTCTTGGCCAGCTTGCCCAGACAAATGGTCGTGTTGGTGCGGATGCCGGGCTGCTCGTCGTTGGCCGTCTTGGCCAGATACCGCAGCAGCTCGCCGTTGATGGTGCGGTCCGACAGCTTGGAGACGAAGACGAGCACGGACTTGAGCGTCTGCTCGCGAACCACAGGCGCCAAGTCGGTAAAGCCGCCCACCTGCCGGCAGCGTCAGCAACAAAACCTTCATTGCAGCACCAGGACCGAAAAACTTACAATCTGCGGAAAGATCTTGTCGTTGACCTGGCGCTGCGAAAAGCGGCCAATCATGAGCGGCAGGTTGTCCAAAAGACAAACACGGATGGCGCGGTCGGGGTTGCCAAACAGGCGAATCACAACAGGCGTGACTCTGGCCTCGAAGTCGTCGTCGGACAGCTTGGCGCCGATCTTCATGACGAGCGCAAAGGCCTTGGGCCCGCCGCCTCCAAACTCGACAGACTTGAGCAGCTCAGGCAGGACTTTCATCTTGAAAAAGTCCTCGGGGAAGTCGTCCGTCACGCCGCTCAGGTCCCTAAGCTTCTTGTCAGACAAGCGAGATCAACTACACCGACCTTTTTCCACCTTGTTCCACCTTGTTCCACCCCTCTTCGTCTATTCCGCTGCTCTTTGACCCACTCGAGAAACTGTTCGCGGTCGGCCGCGGACATGACGCCCAGGTTTTCGATGCCGTCCGTCAGCCGGATCAAGGGCGAGTCGAAAAACGCGCCCGAGCGCTGGCCCATTTCGAGAAAGGCGGCGACGGTGATGCGCGCCTTGGGATTCGCATTGACCAGCCGCCTGTAGCCGGCCTGCATGGTGGGGGGGATGTTTTTCGTCTGGCCGGCCTGGTCCGTGCCCATATAGTCGCCGTGGTTGAAGACCTCAAACATGAGGATGCCAAAGTCGAACGCGTCCACGGCTGCGTGGTTGCTACGCTTGATGGCGTCCCAGCCTGCGCGGGCCAATTCCGGCGGAGTGTAGCGCCCAGAGTCGGGAACCAGGCTTCCATAGTTCTGTGAAAGTTAGTAGAGATGGAGAGAAAGAGGAAGAGGGAGAGAGAGAAAGTGCGTGAGCATACATATATCACTGCTTCGTCGTCTTTGACGTTGCTCAAGACCTCGAAGCCGCCAAGCTTCCACTCGCCGCTCTCGGACATGAAGATGGACGCCACGCGCAAGCTGCCGTGGATCGATGTCGCGTCGCCATTGATAAACTTGAGCGTGCGCTGGAAAAAAGCCGTCGTCAGAAAGCAACAGAAAACAACAGCAACAACAGTAAACAACAGCCTCCGCAAGAAGCCTACCGCAATGTTAAAGAGCCCCCATTTCATCGTCTCTGGGCTTAGGCTCCGTCTTTTGAGGTTCCACCGCAGAGGCACCACGCGCTCCGTCGCAATGTAGATGTATGTCTCGGTCTCGACCGTGTCGAAGACCTTGATGACGCCCGGGTGGCGCAGCGTTCGAAGCTTCTTCAGCGCATTGCGGGCCAATGGCAGACGGGACTTGTTGGCGGTGACGTCGAAGGAGAAGATGCTGCAGTTCGACCCGTCTTCCTAAAGAAGGCAAGGAAAATGTAAGAGCGGGCGGCGAAATAAAGCGAGAGACAAACAGACGGCAGACAAAGAAAGACAACGGACAAACACAGACAAACACAGACAAACACAGACAAACACAGACAAACAGACAAAATACAAACAAAAACAACGCAACAGAAGGTCCAGACACTTACTCGACGAGTCCCGTTGTACAATGTCCAGATGGACGGGTCCAGATCGACGCGATCGCCAAATGAATAAGGAAACGGTGGCCCTTTGGCGATAGCCGAGGCCACGGCCGACTTGAGGAAATCCATGGCCGTAAAAAAAAAAAAAAAGAGAGAGAGAGAGACACTTCCGAGGTTGGGCAGTATCGTATTATTACTGCAGGAGTGGTGGGATATGGCGGGCGCTCTGAGATTGCGGGCGTCGCGCAGAGGACAAGCGTCTCAATGCTTTGTCGTCTGAGTGGGAAGAAGACATGTAGCCAACTTCGTAATACTCCCCGTATGGTGGCATTCATTAGGATGGCAATGGCACTAGTCTCCACTGAAACGTGCCTGCCTCGTTACTCGTACACCCCTCTTGCCCCTTTTGGCGCGACCTGCTAACTCGAGCTTATTGCATTATCATTATTCCGAGCCGGATGCTGCGCAAAGGGAAAAAGAGGAAGGGGGGGGGTTGGGATGGCGCGAAGAGACAGGGTCTGACCCAGAAGGCTGAGAAGTGCAATAAAAGGTGGAGACTCCTCTCTCTCTCTCTTCTCTTCTAATTTTTTTTACGAGTAGTTTACGGAGTGTTTTTCTTGCCTGCTCCCTATTGCCCGGCAGCGACCGGACCACCTGCCTCCCCCCCCCGTTGTTGTGCTCGTATATACAGATTAGCTCCCCAATGCCAAAGGAAACGCTCCCCGACCGCAGACATCCAGAAAGCAGTCCACTTTCCCGGCCACCCACTGCCCCCTTATCTTCCTCCGGCTGGGTTCGATGACGTCCCGCGCAACCGGATACTGCGATCCAGTGGGCAGCGTTTGAAGCGTCGCCGTGCGCGCCTTGGCGGCTCCCCCTTTTTTTTGTGTGTGTGTGTGTGTGTGTCGGCGCTCTATACGGCTCGAGGCCGGTCTATACTGGTCTATACAGGTCTATACGGCTCCAGATCCAACTTGCGGCTCTATACGGCTCCAAACGGTCTGCCGAGCTGTCGGAAAGGCTCACCTGGCCGTTCTTTTCTTTTCTTTTCCTTTTGCGCCCTTTCATTTATGACGTCTCTTGCGCCTTGTCGAGATTGCGGTTTTGCCGATTGCCGATGGATCCCAGAGAAGCGTGAGAGCGCCGAAGGAGGGTCCGCGCTGCTGCTGCTGAAACAGTAGATTTGCAAGTCAGTTTCTATTTGGGCTGGTATTTTGTGAGTGTTTTTGCCGTGTTTTTTTTCTTGCCATTTTTACCGGTTTTTGTTTGTTCACCCTACTGCTTGCATCTCCCTCTGTTGCTGCTACCCTCTGCTGCCTTCCAGTCTGGCCCTTTGCTTTTCTGTCTTTCTTTCTACTGCGTCCGCTTCCATCCCCCTCCCCACCAGCGTCTGTGATGATCATTGGTAAAAGGTCGGACTGTATAGTTGGCTCTTCTGGTTCCACGCAAAGAGCCGTCTCTCCCTTGCAACTTGGGCTTGTCGAGTGCAGCCAGTCTTTGGACATCTGTGGCCTTTGCTTGGCCTGTGCTTGGCTACCCAAGCGGCCCGCCTCCCGCCGTCTTCTTGAGGCGCATCCTTCCCGCTTGGCTCAAGTCTATAGCCATATTCTTGTGGGACGATAGGGAGCGGGCTGTCAAGAAACAAAAAAAAAAAAAAAGCAGCGGAGCGACTTGCCACTCAATGCCGCTTTGTGATCTCGTGGTCATGAGCGCTTTGTGTGCTGAGTTTTCTTCTCTGGACTGCCACTACTTGGAGCCTGGGCTGCCAGTACGCAAAGCAGGGTGGTCTATATTGGCTGCCCCGGCTTTGTTGCCCACATCGGAAGATGGCCGTGGCACCTGGGCCAAAGGCTGTAGCAGACAGCAGAGGAAGCGAGGGAAAGGGGGCGGGACGGGGTAGATCGCGTCGTCGAGGCTCAGTGCTGCACCGGTTTTCTCCTTTGGGGACAATGGTGCTTGCCTTCTGTGTCTCCCATGTCGAAGCGGTCGGACTGCCTTGCCTTCTTTTCTTGTTTTCTCTTTTTATTATTGCCAAGGGGGAGGTCCGGTGCTTGCGAGGAGCCGCTGAGCCACGGTCAGGATGACGATCAAGAAAAAGAAACTGAAAAGACCTGAGACGCTGTGCCAAGGGCAGGACAGAACAGAACTGTTTCAAACTATTTCCAACTGTTGGCTGGCATTGTTTTAGCTTCTGATTTTTTTGCTAACCAGAAGGACAGCTCCGCGCCACTGTGCCAGGACAGGCGGACTCGACATGCGTCATGACATGGATCAGAGACTGACGCCTTCTGGACTCGGCCGAGCTGAGTTGCAAGCTGTGAGCAGCAGTGGCGGCGGCGGCAATAGCAACGGCAGCGGCAGCGGCAGCGGCGCCAGCAGCAGAAGCAGCCGAAACTACTACGATGGCGATGGCGGGGGGCGGTTTGCCACGACATGCAGTTTTCCCGCATGCCAGGCCGGCGCGTTGGCCGGAAAGCCGTTTTGCGGGACGCACCTGGACCTGATTTTGAGCCCTCTGCGAAAGCCACGCGATGCCGGGGCCGGTGCCGGCAGCAGCTACGGAAACACCAACACCAGCAGCGACAGCAATAGCAACAGCAACAAGAACGGCAGCAGCACCAGCAGTAGGAGCAACAACAGCAACAGCAGCAGCAACAGCAGCAACAGCAACAGCATCAACAACAACATAGGCAACAGCGACAGCACCAGCAGGCATGGAGGCAACGAAAGCCAGAGAACGCGGCAGTCGCTGTCTCCGAGGGAATCGCGGCAGCAGCAGGGCGGAGCATCGTTTCTGAGGCGGAAGACGGCGTCTAATGGACGACTTCCTAGGTCACCTTTTATGCTCGCTGGTGCCGGCCTGCCCGGCCAGACCGGCTCCTCCTCCCATGCAAAGCAGCCGGATATGGGTGGCCGAGACGGCAGAGAAGACGGGCAAGGAGGAGGAGGCTCGACATTCCTGAACGGGAGCGTGCCGGCAAACGGACACGGGCCGGACGCGAGCCCACGGAAGCGGCCGTACGCCGAGTTTCGAGACAGCGGGGGCCGAGAGGAGGACAACGAATTCACCCGACGACTGCGGACGTTTGCCAGCTTCCAGGACCGCACCGGCAGAAGCAGCCGGCCGGAGGCCGAACTGGGTCCTTTGGCCCAGCCACGGACAGCTGAGACGGTATCGGGACAACGTCGGAGCGGCGGCGGGACTGACGATGTTGACGGCAGCCATGGGCCACAGGACGGGAACAGCCTCAGGCGTTTGCGGCCTGGGTGGCCTACACCAACGCACGCCGCCTTTTCAAGGTATCGGACTCTGCTGGACGACGACGAGGACGAGGACGCGCAGAGCGGCGGAGATGGATCCAGCGTTGGCTACGGCAGCCTCGGCGGCGGCGGCCAGGAAGGGGGCGACGTGAGAGCAGCACGGCAAAGGCCGGGCCAGGGGTCCTTGGGCCTTGGTGGCAGCGGGGGCGAGTTGGGGACGCGCGCCAGCTTTCCGCCCATCCCGTGGACGCCCCTGCGACTGTCGTCTCTGCAGCAGCAGCAGCAGCAGCAGCAGCAACGGCGGCGTGAGCGACAACGCGACGGCAGCATTGGCGAAGGCGGCCCTGGCGGCGGCATCGGCGACGGCAGCGCTGCATCAGCGACGGCGGCAGCAGCCAGCGACGTGGGCAAGGCGGCGGCGTGGCTGCGGTCGTCGGTGGGCCAACTGCTGTCGACGCAGGGGTTTTCGCTGGACGCCCACATCTACAGCCAGCCAGAGACCCAGCTGCCGCCGCCGGCGGGCGTGGCGGTGGTGTCGCGCGCCGAGATCGAAGCGGCGGCAGCCGCGTGGGCAGCCGCCAGCTCGGCCAGGAGTGCCATTGAGGCATCGGTGGGGACAAGCGCAGCAGCACTGGCGGCGACGATGGCGGGAGCCCGAACAACAAGAGCGGCGACGGCAGCGGCGGCGACGACGACGACGACGACGGCAACAACAGCAACAACAGCAACCAGAGCAGCGACAGCAACAAAAGCGGCTGCAGGCAGTGTCGGCACGGCTCACCGGCCTCGGCCACGGCCACGGACAGCCATGTCCGAAGCGGCGCCCGAATTCGTCTACACATATTTGGATCCGAGGGTGCACTGGACGCGGCCTCGCACCGACGAGTGGCTGGCGGCCAAGCGCAAAGAAATCGAGGCGCGTGGGAGGCGGAAAGAGCGGGTTGGCCGCGCAGCGCAACGCATGGCGCTTCAGCGGCGGGCAGCGGCAGCGGCAGCGGCAGCGGCAGCGGCAGCGGCGGCGACGGCGACGTCGGCGACGGCGACTCCGCCGGCGACGACAACAACTGCCGCTGCAGCAGCAGCTTTGGCGGTTACCAGAGGCGGCGGTCCTGCAACTCGGATCAACGGCAGCAGCGGCATCAATGGCAGCTCCAGTGGAAACCCGAGGAAAGGCCACGGTGGAAGCCTCCACGAGACGGCCAATGGAACGGCCGCCGACAGCAGCAACGGCAGCAGCAGCGACAACGCCCATGGGCACCGCTCGTTGAGCAGCGGCAGTGCGACGGCAGCAGCAGCGGCGTCGCTGTGGGAACGAGATCTGCCGCCCGAAGTTCAGCAGAGCGAGCCCTGGATGAGGTGTCTTGCTACGTTTGCGCGCCACGAAGAAGAGCGGCTGAGGCGATGCCGGGCCGGTGGCAGGGATGACGATCCATAGCGACAGCTGGGAAGCTGACAGGAAAAGAAAGGAAAGCCGACGGGGGAGTATAGGAAAGCATGGGAAAGCAAGGAAAGCCGCCAGGAAAGCCACCAGGAAAGCAAAGGAAAGCCGTCAGGAAAGCAAGGAAAGCCGCCAGGAAAGCATAGGAAAGCCGTCAGGAAAGCTGACGAAAGCAAGGAAAGCCGACTTAATCTTGGGCAGTGCACGCTGAGAGGATCAGAACATGAACTCTGGTCTGAGAGGGAGCTTGGTTTCAAGACGAGTTTTCTATAGGAGAGCTTGAGAGCTCATGTCAGCCGACTTCAAGGAGCTTGCCATAGCTTCAGTTCATATGGGTTGCAAACAGACTCAAGTTGAGAAGCCCTTTGCGGTCCCAACTGTTGTACAATATTTTCTCATGTTTGATTTTCGTTATTTGGGTCGTGTATAGTATAGTTTTTTGGATATTTCACCTGGGCGTTTTTCTGCTTGCCTATTTTTATTTTATTCATTGGAGGATTGAAAGGCGAATGTGGAAATAGGGACCTTAAAGCACGGAGAACAGACATTGAGAGGGTGTGAAGCAGTGCGAGCCAGAGGAATGATATTCTGGGCCTTGTAACGATGCCGAGTGGATTGTGTATTTGCTGTGGCTGAGTGAGAGGGGGAGCCTGAACGGTTGTACATTAGAAATCAAACAAGCAGTGAGAAGCAAGGAAGTAAGAAAGGAAAGGCAGAATCAGGCAAGCCACAGGCAAGTTCACAAAGCAAACGAGAAATCATCTGGCTGTCCAATGGCTCAAAAAGCCACTTTGAGTTCGGCCTTGCATTCCCACCAGGCTTGTACTTAGTTTACAATTGCCTCTCAAAGCCCAAACTATTCAATAGTAACCATTTTTTCTAAAGAGCGCCTATTCAAATTTACAGCAGTCATCCGCAGCGACAGCCTTTTTATATTTTGGTTTTCTTTTTCAAATCATCCTTCTCCCTTGCCTTTTCATTTTTTTCTGACCTTTTACCGGCACGTATTCCATGCATCCTTCTTTCGGTTCGTGTCGCCTTCGCCTGAAAGCTCGTCAGACCTCGAGATGCCTCGAATCCAGCATTTTCGCGGGTTGCCGCATTTGTCAATCCCTTGACATTGTTGTCTTTGGATTCCTGAGCGCTCTTTGATTCCTGAGCGGTCTTTTCATCTCTGCCCCTTGGTTTCTCTCCCTCAGCAGCCAGTGGTCTCAGTAGCCAGCGGTCTCAGTGGCCAGTGGCCTCCCTTTTCAGACCGCATCTCTCCCTGCTATTCTCTCCTCCTACTGCCGCTTTGCCAGCATGTTCAGCGCGCTGCCGGCCAGAATGAAGCCGGCCTGGTCCTTGCTGATGGTGTGCTTGACGGGGATGAAGAAGGAGGTCTCGGCGGAGTCGCCGGCCTTCTTGGTGACGCGCAGCTGCACGTCGCCCTGGCCGCCATTGCGCAGCATGTCGTAGAGGCCGACGGTGGCGATCTCGTCGCCGGCGTCGATGCGGTCGTAGTCCTGCTCGCGGGCAAAGGTCAGCGGCACGACGCCCTGCTTCTTCAGGTTCGTTTCGTGGATGCGGGCAAAGGACTTGGTGAGGACGAGGCGGGCGCCGAGGTAGCGCGGCTGCAGGGCGGCGTGTTCGCGGGCGCTGCCCTCGCCGTAGTTGTGTTCGGCGACGACGAGCCAGGGCAGGCGGCGGTCGCGCCAGCGCTGGGCGAGCTCGGGGATGGTGCAGCGGGCGCCGTCGAGGTCGTAGGCGGCGTTGACCTCGCCCGTGGCCGCGTTGACGGCCGTGTTGAGCGTGTTGGCGCTGATGTTGGGCAGGTGGCCCTTGTACTTGAGCCAGGGGCCGGCCGCCGAGATGGTGTCGGTCGTGCACTTGCCGGCCACCTTGACCAGCACCCGCAGCCCGGCCAGGTCGGCCGCCGGGAACGGCTCAAACGGCTCCAGCACCGCCAGCCGCTGCGACGTCGGCGCGATCGCCACCTGCACGGTCGGGTCCGGCCCGGCCGGCCTCAGCGCCGCCAGCGCCGCCCGGCCCTCGTCGAACGGCGTCGGCGGGCCCTCGAGCCCCTGGGGCGCCGGGAAGCGGAAGGGCTCGGCGTCGGCGTCGGCGTCGGCGTCAGCAGGCACGAGCCCGTCCGTCAGCGGGTTGAACGTCGTCGTGCCGGCAAAGGCCATGGCCGTGACGATCTCGGGCGAGGCCAGAAAATTCATCGTGGCCAGGTTGCCGTCGTTGCGGCCGCGGAAGTTGCGGTTGTAGGAGGTGAAGATGGCGTTGGGCGTGTTGGAGGACTTGTCGATGCCGTCGCGGCGCTTCCACTGGCCGATGCAGGGCCCGCAGGCATTCGACAGCAGCACGCCGCCGGCCTGCTCGACCGTGGCCAGCGTGCCGTCGCGCTCGAGCGTCGCCCGGATCTGCTCGCTGCCCGGCGTCACGTAAAAGTCGGCCGCCGGCCGCAGCCCCGCCGCCGCCGCCGCCTTGAGCAGGCTCTCGACCCGCGTCATGTCCTCGTACGAGCTGTTGGTGCAGCTGCCAATCAGCCCCGCCGACAGCGTCTGCGGCCAGCCCTCCTGCTCGACCGTGGCCCGGAACTGCGACAGCGGAATCGACAGGTCCGGCGTGAACGGCCCGTTGATGTGCGGCTCCAGCGTCGACAGGTCGATCTCCACCACCTCGTCGTACTCGGCGCCCTCGTCCGCCGCAAAGTCGAAGCCAAAGCCGGCCTCCTGCAGCCGCGCCGCGTCCTGCGCCGCCTGCTCGCGCCGCGTCGCCGCCAGATACCGCGCCGACGCCGCCGTGTACGGAAACAGCGACGTCGTCGCCCCCACCTCGGCGCCCATGTTGCAGATCGTCGCCATGCCCGTGCAGCTCAGCGTGGCCACGCCCGGCCCCGAGTACTCGATGATGTAGCCGGTGCCGCCCCGCACCGTCAGCCGCCCCGCCAGGTGCAGAATCACGTCCTTGGGCGTCGTCCACCCGCCCAGCCGCCCCGTCAGCCGCACCCCCAGCACCCGCGGCGCCTTGAGCTCCCACGGCGCCCCCACCAGCGCCTCCACCGCGTCCGCCCCGCCCACCCCAATCGCCACCGTGCACAGCCCGCCCGCATTCGGCGTGTGGCTGTCCGTGCCCAGCATCATCAGCCCCGGCACCGCATAGTTCTCCAGCACCGTCTGGTGGATGATCCCGGCCCCCGGCCGCCAGAAATCAATCCCGTACTTGCGCGCCGCCGACTCCAGAAACGCAAACACCTCCCCGTTCGCCCCCAGCCCCGCCGCCAGGTCCGCCTCCGCGCCATGCTCCCCCACAATCAGGTGGTCGCAGTGGATGCTCGCCGGAATCGCCGTCTGCCCCAGCCCGCACGCCATAAACTGCAGCAGCGCCATCTGCGCCGACGCGTCCTGCATGTTGACCCGGTCCGGCTTCAGCTGCAGATTCGCCCGCCCCCGGATCGCCCGCCCGCCGTCCGTGTCCGTCAGCAGACCCGCCTCGACATCGTCCAGGTGGCTGTACAGAATCTTCTCCGCCAGCGTCAGCCGCCGCTCCGGCCCCAGCACCCGCCGCACCGTCGCATACTTGCTGCACAGCCGCTCGTACACCGCCGGCAGCGGCGCCCCGTCCTGCACCGTCGAAAACTGCCGCCAGCTCCTGTGTAAACCGCGTGGTTGCTGAAAAAAGTTAGAATTTTGGGGGTGGGTCATCTTTTTTTTTTTTTTTTTTTTTTTTTTTGCTCATACAATCATGGCAGCAGCAACATACCCGCAAAGCCAGCGCCGCAGACCGGCTTCCGAACAAGAGTGACCGCATGTTGAGCACCCTCGACTACAGCCGTCTGCCGGGTTGGCAATTTGAGTAGCGAAAATGCGTGTGTTCGCCCAAGAATCCTCTTTGCGCGATCATGGAACAGAAATTTATTTTATAGCGGGCCAAAAAAAAAAAAAAAAAAAAAATGCATCACTAAAACGGCAGGCACACATGCCACCGGCAATCGGTTCCGACAGCGGGAAAACCAGCCAATCAGAATACACCTAATTCTCACAACAAATATGGGATAGTATTTACTTTTTATAGGAATATTGCAACCTCTGGCAAACTATCATGGACATAACAGATGGCATAACAGCAATCGACCACTCCATTTTCGAGGAAAAAGAGAAAATAAAACGTGCTGCTCTCGCACAGCTGATGCTATTTTTGACAAAGAACACTTCTTCAACGCCCGGATTATAAATTGACAACGAATGCTTCAACCCCGGCAATCTTTGTAAAAGCAAGCCCAATGTATGGCTCAACCTCTTGAACTCGTAGACAGATTCACTCTGCTCGACACCCAAGACACTATGCGGTGTACTTGTACTCTTATAGTCGAACACGGTGCCCTTTCCTACAGCCTGGACGCCCGAGCCCGACAAACCCAAAACGCAAACTCCATCGCTTTCTCTGGTGAAAAAGATAGATAAAAAAGGCAGCGCATAAAAAAAAACCCCCCAAAAAAGAAAGCTGCAAGTGAGGACAGGTAAATTCGTCAGCCAATCTTTTGTCGCTTAGTATCGCCGCCGTCCCCATCGCCCGCAGCCACGGCTATATTGGTCGGCAAATCCGCCAGAGCCGGACGGCCGCCACTGGTGGCTGTCGACGAAACGGCGACGGCGGCAGCGGCGGCATCGGCAGCAGGCCGCTTCATTGGAGGCGGCCGGAACTGGCCACGATTGGCCAGAGGACTTGCCATGCTTAGAGGGGCCCCAATACGCCGCGGGGGATCGGCCTGCCCCAAAGGCGTCATTCCGCGTGTCGGCTGCTGGCCCGGCCCCGAAGAAGCTGAAGAAGCGGCTGTGTTTCCGCCTGGTGTTGCCGCCGCCGCCGCCGCCGATGCCGCGGGCGTCGAGGTTGCTGTCACTGCTGCTGTTGTGGCCGCTGCTGCTGCTCCTGTTCCTGTGCCTGCGCCTGTGCCTGCGCCTGCTCCTGTTGACGTCCCTGTTCCTGGAGCCGATGCTGCCGCGAATGGCGCCAGCGGTGGTGTAAGGCTATGGCTGGGCACGACACCGGCTCTGCCTGCTCCTCCTGCGCCTCCTGAGCCTACCCCTGCTCCTCCATGTCCCGCCGATGTGCCACCATTGCCGCCAGCATTGCTGCCAGCGGGTCTCGGAGGGCCGCCCCCCAGTGGGCGACTCAATTTGGGAACCGGCTTCGAGCTGTTGTGGTCAATGCCCGGTGTCTTTCGAATGGACGGGCTCTCGGCCTTGGGATTGAACAGATGCGTCGTCTGGATCGACGACGCCACCACAGCATCCACCGCCGTGTTGGCACCGCCCGTCTTCGCGATCGCCCGTGCTGACAGCCACGGCGTGCCCCCCTCGTCGGCGCCACTGGCCTTGCTGCCGTTGGCGTTGCCGTTGGCGTTGCCGTTGCCATTTTTGTTGTTAAAATTTCTGCTGTCGCCGCCGTTTGGGAATGGCCGGCCCATCTGGCCCTGCGCCTGCTGCTGCGCCTGCTGCTGCTGCTGCTGCTGCACCGTGTTCGGTCTCGCACCAGCGCCGCCATTGGTAAAGCGCCCATAGCTCGGATTCGCAGCGTGAGCTGGCCGAGGCGTTTGCTGAGGCTGTGGCGCCGGCTGGCGGACCGGGCTGGCGCTTCTGGACAGCGGCTGTGCCTGGGGCGGAGGAAGGGCAGGGATGGCTGTCGTGTCTGGGAGAACCACTTCGTCCGGGTGGCCGTCTTGGGGAACACAAAAGTCCGCCTCGTCAAAGTCTGTCCGGGCGTGAGGTTAGCTTCGGTGCAGTACACAACCTGGCAAGACAATAACAAAAAAAAAAAAAAAAAAAAAGGAATACAAAAAACGCAAGCATACCTCCCAGCAAGTCCTCATCAAATGAATCCGACAAAAAAGCTGTTGTCATTGTTAGCCGTGGAACAATCTTTTCCTCTTTTGGGCCAATGCATGTCTTTGTGGAATGTGTGTCGCACAGCGCCGTTCTTTCGTCCATTTCTCACCTGACGCGTCTGCAGCCGGCTCGGATTTGGGCTGCACTGCCGCTGGCCCAGCAGCAGCAGCAGAAGGTGCAGCGCCAGAGCCGGGACGGGCGCTCGGCCCGGTGCCCACCGCAGGCGGCCGGTCGGCATCCTCCGTCTTGATGGCGTAGTCGGCATGCCGGTGGAGGCCGCGCTCGTCAAACTTGCGCGTGGGATTGGCCTTGATGCGCGAGACGCGCTCGACGTAGGCCTTGTCGTAGATGCAGTTGCCCAGCACGTTGCCAAAGTTGCGCAGCGCCCGCTTGAGCGCGTCCGTGGTGCCCTCCTTCTTGGCCTTTTCAAAGGCGGCGGCCTTGCCCTTGCAGTTCTCAATGTGCCCGTAGCCAATGTCTTCGTGGTAGGTGCCGTCGCGCAGCGTCACGCGCACAATCACCGACACGCCCAGCGAGATCCGCAGCGTCTGCGGATGCTCGTCCACATAGTCGATCTGCACCGTCTGGATCGACGACGACCAGCCGTTGAAGCCAAAGATCTCGTTGGCCAGCGCAATCACCTTTTCCGCCGCCACATAGTGCACCTTCTGCCCCGACGGGCCCGTCCGCGCCGACAGATACTCCGGCCCCAGCTGCTTCTCCAGCCGGCTCTGCAGCGTCGCAATGTCCTGCGCCGTGTACTCGGACACCCGCGGCGCCCGCTCGCTGAACGGGTTCGCCACGTGCGTGTGCTGCTCGCCAGGGCTAATGGCCGCGTCAGCATGGGCAAAGGATGAGAGAGGGCAGCAGAGAAACAAAAACCGACGACGCAAAGTGAAAGAGAAGAGGGGGGTAACAGAAAACTCACGCGGGCATCGTCACGTCTTTTCAAGAAAGAGAACAACAGAGCGACGGTGCAGAAAGAAAAAAAAAGAATTTAATAGCAAAGCCCAAAGCGAGGGAGAGACGGTGCCGTTGTGCCTTCGTTTTGATTGCCGTTAAACTACGGCTCCGTTTGCGTGGATAGCTCTGGAAGATGAGTCGTCTTTGCACGAGAACACAAAAAGAGACGCGGTCCCACAATACCGTGCTGGAGCGTTGACGCGCCGGCTGTGGTCTGTGGCTCCACAGTGTCTCGTTGTCACGTGCACGTCTGCCTACGGAGTATGGATATTAGACGTAACCTTGCAGTATCCCATATTCCTGACAGCCTCACATCGCAGGCCGAAACGTTCTCCTCTCTTTGGTCTGATATTTGCTCATTCCCTCATATGAAATAATTCGCCTTTCTTTGCTCGTTTAGGGGTCATATTCTGCATCTATTTTTACCAACACCACCTCCTGATCTGCGCGGTTTATTTTACGACTGATATCGTTCTGGCGGGCGACTCGAATCCTTTTGCCTGGGAATGCCGATCCCAATTCGGAGAACAGACAAGCCGCGATCGACCCCCCCCGAGCGGTGTTGATCTCTTTCTTTTATTCTTATCGTAGAGAGCGCATCGACGGCTGTCCAACGCCGGTGCACAGGCAACGAAGACCTCAAACAATATCTCATACTTTGCACACACAAATCCCAGGCATCCCAAACAATATCTGACTTTGCACACCCAAATCACAGCCATCCCAAACAATATCTTCCTTTGCACGCACAAATCACAGGCAACGCCAAGCTTGCACAAGCACGAGATCCTGTGGTCTCAGCATTGATTACTGTCTATTCTCGGTGGCCGGAATTGCTATGAACTCCTGGAATCACTATATGCCCAGTTCTTCCTGACGACAAGGCCGTAAAAAACCCATAATGTCGAGAAATCGAGAGACATTATTCAACAAAACGTAGCAGACGACGAAAGAAAAACAATCGATACAAAAAGAAAAGAAAAAAGAAAAAAACTGCAAATTGAACATATGCAAAGTAAACCCATCAACTGCAGACACGCCAACGTTGGGGAGAAACACGGAAAAAAACCAGAGCCATAATAAAAGCAATCAAAAAAGACGAAACATGGAAGAAAACGCCGTCATGATATGTGTACCCCCGGAGACTCCCTGAAAATCTAACTGCGTAGAACGCTGGCCTGAAAGCAGAAGCAAAATGGGATCAACACCAAAAAAAAACTCGTCTAGGTCTCATTAGCGTGGAACAAGGCAGGAAAGAAGAGAGAAGAAAAGACGTAGAAGAGTCGGTCCGTTTCCTCGTGGTCTTCGATCACTTGTTAGGCCAGTAACATGGCTTTGGGGAAAACAAAAGAAAGAAGCACAAGAAAAAAAAAAAAAAAAAAATCACGTAGTCGCCCTCTCCCGCCGGCGGTGGTGCTACCACGGGCCCACACGGACAGGCGAGCCAAACGTGCCGTTCAGCAGCTGGTTGCGGATGGAATTTGGGTCGTTGGCGTTGCCGCCGGAATGTGAGTTGTTGGCAGGGCCGGCTGGCGCCATCCAGCCGACGGCGGCGGCCATGGCGCTCATGGCGGCGCCGAGGCGGCCGCCGGACTGCTGGTGGTGCTTGGCCAGGATCTGGTCCCAGTGCTCGGCGAGGATGGAAAAGGTGCTGCCGGCGACAAAGCTGCTGGAGGAGGCCGAGCCGGAGCCGCGCTTGGAGGCCTCGGCCAGGACGAGGGCCCAGGCGCGGGCCAGCTCGTCGTAGGCGCCCTCCTTGTGCTGGCGGTACGTCGGGCTGTCCCAGTCCGGCAGCTGGTGCACGATCTTGGTGGCGCCGTCGAGGAACTGCAGCGAGGCCGAGGTGTGGGTCTCGACGGGCGGCAGGAACTGGCGGGTAAACTCGGCGACGGCGTCGACCAGCGCCAGCAGCGGCTGCTTGACGCGGTAGTAGGTGTAGTCGGCGCTCGACTGGCCGTACGGCATCGCCGTCTGCAGCCGCTCCTGGTACTCCTCCAGCAGCCGCAGCGTCGACGCCACCGTCGGCCGCGGAGCGTTGTGCGTCACCTGCTGCGCAATGTCCGGGTGGTGGTCGCAGATCGTCTGCAGCACCGTCCGCAGCTGGCCCGCATCCAGAGCCTCCAGCAGCCGCGGCAGCGGCAGTGCTCGGCCGCTCACTTCCGTCGCCCGCGCCTTCTTTGCCGGCCGTGCCAGCTGCCGCGACGAGATCGCCGGCGAGCTCATCGGTGACACCGACATTTCGTCCCCGCCGTCATCTTCGGCTTTTCGCTTTTTGGATCCGGCCATGCCGGAGAAGGGAGAGACTGGGAAGGGTTAGAACAGGGAAAAGACACTTCAAAAGAAACGAAAGGATAAATACGCTGCAACATCCACACATACTTGACCGAGATGGCGACTGTCGGGAGGATATGTGCTCGTGTGGAAAGAGAGTCGGTTGTGGCGACAGCAAGACGTTCATCTTCCAAGGAGCAATCGAAATGGATAAACAACCCAGCAACAAGGCCAAAGTGGTCACAGAAGATTTGACGGCCGGCTGCTTCTAGCGATTTCCGCGGCCGCTGTTTGCCGACGAGAAGAAGAGGGCAGGCAAAACCCAAACGGCGAAAGAGGCAAAAGGGCGGAATAAATCGACGGTGAGGTCAGGACGGCACGGAGCAAAAAAGGCTGGCTGTCGGTAAAGAAGAAGGAGACGATAGCCGGAAAGACGACGAAAATGGCAACCGAAGCGGGCAAAAGATAAAATGAAATAGAATCACAGGTAACGAGTCATCGAGGGGGGAAAAAAAAAAGAGAAAAAGAAAACTTTGTGGTGGTTGGCTCCGAGTTGGCTTTTTTTTTCATTCGGTGATGGCGGAGAGAAGATAGAGGAGAGAAGGGAATGGGAGGGAGAGGAGAGGGAGTGAGTGGTGGGAAGGAGAGAAAAATAATTAAATTCGAGGGAGCATTCAACCAGCTGTTTGCTGTGTGGGCGACAGTATTTGTTTTGGGCGGCTGCCGGGATTAGCGGGCTAAAATGGCTGGAGGGCCCAGTAAGGTTCGCCAGCGGCTGGGGTCGTCAGCGGTTCTTCGGAGGGAGGGGGCGGGCTGCAGAAGCACTGAGAGAGCGCTGCGTTGCCATTTCTTACTGGCTCCGTGGCCGCTACGCCGGAGCGGGTTTTTTTTATTTTTTATTTTTTGGCTCAGAGACCCTGGGCTGGGGGGGGTCTCTTTGTGCTGTCGTTGCTTGGTTGTGTCCTTGTGCATGTGGGGCAGCTTTTTCGGCGGTGGATCTTCGTTGGGCTTTTGGGCCTTTGTCCTTACTACGGGCAATACTCCGTCCTCATACCATGCTTTTTGTATTACGCCGTAATTCGTACTGTTCGTCGCAGGCAGGGAACTGGTGTCAGCCAACACAAGGTTTGTCAGGTCTGTGAGACCTGCCAACGCAAAAAGGGAGATGGCGAAAGAGGGGAAGACACGAAGAGGGGCAGGAGTAATGGCTTCCAACTGCCTGCCACGAAGGAGGAAAGCGCTAACAGCCAGCAGCCCTACTGAGTATTACATGCCAATATTTCCTCTTTCTTACGTATGCTTTTGGAGTGCGTAATACTCGCCAGCATTGGTAGCACGCCGTATACGTCGTAATACTCCGTACTTGTACTCCTTTCAATACTACTCTGTCCGTCATGCAAGAGAACCAGAAACGAAATCGTGCTCTCACGGCTTTTTTTCCTCCCACACGAGCAAAATGCATCACAAGGGCAGGTCAGCGCATGCGATGCACCGTATCAGACCTGCTGAAAGTGACACCAAATATTCCTCATTTGTGATTAGTCTGCAGGGTAAAGGCCTTCCTTATGCATCGATTGGCGTGGTCTTGTGCATTGGCTGCAACAAAAAAAGACGAGCCGTCAGTCTTGGCGGCCGAACCTGGACGAGCGAAAGAGGCGGTCAGAGAGCAAAAAGAGGAAAAAAAAAGAGAAGTATGAGGATGATTACGGCGTAGCTGGCCATGACCTAACAGAAAAAAGAAAAGGCGGTTCGTCTTTTGCCGAACAACGCTAGGAGAACCAAGAATGAGTGAAGCTTGGAGATCATAGGCTATCGTCATTGAATAATGCCAGAGTGATAATGGAGTACGAATACAACGTGCATTATAGCTGACTACCATAGCTAATGCAGTAATACTCCGCCAGTCGGATTTCCTCAAAAGCCCATTCTCGGCTGTGCCGCACACGTGATCCCTTCGTTATCGCTTATCTAAAAAAAAAAAAAAAAAAGAAACAAAATGACGGGGAAAAAAAAAACTCTGGCGAAACTCCGTCTCAAGGAGCCTTTTTGCCCCATGCACCAAAACGAACAATGGCAACTGAGACCGAGACAGTTCCGGCTCCGCCCAGCAGTGGCTCGGGAATGGGGTCTCCAGAAGACAAACCAGCGGCGGACGTGTCGTCGCCGCCCAGCAGAACAAAACGCAAGGCGGCTACGGCCGCCTCCGCCACGCTGCCCGAAGAACTCGAAGTCGACCTGAACCTGCCGGAGCCGCCTTCGAAACGGGCCAAGCGCGCTCTCAAAAAGGGCAAGCCGCTGCCGCAGAAACCGCACTCGGACGACGACGACGACGGCGACGACGACGGCGACAACAACGGCGACGACAACGGAGACAAGAACGGAGACAAGAACGTCAAGGGCAAGGGCAAGGGCAAGGGCAAGAAAGAACGGTCCCAGTTTGGCGTGTGGATCGGCAATCTTGCCTTTACCGTCACACGGCCACAGCTCTTCCAGTGGCTCGTTGACAGCTCTGGCGGAGCCATTGCCGCCGCCGACATCACACGGGTCAACCTGCCGACGGCCGCCGGTCCTCCGAGGCGGCCACCAGCCAAGGACAGGACCAAGGAAAGAAAGAACGGCGACGACGAAGCCGAGCCCGACGCTGCCGCCGACCAAGGCAGACCGGCCCCGCTCAACAGGGGCTTTGCCTACGTCGACTTTGCCACCTTCGAGGCCCAGGTCGCCGCCACGGCCCTCTCGGAGACCGAGTTCCAGGGCCGCCGCCTCCTGATCAAGGACAGCAAGTCGTTTGCCGGCCGGCCGACGGCGCCAGCGGCGAAGACGGCCGCCGACGGCAGTGGTGCATCACTGCCCGCTGCAGCAGCAGCAGGAGGTGCAGCCGCAGAACCAACCCCGGCCGGCGCCACCACCAAGATTTTTGTCGGCAACCTGGGCTTCGACACGACCGAGGCCGATCTGCAGCGCCACTTTGCGCCCTGTGGCGCCGTGGCCTGGGCCAAAGTGGCCACCTTCCCCGACAACACGGAAAAATGCCGCGGCTACGGCTGGGTGCAGTTTGGCAGCGGCAACGGACCCACGGCCACGGCCGAGGCCACGGCAGCTGCCATTGCCGCCGTCAGGGGGTTTGTGCGCATCAAGGAGACGGTCGACACGGAGGACGATTTTGCCGCCGAGGCCAAGGCGGCCGCAAACGCCGCGGACGAGGACGGCGGCGGCGACGACAACAACAACAACGACAGCGACAACCAGGCAGAAAACTCGTCGACGCCCTTGGCCACAGGGAAAACAGGAGACAAAACACCGTCGCCATCATCGCAGCAACCACCGCGCACGCGAACCCGCAAGTGGTGGGTCAACAAGCTCAAGGGCCGTCTGCTCAAGATCCAGTTCGCCGAAGACGACCGGGTGCGCTACAAGAAGCGATTTGGCAAAGATCGGCTCAGGCAGCCTCAGACGAAAGGTCACCACACCGAGGAGGAAGGGGAGGGCGAGGGCGAGGGCGAGGGCGAGCCAAGGAACAGGCGTGGCGCGAAACCCCAACAACAACAACAACAACAGGGAAAGAGACCCCGGCAGCAAAAGAGGGATCCAGACGCCAACAACCAAAACGGCGTTGTCCAAGCCGCGGTGCCGAGCAATGAGCCATTCAAGAACCAGGACTTGAGCATCGCCCAGCGAACAGGAGCTGTGACCGAGTTTCACGGGAAGAAGGTTGTTTTTGACGATTGAGAATGTCCGGGGATCTAAACGTATTTTGCTGCGGGTTTCAAGCATCTGTATTTCTTAATGCCATTTTTATCTCTGTTGTTTCTTCTATATATGTAATATGTATAGAGACTGAAACCGTCACGACTTTGTGCCATTAAAATAACCTCTCCCAAAAGGTTACGGTCACTTCAGAAGCCAGAAATATCAAGCAGAACTAATAAAATAATCGATTCAGAAATTTAACTAAATCCTAGCAGACAAGGCAGGAGAGAAAAAACTGCATGTTTTTTTCTCTACCCTTTTTTTTTTATAACATCACACAACGAAGGCCAACCAGACCGTCTGTCCCACTCCCCTTTCTCCCCGGAAAAAAAAAGGAAACGCGAGGGGTTGGTGTATCTTTTGCCTTGTTTGAGAGGTGTTTATATTTTAGAGGTATAGACGAAACCAATGACAAAGTTGTGTCAATCTGAGAAATTGTCATCTTCCGCAAAATCAGGTCCCTGGAAAACGAATCAACAACGAGAGATGAGAGGCAAAAAAAAAGAGAAACAATTAAACCGATCACGAAAAGAGTGCGATTCGAGGAGCAGAAGAGCAGATCAGAACAAAAGCACGGAAGTAGCACGATAGACGAGATCCCAGAGATCAGCAAAGCCAAATTGTCGACGTAAAATAAAGAAAATAAAAATAAGAAAAATAAAAAAACTCAAAAGGCAATCGATACCGAGCACCGAGCACACGCAATAAACGGCAGCAAACAGAGAGGTCATGTCATATGTGAAGCACCAAACACGTCGAGGCCAACGAATAACTGTGGCCTCACCGCATTGCAACACGTATTTGACTTCCAAAAGATGGGATCCGAACTGTTTACTTCTTGTGCTTCTTGGTCAGCTCCTCTGCGAGGTACTCCTCATCAGAACCATCGAGAATATCGTACTCCTCGTCCGTCAGGAAGCCGTCATCCGATTCGTCTGCCCAGTCATCAACGTCGACCTGCTCGGTAGGCTTGGACAGGTCGATCGTCTCCATTGGTTCCTCCTCGTGAAAGCTGGTCACAGGTGACTTTGTGTCCAACTTGGGAAAGATCATTTGGCTGGTCTGGGCTTCCGCTTCAGGAGCAGAAGGCGTTTCTTTGTTCTCGTCTTGCGTGGCCTCGGTCTCCTTGTTGGTCTCCTCGACGATCTCCGCCTTGGCCACAGATTCCTGCTCAGGTTCCTTCTCCTTGGGCTCCTCCTTGATCTCCTCCTTAGTCTCCTTAGGGCTCTCCTTAGCCTCTTTCGCGACTTCCTTGACCTCTTCCTTAGCTTCCGCTTTGACCTCCTCCTTTGGCTGGACGTCAATGTCGCACCACAGGCGGTCGCCAAACTTGAGGCCGGCCTTCGAGGTCAAGCGCCAGTAGGAGATCGACTTGCCAAGACGGGTAGGAGAGCGCATGAGGACAGTAAACGCGTGCATCTCGCCCGGGGCCAGGGCCTTGTAACAGATGGTCGACTCCGAAGCCGAAACAAGTTCCTGGATACCAGCCGGGTGGTTCGGGTCCACGTGGCCCATATAGTCACCGCCAACAAACCGGACACAGCAACCGGCCGGCCAGGCCACAGATCCGGTGTTCCGCAGCACCCACGTCTGTTGGAAAACATGGTTCGGGGGCATCTTTGTACCATCGGCAACAGTGTCGTTCCATAAAACGGCACCCAGAAGATCAACAGACGGCTCAGCTGACGTATCCTGTTCATCCTTGGTCTTCAACGCAGAGACTGGGGGGGGAGCAGCCAACGGATAAGACACCGGAGACTCCTGCGACATCATATTCAGAATATGCTCGAGTTCCGCGGAAGAGCCAGGATAGCTGAAACCCGAAGAAGCACCAACAGCAGCTTCCGAAGACTTGGCTCCAGACGATGCAGAGGCGTTGGCCTCGTTGATGGCCTTGGCGGCCTTGGCGGCCCTGGCGGCCCTGGCGGCGGCCGAAGCCATGCTAAATTGCTCGGCTACAGTCAACTGGCGACCGCCGACATTAGGCGTAGTAGCATTGAAGGTCGCAGGTGATGGTGCGTGGGTAAGCTGGCATCCCTGCTGATAAGATGGAAGATCGGAGCAGCAAGTCGAAGACGACGCCTGGGACCGCGGCAGGTTGAAGCCCGACGCCTGGATGCGGCTATACATTTGGTAATTGGGACGACGATCTCCCATGACCATGCGGCTGCCGTCTTGCTGCTCACCAGTCGTGGTGACAAAAACGTGGCGGACAGGCGTCTTGAACTTGATCAGGGGGTGCGTCTTGTTGTGGGTGTTGGCAGGGCTCGCCTCACACTTAGCACAGAAGTCCGTGTTGTCACACACGGCGCACTTGTAGCGGTCGCCCACAATGGGGCCAGCAGACACGCCATTGGCGCAGTGCGGGCCATCGCAGTAGATGCCATTGGCAACAACGCGCGACGCCGTGTTTGTGACTTCCGGCAGCGGATCGTAAACGGGGACAAACCGGTGGCCCGGGTGGATAAACTCAGCATTGGGCATGCACTCTGAGCAATAATCCCAGTCGGGGCAGTCCAGGCACTTGTGGCGGATGCCAACAATGAACACGTCACAGCCGTCACACACGGCGTGGTGGCGCTGGCCACGGCCAGGGGCCAGGCGAGACGTCACGTTGCGCCCAAAGTAGGTGCCGGGCACAGCCGGAACAAAAGCGTGCTGGGGGTGGTGGCCGTGGTCGTTTTTGGAGAAGCAGTCGGCGCAGAGGTCAAAGTCATAGCAAGTAGTGCAGTGCAGGAACTCCGACTCAGGCATTTCGCTGATGCAGTTGTTGCAGGTCCGGATCTGCCGAGGCGGGAGGGCCCGGAACAGCTCAGACAGACTGGACTTCGATGCGACCTGCGCCGGGCGGGAATCAGTCTCGCGCGCCTGGGAGGCACGGGGTGCGACTGCAGCCTTCTGTTCAGCAGCCTTGGCAGCACTGCTGATGGGCTCCTTGCCCTTGGTTTCGTTGCTAGATGCAGGGGCAGCCGAGGACGAGGATGCCGGTTTCGGCGCCTTGGACTTTGGTGGCACGCGTTCTGTGGTGCTGTTCACAATGCTGCCGTTTTTGACGAAGCGCTTGATCAGCCAGTGATCCGGGTTGTAGCAAGTAACGCCGAGGTCGACGCAGGAGCGGCAAAGATCAAAGTCGCCCTCGTCGCAAGTAGAGCAGTGAAAGTGGGTGTCGAGAATGGTGCGCTCGCACGAGTTGCAGCAGACTGTAAACCCACTGTGAAGCGGCGAAAACACAGCCCCAATGATGCTCTTGTCTTCTTCATCCGTGCTTGACGACTGAGCAGAGAGAGGAGAGCTCGGGCTCGGTTGTGTGGCGTCCTTGATAAATGACTCATAATCGAACCTCTGCCCGCGTGGTGTGCACTTGATAACCGGGATCGGCTGAGGAGCAGAAGCGGACGACGCAACGGCCACAGCAGACTTCTTAGGAGCGGCATGCACGTCACTTGCGGTCAGAGCCGACGAAACCGCCGCGGCCGACGATGCAGCCACGGTCGACGAAGCAGACACAACCGACGACGCGGACGATACAGCGGCGGCAGACTCCGCCGCGACCGAGTTCTCGGCCTTGCGGCCCATCTCGGCAACAGAGGCACCCAGACGAGCGATATTGCGCTCCAGCAGCTCGTGGTTGCGGGCCACATTCTGCAGCGCAGCGTGCAGCTGTGTGTCCACGTCAAGGCCCCAGGCCGGTTCGTCAGATAGCGGCACGGAGATGGGGAAGCGGCCGGGAAGCGCAGGGCACTGCGTGCGGTCGTCATCGACGCGGCCCATATTAGACGAGACAATCACAGGAGTCGTCGTGGCTTTGGCAATCTTGGGCGGCAGCGGGGGTGGCTTCGATGTGGTTGCAGGAAGAGATGCAGCCGCAGTAGTCGCCGGATCCGGAATAGTGAAAGAAGCGGTCTCCGCCGACTCCGGAACGTCCTCGATTGTTACAGCACGGGGGTACGGGGCTTTGTTGGCACCGACGCTGGTATTATCGCTGGTGATGCTGTTGCCGCTAGCTTCTGCTTGGATGACATCGGTCATGATAGTGCGGAGCTTGAGCTTCTGCTTGGCTCTTGCGGCACGGTAGAGCTGCTTGTACACAGACTGGTTGTTGCGGTCTAGCACGACGTAAGATGCGGCGGAATCGGAGTAGCGTTCGAAAATGCACTCGACAAGAGGCGGAACACCGAGAAGGCCGCGAAGCTGGAAAAATCACGAGGCTCGTATTAGCAAACTGCTCGCGGAACAAAAAGATATCGAAACGAAGAAAAGGCCATGATAAAGAGCTGGCAACGCAAATGGTAATAAAAAAATTAAAAAAAAAAAAAAAATCGTTGCTCGCCGTAAAGACCAGGACGCTCCTCGATGGGCTACCAGTTGCCAAGCGACTGAAACTGAAGTGGTTGATTTTGTTTATCTCACCTTATCTTCAAACTTGCTGGCGGTGAGGTCACGCAGCGGAAGCTTGACTTTTTTGGTAGAACCCAGGTGGTGCACCTTGACGGTGATTGGCGTATCGGGCGTCATCGCCGGCAAAGACGACGACATGTTGAGATATAATCCGTAGGCAAAAGCAACTTGGTCAAAGGAAATCAAGAAGCCAATCTGACAGCAGAGAGATAAGGGTAAGCGGGTGGGCTTGAGGACGATTAAGAGCCGTAAGCAAGGTCAGAGTCCGAGATCGACCCTTGGGAAATCTCGATGAGGAGAAGAAAAGGCAATGGTGAAAAAGGATAAGAGGCACAAAAACGTAAAAAAAGAAAGAAAAAAAAATGTCACCCACGGGGAGTGATTTCAATAGTGATGTAACGAGGATAGAGCAGAGGAGATAGGAGGGGAGGGGAAAGGGCGGATGAAAAGCAAAGTACGGAGTAGGAGGAGGAGAGGGACAAAGGAGGAAAGAAGAAAGAGAGGCAAGAGATGTTTCAGGCGGTGGAGAGAGATAGATAGCGAAAGCTAGAAGGCGGTCACAGGGTACTTCGGAGATAGAGCTAACAGGCGGTGGAGCTGACAAGATGGGGGGGGATGCCCACTTTTGGGTGGGCAGGATAGGCAGAACGGGAAGATGGCTTAGCTTACGTAGCGGTTCGAAACAGCAGTTTCGGAAAGCTGCTGTTCAGGTGCAGCAAATCTTTGGAGGAGATAGGAGGAGCCGAGACAAGAGGACGAGTAAAGAAGAAAAGAAAAGTTGAAAAGCGGCTGAGAGAAGAAACAAATGTGAATAAAGACAAACAAATGGCTGGTGGTGATGAAATAAAAAAGGAGATAGTTTTGGAGAAAAGGAGACGAAAGAGAAAGAGAGAGAGAGACGGAGAGTTGGGAAGCCAGGAAGAGAGAGTGAGGAGAGAGGGCGGCGGAGAAAGAGCGCGCGGGACAGGGAAGTTGTGAGGCAGGAAGGCGTGGCAATGGTTGGTCAGCGAGAGGCGAAAAGTGGAGAATGGCCAAATGAGCAGGGAGGCAGAGTGCGTGAAGCAAAAGTCAACGCGGAAGGCAGGAACGACCAGAGGTGCACGAAAGTTACGTCGTTGCCCCGCCCCACCTGCCTGCTGCTGGAGGTGGGGGGGTGACCTCCACCGCCAGTCTGGGTAGCTCTTACCAGCAAGAGAAACTGCTGATTCACTTCTTGAGGATATTGCTCCATAATACCTGCCTGTATTAATTACATATATTACTCCGCAAGACAAAGTACGAGGATGGTCATTCTGCACTTTGAACTGGCGCGGCAGCAGATTCATTTACAGTGGGTGTTGAAGGGTCGGCCGACTGGTGGTGGGTGGAGAGGGGGGAAGGGAAGGGAAGGGTAGAAATGGTGGTACGAAGTAATACGACATAATATCGAAAAAAAGGCCCTTGGTAATCCTCGTACAAGACTTGAAGAGACGGTGAGCTGGCCGCTACTGCTGGGACCCGGCTGGGAACCAGCTGGGAATCAAAAGGACAAGACAAATGGGTTTTACGAAAGTATTAATATGTGGCAAACAATATGCATCTCCAGGCATACAAAGGTTGCGTTGCGATCGCCGAGGCCCAAAAAAGGGCCAAAAAAGGGGGAAATGGCAGGACGAGAGATTGGGTAGCAGAGAACAAATCGAGAATTGAGCTATTGAACCGGGCGGCGAAAAATCACGGCAGAGAATGAAAGGATGAGGAAGAAATAGGCGACTTGAGGTGGGCTGGCCAGGTCGAAACAGCCTTGGGGCTGACATACTCGTAGTTATAGGCTCTGGATAGGGGGAAGAAAAGAGGGGCAGTCATTCACCAGAGCAGAGTAAGACAAAGACACCACTTTGCCCCAGAGACCCGAGACCCCGCTGGAAACGGGAAGAGAACCTCCAGGCAGCAGAGCAAGAACGCACAATCATATCCGTGCAATGAACAAGAAACCAATATCGCCTCGTTAAAGTACACCGTACAAGAACAGCACTGCGACCTCAAGGCACAGGTCTCATTCAAGTATCAAGCGATCAATCAAGCGATACGAGCAGAGGCCATAAAAGCGGGGGAAAGGCAAAAAGAGAATTATTGGGAATACGGAGTAGGCAGCCAGGTTTCGTTGTCACAATGCCTGGCAGTAGGCGAAAGTCGGCCTGGCCAATGTTCAGCAAGGCAGCCTCAGCCTGTCGTAATGCGGGCGACTCGTGGCGTCAGAGCTCTGTGGGCCGAACGGGGCAAGTTCAGCTTGCGGCTAGCTCGTGCTATAGAGAGTATTACTCCAGACGAGGCAAAGAAAGCTGTCGAACCGGATACAGAGCAATGCAGAGCATTAGAAAGTATTACGATGCAGCTGTTGCCTGCTTTATAATGGCCTTCTCGAGCAATCGATAGCAAAGCTCAATGGGGGACGCCACTGGGGGCAAAACCATCAGGACAAACAACGTGATGAAAAGAGTAGACCGTGCGTCCGTGACAAAAACAGAGGTAAAATTGGTGTTTTCGCCTCGGAGGCCCATGGCTCTGGCCAACAAGCCAATCCAGCCACTGGCAAGGGGTATGGGGCAAAAGGGCGGAGTGGAGAGGAGATTGAACGAGACGACATGCCACCAGGTCGCCTCTTCTGCTTATCAAGGGTTAGCAAAAGAACAATTCGAGCTTGGCTGGGCCAGGCTGTCCCGGCCGGGCGTAAACCAGCATAAACTAAAAATAAAACTGCAAAATAGCAGGCTTTCAATGCCAAGATGCAATATGGAGGAGGGGAAGCAAGAAGACGTGAGAAGCGAAGATATCCAGGTTTGGCAGACAAGACCATATCTTTTACTCTGCTCTTTTTGTCCTTGATCTCACTGTCCCGCGTGACACGCCTGACTCGGCTCTTCCGTGTGCCCTGTCGTATTGTCCGATTCGACACCGGCAATTGCCTGCACTCGAACCGTCAGAGAGCCTCTTTTTTGATTTTGACTTTTTTCTTTCGATTAGCTGGTGTGCTATTGGGTGACCACGGCATGTGCTAGACTCTATGATTCCCCAAGTCTATCATCGCTTGTTACTGTATTATCAAATACGTGGCTCCATTGCATTTTTTTTTGTTGACTGGTAGCCTTGATGTTGATCTGGCATTTCACACTCAATGAGTCGTGGACTTGGTATTATGACGCTCTAAGAAGCACCAAGCAGCTCTGGATTCGTCCCTATTACATCTCGTAGCGATACCTTGTCCATCTCAAAACCAAACTCTTTATTTGCCAAGGTCTTGACCGCAGTAAAAAAGACTCATTTTGAGCCTCCAAACATTCCGCCTGTCCACCGTTGGCGTGTTATTTTCCATCGTCTGAGCCTGATGCCAGGCCCAGACAACTCGGTATAGCGGCATGCATTAAGGTATACAGTGAAGCTTTAAGCCTTTCATTTACATTATGCCTCGGGTTACCATCTCGTGTCAGGGGTCCAGCCAAGCACAAAGCGATCCCAAAAAAACACCGCCATCTGGTGACCGTATTTTCTGTTGTCCAGCAAGCCTTGCCTCTACGAGTATTGCAACGCCTATCCAACAATTCTTGTAGCAATAATGTCCAGCAAGCCTTGCCTCTATCGCAACGCCTATCCGGCAATTCTTGTAGTAATAATACCCCTTCGCCCTAGTATCAGCCACTGATACCACTCTTTACAAACCTCCTTTCCCTCCGCCGCTACTCTATACAACCCCCCCTTTCCCTCCGCCCCTATTCCAGACCGTGCTCGCGGTCCCACGAGCCGTCCAGCACTTTGTTCAGCGCCCGTGTCAGGGCTTCGGTGTCGTATCGCTCCCTGGCCTTGGCGTCCGACACGCTGCTGCCGTTGGGGTGGCTTTGCGGGGGCACAGCGACACAGCGAATGCCGAGGCGGCGAAGCATGTCGCTGTCGACGCGTGGGGCAGCTGGCGGCGTCGCAGCCGAAGAAGACGACGCGGCAGCAGACGACGACGCGCCGGGCGGCTCAGCCAAATGCACGACGTGGGTCACATAGCGGCGACACTCGGCGGCGTCGTCCTGGGGGTCAAAGTCCAGCTGCTGGCTCTGTCTGCAGGCGGCCGTGATGGCGTGCACAAACTCGACCGCCGTCATGGGGTCGTGCCGGGGTCCAGTCTCGCGGTCTATCTTGGCATTCAAAATCAAGACCTTTTGGCGCCGTGGGCGGCGGAGGCGACTGGTGGAAGCGATGTCCACATCTCCAACGTCGTCAATGTCCCCGTCGCCGTCGTCGTCGTCGCCGTCGCTGTCGGCGCCCCGGATGGCTGCCCCGACCCCTCGCAGAATCAGACTCGGCACAATGCTCGTGTAGAGGCTGCCGATGCTGTAGACGATGGCCCGGGCCTGGCGCAGCGCCGCCACGGCCTTTGGATTCGCCGGCGGCTGGATCTCGTGGCCGTAGGGGTTGATGTACCAGATGCGTGCAATGCGGGCCGGCAGGTCTTCTTCGTCCTCTTTGCTAAACGAGATCTGCGGCCGCCGCAGCGCCGGCAGCGAGCCCGGCAGCGTGGCGTCTTCAAAGTCCACGGCTGTTGCAGCGCGGTGGCGGAGCGGCTGTGGGTTGGCAGCGGCAGCGGCCTGGGCCAGGTGCTTGTTCTCAATCGGGGGGTGGCGCCTGACTGCGGCCGACGAAGATGACGCCGCGCCCGAGCCGGAGGCCGGGGAAAAACGACCGCCACCGGTGTCTGCTGCTGCTTCTGCTGCGGGCCCCGTAAAGCTCTCGCCGCCGCTCTTCTGCTGCTCGTCGGGCAGCGAGGTCGGCGCGGACGGGTGGCTGATGTTGACCTGGCCGGCAATGGTGGAACCGTCGGCGAGGCCGGCGGAGATGTGGTGGGTGAAGTTGGAGTTGATGGCCGGCAGCACGGCCACGTGGGCGGGGATGCCGCAGATCAGTGACAGCAGGTAGATGGCGGCCTCGAAGGAGCCCGAGAAGAGGCGCGCGCCCGTCAGGAACAGATTGCCCACGCTGGCGCCGGCAAAGTTGAACACCGACGTCGTCGGCCGCGCCCGCTTGACAATCTCCAGGTTGAGCGAGTTGAGCATGGCCCGGACCAGCTCGCGCGTCGCACTCGGCACAAACGTCCAGAGCACGTGGCGCGCCTCCACCAGGTCCAGCCACTCGCCGCGCGCCGCCTGCGGGTCGCCCGCACACAGCCGGTGCTCAAACAACGCCCGCAGCGCCGTTCTCTCGCGCCCGGCGCCCTCGGGCCCGTCTGCCGCGTCCCCGTCACGCTCGTCGTGCGTCGGGATCAGGCGGACGAGACGGCCTGGTTGCCCATGGTCAATACGGCTTGCTCTGCGGAAAACAAGCAGCAAACGAGCGGTGGCACTCCACGGGAGCGCACATCCACACACAAAAGCAGCAAAGACAGCAAAGACAAAGACTGAAAGACTGCAAAAACTTACTCCGAATGTCACCCACGCCTGTCAACCCGTCAGTCAGTAAACCATACAACAAACTGCTGCCGCATCTCTTGCCACATGCTCTCTCTTGTTCCCCCTTCGAGCTGACTCACTGGGCCCTCCAAAAAACCGAATCAGCTCCGACGAGCTGCCCCCGTTATCGGAAATGGGAATGATGTAGGTCAGCGGACACGGCGGCCGTCTCCTTCTCGCCGCCTTGTCTTGCTGACTGCAGTTGGCCAGGTGCATGGCCACGGCCTGAAAACTGTCAACCAGCGAGTTGGCCGCCGTGCCGCCCGAAAACACGCAGATGGCCGCACCCCCGACAGGCGGTGATGGCTGCTTCGTTGTGCTGCTGCCCGTCGTGCTGCCAGGTTCGTCTGCAGCCGCGGCATTCTCCCACCTGCTGCTGCTGCCAATACTACCACTTCCACCATTGCCATCATCGATACGCGAAGCCGCCACGGCCGGGTTCGGACTGCGCCTTGGACTGCTGCTGCTGGCCGCAATGCCGGCAGCATACGCCTGTGGCCGTATTGGCGTTCCGGTGCCGTCGTCCATTGTCACCGTTTGATTCTTTTTTGTCTTTTATTGCCCGGCATCGTTGGTTTGCCTCAGCTACGAGTAGAGTTTGTCCTGTGTTGTCAGAATAGGCCGTCGTTTATACAAGGGTTATTATTAAGTGCATTCTTGTAGTGTGGGGCACAGCTGCCTCTTTCTCTCCAGCATTGGCGGCGCAGCTGCCTGTTACCTTGGCCTCATCTCGCTCTTTCCTTACACGCTGCACACATACTGGTACAACTATTACACCACGGTGACGCCTCATCATACATCACAGACATGGACTTCTGCATGTGTCTGGCCTTTCATAGAATTATATAACACAGCCAGCAATCAAAAACCACAACAAGCTTTAATCGGACTCATGGGTTTTTTTTCTTTCGTTTGTGTTATTTTTCTTTCCTTTTTTTTATTTGTTTAGATATTAATTTTTAGAAGAAGGGAACCGAGACTTCTTCCTCCCCATTTACCGCAAACCCTGTAACCTTTTATTTTAACTGTAAAGATCTCCTCCGGACCAGAGAAAAACCCTTTCCATCGCTCCCATGTTAACAAAAGAAACCAAAAAAAGAGAAAAAAAAAAAAAAAAAAAACAAAATGACGACTGACGACACCTTTTCACAAAAGAGTGATGACCCATGTGCAATGCGTTGCAGACCCAGGGCGCGCGATTGAAAAAAGAACAAAAAAGAGACCCCAAAACCAATGCGTAGCAATTGAAAGGAAAAAAAAAAAAAAAAAAAAAAAAAAACGAGATGGCAGCGCGTACACAGGGCCACTATGTCAGATTATGAAAGAAATAGACTTCAGACGACACGTAAGAATGCAAAACAAGATGCGGATGTTTTGAATAAGTGCCGGTTACATGCTTGCCTGTTTCTCTTTAAGAATCCGAGATAGTGGCCAAAAGAGAGCGGCCGCCAAAGTGTAAGGAAAGAAGCGGACAAGGTTTGGCCCTCACACGGATTTCAGGTCAAGAAAACCCGCACAACAAAAGAGAGCGTAATAGAGCGCGAACTAAAGGAGTGATGGCGAACCCAGAGCAGCCAAAACAGTTTGAAAAAGGCTTCAAACGCTCGTCGGAGACCGGTCAAATCGCAGCCTCCATGAAGATGGCTGATCATGGGGAGCTTGTTGTGAAAACGGCAAGTTCACTGCTGGTAGTATACCGGCCCGGACTGTTGCGGATAATAGTAACCCTCCACTGGATTGGGAGCCACCAACCCGGCCATGCCAGGCATGAAGCCACCCTGGGGTGGTGGTGTTGCATACGACTGATAGGCAGGGACCGCTGTCTGCAGATGGGAGGGGTCGTAGTAGTAGACCATACCGTTGAGTGGCTGGGCAACTAGGTTATGGCCAGCTAATGACTGCTGGCCATTGACTGGCGTACCGACGTTCTCACCATGCATCGGTTGACCATATGTTTGAGGACCCGGCGGTGGCGCACCAGCAGGAACAAAAACAGGCGCAGCAGCCCCCGACGGCGCGCTGGCCACATTGTGCTGTGGCGAATATCCAGGTCCCGGAGCATAGTAGTAGCCTGGTTGCGCAGGCTGCATCATTGGAACACTGTTTGGAGGGTTGTAGAACGTCGCTCCGGCTGGCGCCATCGTGTTCGGTTGACCGTAGGGTGACGGCTGCGTCGGGTGGAAAGGCGCCGCATGAATCGCTCGTTCGGGAATTTGGGACAGTGGCGTGCCCGTGGTGTGTGACGGGTATGACGGATGACGAGAGTGGCCGTCTGTTGGCTGATACCCATTGCCCATGTGGGTAGGCATCTGTTGGTGGAACGGCATGGCATAGGGTGACGGCGCTGTTGGAGGGGGATGATATGGGTTCTGCTGTGAAGGTTCGATGGTGTTGACAGAAACCGTTTTCTGTGGGCGGGGCTGGTGCATCGGCAATGCACTGTCGGGAAACGAGGGCTTTTGAGGTAATGGATGGTTTTGCGGCGGTGGTACATTGCTGAGAGTTGAGGGCTCCGGCATTTGGGTTTGCTGAGAAGTTTGGGAGTTGCGTGCGGCATCCGTAGAAGAGAGGGAATTGAAAGGCCCGTCCACAGATTGTTGTTGTTGCTGTTGCTGCTGGGGTAGAGAAGATGCCAGCCCACTTGGCACTCCATGTCCACCCTCCATCATGTTGGGTGGCATAGAGGTGGCAGCCGGAGGCAGCCGAACAACGGGTCTCGCAGCATTTTCCATGGTCATCGGTGGGCGGGAGATCGCTGAACCGGTTGGGGATATGATAAAGTCACGGCCCATGTCCGGTGCAATGGACGACCGACGACTGAGCGCAATGCTCGGCGAATAGATGCTGCCGTTGTAGTAACTGCCGCCAAGTACGCTTGTGCGCCGAGAGAAGCCAGATATGGAGCCCATGATCGACGGGGCGCCGCGCCCGCGCATGCGCTGCTGGTTCGGCCGAAGAGCCCGCGGGATAAAAATGAAAGACCTGTCGGTTGCCGGTAAAATGTGGCGTTTGGGGTGGCCTGGCAAACTGATAACAACCGCCTTGTCCCGGCGCAGAGGTGGCCGGTGGTCGGGCAGCTTTGTATACTGTACGACCTTGAACTTCTCAAACAAAACAGGGGACTTCATGGGCGGAAAGAAGACCCGGACAGTCAGCGTGCCCAGAGGCTTTTCCACGGACATTGACCGGTTGATGGGCGTGGCACTCGAAGGGCACTTAGGGATGTTTGGCGGGGTCATCGCAGCTTGGCTGCCTCCGTACTGGCTGTGCGCATCAACGTTGTGGCGGCGAGCAGGGCCCATTCGTGACGTGTTCGATTCTGCCACGGCCTCGTGCATATCGTGTGTCCAAGGAGAGCTGATAATCGGATCTGACGGCCCCTGATGGCTGCTGTACCATATCGGTTAACAGAAGGTGTACAAGAATAGGCGATGCAAAGGGAGGAAAAAAGCCACAAAAAAGAAAAAAGAAAAAAAAAACAAACAAACACACAGAAGGAGGTAAATGGACGTACTGTAACGGCGAGAACTGGGCCCCAAAACCGCCCCGGCCACGGCCTCTGCTGGGTCGACCAAAAGGTCGAAAGCCATTTGAGGCTGGCCCGGCTCCTCTGTGATCATGCATGAAGAACGCACCCCGGTTGGGTACAAAGGCAGGGTCCTCATCCCGCTTCTGCTTGTATAGGTCGTGCTCGCGTCGTTGTCTTTCGTAGGCTGTCTCGCGCCGGGGCATTTCAACCGACGAGGAGGAAACAACCGCAGGCTGGGAAGGTCTCGGTGCATCGCTTTTTGTTGTCGCCTGTGGCGCTTGAGTTGGTACGGGCGTTGACGGTGCCGTGCCCGCCTTTTCTGTCTCCGGCTTGCTTTTCCCGGCATCCGCGTCGCCAGCGCTCATCGGCCGGCTTGGGGCTGCCGCATTGCGGTCGGATAAAGACAAGTCCTTCATCTTGGCCACTGTATCCGAAGCAGCTGTACCAGCATCGATTGTTGTCTTCTGTGGCGACGCCGCTCGCTTTCCATCTGTGTTTGTGCTCCGCCTCTTATTCCTGGGCCCCTTTCCTGGACTGGTAGATCCATCGTAGACGACGGGAACGGTCGGGGAAGCTTCATCGATGTTACTCGTGTCGCTACCGCCGGCAGCATCGTTGTCGTCGCTGCCGGCCGAACCTTCTGACAAGGAGTCGTCATCGACCAGGTCGAGTCCCGGCGTGTCGGCATTTTCGTCGTCTGCTACACGTCGCAGCTCGCCGATGCATCTTTTGCGCCGTGGCGCCATGTTTCTAGATGTTGTGTTGGCAGAGGCTGAAGCAATGGTGGTAGTAGCAGCCATGGCAACCTTTTCCGTTTCGTTTCGGTTTCTTGGACGGTGGTTTGAATTCGACACTCTTAAAGAAAGCAAGTATGGAGTAATACCTGATGGTGCGTTTGTGACGGTGCGTTTGCAGGGTTGGGATGATGGAGTCGTGGGAGAAGGCTGTCACAATCCAAAAGGCGACAATCTGTAGACAAAAAGAACGGTTGGAGATGACGTACAAACCGAAAGGTCGTAAACGGCTGTCAATGATCGGAGAGAACGAGGGAAAAGCAATGGAATCGGATGGGCAACGTGGGCAACGGGAAGCCAAAAAATAAAAATAAAAATAAAAATTACAAAGAGCTCGGAGTCGTTGGTGTGTTAAGCCCAAGGATTCGATGGATTCGATGGATGGTAGCTGAGATGAACTAAAAGACCACGCGGGAAACAAAGCCGAATAAAAGCGTATATCCCCTGTTTCGAAGGTTTGTTTGGGAGATACCGTACCAGTTGTTGGTTGTCGTCTCTTGTTGCGTTGTTCGTTAGAATGTTTTGTTGCTTGTCCGTATGGAAAGCTAAGCCGCACTGCGGACTGGAAGAAACGTAAAAAAGGAATATGACAAAATGAACAAAAAAAGAAGGCCGTAAATGTATTAAAAAACGACGAAACAACCGGGCATGGAAGAAAATATAATTATGCTAATGACAATGAGAGTGTCAAGATGTGGTGACAAAAGTTGAAAAAAAGAAAGGCAAAAAAAAACGAAGCGGGAAGGCCACAAAAAAAAAGAAACTGTTGAGACAGACTGGGAATGATGTAAGTAAGGAGAGTGGCTGAACAAGTGGAAAGGCGTCGAAGAAGTTAATCGCCCAATACGACTCTTTGTATTATTGTCTAGAGTAATGCTCCGTACTCCGTTCGGACATTATGAGTATTAACTTGAAGTAGGATTTTCGCGGTCGAAAACCTGTTGCTAGGAGCAGTAAGAAGTAAGGAAACTCGCAGCAAAAGTAGCTTGGGCCTAGGTAATAATACGTCGTAATACTCTGTACAGAAAGAGCAATAGGCTTTTTGGACGCCGCTAGCCAAGTCTTGCAGGGCGCTGAACCATGGCTGTTCCAGGTCATTCGCTACGCGTATTCTGCACAACGGTGCTGGGAAGGAACAACAGAGGCAATACCACACGAAGTAAGCAAAGACGAGGAAGGAGCAAATAGTTACAGCAACAGAGCAGTCGAAAAGCTTTGCAGACAAACAACAGCAATCCGCAAAGAGCATTGAAACGTTCATGCAACTTGGCGATAGGACAGTGGCTGTGGCTGCTGTTGTTGTTGTTGCTGTTGTTGCTGCTGTTGTTGCTTGTTGCCGTAGGCGTCATTTCATAGGAGCCAACGAATACGAAGCAAGATGCAGCACCCAGCTAACCACACAGTTGAGTTGGTTTCAACCATTGGCTGTTGTTTCTCGCGCATTCCTTCTGCGTTGCAGCTGCAGAGGAGACGCTCTGCAGACCGTTCCTTCCCTCTTGAGGCTCTTGTGCTGGGCCGAAGTCGCTCCTGCAATATGCAGTCTCGCAAAGCCATACAAAGAGACAATCTTGGCTTCCAGAAGGTCATACGAGATTCGGCTGGTATTCTATCCTCTAAGTTGAAAAAAAAGAAGTACGAGTAAACGAAAGCTAAAGCACCCAAGCGTCTTCTTCTCAGTCAAGAATGTTGTGCGTTATGCGGAGTTATCGGAGCCTAAAACCGCCAGCTAGAACCCATTTCCATCTTCTCTGGTGTCGACTCCAAACTTATCTATTGTCGAGTCTTTGGTGACTGCTCGACGCAGTTGTAACCGAACCACCTACTTTTTTGTTATCGGCAGCCAATAGCTTTTTTAACGTTTGGGAATCAGGGCTTCTTCCCGTGCTGCTAACTAACAGTCTTGCTACCACCACACTCCCTCAATTAAAAGGTACCTCTCGAGTCGATGCCTGATGATTACGTTGCCGAGATCTTCCACCTTTAATCGAATTACTGAGAACCGACCTTCGACATGCTACATTTGGGGCGGCAATAAGCAATGGGGCTCGGCGTGCATCGAGCTTGTCCACTGATGACGTCTTTGAGTCCAGTATCAAAAGTCCCTTGTGCCATGTCTGCTTCTGCACTTACCAAGATATGCTTGAATGTCAAAATACCTTTCGAGTTTTGCGGGCTTCTCCATCAACCGGCTTCCGACCTACAAAAAAAGTGGCTCAACGATTTACATCTCCAAATCAACGTCCAGAACACGTCCAACCAGCGGACCACTTAATTTTCTGAAACTATGCGAATGCGCCCATATAAGAAGCCACGCACGCCGTTGCTTAGCCAGCACTCCTCGCCATCGACCAGTGAGCGAGCGAGCACCTCCTCTTGAACGGCCAGCCCTCTGAAGAAAAATCATCAGTTTTGCAAAGCACATCCAAGACAAGGTGTACGTGAGCATGTTTCAGGCAAAAAAAGGCAGAACCTACCGTTCCAACGCCCATCGGCGTGTCGTCCCGTCGGCTCCACCGCTGCTACTGCCTTTGCCGTACGCAGGAGGCACCGGAGGCGTCACCCAGCGGCCGTTGCGCCAAAAGAAAACCGTGCAGGAGCTTCCGTCCATGACGGCACCGCTTGCAGCATTGACTAACAACACTTCCTTCCGGTCTGTCGGCTGCTGGATGCCAGCTCTTTGCCGAGCCGCATCGTATGCCTGTCGGCGTGTGGTCTTGTAGTGCGTAAACACTGATGCCATCGAGGCCTGGCTGTCGACAGTCACTTCGTAGGGTGCCTGGCCCATAGCTGCACGTAGCGATTCCAAAAGCTCCGGGAATGTCGGGTCGCCTCCGGCCTCAAACGCGCCTTTCGCGCCGCCCATAAACCCTGGAGGGGGTAGAACCGGCGGAAAAAGACCGACAAGTGGTGTTGCCGCCGCAGCGGTTGCTTCACAGCCAAGCTGGCCATCTTTGTCAACCGTGATGCGGCATCGCCAAGCCGGCTCGGCGTGGCCTTTTGCTGCACGGTACTGCACTACCGCCGTTTCTGCTGCCTGCGCAAGATTGCACAGACCCTCCTTCCCGTCCAGAGCTGCTACGGCATCGGTCCAGCCCCAATGCTTGGCTGCACGGACGATACGGTCTCTGTGAAAGTCCAACAGATACAAGCAAGATTTATTCCGAGCGTTCCATCCGGCATACGCCAGTGCTGGTGCGTCTGGCACGCCGCAGAGAGCCGCATCGTACCTCACAGAGGTGAACAGCTTGAATGCATCATCTCCCATTGGTAGCTTCTTTGGCGTCGTGGCAAAAAGAAATAAAAAAAATATGAGAAACAGTATCTATATACAATGTATTATTTCCTATGACTGCCCCACGAAACCGAGGACATAACGCCGCCACACGATATTCCTGCTGACGAATCAAATCAGCTGGCCTCAGATATGGCCTCAGGCATCGGACCTCCCCTTCACCAAGGAAACCAGTCGGGAGAAGTCGCCATACTCGTAAAAGCCCGCCACCGCCTTTCCCCCTTGCTTCAATTGTACGTCGTACGAGTAGAGGTATTCGTAAATATTAACAGTACCTGGGAAGGAGCGTACGAGCATTAGCACCGCGTAATATGCTGTATCAACACGTTAATGATTAATACTCTGTAATATATTATGGCACTTGTACTTGTAGTCGTGGGGGAACCGCGGGTTTGGAGGGAGCTTCTTGCCCCAAAGCTACTGTTTTGTTTCTTTTCTCAGCGGATTTTGGTTGGTCGAATCCCATACGAAGTATTACGACGTACTAATGACAAGTGAAAGTACCGTTCAGAGTGCCACTTTTTAGCTCGCTGAACCGACATCATCGCTTGACTGGGTGAAAATCCTCGGGCTAAAAAAAATAAAAAACCAAATTAAAAAAAGCTGGAAATTCTTGCGGTCAAAAACAGCTTTTTCACACTGCCTACAAAACTCGAGTCTTTTTTTTGTCACAACAGAAATTCGAGTATTTCAATGTCAATTTTCTTTCCGTAGCATTTTTTTTGCTCTCCGTTTTATATATCTTTTGTTTTCCCTTTTCTTGCGTCTGCAGAAGGACGGGACATAGAGGCAAAAAAGCATGGCTTCAAAACCGCCTCCGCTGGCAGGATTGCCTCCAATCTCATCTCTGCCTCCATTGACGTCGCCCACGGGCACCATCCGCATGGCCGACGATTCCTCGCTGTGGGACCGGCTTACAAAATGGGCGTCAGACAACAAGACGGTTGTGTATACCATTGCCGGCGTGGCCGTGGTGGTCACTGGTGCAGGGGTGGTCTATTATCTGAAGGGCGGTCGGGTATGTGGTTTTGTCTCCTTTTCTCTTTTTCTCTTTTCCTTTTTGTTGTTTTTCTGTTTTTCTGTTTTTTATTATTTTCATTTTGCTATATGTTTTGTCTACGCGATTTCTGTCTTGTTTCGTTTGGCAACGAAGCTCTTTCCCCCATTTCCCCCAGTCCAGAGGATTATAACTGACGGGTTGTCTTTTGTAGCCACCGCAAGAGTCGGCAAAGTCTCCGAAGCTCAGTAAGAAAAATCGGCGGAAACGGAAAGAAGCCGAGCGAAAGGCCGCAGGCGAAGCTGCCAAGGCTGCCAACGACAGCAGCAGCAGCGGCGAGACGGACTCACAGAAGAAGGCGGCGGCGGCATCGGTAGCGGCCGAAGAAGAGCTGCCGGAAATCAATGAGACGACGGTGCAGGCGATGGATCTGGAGGAGCGCAAGAAAATGGCGCTCAAGCTGAAAGAGGCAGGCAACAAGGCGTATGGTGCTAAGGACTTGCAAAAGGCCATTGACCTGTACTCCAAGGCCATCCTGTGCAAGCAAGACCCGGTGTACTACTCGAACCGCGCCGCCTGCTACAGCGCGCTGGGCGACTGGGAGGCCGTGGTTGCCGACACCACGGCGGCCATCAACATCGACCCGGAATACATCAAGGCGCTCAACCGCCGCGCCAATGCCTACGACCGTCTGGGCAAGTTCCGCGAGTCGCTGCACGACTACACGGCCAGCTGCATCATCGACGGCTTCAAGAACGAGGCCAGCGCCCAGGCCGTCGAGCGCCTGCTCAAGAAGTTTGCCGAGACCAAGGCCAAGGAAATGATGGCCTCGCGCCCGGCCAAGCTGCCCAGCCCCACCTTTGTGGGCAACTACCTGCAGAGCTTCCGCGCCCAGCCGCGGCCCGCTGGGCTCGACGACGCGGCCGACTTGCCGGAGCAGTCGGGCAAGGGCCAGCTGCGCCTCGGCCTGCAGGCCATGGAGAAGAAGACGGCCGAGGGTTTCGAGGAGGCGTCGAGCGCCTTCGCCAAAGCGCTCGAGCTGGGCGACCTCGGCGAGTTTGAGGCCCTGGCCTACAACCTCCGCGGCACGTTCCTGTGCCTGCTGGGCAAGCACGAAGAGGCGCTGATCGCGCTCACCAAGAGCATCGAGCTGGACCCGGCCATGACGCAGAGCTACATCAAGCGCGCGAGTATGAACCTAGAGCTGGGCTTCCCTGCGGTGGCGGAGGAGGATTTCGCCAAGGCCCTGAAGCAGAACAGCTCGGACCCGGACATCTACTACCACCGCGCACAGCTGCACTTTATCAAGTCGGAGTTCGCCGAGGCAGCCAAGGACTACCAGAAGTCCATCGACCTGGACCGCGACTTCATCTTCTCGCACATCCAGTTGGGCGTGACGCAGTACAAGCTCGGTTCGATAGCATCGTCCATGGCCACGTTCCGCCGGTGCGAGAAGAATTTTAGCAAGATGCCGGACGTGTATAACTACCACGGCGAGCTGCTCCTGGACCAGGGCCGGTATCAGGACGCCATTGAAAAGTTCGACAAGGCCATTGAGATGGAAAAGGAAACCAAACCCATGAACATGAACGTGCTGCCTCTTATCAATAAGTCGCTCGCCTTGTTCCAATGGAAGCAGGACTTTGCCGAGGCGGAGAAGCTATGCTCCAAGGCTTTGATCAGTAAGACTCCCATATTTTCCCTTCAAACCACTCATTTCTTTTCCCTTTCTTTTCTTCCTCCTCTTCTCTCTTCCGTGATGCTGACCTTTGCCAGTTGACCCCGATTGCGATATCGCCGTGGCCACCATGGCCCAATTGCTGCTGCAGCAGGGCAAGGTCACCGAGGCGCTCAAGTATTTCGAGCGGGCAGCCGACCTGGCCCGGACCGAGGGCGAGCTGGTCAACGCGCTGTCGTATGCCGAAGCAACGCGGACGCAGATCCACGTCCAGGAAAAGTATCCGGCGCTGGCGGCCAAGCTGCAGGGCATGGGTTCCGTGATGCGATAGGACGCGACCACGCAATGGCAGCAGACGGTGATGCGAGAGACTGAGGATCTGGCAAAGCAAGCAGCTGCAGCTCTGGAGATGTTTGAGGCTGCGGAGGAGGCAGTGTCTGCGGCGTCGGCGCCAGAGACAACAGCGGACCGCTCGAGCCGACCAAGCGCCATACCACGGCCACGAAATGAACATTCAACGACAAGACATACAGGGGCAGAATCAGGAAGAGCAGCACCGGCAGCAGCGGGAAGAGGCCGGGTCCGGCACTGGAGTCGGGGGCGACGATGACAGAAAGAGGAAAAAAAAAACAATGAAATGAGATCCCACGTTCAAACTACTACAACAAACATAGGGTAATGGCATTGGGTATGCATATGATGATGAGGAAGGACGTCTCAGGTTGGGGTCCAGGCGGCAAAAAGAAAATAAAAGAAAACACGAAAAAAAAACCCACGTTCGGAAATTATAATTAGGAAAACGAAACGAACTCAAAAACGAAGAGCAGAACGGTAGTTGACAAGAGGCGGGAGGTAAAGGGCTAGGGAGAAGCTTTGGGACGGAATTTTCAGATTCATGGGATGGATGTGCGGGAGATGAGAGCATTTGACGGAGTCGGTTCTCTCCATCTTTCTTCCTCTTTCCCCTTCAGGTTGCCTTAATGTTCCCTGTCCTTCCCTTCCTTCTTTTGCCACTGCTCGCTTGCTTCGCCAGCTATTGATTCGTTCTTTTTCTCACTGTCACTCGCTTTCTTGGTCGTATAGTGAAGCTTTTGCGTGTAAATAGTTGGGTCTAACGCAAACCACCAAGCTGCTAGCATTACCATTTCATCGCAGCAGCTACTAACATGAACACTCTCCACACACTGTAATACATAAAGGTGACCAGTTATTATTTGTAAAGTTCTCCCTCGTTTGCATCTTCACCCATTGACATGTTCGTCCGTGTCAAACGAAGTTTAGAGAGCTGTTCGCTTAGCAAAATAAATAACCCCTTTTTATTGAATATCAACACAGAAAAAATATGGTAAGGAGCGCACTTCCAGCAGAAGAAACATAAAAGAAAAACCGAAGATGATAACTAAGGAAAACAGTAACAGTAAGATATAACATGGCCTTGGAGGTCTTGGTGACTTGTGGAATAAAATGAGCATGGCACAAACACACACAGAGACAGAGAGAGAGAGAGAGAGAGAGAGAGACATAACCACTGCGTAGAAGAAACAACCCGTCTCATTTTCTCCCTACATCTCTCTGGTCAGATAGCGAAAACAAATATTGATGCGAGGAGAGAGGAGGAATTGAGAAGCCGAGTTTCTCCTCCCATGACGAGCAAATTAGAGCAAAAAAAAAGAAAGAAAAAAGAAAAAAAAATTATGAACCACAAAGAGGGAAAAAAGATTAGAATGGGTTTGTGAGAAAAAGCAAAACAAAACACCCTTCCCCACAAATACACATCAGAAATCGCAGATAAGACAACAAAAACACGCCCAAATCCCTCTGGGCGACACGCCTTTACTCGTATTCCACAAAGGGGGCGCCATCGCCAGACCACGAAAGACAACGGGAGAAAGAGAGAAAACATTGGATCCATCCTTTTGAAACCGGTGTAGTAAGGGGAAAAAAATATGCGAAAGGCGAAAAGGGGATAGTGGAACACAAATCACTGGGACGTAGGACGGACGGCGCATGGATGTTCTCGCTGCTCTCATCTCTTCCTGCCAGCTGCCAGCTGGGGGAAGCCGTTTAGTTTTTGTGGCTGTTGCCAATGCCAATGCCCAAGCCAACACCGAGAGCGACAGCGAGGATAATGAGCACAACAACCAGCAGGCAGTACCACTTGAGCTTGCGGCGGCGGCGTGCGTGCTCGGTGGCCTTTTCGACCTGCTTGGTGGCGCCCTCGATGTTGTCGACGGTGTCCATGGTTTGATCTTGGACGCGGTCGACAACGGCGTCCTGCTGGACAACCAGAGTGTCCAGGTCGTTGACCATGCCGGCCAGTTCGACGATCGACTGCTCGATGCGCTGCTGCTCGTTGTGGCGCGCACGCACAGCGCCCAGCACGGCTGATGCCTGGCCCGACCGGTTTGTCATGAGCTGGATGGGGTTAGCCATGATGTGTGATGAGCCGCTGTCAAAGGCAGATAAGAAAAAAGACAAGAAAAGCGAAAAAAAGCCGAGAAAGTATAAAAACAAAAACAAAAACAAGACAAAAAAAGGCACGATCCATCCCCTCCACGATGTTGTAAACGTACTGCTTGCTGGAAAATGGCCTCGCTGCCGACGGCGCCGCTGGCGGCTTGTTCCACCTCTGCATCGGAGGCTTCAGGGTTGACGATGCGGAACTGGCGGGCAATCTGCTCACGGTAGCGCTCGCGGTACTGCTTTTCCTCGGACAGGTAGTTCTGCAGTTCCTGGCGGAAGTCGTTGCTCAGCGTTTCAAACTGGCGCTTCTTGAGGGCGTGGGTGTTGTCGGTGGTGCGCTCGCAATCGCGCTGCAGAAGACGCAGCTGGTTGCGGATCTGCGTGTTCTTGAGCTGCGTCTCGGCCACCAGCTGCTCCAGCTGCTGGGCCGCGCTCGGGTCGTTACCGCCGAGAGCGCGCTGGTGCAGCCCGGCAATCGTTTGCACGCTCGTCGTCAGCGACCGGATCTCGCCGCGCACTGCCGACACCTGTGACAAGAAATCCGACTGCGTCATCACCGGCGCTGCGCCTCCTGCAGATTGGCCGTAGGGCTGCAATTCGTGCTGTTCTGGCTGTAGACAAGGAAGAGAAAAAAAAATGTCAGCTGTCTGTCGGAGCTTTCTGCCTGAGTCCCCTCTGCTATGGATACGGCCGTGTGCCTCTCCTGCTTGCCAACCCTGGCTTACCTGGCCATAGCCATAGTTTCCGTAGCCGCCCTGAGCTTGTTGCTCATACGGGTTGCCGTACGCGTTCTGGGCCGGCTGCTGATACGGGTTGGAGCCCTGCTGGTACTGGTTGTAGGCCATGGTGAAATTTGCTGGGGGCCAAAGGGCGCTGACACAAAATGTGCGCCGCTGGGGATAGGACAGGAAAGAGACAATAATCTATTCGGCCGATGATAGGTCGGCAAATGGCGATGCTGTCACGCCGAAGAAGACGCGATGGCTCACGCAAAGATGGCGGTGCGGCAGGTTAATATCTCAAAAATGATTGGAAAAAAAAAATGCCACGCGCAGGCCAAACTAAAAAAACGGTTATTTCTGTCGCCGTCGTTGCTGTTGTTGTTTTCTTGTCGCCTTTTTCTTCTGGCTCCCCTTTTATTTCGTGTGATCTATTTTTTGTGTGTCTTTTTTTCGGTCAATTCGGCGTCGACAAAAACCAGAATAACGGTCGATTGACAATGCAGCCGATCAACTCTGGATCACCGGGTTGAGAGCAATTGGAGCGAAAAGATCCGGAAAATCGCAAAAAACGAAAAATGAAACGAAAAAGGCGACATCAATAGAAAGCGAGAAAAGGATAGGATGGGCGACGCAGAAAAAACGAAATGAGATTTTGGCGGTTTTTTAGTCTATCAACTGAAAGGGAAAGCGGAGCAATTTACGGAGTTGGTCGACCATGAAGTAACAGTACGGGAGGAACTACGAGTCGGTGTTTACAAAGTCCTAAGGCAGTGGCACTTCGCCGTAATAAAACGCGGTGATAACACAGCCAGCTTACTGTGGAGAGGGGATGCTGCAAAACCTCTGTACAAGTACTTCGTAGGTCGTATGGATACCAACTAAGGAAGTCGCTATTTTGGGGAAGCAACATTAGGAAAGACCCCTGTGGAGGAGGGCTGAAGCGTTCTGCGAGTACTCGTATTTCGGAGCAATTCTGCGCATTAATACTTGTACACATTGTCCTAAGCAGCTTTGAGTACTCGTACGAGTAATTTGGCTTCGGTCCCCTTTCTCCCCGTAGTTGGTCGCCCAGTGTTTTGCTGACCAGAAGTCCTTTGACCATACATAATACTTCTTTCCCAATGCAATCTACTCCGAACAAATTGACTGGTAGTATGTCATCTTCGTAAGACGAAGCATCATTTTTTTTGTGTTTTTTATGTCTACTTGTAGCTGGTCAGCTGCGGCTGCCATTTTCTGGCGCTGATTCTGCCCATCGAAATAGCGTGAGTGGCTGAGGCTTTATCCCTTCGCAAAGCTTGCCCAAAAATAATTTCGGATTGGGCGGAATCGTTAGCTGGGATGCCAGCAGGCAAACGGCTGCCTGAAGAGTGCTGTTTCCAAATGCACAGAGCTGTTCCTTGCCTTGTGGCTCAGCAAAGGCCATTTTGTTTCCGTTCTTTCGCCGGGCTGACCTTTGACAGCGTGATCAGTCTTACGAGTATGGGCGGAGAAAACGTCTTGGCACAAACGAGCGCTGCAGTGAGGACAAATGTTTCTTCTTTTGGACTAGTGCGATATGACTGTTGTATTGGCTGAATATCTTACTTACGAGTATGGATATTCCCAGAGTACGATTATTATGCCCTTACCCAAATGCTCCTCCACACAGGACAGGCTGGCCCCAACAAGCAGGAAAGAAAGCTGTTTCCCCCCCCTCTTCTTCTAGGTTGCAGCAGGGCTGAGCAGATTTTCTTTGCTTGAAGCATAAAGTGTGGGGTTGGAGGGTTAAACGACACAAATGTTCTATTGATCCAGGCCGGTCTAGGTCGATCCATTAAGTTTTCTGAGAGTGCTTTTCTTTTCAATTAAAAAATGGTCTTCCGAAGCATCTCACACCCGGTTTTACCACTGTCGAGCCTTGTCACGCCTTGCAACAGGGCTACTCTTTGACACAGCACTGTCTTACGCTGTGCTGGGGCTGCGATCAACACCCGCAATGACAAGATGCAGCTTCCAAGACATGCTCGGCCTTGCTCCATAACCCCCAGCTGTGTCGTCTGCAATTTTGTGGTTGGCTGTTATCAATATCGTTCTTGCTCGCAGCGCTCTTGTTGGATGGCACTTCGCGCCCCTACCCAAGCTGATGGCTGTATCATGTGAATGGCCGGGCAGCCAGTCCAGCCGCAGTCTCTTGGCTGATTTCCCAACCTCCCCACCCTTCAACTCCCGAACAAAACACTCAAGCGCTGCAGACTTGCTCTTTATCCTTTGTGGCTGTCCTACTTACAAAAGCTTGATCCCCCCTTTTAAAGCCGATGAACCTGCATGTGTTATAATATCACGTGCATCAGACGTCTTCCCGTTGTCACAGAGCCCTCTGATGGCCGTCACTGCTGCAAGCCGATGGCATCGTCCAGTTATAGAGATTTGCAATTATGAATATTGATCGGACGCTTTTTTTCACTCAAATCCCAGGCTTTTATAAGGTTCAACTGTGGCGCTAGGGTCCCAGAAAGAAGGTGGAAAAAAAGAGGGCAAGAATGAATACCGGTTTTATGTTCCAGATATTCTATGGCTTCCCTCATGGTATGCCAGGAATAACGTCGGGCGCCCACTATGACGCCGGCTTGGCATTGCCTGTGTACTCGTTTCCAATGCGTGCATAGCCACAATCACAAGTTGTAAGGGTACCTCCACCCCGTACCGCGTGCGTACCCATAACATACCGAGATACATATATAGTCCGGCCGCCTTCCCAGCTTCCGAGACGGCGGCTTGGTGGCTTCATTTTCTTCCACCTTGGCGAGAAGCCTCTCGCCATTATAGGCAGCAGGTTATCTGGTTGTGAATTTGAGATATGAGTGCTTCGTCTCGGTGTATGAGTGCCTCACGGAAGAAAAAAAAGGAGTTAACTGATATTACGGTCCGGCGTGAGACATGCTAACAGTCTGGAGAAATGCCAAACTGACAAGGGTTTAGCCGACAGCCCACGAGATGAGACTCTGCAGGGTGTCAGTCCTTTGCAATTTTTGAAGCATGCGCAGGTTAAACTTTAAAGGACATATATAAGCACTTCGTGCACAACCATGCAAGGCCTCCAGTCTGAATGAATCTTCCGGTTCGCGGACACGCTTACAACCCACAAGCTCGACCTCGGTTTGCCCGTCGCTCGGAGAGTCAAGTTGCGGAATTCGGAATTCTTGGCTGCGGCGTGTGCGTCATGATGGCAGGCCTCGGGTTCATGGTTCGACGACATGGTGTTTGCAGATACGGTCAAAGCCCGGTAACTGGAGGATGTGGTTTCTGCATCCACAGAACCATTGCCGGCGTATGAGATGCAACGGCACGGTAGACGAAGAAGTGAGCGTGACCTTGCGTCACGAAATATCCACAGGCCACGGCCAAACGGGCGCCATAGCCCAATTTAGCAAAATCTGTGGAAACATCCCTTGACGAGCTCTTCTTTTTCTTGGCAGTACGTAAAACGCTCCTGCCCGACCAAAGTTTTGCATCAACCGCTGGAAAAGCGCTGGACGGAAACTCGCGCGGTCCTCGGGCTCTTTTTCACGATTCGGCATCTGGCGAAGAAGGAAGACATTGCGAGTGGCAATCCGATGACAAATGGAAACTCTGGTGCTAGAGGAAAACGTCCTGGGAGCATGGTACGAGTATGTCGAGGAGCGGGCATCGGTCGAGATCCCTTGAGATGGGCAGGGTAATTCTTTGTACGAAAGCACTGTCTGTTTTTGTAAAGGCTCGAGACATCATTGCATGAAGCAGGACATCATTGCATGAAGCAGAAAAACAAAAAGGGACGGCTTTTGTAGCCAGGCAAATGAGACTTTATTTCGGGGTGCATTCTTCGAAACGTGCGGTGACGAGGCTGCAATGAAGCGCTCTCTGTCAAATACATGAGTATTAGAGGCAAAAATGGCTTTTCCGTGGAGAAAGCTTATCTATCTCCACTTTTTGTTGGACTCGCGTTTGGCTCGCCTTTAAACCGAGCTTCTTGTTTTGCTGCATTTCTTCGAAGATGCATTCAAGAGAGAGAGCTGATACTCACCGACAACAATCTCGGATAGATAGGCAGTCACGTTGGCACACGCTTATCACAAAAAGAGAAAATACAAGTGTCTGAATGCTCGACAATTGACAGTATTACGGTGCTGAAACCAGGACGTTGGCAGCTGCCAGCCTCGCGTTGCTGATCTACCCAAAAGCAAGGTTATACCCGGTTGAGACGCTTTTAAAAGGTCCAATTGCAGACCGTTTTTCGTTGATTGTCGTAAAAGAGTAGTGGCTTTCTGCAAGGTGCCCCCCTCTCGTTCCCGGTCTTCTTCTTTTTTGTCCAATGTCTTTGAAATTAGAAGCAAGGCGAAAAGCAAAATACTCGTGTTTGCTTTTGTTTCTTTGGGTCTTCTTCCTGTTCCGGCCTTTCCGTATTGCTACGGGTGTATCCATACGTCTTTTTTTCAGCGGCACACGTTCGCCTAAAAAGATGCCGGCTGCCCGGAAAGAGTGAAAATATCCTCAAATTCCAGCATATTTAAGAATAATGACAGCTACAAGGTACGATCGCCGCTGATGCAACCAGATTGAGGCCGGTGTCGTCGCCTGTCCCCACCAAAAGGGACTCCATTCACACACCCACGCAGCCTACCATTTGTATGAGTAGTTTTCAGGCATCACGCCTAATAGAATATTCCCGAGTTTTCTCCAGTGGTGCATACCTTGCTAGATGCAAGACCGATAGCTAGTTAGTGACTCGTGCATGTCTTGCCCAAGACTAACTCTGTGCCTGTGCCGTCTTGCCGAGAAGGTTGAACTTCAGATCTGAGCAAGGGTTGTTAAAAAAAAAAGGCAGCAAAAACTATTGTAAGCTGCAAGAGACATCCTCTCTCCATCCGCAAGTCGGTTGTTCTACTTCTTGTCTTTTTGCAAACTCTCTTTTCTTCATCCTTCTCTCCCTTTTCTCCTCTCTTTTCCTTTCTCCTCTTTTATTTCTTCTTTTCTCCTCTGCCTTTGAATAAAATGCCTTCCCCCCCCCCAAGCCGGTCGCCATGGTCCATATCACACAACCACGAACTGCAAGACCAAACTGTAAAGATACGATTCATCTTCCCTGCACGGAGCCGTTCCGGGGGAGCGGCCAGACAAGAGTCTCATGGACATGGACACGGACACGCCGGACGAGACTGACAACACTGACCACACTGGCCATGGCTCGTCAGCGCCATCAGCACCAGCCCACGACACTGATCATGCCCAAAACAACAACTCAACGACACCGCCGAGCATTACGCCGCCACAGCCTTACTCCGTCTTCTCCAGAGCCCAGCGCAATTCCATCATCACCCTCTGCGGTCTAGCCAGCCTCTTGCTGCCCTTGAGTATTTTTTCGTATTTTCCGGGCCTCCAGCACATCGCGGACGATTTGGGCGTCTCGCTGCACTACATGAACATCAGCATCACCATGTATCTCGTCGTGCAAGGCCTGATACCCACCATTCTCGGCGACACAACCGACCAGCTTGGCCGCCGGCCTGTTTTTCTCGCCGTCCTGACCCTCTACTTTGTATGCTCCCTCATGCTGGCCGTGCAGCGGACGTACCCGGCGCTGCTGGCCCTGCGTATTCTGCAAAGTGCAGGCAGTACAGGTCTGTAGTCTCTTTCCTCTCTTGTGCAGCTCCTCGGCTCTTCTCGTGCTCCGTCGTTCCGGCATTCTTCTTTCACATTCAAATATATGAATGTTTCTCACAGCAGAGAAAAAAAATAGGTTCAGCCGTGTTATCTACGATGGTCGTTGCCGATCTCGTTCCGCCACAGTCGCGAGCCCATTACATGGGTATCATGGTTTGCGGGTGAGTTTTTTTTATTTTTTTTTTATTTTTTTGTTTCTTGTCGTCTAGTTTTCTCGCTCTCTCGCTCTCTCGCCTTCTCTGTCTGTTTCTCACCCAGTAGTCACTAACAAATCCCAGCCAAGAGGCAGCCCTTAGTATTGGCCCTGTTATTGGCGGCATTCTCACCCAGGAAGCGGGCTGGCCCTGGATCTTCTGGTTTCATGCCATGCCCGGCGGCGCGTGCTTGCTGCTCGCTGCGCTCTTTTTCCCAGAAACCGGCCGCCCTCTGGTCGGCAATGGAAGCCTCCGCCCGCGCGTCTTCAACATGCCCGTCTTCCCGCTGCTCTGTCCACAGAAAGATGCCGCCGGGCAGCCGCTGCCTCCTCGAGAAAAGGGCGGCGGCTTCTTCTACCGGCCCAAGAAATTTCCCAACCCGTTCCGCTGCTGGCGCATCGTTGGCCGGCGCCACGACGCCCTTTTGCTGGGCTCGAATGCCGCCGTCTACGTCTGCTTCACCTGTTTGAAGGCCTCGCTTGCGCCCCTGGTCACTCAGCACTACGGCCTCAACCCCCTGGATGCCGGGCTGTGCTACTTGTCTTATGGCGTTGCCGCTGTTCTAGCCTTGTCTCTTTCTGGTAGGAGATTTTCGGTCCACGATGCCTGACTTGACGTTTTGTTTTGTTAAAAAAAAAAAAAAAAAAACAATTCTTTGATTGTATGCGTCCCCTCTCCCTCTAACACGAACACCACAGGCAAGATCCTCGATCACGACTGCCGTGCAGTGGCTCGGAAAGCAGGTATTGACACCATTAGCGAGACAACCGGCGACGACTTTGCAGCATTCCCGATCGAACACGCGCGCATACGCAGCTCCTCCTTTATGCTCGTCGTTGCCATTTGCGCCACCGCGTCGTTTGGCTGGGCTGTTCAGTGTGGAGCACCGCTGGCCGTCGTCCTGCTCATTACATTCATCTGCGGTCTTTCTTACATCGGGGTATTCAATGTGCGTTTTCCCTCTTCTCGCTTCTTCTACCCTTCTTTCGTGTGTGTCTCTGACTGCTTCTCCTACCTTTCTCTTTTGTGTGTGTCTGTGTGTCTGACTGCCGGACAGGCGTGCCTGGCCATGAGCGGCGATCTGAATCCCGGCGAAACCGTCATGGCGAGCGTGGCCGCAAGGCTCACTCGCTGTCTGGCTGCTGCTGTCGGCGTCGCCATCATGCAGCCCATGTTCCACTCCATCGGAGTTGGAGGCGCATTCAGCGTGTATGCAGGTCTCAGCGCCCTCGCCATACCCATGCTGCTGGTCCTGAGGATCTACGGTCCACAATGGCGCAAGTGTGCTTCTCCAGAGATCCGTCCACCAATAAACTAGATGAGATGGGCACATAGAGGCAAAGGCATCAGAATCTGTAGATTGAAATATAAAACTACTATCCATACTCGTATTTTCTAAACACAGCACAGTTCAATAGTGCTGTAATACCCCACCGAGAGTCTGCTTAGCAGAAATGTACCATTTTTTTGGTTTTAAACACTGCATCATTCCCAATGAGAATGACCATCTAATACAGCCCGGACAGAATGAAATGCACGAATCACGTGGTGCGCCTGCTCTTTCGATATTGACAAGCCTGACACAGACTGTCTACGCGAGACGGAATCCAAGATTCGACGAAACATGTGAAGCTGATTTCCCACCGAGGCATGCCTGGCTGCCTGTCGCGCAACTCGGCAGCGAAGCAAAGACCTGGCTCGACAACGCATGTCGCAAGTACCTGTCACCCGTCGTTGGCAACAGCTGCCGAGCAGTGAGCAGTGGTCTCTTTTTTTTTGATCGTTGGCGAGATCCATGTCCGCGGACGGGTAGAGACTTTGTGGCGACTCTGTTTGCTGATGGGCCGGTCTGTTGCTCCTTCTGACTCTTTTGTCTTTGTTTCTCTCTTTCTCTCTCTCTTTGACCTTCTCTCGCCTGGCCCGCGCCGTCTGTTCACAGGTAGTCCTTCTTGCGGCCGGTGCGCGTAAACTGCGTCAGGTGCCACTCGACGTGTCCGTCCTTGTTCTCGAGCGTGCCGTCGCGGATTTCAAACAGCTTCATGGACATGCGCGGCCCCACCTCGGACAGCTCGACGGCATCGTATGCCGTCTTGACGTAGACGTAGTGGCGCACCTCGATGACGTCCTCAATGTTCTTGAACACTACCACGCGGTTCGACAGCTTCGTCTTGCTGGTGATGGCGTCGCGCGGCGGGAACAGGTGCTTCAGCACGCGGCACACCCGGTGGCCCAGGCGGCTGGTGAAGCCCTCGAAGATCAGGTGCGGGTACGCTTCCGACACGCTGCCGCGGATGCTGCCGGGAATGTCGTTGCGCATCAGAACGTTGTGCAGCGAGAACGAGACGGTTGGGCCGTGGGGGAGATGCGAGATCCTGTTGTTTGGCATGGTTAGCTGGCTTGTCTGGGTCTCTCTTATATTCTCCTCCAGCTCCTCTCCTGCTAGCTCTCGTCCGACACCCTCCTCCTCCCGCCTATGCTTCTCCTCTTTGACACCATCCTCCTCCCACCGTCTCCTCTTTCTCTTTGAACAGTCTGCACCCCCCACCCTTCACTTACACAAGTCCCGTGGGCGTGCCGCGATGTTCCGATAGCAATACAATATCGGTCAGCCCTGCTGCCTTGGCCGACCGCACACAGTCGTCCAGGATCATGTTGCCGCGGTTCAGCCGAATGGCGGTCGGCAGCAGCAGCCGGATCTCCTTGCTGAACACCGACAGCCGCGTCGATGCCGAGCGCGACGTCGTCACAAGCACACGCGGCTCCACCAGTCCGCTCAGCTGTGCATACTCGTCGTCCAAGTCCAGCTGTGCGGCCGCGTCCAGGTCCTCCCGCGACTCGTCATAGGCAAAATCCTTGCGCAGCGTCTTGTCGCTCGCAATGCTCTTCTCCAGCGGCCGGCCCTGCGCAATTGCGTTCCGCAGCTTTGCCCGTTTCTCATTGATCTCGGCCTCTTTGAGAATGAGGGCTTTGCGGTAGAGGTAGTCCCTCCGCTGGCGAACTGTTTTGCGCTGGACATTTCAGTCAGCTGCCAAACTCGTGCGCATCCAGGCCGTCCCCTCCATAAAATATCAGAAAAAAACTTACAATCATATTTGCGGCGACTTGCGTTGCGATTCACAATGTGCAGCTTGCGGTCAATACGAGTATGGATAGGCTGGAGGAAAACCCATTATATAATTTTTTTTTTTTTAAAGAAAAATCATTTTATCGTCGTTTATTTGGGACCCACAAAAAATACACCGATAAGCATCAGTGTCTACACGTGGAGAGTCAGGTGACTCATTTGGCCGCACGAATGAGAAGGCCCCGCACAGGCGGCAATGTCAATTCGGGATTCTGGTGGGAGGAGCGAAGGCCAAAGAATGGCAAGAACCACCAAGCTGGCGAACTTTTTAGAGCAACTACGAATTTCCCAGCCTTTTTTGCCTCTTGCCTTTTGCTCTGGTAAAATCCCCAGTTGTCTACAACCCTTTGGGAATTTTTTTTTTTTTTGCCTTTTTCTTTCTGTTCCTCAAATGTTTTCTCCATGCATTTGCCATTTCGACGCAAGGCATGCTCTAATTGCTCTCAAGTCCACTTCCCTGTGCAGCGAGACAGCCTAACTCAAGTAAAGGCTGGAAGGCCCTAGTTTTTTTTTGTCTAACAGGGCCCCTGCTCTTTATTTAATCGTAGTTTTGCCACTGCTTAGTTTTCTCTACCTCCTATCTTTGTTTTTCAAGTTCTTTTCTTTTTTTTTCTTTTTGCTTTCCTACCACCTCACCCAATTACGGTTTGAGTTCCCTGGCTTGCTGAACTCTGACTATGGAGGGTGCTTTCACCCATGTGGGCAACCACCTGATTTCCGACTCGGCGGCTGCCATCAAGGCGGCCGACAACGACGACCTCTCGACTGTCGACGGCGAAGAAAATCTGCTCTATGGCAAGATGGGTGGCCGAGCCGGGCTGGGCACGAGCGCAGCCCGGCGCCGTCACGATGACGACGACAACGGCACCGAGGCCGCGTACGACGACGAGGACGACGAGAGCTTGGCCAGCGTGCCTGTAGACGGCGTGCGTGGCCTGAAACTAAAGGACGACGAAGAGGATGAGAAAGAGCTGCCAGCTCATGCATGCGCGTAAGTTTTGATGATATTCTGCGCGTCTTTCATTCTTTCGCTCTTTCGCTCTTTCGCTCTTTTGCTCTTTCGTCTTTGGTTCTTTCGTTTTTGCCTTGCGCCCCCCCTTTGGTTATGCATTGCTAAACAAGTACAGCTATTGCGGCATTCACTCGCCCTCGTCTGTCGTCAAGTGCCTGACCTGCAGCAAGTGGTTCTGCAGCGCGCGCGGCAACTCGACGTCGTCCCACATTGTCAATCATCTCGTGCGTGCTCGGCACAAGGAAGTCCAGCTGCACCCGGACTCGGCCCTTGGCAACACCGTTCTCGAATGCTACAACTGCGGCACGAAGAATGTATTCATGCTCGGCTTCATTTCCGCCAAGTCCGACAACGTCGTCATGCTGCTCTGCCGCCAGCCCTGCGCGGCCGCCACGCCGTCCAAGGACATGAGCTGGGACATTTCGCGCTGGCTGCCGCTCATCGAGGGCCGCTCGTTTTTGCCGTGGCTCGTGGCCACGCCGACCGACGCCGAGCAGCTGCGCGCACGCCACCTGACGGCGCCGATGATTGCACGCCTGGAGGAGCTGTGGAAGGAGAATGCCAACGCGACGGTGCAGGACCTGGAGCGGGCCGCCAGCGTCGACGACGACCCGCAGCCGGTGCTGCTCCGGTACGGCGACCCGTACCATTACCAGAACGTCTTTGGCCCGCTGGTCAAGATGGAGTCCGACTACGACAAGAAGCTCAAGGAGGCGCAGTCCGAGGACAACCTGGTCGTTCGCTGGGATTATGGGCTCAACAACATGCACATGGCCAGCTTCATCCTGCCCAAGATCGAGTCCGGCGACGTCAAGCTGGCGGTCGGAGACGAGATGCGCCTCAAATACAAGGGCGAGCTGCGGCCGCCCTGGGAGGGCGTGGGCTACGTGGTCAAGATCCCCAACAACCAGTCGGACGAGGTCAAGCTGGAGCTGCGCAAGACGGGCAACGACAAGTCGGTGCCGACCGAGTGCACGCACAACTTCTCTGCCGACTACGTCTGGAAAGCGACCTCGTACGACCGGATGCAGGCCGCGATGAAGACGTTTGCCGTCGACGAGATGAGCGTCTCGGGCTACATCTTCCACAAGCTGCTGGGCAACAACGTTGCGGTGGCGCCGATGAAGACGGTGCTGCCCAAGAAGTTTACGGCTCCGAACCTGCCCGAGCTCAACGGCAGCCAGATCAGCGCGATCAAGGCCGTGCTGTCGTCGCCTCTCAGCCTGATCCAGGGCCCGCCCGGCACGGGCAAGACGGTGACGTCGGCCACGATTATCTACCACCTGGCGAAGCTGAACAACAGCCAGGTGCTGGTGTGTGCGCCGTCGAACGTGGCCGTGGACCAGCTGTGCGAGCGCGTGCACCGGACGGGCCTCAAGGTGGTGCGGCTGACGGCCAAGTCGCGCGAGGACGTCGAGTCGTCGGTCAGCTTCCTGGCGCTGCACGAGCAGGTGCGCATGTACGACGGCAACGACGAGCTGAACCGGCTGCAGCAGCTGAAGAACGAGGTGGGCGAGCTGCGGAGCACGGACGAGAAGAAGTTCCGGCAGCTGACGCGGGCGGTGGAGCGCGAGATCCTCAGCAACGCCGACGTGGTGTGCTGCACGTGCGTGGGCGCGGGCAACCCGCGGCTGGCCAAGATGAAGTTCCGCAACGTGCTGATCGACGAGTCGACGCAGTCGGCCGAGCCGGAGTGCATGATCCCCTTGGTGCTGGGCTGTAAGCAGGTCGTGCTGGTGGGCGACCACAAGCAGCTGGGCCCTGTGATCATGAACAAGAAGGCGGCCAAGGCCGGCCTGAACCAGTCGATGTTTGAGCGGCTGGTCAAGCTGGGCTTTGTGCCGATCCGGCTGACGGTGCAGTACCGCATGCACCCGCACCTGGCCGAGTTCCCGTCCAACATGTTCTACGAGGGGTCGCTGCACAACGGCGTGACGATCCAGGACCGGCTGCGGCGCGACGTCGACTTCCCCTGGCCGGTGGTGGACACGCCGATGATGTTCTGGTCGAATCTGGGCAACGAGGAGATCTCGGCCTCGGGCACGTCGTACCTCAACCGCACGGAGGCGTCCAACGTGGAGAAGGTGGTGACGCGCTTCTTCAAGGCCGGCGTCAAGCCGGCCGACATTGGCGTCATCACGCCGTACGAGGGCCAGCGCAGCTACATTGTGACGACGATGCAGAACACGGGCACGTACAAGAAGGAGAGCTACAAGGAGGTCGAGGTCGCCTCGGTCGACGCCTTCCAGGGCCGCGAGAAGGACTACATTGTGCTGTCGTGCGTGCGCTCGAACGAGAACCAGGGCATTGGCTTTCTGTCGGACCCGCGCCGGCTCAATGTGGCGCTGACGCGGGCCAAGTACGGCCTGGTCATCATTGGCAACCCCAAGGTCCTGGCCAAGCACGAGCTGTGGTACCACTTGCTGGTGCACTTCAAGGACCGCAAGTGTCTGGTCGAGGGCCCGCTGTCCAATCTGCAGCCGTCTCTGCATCAGTTCAGCCGTCCGAAGCACAGCTACCGGCCGCCGCGCGTGCCGGGCCAGCAGCTGTACGGCGGCGGCGGCATCGGCGGCAGCAGCATCGGCGGAAGCGGCATCGGCGACGCCATGAGCAACGGCAACGGCCGCTACCGGCACGGCGGCCACAGCAACGGCACGGTGCGCGACTTTGACCAGAGCTCCATCATGTCGTACATTCCCGACGACGTGTCGTCGATCCACAGCTCGCTCTTTGGCAGCGGCGGCGGCGGCGGTCTGGGCAGCGGCTCCAGCATGAATGGCAGCGGTGGTGCCGGCGGGCTGGGGTCTGCGTACCCGGCCATGTTTTCGCGCTTCAATGCGGAACAGTGGCCTGGTCTGCCGGGCAACGGCAATGCCAGTGTCAGCAGCGGTCCCAGCGGATTTGGTGGCGGCGGCGGCCGGTCCGGCGGCGGCGGCGGCGGCGGCGGCGGCAGCGGTCGCGGAGGTGCTGGCGGCAGCGGCGGCGGTGGTGGGCGTGGCCGGCACCGTGGCGGGATTGCCGAGAGCGTGGCGGGCGAGAGCGTGGCCAACTCGGAGTACACGGACGTGACGAACAGCTCGAGCGTGATCGGCGGCAAGGGCGTGGGCCAGGGCGGCGCCAGCCTGGGCGCCGGGCTTCACGAGGCGGTCGCCAGCGGGCGGCTGGCGTCGTACAGCCAGAGCGACCGGCTGAAGCAGTACGTCGAGAGCAGTGGCCGCATGGCCCTGCACAACGGCTTCTCGCGGCGCTACGACGACGACCAGCAGAGCGTCAGCACCACCGGCTTTGCCAGCCAGATTGGCGGCGCCGGATACGACTGAAGTGCCGGTTTTCGTGTTTTGAGAGACAAGAGACACGAAGCATACAAAGGGGGGCCAAACAGCAACAGAAACCCAAAGAGGCCCTCGCCAACGGATATGCGTGTTCACGTTGTGGAATGCAAGCAAATGAAAAAAAGGCGCAGCAGTCTACGGCCGGCTGAAGGATCGAGAAAAGAGAGAGTTGACGATGGAAAAGACAGAAATCTTTTTGTTTTTTTTCCTGTCTTGGCTCGATCACTGGTCTTTGCCCATCTATGGTCAACTCCACCCGTCAAAGACAGAACCGACTGCTCCAGCATGCAGCATGCCTGCAACCAGTGCTGCAGCCAGGGCTGCACAGAAAACAGAACAGTTATCCAGCAAAAGGTCCCAAGATTGTTCAACAAGTCTCGAGCGTTTCAACAGGACTTGGGCAAGGTCAAAGAGGCAGGGGGGGGGGGACAGTTGGGCAATGGATGGTCCAGAAATGCCGCCTTTTGTGAAGGGTGGAAGGATGGCCAGAGAGAGAGAGGGAGAGTGTGTGTGCTGTTACCGAAGCCAAGCTGAGCTCGAGCTCGAGCTCTTGCATATCAATCGTCTCGATCCTGCTAGGACAGGGCTGCGTATTTTTAACTTTTTTTTGGTTCCTCCGTCTTTGGCGACAAAACGACCAGCGTTTGTGCGTTTGTGCATTCGTGCGTTTGTGCATTCGCACATTCATACGGTGTCGGCATAAGACGGTGAAACAAAGACGACTGGGACGGATCTGCCCGGGGTTCGTTGTTCCGGAGCGATTTGGTTTCTGCGCAGTCTTTGCCGTGATGCGTTGTTTTTGGAGGGGATGAGATTGGCGAGGAGCAGGCGTGTAGCTCTTGGGAGACATAGGGTGGATGATCGAAAACCAAATACTGGCAGAGTTTTTTATGTGGTGTGGTGTTTTGTTCCTTGTTTGTGGTGGAACTTGGCTTGACTGCCCTGTTTCACCACTTTTTTTTCATTCTTTTTCATTCTTTTTTACTCCCGTTCATCTTCGAGACGGGAGCACAGACCGAACCGCTTTCAACTACAAGGCTTGTCCCCTGTTCGGTCTGCTGCTTTTTGCTCCCTCTTGCCATTCATTTAGTTCACTTTGCAGTTTATGTGCAAAAACGTTACACTCGTTTGGATTAGTTTGAAATAATAAACCCTCCACTGCCATGCTGTCTTCCAATCGTCTTGTTTCGTTTCCCTTCAACCACGGGGACTTGGAAGGAGCAGAAGCAAAATAGAAATGGCTGGATGACGGCCACTTGCTCATCTCCGCCCTGTCCTCCAAGCCACTGGCCGGTCGGCATGCTTTCCCGTCTTCCTGTCTTTTCGTCTTTTCGTCTTCCGTCTTCCATCTCCCGCCTTCCCGTTCATCTCCCGTCTTCCATCTCACAGATTGTCCTGTGCCAACACCCACAAGGCGGCCAGGTCGGGGCACTGCCGAGCAATCCGCTTCTGCGTTGCGTGGTTGGAGAGCAGGATCGACATGGACGACTCCTTGGCCACCAGCGTCTGCATGTGCTGGTTGACCGAGGCGACAATGCTGCCGACGTCCAGACACGCCGGGCTGCCCAGCTGTCCGCCGCCGCCGAAACCGCTCCGCCCTGCTTCGACACCGGCCCTGCCAAAAATGCCGCCTCCTCCGCCTTGGCGCTTCTGCAGCCTCAGCACCGTGCTGTCCTCGACCACATGCTGGACGTGGCCGGCAGCAATGGCCAGCTGCACCATCCAGGCATTGCCAAAGACGCCGTGGTCCGGACGGCCGCCCCAGGCCCGCAGACGATCGAGGGCCTCGGTCGCTGGCACGGGCCGGTACCCGGGCCGGCTGGCCACGCCGCCCTGCAGCGGAATCGTTGTGGTGGCCAGCAAGTAGCGGCGGTTTCCGTTGCCATGATGGCTTTTGCGCTGGCTGCTGTGTTGGTTGCTGTGCTGGTCGTTGTGGTGGCCACCTTGTTGGCCGTTCAGCTGGCTGCTCTGCTGGCCATTCAGCTGGCTGTTGCCTGGGCCATTTTGAAATTGGGTGGAGTGCATGCCGCCGCCGCCGCCGCCACCGCCACCACATCTGCCACCATCCCAACTGGTGCTGTTGTTGACTGCGTTGTTGCGACGCTGCAGCCAGGGGCTTTGCTCGTCCGACAGCGAAAGAGGGAAGAAGCCTGGCGGCCGCAGCGATGGCGTGGCCGGCTGGTGCACCGCTACAGCTGCCACTGGGTCCTCTTTCCGACATGGTGAGTCCTGTCGCCCCAAGCATCCACTGTTGCTGCTGCCGGCCACCAGCTGCTGCATATCCCGTCCCGGTCGGCCCGTCCGGAGGCCCCGGTTGTCTGTGTCTGTCGCTGGCATGGCCGAGCCGCCGGCATGCAGAGACGAGGTCGGAAGAACCAGCTGATAGCGCAAAACAAGCACGGCGTTGCGCAGGGTTGGACAGCTGTTGTTGCTGTTACTGTCGCTGCTGCTGCCACTGCTGCTGCCGACGCCTTCCCCCTCGCAGACACTGCCGTGCTCGCCGCCGCCGCCGCTGCCGTTCTCATACACGGTCATGGTGACCCGCAGCCCGGCCGCCTCGGCGTCGGTCCCGTAGCAGCGCAGACTGCGGGCGCTGTACGGCCCTACAATGCTTCCGTTGACGGCCACGATGCAGGCCGTCGTCTGCGTGTGGCAAAACCGCTTGTTCTCGTTGCACGACCGCAGCTGCGCCAGCGCCCACTGCTTCTGCCGCTGCAGCTCGCGCACATTGCCCTCATGATTCAGCTCAAACTCGTAGCCCGTGGCCGGCAGCCGAAAGCCGGGCGCCGGCACTGGCACCAGCTGCAGCGACCACGGGCGACAAGACGTGCTGCTGCCGCTCGGGACATCGGCATGCACTGCATGCGCCATGCTGGGCGCCGCCGACGTCTCCTCTCTTGTTCTCTCTGTTTTCTCTGTCCTCGCTGTCGCCGCCGCCGTCTCGTCTGCTATTGTTCTCTCTCTTTTCTCTGTCCCCGCTGTCGCCGCTGCTCTCGGCAGCCTGGGCCAGGAGACACTCTCCTCGGCATGTCCCCACGATGTCTCGGCGGTCGGCGGTATTCGCCAGACAGCCTGCTCTGGTTCCCTGCTCGTCCACACCGCTTTTGTCACAGGCACGGCGGCTGCGGGTATCGGTGGCTGCAGCGCCAGCCGCCACGGCCTCGCCGTTTCCGTCTTGTCTGGTGCTGGCGGCTGTCTCTGAAGCAAAGGCGCCGTCGCCGGGACACCCACTGTTCCAACCGGCCCCCTGAAAGACGAAGCCTGCATCATCGTCGTATTTGCCCGTTGAACAAGCAGTGGCGTTGGGTACATCAGCAGGCCATCCTGGAGAGGCGCTGTATTGGTGGTCGTTTCGTGCAGAGTCTCTTTTGCCGTTCCTCGTGCTGCTGCTGTTCTGGCAGAGAGGGCTGTCGGACGACCGCTGTCGGCCATCGACGGCGGATATGCTGCTTTGTTTGCCCTGAAATAGACGGGCGGCGCGGGACTGCAGTAGAGCCTGTTTTCGAGCACCGTCTGCAGGAAAAAGCCGCGGGCGGCACCGTTTGCAAGTGAGTGAATGTCGCTGGCATGCAGACACGGAGAGGAGACAAGCAGCTGCGGTGCATGAATGGTGTCGGTGTTTCTTTGTTCGTTCCTGGTTCTGTCACTGTGTATTGCCGGTGCCATTCGTTCCAAACTTGCATCTTCTTCAGTATTATTTCTGCCCTGCAAATGCCAGCTGGAGGGCAAGCCAGGTTGCCTTGATAGATGGCCTCTTGACGACATGTCGGACGAGGCCAGAGATGTCGTGTTGGAAAAGAGACTGGCCTAAGTAGAGCTCAGACGGAAGAAAACGAAAAGCCAGAAACCCAGAGCTATCAACACACGCAGTCGTTTGGACAATTTTTCGATCGCGAGGCCAACGAAAGACGGCAAACGGCAGACCTGAAAACTGCCTTGAAAAATCCTGAATGTCAGTGTTGACGACCAGCGTAATGAGGAAACGAAAAGGGAAAAACAAGAAAAGAGAGATAAAAAAAAAAAAAGAAATCAGAAACTTGAAAGACAACAAAAGACACAGTAAACAACAATGAGCAGCTTGTGTAGTAAACAACAGGTGCAGAGTAATTGTGGCAGCTGCCGAATGAAAGCAAACAACAGAAAGAAGTGTTGTGAGAGAATTGCAGGCATGGTAAACACAGATCCAAGAAGAAATTCGCAAGTAACGGCAAGTTAACGGCAAGATGAAAATTGATATGAGCCCATGGGCCAGCGTATTATCGGACCAAAACCCAAAGCCATGTTGAGTGAATGCTGTCTCGCACGACATTGAACAATCTGCCACCAAGTGCTCCACCACAGACTATGTCATTCACCGTAATAGGATTCTATTTTTATTTTTGGTGGCCCTTTTTCAGTTCACACATCGAAACAATTGCAAACTTTGTCTCTTTCGGTCCATTGACAACACTTCAAAAATCCAAGAAAAACAAAAAAAAGGGCGGAAAAAGCTGCCAACCGTCCCAATGGAGTGGCTCGTCTTTCTTGATTCTGCGCTTTTGGCAGCTTAACTAGAGCTCCCTATCTTGGAGGGAACATATCCAGGAGTACTTAGCTGCAGCAACTCGTCAAACAACGGAGTTCCAAGGCCTGTGACCGGATCCCAGCCCTCTGTCGCATTCCACGATGCATACGGCACAGTCGATGCCGCCACGCTTCCATGGCATCCAATCGATCCACCGTCGACGATACTAAACCGCACTCATTAGATTCTCCAAAAAAATAAACCCCCCCCAAAAAACCAATACGAGGCCAGGAAATACGAATCGAACTGCAAACTTACTCTGTGAAAGCCGTTCGGGCTTCTCCGTACAGCCAGGGATTAAGAAATCCAAGAGGTGGCTTGCCGCACTCCAGACGAGCATCATTAATCATGGAAATGATGGCCGCAAAAACAGGAGCCGATGCACTAGTACCATAGACGAGTTCATGCCGGCCCTTATCAAATATGTTGAAGTTCTTTCCCTGCGCAGAAACATCCGGAATCCCTCGACCAGACGGATTGTACAACCCCTCCCACTTGTCACCGAGCACATCCAGGTAAGCATTCACTTGCCTGTCTTGGTACGATGGGCGGCTGTAAACGTCTGAAAAGCCTCCAGACGAAAACTCGGCGGCATGCTCAGGTTGGACGTAGCGAGTCGCCCCCACTGAGGTCACGTAAGGACACCCACTGAGGTTGAAGCGTGTTATGTGAGTATGGCTTTTTTGCAAATTTGCAAAAGAGAAAGAAGAAACTTACGCGGGAAATGTGGGCACAAAGCGCTTTCGGTTGGTACCGTCGTTGGCCTCGCAATTGTGTCCTGGACCAGAACTAAAGACAGCCTGTTAGTCCATACACCGCAGACAGAACGTGTTCAGCCTCACACGTCTTTACTTACTCGCCAGACGAAAAAATGACAGAGACACCGCGGGCACCCAGCTGGCCAAACATCTGGCAGACTTTCTGGTTGTATGCCTTTGGGACCGACTGCTCTTCTTCGCCATATGATATGGACAAAGTTTGAGGTAGCTGAGAATCGTCAAGTTTGAGCATATACTCAAGAAAGTCAAGATAAGGCTCGTTTGTGTCCTATTTTGCACATATTAGCTTCACTTTTCTATGTTAAAGGGTCACAACTGATGTGTATCAAGCTTTATTTTGATTTCTTTTCCCTGGTGCGTGACTGTTCACGAATGGGAATAAATGGGAAATGATCAAAATCATTCTGGCTTCATTTACCATGCTTGGGTCAGGTTGGCTATGCAGAATGTTAGCAAGACGAACGAGTTATAAAATAGATCAAAACTAGCGGTCAAGATGAGTCTTACTCGAGGTCTGGGACCAATGGCCCACGTCCTCCGGTAGAGTAGAAGACTACCGGCACGTCGTAGGATAGAGCTATCCCATACTGAATGTCCAAATTTGCCTCGGTTGCGTTGTTAAGAGAGAATTGGTCAATCTGGCCACCATTGATGCTCACTGACGAGAAGTTGGAGCCGGAAGCATACGGTGCATACAAACCGAGGAACTGTTGGAGCATATCGTATCTTGCGTATTGCTTGAAAAAAAAACACTCCATGTTAGCACTCAATAACCAAAGTGATTTGCGACAAAAAGACCAAGAGAGAGCTTGAGAAGCCAAAATGGCAAGGCTCACCTCCAAAAACCCGGCAATGCCAAACAATGACTTGCTGCTAGGCCTGGCCTTACTAGGACCGATCTTGTAAAGAGCCCTGAGGCACTCAGGAGTTGTCGTGTTCTGGCAGAGGGTATCGTTTAGGACACCCGATGGAACGGCTGCAGCGGGGCTTCTCACCACCTCTGGTGCCGTCCCGTGTTTGTGAATACCGGATGACTGGCCGAGCTGGTATTTCATGCCCCTTGAAGACCCGAACCGGATGATTGGAGCAATCATGGAAACGTGGGGAGCTATGTTATGGGGAACATAGTAGGAGAGACTGCGAACCTTCTCCATGCCCTCATATTCGTAAACACCCAAAGTCGTGTTGAGCATCTTGTTGGCCTGCTTTGCTGTGGTTTTGAAGTTAATCCAGTCACCGGCGGTTTCCACCATTCGGCTTGGCACGCCCGACTGATCCAACCAGTCAAGCACCTCCCGTGCGGAATCTTCACGAGGCCTTAGCAGCTTTGCCACGTCGCGCGAAGAAAGATGCTTGCCATAACTTGGGTGACCTGGTGTCGACACGTTGTACAGCGCCTCCTCAAAGATAGCAGGTTCTGACTGCACCAGAGCAACCCGCAGCCGGACAACCGTGCCGGGCTCTGCATCTCGAACATAAGACCACCCTTTTGGGATACCCGGCAGAGACTCAACGATCACGCCCTCGCCCAAAACCCCGACAGGCTGCAAAGCCGCCACAACTGCAACGGAGAACAGTCCAAGGCGCATTTTTGTGATAACGTGGAGGGGTGTAGAGCTGTGGAATGGGAACTGCAAGTGGCTGTTTGGTTTAATTTCTGTGATAGTTGGGTGAGCACCGTATCACTCATAGCAACGATGGGGGAGAGAAGAGAGAGCAGTGACTATTTAGCAATGAGAAGCATCCATGCAAGAGGCAGTTTTCGCGCTGGAGCATTACAGAATGCCATCGTCATGGAATCAATAGAAAGGTGGCGATGAGCCTGCTGTGGCCTGCCGCCGGCGGCAGCAGAGAGCTTGAGCCAGCTGTCCATGGGAATAGGTGTTGTCATAGATTTTCCTAAAAAATATGGTATGCGAGACGCGACAAGAGAGAAGTGTTCTTTAACGTCGATGTTAAAGCTTGAGGTTCCAGAGTCGCTGCCTTTTGAGATGATGTCTTAGCTGTCGTCATACAGTCGTGTCAGCCACTTTAAACCGACAGAGCAATATGCCAAAATCTGGACCAACTAATTCAACGAAACCTCACACACAAGTTTAAGGCCAGCTTAGTTGATCGCTTGTTGGGGACGGTTGCAGCAGTCGTTGGCATTCAATAGTCGAAGCGACACGACAACTACCATCCAGTTTTGCCAACTTTGTGACACAAACTGCAACACCAGGATCTATATGTATAAGGCAAGACAAGTAGAAAGTGAAAAAGCAACAAGCAATCTAAAAATGAATTGGTGACGATGCATTATTGTAGGCAATAATACCCTTCTTTTCAATCGTTCTTTCTTTGAGTCTATGCAGCGGAATCGCTCCTTCCTCCTTAGCCAACGCTGTTTCTCCAGACGTCCATCGTGCCTTCCGTATCGTTTTTGATTCACAAATTGAAGAGGAACAGTAGCTGGAAATGATTTATCTCCTTCCCCATGTCGGCGAGATGTTTTGTTTCCCAGACTTCTATTTTCAACACCACGCAGCAAACGCATGACGATATAACCAAAGTAGTGCAGGACATCGGAACACAATGGCTGATTGGTCATGTATTTTCGAGGAGCGACTCAATGCTGTGCTCTCTGAAGGGGGAAACAAGAAAGAGAATCAGCAAGAGAGTTCGAGACCGGGAATCAACGAGGAACTTACGCCGCCGCCAACCATCGCCCGGCAGAATGGGACGAACACAGCCGTGGCAGCACCATTGATGGACCCTACTGTGGCATTTTTTGACACCATTCGCAGGTCAAGCCATCCCAATCACTTTGCACAAAATCTTCAGCATGTGCAGGCCAAAGCGGGCCAGTCCGCGAAGGCAGCAGCAGCTTTACGCGGTTTGTCGACTGGTGATGGGGGATACACAGCAGTAGAACGGAAACTGCATGGTAACCAGGCAGTGCTAATGTCCATTTTGCTTTTGTCCTCCTCTCGAAAAGGCCATACGCTAACAAAATGAACAAATCTGCACAGAAAGCTTTTCAACCAAGGCCAGAGATTTGCACGGCGAGGCCATCAAGCAACTGGCCAACGTACACGATATGCTCGAAAAGAAGCTGACAGAAATGGCGGCTGCTGATGATGCAGCATTGTCTGCCGTTGCGAAAAAAGAAGCCGTCCTGAACAAGCCTACGTCGGAATGGACGGTCAAGATCCAAACTTGGCAACGAGCCGGCAGTGGGCCGAGCGACAACGGCGAGAACGACGAAGAAGATGGCGGCAATGGAAACCACAGAAACCCACCTGTAGAGAAAGAGGAGAGCGTCGCCAACCGTGTCGAAAAAATGCGAGCCATGGCAAACGCGTTCGAGCGCGACTGTGAAGGTCTCTGGCATGAATGGAGCCAAGCACAAAGAGAAGTGGCATCTGCCTGGCAGGCTCTCTTTGGCGATGGCGACGATAGCGGAGGCGGCATAAGGAGCCATGCCAACGAAACGGCCAAGATTATAGCAGATGCGGAAAAGGAGATTGAAATTGCAAAAACTCAGACCTTGAAAGAGTTGGAGAGAAACGAAAAGGTAGGCGAGTTCTCAGTCCCCAGCGAAGAGCCATAACAAAGACACGTGCCCATGTCCCTTGGCATGTCTTCCTTTTCTGTTTCAGGCCAGTCGCAAACTAACACAGGAGACAGACATTCCGCCGTCTTATTCTTGCCGAAGAAGGCAAGCTTGCCCAGAGTTTGCTGGCTAGGCAGTCCAAGTACGACTGAGGGAACACGTCTTTGCCAAATCATATTTGGCACAAAACAGTAGCCCCATTGTTTGTGTCAGTCCTGTCAATTCTTTCCGTTTGACCTCAGCACGAATTCCGCGCGGTCTCGTTTCCACATGCCAGAAACTTTATTTGCCATCAGTTGTCTACAATATACGGTACCGGATATCCGTTGAACGACATCTGAGATAGAATGTTGCAATAGTTCTGAACTTTTCCTTTTTAGTGATAAATGAAGTGTTTTGTCGAGCTGAGAGCAGAATAGGCATTTCGTACGTCTGATATTTTTTTTTCTACGCTTTTACTGTACCTTTATGATAATGCTATCGCGCTGGAGAAACTACTTGCCCAGGAATCTTCTTCCCGACTCGCAAACGAAAGTATGTCGGATGAAGCAATGGAGACCTTTAGCAATGGGGTGGTCAGGTGACTTTTTTCCACCGGAACTCAATTTCTGTTTTCGTCTGAGGCTGTACCCGCTTTTTGACGTCTCAGGCTTAGCGTGGTGTTTTTTCTTCGCAGGTATGACGACATGGCTCTGTGGAAATGCTGGTATTACGGAGAAGTCCGCAAAGCTTACCTCGTATTGTCATTTTCACTGTTTTCATTAACCCGACGAATCCGGAAAGATGAACACATGATACTATAATGCTTGTGGGTATTACATGGACAAAAGGACTGGAGATGGCTCAACGACGAAAAGACCTTTTTCGATCTCATGACGGCACTCGATTCTTCAGCGCCACAAAATATAGCTTCCGAGGACGGTGCGCCACGGCGAATTGCCCTAAAAAAACAGCAGATCAAAGATCAGCACACCTGCTCAGCAGATGCAGGTCAGGCACTAAAGGCACATTTGTCATTCAGCGCCAGAGCAGCCCGCTGCCCATACGAAAGATTGCCGAGTTGATTCCGGGGCGTATGCAGCCCATATTTTTTTTTTTTTTTTGTTTCGTATCTTTGAATTCAAATTTTTGTGATTTACTATGTTCGTTTTGAATCATGTCTGTTCTACAGCGCAAAAAAAAAAGTGCGTTTACTCGTAGACCTGCCTCGAAGTCTGCGACTAAAGATGAACGAGCCTTTTCGTCTTCGAACGGCTTCTTTTCTCCAAAACGGTCTTGTGCATCGGCAGGCCAAGCTGATTTATAATCTTCATCGTGGCCGTTTTTACCTTGGAGACTGGGGAATTGCTGAGTGGTTGCATTTGCCGGGTCCAGCAACGCAAGGGAGTCCGAAGTGACGCCGCTGTGCAGCGGCCGGGGCGTGCAGCGTGGAGCGCAATGCATTTAGCGGAAGTGGATCAAAGTCGGCCCTGTTCCCGGGGTGGAGAGCCTAAGGTGCAGTTTCCCATTTAGCACGTAGTACGAACACGGAATCGAGGCTCTTGAAGGCTTCTGGGTTTGGGATGCCGAGGCTCCCCGGTCGGCTGGGTGATGTTGCTGGCTCATTTGAACGACAGAGAAACGTTGCAGCGAAGTTAAGGCGACTGGTTTTTGTGCGTCACACCATTTTGCATGATACTGCTGTCTGCATTGGCGGTATTGCTGCTTGGCTTGCTTGGAGCTCAGTCAGAACCCAAAGGGAGGGATGTTTTGACCCGTTAATGACTTCTCGGGCCAGAGCATGCCGGCGGCAGCGATCCAATGCGAAGCATACCTTTGCGCTATTTGATGACGGAACTCGCTCAGGGTCTCGACTTTGGCTGACCGGAAATAGGCATATGTTTTTTTGCTTTTTGCAGTTTTACGTCCGTCAAAATTCGTCATGGCTTTTTGACAACCCATCGTCACTTGTGCACCCAATGCCAAAGCCCTTGCAAGCCAGGCCTCTTGCTCGGTTCCTGCCCAAGGATGTGCCGTAAAGTAATCTGCCATGGTGCTATTGTCGACCCCCCCCTCGAAGGCCATTCTTACATTGCCCGGCCAAATACTCGTATAGGTGATGCCATTTTTTCAAACTCGCCTCCGTCGTCTTTCTCCAGACTTTTGGAAGCAAGCGTTTTCGGAATTCGAATGGGGGGAAACTGTATTTGCGGGGTTTGACACATCCGTTTCCGTCGAAAAGCTTCTGTCTCAAATTTTTACTACCTGGAGAAATGTTTTCTTTAACGGTTTGTTCGGGATGTTGCCTCGAGGAAAGCGGATGTCTCCTTGCGGTGGAATGGCCCAAAGCGGTAATTTGCAATGTCCATCGCACTGTTATTCACACCCCCCGTGTCTCGCTAAGCATTTTGCTTTCACCGCCCATGCTCTCAGCCAATCACATTCTTTGCCCATCTGGTAGGCTTTTGAAAGCCATTGGCCACCAGCTGCGCTCCAGAGACCGGAACAAGCTCCTGTGTCCTGACAAGTCAATCAACTCATGATTCTGTAAAGGATACATAATACAAGTCAGTGGTGCTTCATGTTTGGGCTGTATTATTACGGAGCATTACTGAATTACTCGTATGTTCCACGTTGCAAGCGGCAGAATTGGGGCCGGTGGAGTTCTTAGGTAAGGCAGCGGGGAGCAGTTAGCCACACAGAAGAGAGCAATTAGCGAATCAGAAGCCAGCATCCATTAGGAGTTGCCGCCGTCGGGGTGTTGTACGAGTAATACGGGAATACCGGAGCACTTGCCTAAAGCCTGCAAACAAAGAAGTCTCTGCACCTCAGGCGACAGCGCCGCGGCCAAGTTTCTTCAGCAAGGACGGGCCGATTTGTTGGTCTCCAGACCCCATGGGCCCACCGCAGGGCCCGGCTAAGCGGTCATGGGCGTGGGTGGAAAAGTCGGGAACTCGGGGCTGTCGGTGTTGATGACTGAACCGTTCCCCATGGGCGACTACGTCATACATATATATATGTGTGCAGAGACGTGCATCAGCACAGTTGGGCAGCAGGAGCATTGGATGCATTGAACACTTACATTGTTATAATATCTGCTGGATTAAGGTCCAGCTTTTTATATTTTTCAACCAGTATTACACCATCAATTCATCAATTTATCGTTTATGTGCTTGACCTGGTTTGCCTTGGATTTTGTTTTACCAGGATGAAATCTCCCGTCTCGTTGACGGTCTACTTTGACCAGCACAACCCGCAGTCGGAAAAATGGGACAGGAATGCGCCGCCGTCGCCGGCGAAGGCGCTCGACTACTCGCCGTTGCCGCGCTTCACCAGGCATTCGATTGGCGTGGCGCTGTTTGTGTCCATGGGAGGGCTTCTGTAAGTGACTGGTGCCGAGGGATGTCTGAAGATGGCGTCCATCATGCATGATGTATTACACGACATTTTGCGTTGCCACATCAGATGGAAGATGGTTTGCTTGATCGCAGGACAAATATGCTGACACGGCTGCAGCTTTGGCTATGACACTGGCCAGATCTCGGGCTTCCTGGAGATGCCCGACTACGTGGACCGGTTTGGGCAGCGCAACGCGCAGGGCGTGGCGCACTTTAGCACGGTGCGGTCGGGGCTGATCGTGGGTCTGCTGTCGATCGGCACGCTGGTGGGCGCGCTGATCTCGGCGCCGATTGCGGACCGGATCGGGCGCAAATACACGATTTCGTTCTGGAACCTGATCATTGCCGTCGGCTTCATCATCCAGATCTCGGCGCAGCACCAGTGGGTGCAGGTGATGATGGGCCGGTTTGTGGCGGGCCTGGGCGTGGGCTCGCTGTCGCTGCTGGTGCCCATGTACCAGGCCGAGACGGCGCCGCCGTGGATCCGCGGCGCCATGGTGTGCACGTACCAGCTCTTCATCACGCTGGGCATCTTTTTGGCCGCCTGCTTCAACTACGGCACCGTGACGCACCACCGCCACAGCTCGGCGTCCTGGCGCATCGTCATCGGCCTCGGCTGGCTCTTCACCATCGTGCTCGGCTTCGGCATCCTGCTCTTCCCGGAGACGCCGCGCTACGACTACGCCCGCGGCCACCAGGAGCGCGCGCGCGAGACGCTGTGCAAGGTCTACGGCGCGCCCGCCAACCACTGGGCCATCGAGACGCAGATCCAGGAGATCGACATCAAGCTGCGCGCCGAGAAGACGGTCAAGGGCAATGCCCTGTCCGAGTTCCGCAGCATGGTCCGCGCCCCGCGCATGCTCTACCGCATTCTTCTCGGCATGACGCTGCAGATGTTCCAGCAGCTGAGTAAGTTTTCTGTCCTTCCTCTGTCCTTCCTTTTTTCTTTTTTTTGATTTTTTGATTTTTTTTTTTTTTTGCTTTTTTACCTTCTCCTCTCTAACTGTCTAGCCGGTGCAAACTACTTCTTCTACTACGGCACCACCATCTTCCAGTCCGTCAGCATCGACAGCTACATCACGCAGATCATCCTCAACACCATCAACTTTGCCGTCACCTTCATCGGGCTCTACATTGTCGAGCACTACGGCCGCCGCCGCTCGCTGCTGGTCGGCAGCGCCTGGATGTTCATCTGCTTTCTCATCTTTGCCTCGGTCGGCCACTTCTCGCTCGACCGCGAGTTCCCCGAGCGCACGCGGTCGGCCGGCATTGCCATGATCGTCATGGCCGCCCTCTTCATCCTCGGCTTTGCCACCACCTGGGGCCCCATGATCTGGACCATCATGGCCGAGCTGTTTCCGTCGCGCTACCGCGCCCAGGGCATGGCCCTGTCGACGGCCAGCAACTGGCTGTGGAATTTCCTGCTCGCCTTCTTCACGCCCTTCATCACCAAGGACATCGACTTCCGCTACGGCTACGTCTTTGCCGGCTGCAACCTGCTGGCCGGCTTCATCGTCTACTTCTTTGTCATTGAGGGCCAGGGCCGCACGCTCGAGGAGATCGACACCATGTACCTCGAGCACGTCAGTCCGCGCCAGAGCTCCAAGTGGGTGGCGCCGCCGCCCGAGCAGATGGCCAAGATCCGCCAGGAAGCCGGCATCGACCTGGAGAGCCATGTCGAGAACACCACGGTTGGCGGGCAAGCCAACGGGGCGCAGCCAGCGACGCAGCCAGGCACGCAAGAAATGGCTGCGTGATGGATTCAAGGCAGATGCACCTCATGGTGCATTACAGAGACGGAACGCGGAAGGGTCGAAAAGAAAATGGCAAAGAAAATTATCCGTTGCCAATTTAGTTTGCCATGCGGCTGGTGCGATTTGGCTTCACAACTGAAGGAATATTGCATTTGGGATGTATTTGGGATGCATTTGGTATGCATTTTTGTACGAATATTACGATTCTGTGGTGTAATTGACGGAGACTGAATTATGTGTGAAATAATATTCGGAAGCAGATAGCAAGTAATGGCAGGTTTTTGCGTCAACGAGTGTTTCCTATACATAATTTTTTTTGTACCTGCCAAGCAAGAGATGGCTAGCTAGAACTAATGAAACAAACGACCATTTATCAGCACCTGTCATCACTCTCCAAACTCGTCAATCACAGACGGCGGCTCCTGCCACTTGTCCGCCAGAGGCGTGTAATCGGCATCGATGTTGAAAGCAGCCGGGCTGGACGCTTTCAGGCCCTCGGCTGCCGTCCACAGAGGATGCGCTGGAATGGCGATGACGGTGGCCATGAGCCCGTATCGAACCTCGTGCGTGGCCACGGCGGCTCCAGACGCATCAAGAACGGTGATCAGATCGGGCGTCGTGCACACCGGCTGCTGTGTTCCATCCGGGTGAACCAAGGCCGCATAGATGTATTCGTTCTGTGGATGTGAGAGGGGGAAGCCAAGACAATTGGGCAGAGAGGAGTGGAAAAGGCGTTGACAAATGGTCAAGAGGAGTGGAAAAGGGCGTTCAAAATGGCCAAGAGGAAAAGGGCGTTGACAAATAGCCAAAACATCAAAATGGCCAAAAGGACAGCTTACCTGGTATTGAAGAAGCAGTTTGGGCCCTTGTGTCTTGCTTTCCAGGGGCCCGTCGGCAGCATCGTCGTCGTCGTCATCGACCGTCTGCTGCTGTATGATGGCCGTTCCCATGGTCCAGCCGTGCTCGATTCTCCGAGTGACGTCGACAACGCGGCCCGCGAAAACGGTCTTGCAGCCTGAAATGTGTTGCTCCTGAGCACAAAAACGGAAATAGAAATTAGACTGGGCCCTTTTTTGCGCTCGCTGGCTCTGCCCCAATGCTCTGCCCCAACAACAGGATGCACGTACCAGTGTTTTCACGACGCTCTGCTTCTGCTGCCGTGCAATCATGACGGCTCGTCCAATGTACCAGGCCTGCGACACGGTGCGAAGGCAGGAGAAATTCTTGAGGCTGTGGGCGTCGAGCACGCCGGCCAGGGCGCACGACAGGCCCAGCTCGATGCAGGAGAGCCGCATGAGGGTCTCGAGCCGGGCCGGCGTGTCGAGGCGGGCGAGGATGTGGGAGATGCCTCGAGGGTCGGTGAGCACGCTCGGATAGGGCCGGTTGGCGCCGTAGACGTACGGCAGCGACAGGTCGAGGCGGGGATACGCTCGGCCGATGGTGTCGCCGTCGACGATGGGCACGTCCAGGGCGGCGCCGACAAACAGCGGCACCATGCCGTTGGCGCCGCCAATCTCGCCCGAGTAGAGGCCGGCCAGCTCTTTGCGGTTGGTGCGGTCGAGGCGGAGGAAGTCGACCAGGGTGGTGCAGGCGTCGATGAACTCGGTCTCGCTGGACAGGCGCTCGTTGGTGACAGTCGGTGCTCTGGATGGGTCAGCGATGGGCAGTCTCGGCAGAACGATTGGCATGAGCCAGCAGATACCCTGGTGCAAGTCTGCAAGCATAAACTCACCCGACATATGCCACGATTGCCTAGAGCTGTCAGACTGGTGATTGAAACATTGCTGTGATTGGAGAGGAAAGAGTAAAAAAAGAGTAGAAAAAGAGTAAAAAAAGAGTAAAGAAAGAGTAAAGACAGAGTAAAAGACAAAACAATATATATATAACAGACACAAAACACTCACAATTTGGGAGCCGTCAGCAACAGAGCGAGGATCGACGATCCTCATTCTCCCCTTGGGGAGCTTTCTTAGCATGTCAACGCACTGCAGATGAGTGGCGTATGTGGTGCCTCCGCCGCCTGACGTGATTTCCTGTCAGCAGGTCGCTTGCAAGGACAGCTCTCGCAGAGACTTTGCACGAAAACTTGCCTGTGCCAAGGACGCCGCAGCCCTCGGAGATGAAATCGAGATCGATTTCGGACACGAACCACTCTCCCGTCGCTTTTCTCACGCTGGGACGGTAGTCGCGAAGATCGACGGTGTCTGCTGCGGCGAGGGCGACGACGCCGCTCATGTTCGGCGGCGGCTGCGTGTCGACTGGTTTTGCTGAGCCGAGCTGGGCTTCTTCTTTCAGCGAGACAGGATGGGCTGTGCCATTGCTGGGGGGGTTGTGCTTTGCGTCCCAGGACAATTCACCGCACTTGGAGCATTAGAGAGACACACACACATAGAGAGAGAGAGAGAGAGAGAGAGAGAGAGAGAGAGAGAGAGAGAGGAAGGGAGATAAACAGAGAGAGGCTTACAGCTCGAACGATGACGCGGTAAGCGCCGTTTCCTGCGTCCTGGACAGGAATGCAGTCGACCTCGACAATCTTCACCGTCTCCGGCTTGGCTCCGCGTTCGATGGCGTCTCTGACTGCGGCTTTCTTGGCCTCGTCGACGACCTGGTGCTGCATTCGCCCGTTGGGGATGATGATTTGATCGACATCGCCCGAGATCTGCATGTCAGCTTACGGCCATTGCAAACTCGTTCTTTCCGTACAATCTCTCCTTTCTCACCACCTACCTTTGAAATGGCCGCGCCGACGGCATTGGCCACGTCGAAAAACGGCGGCCGGACAATGGTGCGGACGTTGGCGAGCCCGTCATCGGGCACGATGATGGAGCCGCCGCCGACGAGCAAGAGGACGACGTCTTGGCTGGAGACCTTGATGTCGTCGACCAGGCGCTCGAGCGTGCGGCGGATGCTGCGTTTTGCCTTGTGGACGACGTGGTCGGGCACATCGACCTTGACGGAGCCGAGCCTCGGGGCGGTGGCGGAGGAGGAGGCCGCGACAATGTCTGTGGCGGTGAGCACGTTGCCGCCGAAGCAGCGGCTGAGCTCGGGCAGGCGGTAGCCGACCGACGTCGGGCCCACAGAGACCCTGCAGTCGCTGTGGTTGTGGGTGTCGCCGTGGCAGTCGTGGACGACGTGCGAGCCGCCGCCGAGGCCGACGCTGACGACTTCGGGCAGGCTAAAGGCCGTGCGCACGCCGCCGATGCGAACGACGGCCGGGGACTGGCGCGGGAAGCCGGACGGCGCAAGGGCGGCAAAGTCGGACGTGGTGCCGCCAATGTCGACCATGATGACCTGGGACGTGGCTGGGTCGATGGCGGGGGCGTTGAATGTGCCAGGATTGCTGCTTCCGCCGCCACGGCCGAGGCCGGCCAGAAAAATGGCACCGGCCAGCGAGTTGGTGGCGCCCGACGAAAAGGTCTTGATGGGCAGGCGCATGGCGGTCTGGGTGTCCATGACGGTGCCGTCGTTCTGGGTCAGATAGAGGCTGGCGCGGCTGAGGCGGAGGCGGGCAAAGGCCAGCTCGAAGCTGCGGATGGTGTGGGCGCCAAAGGCGAGAATGCTGGCGTTCAGGATGGCGGCGTTCTCGCGCTCGACAAAGGGGGCGGCGCCGCCGAGGTCGGCCGAGCAGACGACGTGGAGGCTGGGCGAGTGGGCCAGCAGCAGGTCGCGCACGAGCTGTTCCTGCGTGGGCGAGCCGGCATCGAGAATGGAGAAGACGCCGGAGACGACGACGGCGGAGATGCCGGCGCGCTGGAGGAGGTCGGCGTGGTGCAGGACCTCGTGTCGGAGGACGGGGGCGATCTCGCGGCCGTCGACTGTCAGTCAATAGGTGATCAAGTAGTCAAATACAGCAGACAAAAAGACTCCACGGCGGCAACACTTCACGGAGACACGTGACTCTCTAGTCCGCTAGACCTTGCGCCTCCTAGAACACCCACTCACCCTCCAACCCCCCCGAGAGATAGCCGACCGGCCCCTGGACCAGCGCGCTCAGGTCGGGCGGCCAGTCGGCAAAGGGCACCACCTGGCGGCCAAAGGGGCCGCACAGGCGCAGGACGGCCACGCGCTGCAGCCGGGCGGCGTCGCGCTGGACGACGGCGTTGATAAAATGGGTTGTGCCGACATGGACGGACAGGACGTCGTCTGGCGGCACGCGGGACGTGTCGAGGACCTGCTGGATGGCGCGGCAGATGCCAGACGTCACGTCGGCCGTCGTTTCGCTCTTGCTGCTGGCGACGACCTGGTAACTGCCAGAGTTGCTGGGGATTGCACAGTCCGGCGGGCAGTAGGCGAGCAACGCGGCATCCGTGTTGGTGCCACCTGTAGAGAAGATGTCAGCAGTGCTGTATTTGACAGATTCACCGATTCTTTTCCCTTTTTTTACATAGACGTCAGGGGCAGATGTGCTGTCCTACCAACGTCTACACCAATGCGAAAGCGTCGAGGGCGCTGGGCCAAGGGCTCGGTGTCGACTGTCATCTTTGTCTGGTTTGTATCTGGAAAGGCAGTGGCTGGTTGTCAGGTGTCATCGTTTTGTGTCACTTCCAACGAGGGCCACGAGGACCACCAGTGATATATGCCCCGGCTGGCCTGGACAATTCCACCCAGACATTCCATAGCACGCATCTTGTTTGTAGCCACATCTTCGGTAAACATCTAAAGCCTGAAAGCAAAAGGGACCTCCATTCGCAGTGGCCAGGCTGCATCTTCGAGGTTGTCTCCAGAGACGGGCCCTGCTATCTGATTGGCGGAGATCTGGGCTTTGTTCCTCTGGCAAGGCAACAAACCCGCCAATCAGGCTGGCGCGACAGGCCGTTATCTGCCTTTCCAGATAGGACAAAGCATAGCGTGAAAAACTAGCGACAAAATATGGGGAGCTGTGCTGGCGGCGCCCTAGGCAGATACGAGGATTCCGAGGCATGCAGCTGTCAACCCGCCCAGAGCACCGCGGCATGCAGCTGTCAACCCCCATGCAGGCTGTCAAAACCTGCAGTTTGCACTCTGACGGAAGCCATCCGCCTTGCCCTCTTTGACGCACGCATCGCGAGCCAGGCGTGTTCCCTACAAACGAGATCGACGATGCAGACAGCCCGGAGAAAAGGGGGCAAGCGGCCGCGCAGCTGTCTGGCCTGCCGCCAGCACCGGATGAAGTGCGACCGCGCAGTGCCGTGCGGCAGTTGTGTGAGGTGGCAGCGGGTGGACCGGTGTCTGCGAAACCCGCCGCCGCTGGCAGGTGTGCCGTCTGCAGTTTCAGCACTTTCAGCAGTTTCAGCGGTTTCAGCGGTTTCGGCAGTTTCAGCCACAGTTTCAGCCACAGCAGCCACAGCAGCCACAGCAGCCACAGCCACAGCTTTGGTCACGGGTGTCCAGTCTGTGCCGTCGAGACAAGCCGGCGACGCAGAGCAGAGTGGAGAGCCAGAGACGGCATTGACGCGACACCGATCCAGCCGGCAGTTCTCGCTTCCGCTGTCGCCGGCCCAGGAGTCCGACGGCTGGCTGGGGCGGCCAGAGAGCGGGAGCGGGCAGCTGGCAACAACGGGCGGGATCGCCGGTTGCGATGTAGGTGGAGCGCTGGGTGCCAGAGCACTGGATGCCGGAGCGCTGGATGCCGGAGCGCTGCACTCGTTGTCTCTGCCGATGCTGATCGTGTCGATTATGCCCGTAGTCCTGCCCCTGCCGAGCCTGGCCAGCCGGGTGGACGCCAAGGCGTTCTGGCGGGCGCAGCTCGTGGGCCTGCTGCCTTCGCAGAACCAGAGCGACGTGCTGGTGGCGTTTTTCATGGAGCACCTGAAGCCGGTGTTTGGGCTGGTGCACGAGCCGACGTTCCGGCGCGACTACTGGGCGTTCTGGTCGGCGGCAGGGCCGGGGCGGCGGCCGGCGATGGCCCCGGCTGGGGCGCCGACGGGCACGGAGGTGTCGCTGTCGTGGCTGGCGCTGCTGTTTTGCGTGCTGGCGACGAGCGCGCTGTACGTGCCGGCGGCGGCGGGCGCGGCGGTGGGGCTGGAGGGCGGAGCGCTGCGGCGGCTGGCGCGGGTGTGGTACGGGGCGGCGCGGCAGGCGCTGCTCAGCGCCGAGTGCGAGAGCCGGCCGCGGCTGGTGCACGTGGTGGTGTTTCTGGTGCTGCAGCTGTACTGGATCGGCACGGGCGATGCAGAGGTGCGCAATGCGTGTCTGAGCCAGGCCGTGCAGCAGGCGCAGGTGCTTCGGCTGGACCGGGAGACCGGGGCCGGGGCCGGGACTGGAGCCGGAGCCGGAGCCGGGATGCCGGCGGCGGGCAACACCGGCAACACCGGCAGCACCGACGACACAGAGACGCAGATGCGGCGGCGTGTGTGGTGGGAGCTGTGCGTGGCGGACGCAGACCGGTGTCTGAACCACGGCCGCGAGCCGTTTCTGCCGGCGGGCCCGGGCGCGGGCCGGGTGGCGCTGCCGGCCAACTGCGTCGACATGACAGGCCCGGCGCTGCCGGCACACGAGCCGACAGACGCCAGCGCCAACATTGCGCGCGCCCGCGTCTTCCGGCTCTTCCACCGGCTCTACACCAACGGCCACCACCCCAGCACGCCGTCGTGGCCGCACGTGGCCCGGCTGTACAGCCGCGTGGTCGCCGTCGAGGCGGAGCTGCCGTGGTTCTTTCAACAGGCGACGTGGGAGGCAGTGGCGGACGAGCAGGCTGGCGGCCATGGGGTGGGGGACGAGCAGGCTGGCGAGCCGGGTGAGCACACCACGACTACGCCCCGGGGACCCCCCTCGACGACTCCGGCCACTCACACCGCCCACCTCCCCCCCTATATCATGTGGCAGCACTACGTGCTGCACAGCAGCATCCGCCTGCAGCTGCTGCGCATGCTGCGGCCCTTTCTGGCCACGCACCGCGAGGCCCTGACCGCCAGCGCGCGCGCCGCCGCCGAGGCCCTCGACAGCTACAAGGCCGTCCGCCGCATCGCCGCGCGCCGCCCCAGCGCCGCCCTCGGCGCCTGCGCCTTCCAGGCCTACAGCAGCGCCGTCCAGGTGGCCGCCTTTCTGCTGGTCGAGCGCCAGGCCCCCGCCAGCCTGCGCGCCGACGTCCAGATGGTCGCCGACGACCTGGCCGCCAACCCGCTCGGCTTTCCGGCCCTGGCCAGCGAGCACCGCATCCTGACGAAGATGCTGCAGATCTACGACCATGTGCGGGGGGGTGGGGGGGGTGGTTGTGGTGGTAGTAGTGGTGGTAGTAGTGGTGGTGGTGGGACAACAACCATGGCCGTCAATGGACCAACAGCAACAACATCAACGGTCACCGACGCCGACGTGCAGACGCCCGAGTCCATGGCCCCCGAGATCGGGCCCGTCTTTGGCGGCGAGATCTCGGCCCGGCGCTATCTGCAGCGGTGCGGCATTGACTTTCTGCTGAACCAGGAGGGTGGCAGCACAGACAGCAGAAACAGCGAAAACAGCGCAAACACAAACAACTGTCCTTGCAACAGCAACACAAACAACTGCCCTGGAAACAGCGGCACAAACAACTGCCCCGACGACATCACAGATACGGCTCTCCCACCACCCCCACCACCACCCACGGCTGCCTTCGAGGACCCTCTCAGCATGGAGGCCAACGGCCATCTGTTTGACTCGGCCGAGTGGGACGCCATCTTCCAGAGCATTGACATGGGCGGCTTTGACTGGGCGAGCGAGCGGCTGTAGTGTATATTAGCATTTATACTGAATCTTGTCGGTCTACAGAGTTGAGCTGTCGCTTATCTAAATATCTCAGTAAACTCATTACTGCTCCGGTTGACCGATCTCTGTAAACATCCCAGCGAAGGCTAGTTTTCAGTGTGTTTTTCGTGCTTCTCCTGCTTCTCCTGCTTCTTCTACTTCTTCTGCTTCTTCTCCTACTCCTCCCTCCTCTCCTCCTCCTCCTCTCCTCCTCTTCTACTCCTTCTCTCCTACTCCCCCCCCAAAAACGTCCACGCCGCCACGGCCAGCGCCTCGGCACCGGCCTGCAGCGTCGGCTGGATGACCGGCGCGTAGTCGGAGCTGTGGTTGACGGGAATGGAGCCCAGCCGGTCCTCGGCGGCGCGCCGCTGCCAGTCGGCCGGGTCGTGGCCGCCGAGGGCCCAGAAACAGCAGGGCGCGCCGGCAGCGGTGGCCAGCGCGCCCATGTCCTCGCTGGCCGAGGTCATGCTGATGGGGCCAAAGCGGTGGCCGAAATGCGCGGCAAATTGCTCGCTGAGCTGCGCCGTCGCGGCTGCGTCGTTGACCAGCGGCGGCGACGACTTGACGGCCTCGATCTCCGGCTCGCACGGACAGCCGGCCGCCGTGCACGCCGCCCGCACGACGGCGTCGACGCGGGCCAGCATAAAGGCGCGCCACTCGGCGCTGGCGCTGCGCACGTTGACCCGCAGCTCGGCCTCGTCGGCCAGGATGTTGTCGGCCCGGCCGGCGTGCAGCGCCCCGACCGTCACGACGGCCAGCTCGCCGGGCGGCACACCTCGGCTGACAATCGCCTGCAGGCCCACGACGATCTGGCTCGCCACCAGGACGGCGTCGACGCCGAGATGCGGCATGCTGCCGTGCCCGCCCCGCCCAAACACCCGGACCACCAGCCCGTCCATGCCGGCCATGATCGGCCCCGCCCGCGTCGCCACCGAGCCGGCCGGCAGAACATACACGTGCTGGCCCAGAACGACGTCCGGCACGGGGCAGCCGTAGCCTCGCTTTTTGGCCCCTGGCGTCGTCACCGGACAGCCGTAGTCACTCTTTTCGGCCTCTGGCGTCGTCACCGGACCGCCGTAGTCACTCTTTTCGGCCTCTGGCGTCGTCACCGGACAGCTGTAGTCACTCTTTTCGTCCCCTGACGTCGTCAGCGGCCTAAACAGCCCTGCATCCACCAGCCGCTGCGCTCCCGCCTGCTTCTCCTCCGCCGGCTGCAGCAGAAACACCACCGTGCCCGCCCAGCACTCCCGGCTGGCCACCAGCACCGCCGCCGCCGCCAGCAGCGCCGCCACGTGCATGTCGTGCCCACAGGCGTGCATCACCGGCTGCCCTGCCCGGCCCTCTGCGTCCGTCACCTCCTTCGTGCACGCGTACGCCAGCCCCGTCGTCTCCCGCACCGGCAGCCCGTCCATGTCCGCCCGCAGCAGCACCGTCTTGCCCGGCCCGTTGCGCAGCACCCCAAACAGGCCCGCCGTGCCGCCAATGTTCGTCGTCAGCGCAATGTCCGCCGACAGCCCGGCCAGCGTCTCCGCCGCCAGCCGCGCCGTCCCAAACTCCTGCCACGACAGCTCCGCGTGCTCGTGCACGTGCCGGTAGATGGCCTCGTACGGGCCGCAGTCGGGCGAGTACTTGCGCAGCCGGGCGCCGAAGGGGGAGTCGGGGGCAGAGAAGGGCGATGCCATGATGTTTTGGCTGTAGGATTACAGGCTGTGGCGTGCTGCCGAAGAACAAGGACCCAAACGAGTGTGTATAAGTAAAGAGGATACCAGAGGCAACTGCAATACGCAGTGCTGCTATATCGGAATTGACCTGCGGAGTGATCTGCACGAAGTGGCCTGCACGGAGTGACCTGCATGATGCTTACTAGCTCTGTTCCACTGCTGCTAATTTCCTCCTATCCACTGTGATTTCCTCCTATCCACTGCGATCTCCTATCCACTGCGATCTCCTATCCACTGCGATCTCCTATCCACTGTGATCTCCTTACCCGCTGCGGTTCGCCCTCGCACTACCTCCTATCTCGAGCGCATATCTGTTCTCTCCATCTCTGTGGGTATGCTTTGTCTCTACTTGTCCACCCCTCCTTGCCCTAGAAGGCATTTCCTATCTAAAGGGACATACATCAGTCTTGTTCCATGGTGGCACTAAAGTGGAAACACCTATCCAGCGTGAAGAAGCTCTGCCGGCACGGCCGGTGCAACAGTTGCTAGATTCGGTGCAGATTGCTAGATCGGTGCAGATTACTAGATTCGGTGCAGATTGCTAGGTTCGGTGCAGATCGCGCAGACAGGTAATCGAGGAAAGGAAAACCTCAAATGGATGTGGACTTCAAATGGATGTGGACCTCAAATGGATGTGGACTTCAAATGGATGTGGACCTCAAATGTAACAAACAGCAGTAACAGAAGCCAACAGAACTTTGACTTTGAAACCATAGCTTGACTATCCAGTGGATTTTCCGGTACAATGTCTCAGTCTTGTATACATCCGTCGTATTACCCTCAGTCTTCACCTACACTTCCTTCTTGGCCGTCCCGTTCTATGTATCAAGTTGCTATTTCCCCGGTGGCTACACACGCAATCCTTTCCACTCACTGCCCCGTTTGACTGGCAACCTGAGCTTCGACGTCCTTTTCCCTGGCAGAAGCCGAGTCCTCTGCGGGGGAGCTGCGGTCTACCTGCTCAATGTGCGTTCCGTGGATGACTTCCATCCGCAGGATATTCTCTTCGTTGCACGCTATCGCCTCCTTGGGCGTCACCGAGGCTACATACTCTTTTTGCCGCTTCACCGGCGCCACCCAGTCGAGAAAAACCATGACCGCAAAGGCTGTTGTCGTCAGTCGTGTCACGTGTTGTTTCTTAGGCAAGCAAGCAAGCAAGCAAGAAAGCAAGCAGAGACTACTCACGAATGATAAAACCGCTGTACGAGTTCATGTAGTACAGTTCCTCGGCTCCGGCGGAAATCTTGATGGAGGAGTTGACGGCCGCGGCAAAGCCGGGAATGTGCGGAACACCTCCGATGAGCCACTGATGGTGAGAGAGTCAGAGAGAGGAGATATATAGAAAATGCTTGGGGATGGGGGGAGAGAAAAACCTACTGCAACCACGGCTCGCCAGTTGACCCCCCAGGTGTACCAGTAGAGCCCCTTGGGCCCGAGCACATACAGATCGGCCACGCGGATGCGCCGCCTGTGCACGACAAAGTACTGGGCCACCATGATGCCGAGAAAGGGCTGCAGAATGACGGTGTAGGACGACATGGCAGACAGAAAGACGGTGGCATTGCTCATGAGATACCAGGGGTTGATGCAGGCGCCGACCAGCGCCGTCAGGATCTGCCCGCGCCGGTTGTTGATCCAGCGCGGCAGCAGGCTGGCCATGTCGGTGCCGCCGGCGAAGCTGTTGCCGGCCACGTTGAGGCCCAGCTGCAGCACCCCCATGCCAAAGGCGGCAAAGAAGACGGCGACGCGCGTGCGCGGCCGCGGGTCCGCCTCCTGCACGGCCACCAGCAGCATCGGCAGGTTCCAGAGCGCGGCGCCGTAGCGGTTCTGCGTGGCCGCAATCGTCAGGATGCCAAACACGTTGGCCAGCCAGGCGGGCAGCGCCCCGACCATCTGCGGCCACAGCCCCTGGCGCACGCTGCGCGAGTAGCGCGTAAAGTCGCAGATGCTCAGCGTGCCCGTCGTGATGCTCGACGTCGTCAGCGACATGCCGTAGACGGCCATCCAGGCCAGCCGGCTGCCGTGCAGCGTCGTGTGGCTGGCCACAATGTCGCCGAAGCCGACGTCGCCCATCGTCGCGCAGGCCCAGACGACGAGCACCAGCTGCACGACAAAGCCGAGGCCGCCGCCGACGATGAGCAGGTAGCGCACGTGCTCGGCCGGCACGAAAAAGAGGCCAATCTGCACGAGGTACCACACCACAAAGCCGATGAACTGCGGCAGATTCGTGCCGCTCGACGCCGGCAGCGTGTTGTGGATATGGTCGATGCTGGGCCAGATCGCCCGCAGACACACGTACGTGATCAGCCCGCCGAGCCAGCCCTGGACGCCGGTGAAGATGCACGAGATGATGATGCGGTTCAGAACAACAAAGACCGAGCCGACATAGCCTGGGGTGTTAGCGATGGGTGAAAGAAGGTGTTAGCAACAAAGGAAGGACAGCCTAGCAGCAAGAGTAGGGAGGACAGGCAGCCAAGCAAGAGAAGGGAGCAGCCAAGCATGAGAAGGGAGCAGCCAAGCAAGAAAATGGAGCAGCCAAGCAAGAAAACGGAGGACAGTAGCCCTTGCATACACACCCCAACCAATGCGTGTCGAAACGGGAAAAGAAATATGGTACTCCAGGCCCGGATAGGCCATAAAGACGATGATGACCGACGCAAAAATATGGCCAAACAGCGTGACGACAATTGTCTGCCACCAGGTCAAGCCCAGCGCGAGCAAGCTGGAACCCTAGACGCGCATGTTATTATAGAACGACAGAGAACGCTCTCCAAGGGAACAGTTGTGAGAGTGCACCTACCAGCTGGAAGTTGGACATGCAGAATGCCACGGTCGCCCAGAGACTGAAGTAGCCGGTCCATCCTGGAGAGTTAGCAAAGAGGGAAACAGAAGAGTGACAGAGTCAGTCGATAGCAACAGAAGCTTACCCCAGAGACGGCGCGCCTGTTCAATGGGTTTGGTGTCGTGGCTGAGCAGCGGCGTCGGACGAGGCTCGTTGGCTGGATGTGGCACCTCCAGAAAGGCAAGAATAGAGGACATTGTGGGAGACATTGTGTGCGAGAGGGCGACAGACGAGTCAGTCAAGCCAAGCCTGGCGTGGACTTTGGAAAAGGGCGACAGACGAGTGCAGTCAAGCCAAACAGGTTGACAGGATTCCAAACGAACAAAGGCAAGGTTCAAAAGAAACTTTGTTGTTTAAGAACACTCCCTGCCTCTGTATTATATGGCTGTCTTTCGCAGCTCGGCGGCTTATGCTCTCTGAGCTGCTGGTCCTCACTTGCCAGATACGCAAGTTTCCACTATGGAGCCATCATGTCGATTGATATCTCGGCGTCGTGAGGATGCCTTGATGAAGAGATAACCGAGCGACGCACGATAAGCAAAAAGCAAAGCCTTTCTTTTTCTCTCTAGCGTTGATTTGTCTTCTCATCTTGGAGAGCCATGCGATTGCCGGAGAAAGGTTATCTATGCAATGCTGCCCACATGGCCAAAACGCGCCAATCAGGAGCACTGCTGTCTGCTTCCCGCTAAGAGCTCAGCCAGATATCCGCCAATCACAAAGCCCGCGGAGGTGGTGAACTCTATCCAGCCTTGCGCTCATGTCCAGAGGCTGCATGTTTAGACGCTGCATGTCTAGAATCCGCAGAGATAGGAGGAAACGAACATGGGCAAGAAAGACAGGGGCGGTAATGCATCTTCGTCTCTGATTTGTCTGTACTCGCCAGCCGGGAATGCTGTTTTATCTCTTCGTCCTGATTTGTCTGAACTCGCCAGGGCCGGGAATGGTCGTCCTTGATTCCTCTGTCCACTTGCCAGCCGATAATGCCGTTTTATCTCTTCGTACCTGATTTGTCTGTCCACTCGGGAATGTCACCCTGATTTGTCTGTCCACTTGGCAATGTCGCCCCTGATTCTTCTGTCCACTTGCCAGACCGTTTTATCTCTTCGTCCCTGATTGTCTGTCCACTCGGGAATGTCGTCCCTGATTCCTCTCCACCCGCCAGCTGAGAATGCCGCTCCATCTCTCCATTTCCTGTCGTCTGTCCACCTCTCTTCCCCCCCAATATGGAGGTCGTTGCCGTCAGCATATCCACGCCTCAAACCATCACCATCAACGGAGCGAGCGTGCAGACGTCGATTGTGCACACTCCGCTGCTGCAGCCGGACGACTACATCGAAGTCGGCCGCGACGGCATCGCCGGCAACGCCACGGCCGTGCACGACGGGCCCGTGTACGTGTACTTTGCCGAGCACTATGACTACTGGAGCCAGGCGCTGGGCGTGGAGCGCGCGTCGTGGCAGTGGTGCCACATGGGCGAGAACATCACCTTGCGCTGCACGGGCGGGCGGCGGCTGACCGAGCACGACCTGCACCTGGGCGACGTGTGGCAGGTCGGCGAGACGCAGCTGCAGGTGTGCGGGTCGCGGATCCCGTGCTTCAAGCTGGCGTGGCGCTGTGGCCAGAAAGACCAGTGGCTGCGGCCGCTGTCGGAGTCGGGCTATGTTGGCGCCTACCTGCGAGTCCTGCGCGGCGGCCGCATCCACCCGGGCGACCAGGCCGCGCTGCTGCACCCGTCGGGCGATCCCATCGACATGGCCACCGTGTGCCGCATCGGCTTCGGCACCCAGCTGACGACGCGCAGCACGCTGGACCTGCTGGCCAACCACGCCGTGCTGCTGGGGCTCAACCGCTGGCTCATCGCCCGCAAGCTGTACGCCATGGACGACAAGGCCCTGCTGAACCGAAATGCCTGGACGGGCTGGCGCCCGCTGCGCATCGACCGCGTCGTCGTCGAGCACGCCGGCGACAGCGACGGCGACGGCGACGGCGACATCCGCTCGTTTTTTCTCAAGGCCGCCGACGGCCAGCCGCTGGCCCACTATCTGCCGGGCCAGTTTCTGACGCTGCGGCTGCCGACCGGCCAGGTCCGCTGCTGGTCCATCTCGAGCTTTCCCGGCGACGACGACGACGACGTCGGCGGCCCCGCCCTGCACGACGTGCTCGAGTACCGCATCAGCATCAAGCGCCAGACCGACGCGTCACGCTGGATGCACGAGCACGCCGTCTGCGGCACCGTGCTGGAAGCGCAGTCGCCGGCCGGCCGCTTCACGCTGGACCGGTCGCAAAACGTCTTGCCGCGCCAGATCTACCTGACGGCCGGCATCGGCATGACGCCCATCCTGGCCATGCTCAAGGTGCACGGCCACCACCCGGCCATGAAGACGACGCCGGGCCTGTGGATCCACGTGGCCAAGGACCGCCGCTCCATCCCCTTCCAGCACGAATGGGCGGCCATCCAGCGCCGCCACCCCTACCTGCAGCGCTTTGTCTTCTGCACCCGGCCCGCCGACACCGACGTGCCCGGCGTCGACTTTGACTTTGCCGGCCGCCCCACCCTCGACACGCTCGCGCCCCTGATCGGCACAAAGTTCGCCGCCAATCCCTTTGGCATCGGCGTCGTCGACGTCGACCACGCCATGTCCTCCGTCTACATCTGCGGCTCCACCTCCTTTGAAGCCGACGTGCGCGCCCACCTCACGGCGCTCCGCTTCCTCGACCCGCTGGTGCACAGCGAGGCATTCACGTCGTCCGCCGGCAGCGGCGCCGGCGCCGCCGCAGCACCGTCGGGCCAGCCGACCAGCCTGGCCTCCGCCACCGTCCGCTTCACAAAGTCAGGCAGGACCGCACAGTGGACCCGGGACGACGACAACACGACGCCAATGACCCTGCTGGAGCTGGCCGAGTCGCTCGGGCTGACGCCAGACTTTGGCTGCCGCGCTGGCAGCTGCGGGAGCTGCGCCGCAAAGCTATCTTGCGGAAAGGTCGACGGCGGATTCCAGCCCGACGGCTCTGTCCTCATCTGCCAGGCTTTTCCAGGCTCGGCCGAGGTGGAAATAGAAATATAGCACAGATGCTTCTGAAGGGAGCAAGAAATGCCAGATGGCCTCCAAGGAAAGCAGGACACCAAGCCGCGTATGCGTTTGTATGTATGCGCAAAGAATGCAGTCAAACCAAAGAATGCAGTCACACATTGTCCTTTGTCACCCTGTTCCTCATTCTGATCCCCCAGAAGCTGCTTCGGTAGCTTCATCGTAGCTTTGAGAGAAACCGCACGACAAGATTCTTAGCAAGAGCTCTGTGGGACGATGCAGAAATTTTATGGTGTTTCCTGGCCGAACGTGACAGGAGCGAAATCCCAGTTTTCGTTGGCAGGCAAGAGCGACCCTGCCCAAGACCAGTAGGGGCTTTTCTATTAATCTGACCAAATAGGACGCAAACCTTTCTGTTTTTCTTTTTCTTTTTCTTCTTTTTTTTCTTCTGCATGTCTCCATCTTCTTAGGCCAGAGACCAAACGGGACAATGAATAAGCCGTGCGAGGAGCCATTCACGACAAGTCAACGGGTGAGCTGCACTTTTGATGACTTTTCTCTTTTTTGGACACGTCATGCTAACAAGAGTGGAAGACTTGCAGAGATCATTTCCCAGAGTCTACCGAGGTCCAGTAAATCATATGGCCACGATTTTTCATCGACATGACACCAAAAACTGCACACATACAGCGTAGACCGTCGGTCTTCCGCCGACGGAAGTTGCTGAAAAGATTGTCAACCAAGTGGCTAGCTCGTCGGAGAGGCTAAGCATTCTATGACACACCGAATCATGAACCACGAGGCCAACAGGAAAGAAAGATAAAGCAGGGGGCACTTGAAAAAAAAAGCTCTGTCTGACTGCGCCGCAGACGACCATCACACGTGGTCTACGTCGTGCGTCCGGACCTGACGCCGAGCTTGCAAAAGTCTGGAGATGGTTCAGTTCCTGTGGAGCCGACGCACACCATACAAAGGCCTTTCCGTGGGAAGCATTGCGACTTGCCAGGTTCTCGGGACAGACAAAGTCCATGTGCCGCGAATGAACGATGGCAATACGGGTGCAGGGTGTAAGAAAGCGGGGTGTTGCAAGTTCAAAACGACATGGTTCCGTACAAGCAAAGTTCGAGAGGGTATTTCTTGCTCACAAGCACACGGTATGTTCTTTACAATGAGTGAGGTGGAAGACGGAATGCGGGCTCGGCTAGCTAATACTGACCGAACTCATGTGCAGGATTACAGACCACTGAGTAGCTCCAGGTTCGGATGGTCATCTCAACCACCACCCCGCGTGTCCCATGTGACCTGGGCCTTGTTTACTCGGGCGCAAAATGAGACCACGGTGTGTTCTCCCGCGAAATCCGACGACCCGAGAAGATTTGACGTCGTGGCAAAGAACTACGGGGCACTCCGTCCTGCGCAAAAGCCCAGTGTTTTTCTACGTCGCGTTCTTGGTGCACGTCCAAGCCAAACCATGGATTCCACCGGAAGCTTTGATGTAGTCTGCAGCGCGGGGCCGGGGGACTAATGCTACATGGATCGGGCCAGGGTCTCCAGTGTGGTGCTACGCTGGCGTTTTGCGCTCCCCCCGCACGCCTAGTGTGTGCTCGGACGAAAAACCATGGGCAGACGACGGAACAAAACCATGGAAAGCCATGGCGAACCGTGGGGTCAGACGACAACGGTGCTTCCTGGCGATCTTTGTTGACGTGGAGGCGGCCGGCCATTGCTGGTCTTTGCTGGGGTTGCATGCGATGTGCTCCGTACCCGTGCGGAGGGACGCTGAGCGTCGCATTGCTCGCAGCCAGCGCGCGAGTGTCTGCTGGGCATGCGGTGTATATATATATGTCGTATGTGTCATGATATTGCATGCAACTTTGAGCAAGGAAACGTCAATCTCGACACACTTTATTTTTTTTCTTTTCATCTTGTCCAGTTTCCTGGATCCTTGGTAGGCTGACAGTCTGATCTACCACAACACCGACCGCCTCCATTTGACGGGCTACGGCGTCTGCCATGGCTCTGGCTTTATATGTCTCTGGTGCGGCGGCCAAGCAGCCAGTGTCGCGCATGATGTCGCGGCTGGTGCTGCTGCTGCTTTTGCTCGCGTGCGGAGCGGTGCGGGCGGCGTCAATTCCGCGCCGCGAGGCAACGGGCAGCGAGCACGGAGATGTCAAGGAGGGATCGCTGAAAAACTGCAACGAGGCCTTTTTGCGGCGGTTGCTGCCGCACAACGCGATGCTGGAGAGAGTGGTGGCGGTGCCGGCGGGCGGGACAGTGGGCGAGGGCACGGCCAACATTCCGTATCCGGTGCAGCCGACGGGCCTGCCGCCGCTGTGTGCGGTGACGGTCAACGTGACCAGCTCGGCGTCGTCGTCGTACCGCTTTGGCCTGCTGCTGCCACTGGTGTGGAACCAGCGCTTTCTGGCCGTCGGCAACGGCGGCTTTGCGGGGGGGATCAACTGGCTGTCGGCGGTAGGTGGTGTGCAGTGTTCGTGGTCTGCAGACGTTGTGTTTGTTGTGTTCGTGAGCAGTTGTGTGTTCGCACTTGTGTGTTCGCACTTGTGTGTTCGCACTTGTGTGCGTACTTTACTGACATTCGACATGGCAGGGCTCGGGCACGCACTACGGCTTTGCCGTCATCTCGACAGACACGGGCCACAACTCGTCGGTGATCGACACGGCCTGGGCGCTGCACCAGCCGGAGAAGCAGGCCGACTTTGGCTGGCGCAGCGTGCACGGGTCGGCGGTGCTGGGCAAGGCGCTGACGGCGGCGTACTACGGGCAGCGGGTGCGGTATTCGTACTTTTCCGGCTGCTCCACGGGCGGGCGGCAGGGCATGAAGGAGATGCAGATTGCGCCGGACAGCTTTGACGGGGTGCTGATCGGGGCGCCGGCGTGGCAGACGGACCACCTGAACACGTACGTGACGCAGCTGGGCATCTACAACCTGCCGGTGGGGGCGCCCAACTACATCGAGTACACGCGCTTCCCCGTGGTGGGCGCCGAGGTGGTGGCGCAGTGCGACGGCGCCGACGGCGTGCTCGACGGCATCGTCAGCGCTCCGGAGCGCTGCCGCTTCGACTTTGGCCGCCTGCAGTGCGGCAGCCCGCGCGTGGTGCTCAACGCCACGCAGTGCTTCTCGGCGCCGCAGATCCAGACGCTGCGCAACATCTACAGCAGCTGGTTCTCGCACGCGGGCGAGTTTCTGTACCCGGGCCTGCTGATGGGCTCCGAGAGCATGTGGCTGGCCGGCACGCTGCTCGGCTGGGCGGCGCCGTCGCCCTTTGGCGTCGGCTATGCGCAGAACTTTGTCTACGGCGACCCCGGCTGGCCGTGGCAGTCGTTCAACGACAGCATCGTGGCCACGGCCTCGCGCACCGACCCCGGCGGGCTCACGGCCGACGTCTACGACCTGTCGGCCTTTCGGCGCCGCGGCGGCAAGATGATCATGTACCACGGCCTCGCCGACGGGCTCGTGCCCACCAAGGGCACCGACCTCTACCTCAACCGCACGCTGCGCGCCATGGGCGGCCGCCGCCACGTCGACGACTTTTTCAAGCTCTACATGATCCCCGGCATGCAGCACTGCTACAACACCGCCGTCGACGCCCCCTGGTACATCAACGGCCAGTTCCAGGCCGACCTGCTCGGCACCGACGTCTGGTCCGTCCCCGGCTTCGCCGACGCCAAGCACGACGCCCTGCTGGCCCTCATGGACTGGACCGAGCACGGCCGCGCCCCCGCCGACATTGTCGCCACCACCTGGAAGACGCCGACGGACCCGGCCTCGGGCGTGCTGCGCCAGCGCCCGCTCTGCCCCTACCCGCAGACGGCCAAGTGGAAGAGCCATCTGGACATCAACAAGGCCTCGAGCTGGTACTGCTCCGAGTAGAGCGGGGCACGAGGGTGCTCACTGGGGAGAGACCGGGAACGTGGACGCCAGAGAGGGACGCCAAAATGTATTTAACTATTGGGTAATGTGGCAATTTTGAAAACGTCTGTACTTGGATTAAGATTGGCATAACCGAGTTGTAACTGCGCGATGGCTGTGAGGGTACAACGTCGGTTTTGTCCACTGTGAGAATACAAGGTTTATAATGGCCGCTGCCTTCTACAATGTCGTTCAACAAGAGCCAAGAACCAGGAACCCATTTTTATAAATTGGAGGCAATATATCGCAGATGGGCTTTGTAGGTTTGCTGCCCAGCCCCTTACCCGGTCAGACAAGGCACTAATGCAATTAATATATACATTCATGGGGTTGCACGTGGCAGCTGTGAGCAGAAGGAAAGCGAGCCATTGACACCGAACGCGAGCAGCCAAAGTGGTCAAACTACGACAGTCAGACACGACGAAGAGTCATTTCCGATAGATCACAAGAGGGAGAAGTAAAGATTTCTGACGCTGTCTGTATTCAGTGTAGAAGCAGTCTGCACGAGTAATTACGAGATATTGTTGGAATTGACAAACAGTTTATATACCTGTTAACTAAGTGTTGTAGTTAACGGAGGTCTTCGTTTTTGCACACTTGGTGTAATGGGTCTTGTGACAGATATGCCCAGTCGAGCTGCCAACCAAAAACTGCAACCGCCCGCTCTAGGCCTTTGCCTCTGTCTTGGCCCGGATCAGGGCTTCGCGGCGGCTGGTGCTGGCCGGGTCGTAGTAGGGCTTTTCGCCGAGCGAGACGGCGCGCTGGCCCGTTCGCTCGCCGAGCCCGTCTTCGTAGACGTAGTCCGGGGTGGCGGCGTGGTAGACGCTGCGGTTGTCCCAGATGGCGACGTCGTTGGGGTTCTGCCAGCGGAAGCGGACCTGCAGGTCGTGGTTCTCGACGACGAGCTGGACGAACCAGTTGAGGAAGTGGCGCGACTCGTCCGGGCTGAGGCCGTGGATGCGGTCGACGTGGTGGCCGACGGCAAAGACGGACTTCCAGCCGGTGACGGGGTTTGTGCGCACGACCGGGTGGATGGCCTCGAGCACGTCGCCGATGTTGTCGGGGGCGCCGCGGGCGTCGGCCCAGACGCGGAAGCCGTTGTTGGCGGCGGCCTGGTTGAAGGCCGGCTGGGCATAGTAGGCCGTCAGCGAGTCGAGAAAGCGGCGGAGGCGCGGCGAGATGCGGTCGTACAGCTCGTAGCCCGACGCCCACAGCGTGTCGCCGCCCGTCGCCGGCAGCTGCGTCAGCCGCAGCAGCGCATAGTCGCTCGGCACCGGCTCAAACGTAATGTCCGAGTGCCACTGGTCCTTGGCGCTCTGCCGCCGGCTCTGGTCGCCGAGCCACGGCGGCGTCGTCGGCGCCGTCTTGAACCGGCTGCTGTACAGCCGCTTGGCCTGCACCGACGAGATGGTGCTGATCTCGTCGTCCCTTTTTTCGCTGTTGTCGCCGTCGCCGTCCTCGCCCTCGTGCGCGTGCCGCCCGCCGTTGTTGATCGGGTGGATGTGCAGCCCCGACGTGGCTGGCTTGCCCGTCAGCCGGCCCAGCCGCTGCACCAGCTCCTTCTGCAGCTCGTTTGTCAGCCCGTCCTGCTTGCGGAAGAAGACGACGCCGCGCTCGGAGACTGTTTGTTAGCTGGCCGGACAGAAATAACGCTGCCTAACTCCTGTCTTTCGCAACCCCCTTGCTCTCTTGCTCTCCTCTCTGCCCGTCTCTTCTCTGTCTCCACACCCACTCACTCGTTATCGCCAGGTCTCGCAGCAGCTCGTCCGAGTTGGGCGCCCGCAGCCAGCGCGCCAGGTCCACGTTGGGATACTCGCGCCCAATGACCGGCGTCACGTCAAACCAGGAAAACTGGTCCAGCACCCCCGTCGTCTTGAGCGGCTCCCGGTGGCCCGTCAGCAGCGGCGGGTTCTCCAGCTCCTTCAGCTTGCCCGAGCCCGGCGGCGGCAGCTCGTCGAACGGCTTCGTCTGCACGGCCAGCAGCTTTGTCGCCACGCTGTCCGTGGCCACTGGCGCCGTTTCCACAGCCGAAGGGGCCATTTGCAAGGGCAGAGAAATCGTGGTTGATTGGGTGGTTGGTGGGAGTTAAATGCAATCACAGCAGAATCACAGATCAGAGTACAAAACAAAACACAGGCAGAACACAGACAGAACACAGACAAACACAGATCAAAATCAGACGACAACCAACGAAGATGCACAAACTTCAACCACAGACAGAAACCACGCACATATATATCTTCATCGCGATCACGCACCAGCACCTCAGTCGCAATGTGTCGACACCGCATCCACGGCCAAACAATGACGCAAAAATACCGCTCCTGGCGTGATGCAGTCCTGCTGCGACCACTTCGGACATGCCAGCGCGAAAGACACCCACCGCGTCGGCACCGATGGCAGCCAAAGCCCTGTCCGATTGGGCTGTCGTGGCCGGACTTTGCGATGGTGCAAGAGGACGTGCCCGGCATGGTGCGATGGCACAATTTACTCCGCACAAGGCTTTGCTTTCGCTAAACTCGCTAAACTGAGCATCATCTGTCAAATGGCATAAACTCGCTAAACTGAGCATCGTTTTAGGAAAGAGCTCTCTCTTGTGCTGTATGCCACTGGTTATGTAATGTGTTGCTGCTAAATGCAGCTTGACTTCGCCTGACTGTGGTCATGTGCCCACTACCAGGCTTGCACATTCACGACGTCACGACGAAAAGCGACGAGCATCGTCTGAGAGGACAGACAAGAGCCTGGCTGCTACCTCGTCTGACGTAAAATGGACCAGTCCTTCTTTTTCAGCAGAGGTTTGTTGGTGATGAAAAAGTATTATTTTGTTGATGGTGGGAGGATGCCACAAAAAAGTTCAAAAAAGTTCATATGTACCAGCCCTAATTCTCATTGTTTGTGTCCGCAGTGTTGATATGGAATGGCATTCCTTGTTGGTCGATGACATTAGGTGTTGCACACTGTTGGTAAAAAATCAATGACACGCCGAGCCTTTTGTGATAAAATGGCCTCTTCTTTTACCGTTTATTTTATTTTATTTTATTTTATTTATTTATTATTTATTTATTATTTTATTTTTTCTGCAAAATCGAACTTTCAAAAAAATTCAAGTGAATATCGAGACATTCAGCCCAATTCTCAATAAGTGAATATTGACACATGCAGTCCAACTCTCAACAAGTGAATATTGATATTGAGACATTCAGACCTTTACTGCCACCACGCTCCATACGCCCTTCAACATGGAATACAACGCAACCCCCCAAAAGACTCCGCTTAACCTCGACAGGCTGCCGGTCGAGGTGCTGTATTGCATCCTCGACCGCCTGCCCGCGCTCGACCGCCTGTGTCTCACCATGACATGCCGCTCGCTGCACCGGCTGCGTCACGGACCGCTCGTCAGCCTGCGCGACGTGTTCTGCACCCCCAACGGAACCAAGACGCCGCCTTGGCTGCTTCAAAAAGCGCAGCATCGCAAGGCCTACCTGGCGTTTTTGTGTCGGCTGGCACGCGACATGCTGCACGTGTGGGTGTGCGAGAAGTGCGTACGCGCGCACCAGGTGAACACAGAGGACACGCCCCGAGGCGCGGTGATCCGGAACACCAGCAGGCGGGTCCAGAACTACAATATTGCGTCTTTCGAGCACCAGTGCTACGGCACCCGGCACGCGAGACTCCATCGTTGGTACGATATAGAAATAGAAAGCGGCATGCCCTACCAGCACCACCACGTGCAGCTGGCCCTCAAGTATATGCGACTGAAGAGAGAGGAAGCCGAGAGGCAGAAGCGCCGGATGGTTGGCAGCAGCAGCAGCAGCAACAGCAGCAGCAGCAGCAGCGGGAAATCGGCATATCTCGACTACCTCGACGAGCTTTTGTGGCCAGTGCACGAGTATGGAAAGGTGCCCATATACCGAGACATATTCAGAAGAGCCAGCGCCGTGGTTCCGGACAGCGACCCCGTCAGGCGCTTCGCTACGTGCTGTTACTTTCCGCGGATTGTGGTTGGCGGCCCGGCGCAAGACGGCACTGCCACCAGCGCCAACGACGCCGGCAATCGGCCGCGGTTCCTGCTCCAAACCATCATTTGGCGGAGAAGCAGCGACGGTCTTCCCCTGCGGCACGGCGACATCGGCTGGATGTTCATCTGCCCGCACCAGAGCAACTACATGATGCCCCCCTTCACGACGGGCGGCTTGCCGTGGTGGTGCTGGAGAAACCCGTCGTGGCGGTGTCCTCACGAGAGAGTCGGCTTGCGATCCCTTCAGAAAGACGACTCGGAACCCCGCCGTCGGCGGCGTCGCCGCCGGGCTTGGTCCGACACTTCGGCGCTCTCCGACGTGGCCGAGGCCATCTACTGCGCGCTGGCGGATCGCCGCCCAGGCTGCGTCCACTACGAGAACCCGGAGATCATCGGCACCTGCCCGCGCTGCCCAATGGACTTTTCCGTTTGCACGTACGCCAACCGCCGCATCCTGGAGCTGCGGCTCTGGAAGGACCTGGGCACGGAGTGCTCGCCCGCCGACACCCAGTGGCAGATCCACATGAAAAACATCTACTCCTACGAAATGATAGTCAAGGGAGACTCTGTCGAGGAGGACTACAACCGAGGCGGCTTCGGCCGCATGGCGGTGCCCCACGCCAGCGGCAGCATTCGCGAAATGTATGAAACATGGCCTAACGCCGACCCGGATCTAGCGGTGTGCAGAAAACGGAAGAGAGAGAGCGAGGAGGAGGAGAAGGAGGAGGAGGTGAAGGAGGAGGAGGAGAAGGAGGAGGAGGAGGAGGAGGAGGAGGAGGAGGAGGAGGAGGAGGAGGAGGAGGAGAAGGAGGAGGAGGAGAAGAAGGATAAGGAGAAGGAGGAGGAGAAGGAGGAGGAATAGCTGGAAGGCGTAGAGGAGGAGAATCAAGTCGAAGGCATGTGGTGGCTCGGTCAAAGCATATAAGCGAGTTTCTGGGGACTTTTAGGTCGGTATGACATGGAAAGCCAATAGACTAATATTTTAATAGATCAACCAAAATGATACTGACGGTTGTGTGGTCCTCAGCAGCATCGTCTCAACACAGGTGGTTTACATTGAACAGTAAGTGGGTGGTTGCCACTGCTTCTTGTGGCATATGCCACAGAAGATGTCTTTGCTGGCCCACAGGCGGACCCATTTGCTTGCAGGTTCTGTATTGTTGGTTCTGACGCCAAATTGACGGTTCGTGGATAAACAAACGCGGCATTTCTGAACCTCGTATTCTCTTAAATGTGGCCTGCAGCTTTGGAGGAAGACCAAGCTGTTTTGTCCTGTTCTCAGTTCTTGGCTGGCTAAGTCTTTTATTTTCTCCAGTTCACCGTACTTCGTTTGGCTTGCACTCCTTTTGGCTTTCCATTACAGTACCTCACTGTTGCTTCACGCAGACGGCGGCAGATACTTATTCGACTTTTCCACAGCCAGATCGATGCCTTTTCAGGCAAACCTCGAGGACGTATTTTACAGATTATCCAACGACCGCTTGCTCGCAGTCTAATACCCAGACCGTGAAGCAATTACCACTGCACATGCGCTTTTCAGGCTATATTGCGGCAAACTCCGCATCTCAGGACGCTTTGCAGCCGCGACAATGCCCTGCCAAGCGAGCTGCAGTCGTCACATCGACTCGTTGTCGTCTGGATGTTCTGGAGGCCACGTGTTTCGTCTGTATTTGAGAGGCCGGGGAAGAGAAATACATGGTAGACTGTGATTACGATCTAGCGGCCCATGGATATGCCAAGAGAAAAATGTTTCGCAGCGGGCCGCCGTCTGATGGGAAGGGGAGCTGGCTCAACATGGCGGAGGAGAGGAGGAGGAGGGATGGCCAGACGTGGTTCAGGGAGCACCACTGCGATGGTGTGCACCGTACGAGGACAGAGGACAGAGCACAAACGCTTCGGTGGCGGAAAACGTTTACCTGGAAAGTTGGAGCACTTTGGGTCGTATTTAATCTATTGGAATTTTTATTGGGATGGGTCCCACAAGGATCTACCAACGAGCAAGAAGACACAAACCAGAGTCGACTGACGAGTGTAGGAGCGGTACGTTGCAACGCTGGGAGTGGATGAAGTATGCAATGTGCAGAATAACAGACGACCAGAAAGACGAACTGAAAAGCGAGATTGCGCGTACCAGAGACGGCGGCTTTTGGTGAAATTGCAGAATGGCGACTGCCAGCAATTGTACTCTGTACTTTGCACGTTCTCATAGCAATACTGCTTTACCTTTACAGAAGACTCAAGGTGTACAAAGTATTACCTCGTACCTCGTACTCGTCGTATGAGATACCTTATGAGTTCGCCTCTAACACGACGGTTATGTTGCAGGGACAAAGGATACGCTGCACCTGTTGTGGAAGGTCTGATTGCACAGGGTGTGGCGTACGGCGAGATGGCTGCGATCCAAGGTTGCAAGGAACAGTCACCTGTACGGAGTACGGAGTACGGAGACTGAAGTATTCGTATTCGTATCAATACGACGTAATACTCGTCCTTCGTACATTGTGGAGCCGCCAATGATAATTAGGAGAGCCCTCACAGCCAATGTCAGCCCGGATGGACGGCCTGGCTGGCAGGATTTTCCGAGTGCGGGCGAGGTTGTTCTGTGTTTTCCCTTGTCAAAGTTAGGATCTGCGTCTTTCTCCGTCAGTTTGTTCTGCTTGAGTTGGGAGTGCCAGTAATACTCGTCTCGTAGTCATTGACTGAAGAATCGATATCTCCAAGGCTATTGCGGGGAAACTTCACCGCCGGAGCTCTCTGCAGTACTTCGTACTTCGTATTGCTTTGTGCACGTCTCCGAAGAACGAGACCATCCATCTGCTGTCCAACGCTGTCTTCTTTCGTTCCGTCACGGGGCGTAAGCGACGGACTCCGCATTTTGGACAGCAGTCCAGGACAGTCCAGAAGCAAGGAGACGGCGATCTGGAGCAGAGTTTAGCGTCTTTTAGTGCTGTGGAGGAGGTTGGAGCGTTGCCGGTGAGGGGTTAGTGCGAACGCCGTTGCGTTGGGTGGTCAGGGAGGGAATGATTCTGCCTGTTGGTGCTCCGTATTCTGGTATACCCTTGTACGGAGCCATACAGCCTGAGATTTTAGTGCTGCAGCGACAAGTTCCCACTCCACATCTCTGTAGCGACTCCGCAGTTCTGTTGGTTTAGAGCTCCGTCTCCGCAGTCCTGGTTAGTGCCCCAGGCAGTTCCAGCGTGCACCCCGCTAGCGTCTTGACCTGGAATATAATGTTTTTGTCTTCCCCGCCTCCGGTGGAAATCGTCTTTCCTCCGCTTTTTTTTCTCCCTCCAGCTCGACGAGGAGAGAGAGAAAAAAGGGAGCAGAGAGCGACACACAGACGCTCGCTCCCTGCCGCCGGGCCTTTTCTGTGTGTTTTTGTTTTTTCCACGCCTGTGGCGGAAAACAAGGACTGGGCCACGAAGGCACACCTGTGGAGGAAACAAAAGACTGGGCCGCGAAGGAGACGTGGCACAACAAAAGGGAAAAAAAAGGCGAATGAATCTCTGCACGTCACAATGCAACAACGCAGCGAAGGGTTACCGTCTCTCGATGAAGGACAGCAGCAGCTCCAAAAGCAGCAGCAGCTGCAGCAGTCGCAGCAGCCGCAGCAGCCGCACGACGAGTCTCCGGCGGCGACAGCGGCGGCGGTAGCAGCGACGGCGGCCGCTCTCTTGACTATGCCGTCGCAGAGTCGCGTTATCCGGGCCTGTGTTCGGTGCCGAAAGCAGAAACTCAAGGTGAGCCGCCGAGCCGAGTTGTCAGCTCTCCTCTCGCTGTCTCGTGTTCCTTCCTTTTCTGCTCTTTCCTTGCTTCTCTCTCGTGTTCCTTCCTTGCTTCTCTCCCGTGTTCCTTCCTTGCTTCTCTTTCATGTTCCTTCCTTCTCCGCTCCTTGCTACCAGCGTCTCTCTCTTTCATGTTTTTTCTCCTCTTTTCCCTTTCCCCTTGTCTCTCCCCCTTTTCTCCTCTCTCCCGTCTCTAACATCATCCTCCAGTGCGATGCCCAGCGGCCGTGCACTCTGTGCGTTCGATCTCGAGTGGCGTGCGAGCCGCGCGACGTGTCGCCGACGCTATCGAAGCAGCCGCGGAAGAGGCGGAGACAGTCCGGGGCGGCGCCGGACGCGGGACAGAAGCAGCAGCGGCAGACAAGAGAGGCAGAGGAGTCGGGCCAGCCGTTGCCACAGACTCAGCAGTCTCAGCAGTCTCAGCAGTGCCCGCCAAAGGCAGCCCAGCCGTTTCGACAGCCGCCGCAGGCGCTGGCTACGACGGCATCGCCGCGAGGAGGTCTGGTGCCTTCTGGTAGCGGCGGCGGCACGGTGGACGGGCGGTCGCCGGCGGTGTCGCAGGTGTCGGCGGAGACGACGGCGTCGTCGCTGTCGTCGGTGGGCGAGCGGCAGCACTTTGGGGCCAACAGCTCGGCCGTGGGCTTTGCCGCCCACCTATTTGGCGACTCGGCCACGTCGTACTCGAGCGACGACATTGCCAGCATCCCCGGCCACGAGGGCCGTCCGGCCCGGCGCGCCGCCATGGCCGCGGCCGACATCAGCAGCGGCAGCGGCGTCGACAACAGCAGCAGCAGCCGCAGCCACGCCGAGCGCGGCCGCAGCGTCTACGACCACGGCCGCGGCCCGTCGCTGGCGGACTACCGCAGCCACCAGCGCGACGGCGGCTATGGCATCAACAACGACGGCGGCCGGCAGCAGGACCTCGACGATGGCGACGGCGACGGCGACGGCGACGTCGTCGACGGTGCTGGCGCGCGGTGGTGGTCGCTGGCGACGATGCGGGCGCCGCCGCCGCCGGCCGTGGTCGAGGCTCTGCTGGACGCCTACTTTGACCGCATGCACTGGTTCATCAACATCTTCCACGAGCCGAGTCTGCGGCGCACGGCGCGGCAGGTGCTGGGTCCGCGGCCGGGCCGCGAAGGAAGCCAGAAGGATGGTTGTGGTGGTTCCGGTTTTGGTGGTTCTGGTTCTGGTTCTGGCACTTTTGGCGACGCCAGCCCTCGGCGGCAGTGGCGGCGCAGCGAGCTGGGTGCCGTGCTGGCGGTGCTGACGGTGGCAGCGGTGGCGCTGCAGAGCGTGGCTGCCGACAACGCCTGGCCGGGCCACGGGCTGCTAGCCACCATGGACGGCAGCCCCGCGGCGGGCACGCTGCGCGACGCGCTGATCCAGGAGGTGCGCGCGCACCTGCTGGACCTCCTGGACGACTGCTGCATCGAGACGGTGCAGGTGTGCAGCCTGCTGGGCACCTACTACATGTTCCACGCCTCGCCCACGCTGGCCTGGAGCATCCTGGGCCTGTCCGTGCGGACGGCCTATGCGCTGGCGCTGCACTGCGGAGGAGGCGGCAGTCCGGGTGAACAGGCCGAACAGGCCGAGCAGGCCGGCAGGGAGACCGACACCAACACCAACTCCGACATCCTCCTCGAGGTGCGACGCCGCAACTGGAACCACATCACGGTGGCCGACACGTTTGCCGCCATGATCTACGGCCGGCCGGCCTCGCTCGACGCCGCCTTCTCGCACGTGCAGCCGCTGCAGGCCCTCGACGACACGCGCCTGGGCCCCGGCCTGGCCGGCCACCCGCTGCTGGCGCCGTCGCCCGCCTCGGCCCTGCCCGTCACCCAGCTGACCTTCCACATCCTCAAGTTCCGCCTCTACGGCATCATCCGCCAGGCCCTCAACCGCTTCCGTCTGCTGCGCCTGCAGAACCCCATCTCCCACGACGACCTGGCCTCGCTCGTCCAGGCCGTCCAGCACGCCCGCGCCCAGCTCGACGCCTGGCGCGCCGACCTGCCGCCGGTCTTTGCCATTGACGACGCTGTGGCTGGCGTAGCCGCGTCGGCCGCCACCAGCACCAGCACTCACACCCACACCAACACCAACTCAGCCGCCGCCAACACCAACCCAGCAAACGCCAGCGCTGTCCCCGCTGCTTCGCCGGCTACCACCACAGCCATGTTTGGCGACGACGAGTCGCTGCCGGCGGCCCTGGCCGAGCTGGCCAAGATGCCGCACCTGACCGTCGACGAACAGGCCGCCCGGCGCCGCCTGTCGCTGCAGATCCTCATCCTGCACGTCACCTACGACAGCGCCGTCATCTTTGTGCACCGCCCGCTGCTCGAGTACCGCGTGCCCGGCGACGGTGCTTTTGGCGCCTACGGCACCTATGGCGGCTACGGCAGCAGCAGCCATCGCTCGCCCGCCAGCGCCAGCGCCAGCGCCGCCCACGCCGGCCGGGGACCCTACACCGCCGTCGCCACCGCCACCGCCACCGCCACCGCCACCGCCAACCACCACCACCACCAAACCGACCGTCCCGGCGACGTTGTGGCCCAGTCGCTGGACCTGTCCGTGCAGGCGGCGCTGCGCATGTCGCAGGTGCCCGTGGTGCAGCTGCAGCACCAGGCGGTGCTGTCGTTTGTGCTGATGAACCTGTTCACGGCCGGCGTCATCCTGTGCATCCCGCCGACGACCTGGCCGCTCAGCGCCATCGCCCACCGCGCAAAGGCCGGCACCATGCGCATCATCCGCGCCAGCCGCGCCCTCAAGCACGTCAGCCACATTGCCATGCACACCGAGAAGCTGCTGACCGGCCTGCTCAAGCTTAGCCTGCAACAGGAGCTCGACAACGGGTTCAGGGATGCAGGCGATGCCGGACTGGGGGCTCAGAGCCAGCAGCAGCAGAAGCAGAAGCAGCAGCAGCAGGCAAAGACGCACAGCAATCGTCACAGCAGTTTGGAGCAGCACCATGAGAACGACCGCTTGAACAGCCAAGGCCAAAGCCAAGGCCAAAGCCAAGGCCAGACCCAAGGTCAAAGCCAAAATCAGGACCTCTTCTATCAACAGGAACAGTATCAACACCAGTTCCAGCCACAGCATTCACACCACCCACACCACCAACACCAACACCAACACCATCGCAGCCCGTCCCTTCTCACGAAAGCTCCGTCTCCCGCCAGCAATCCAGAGTTCGGTCATGTCCCGAAAACCCCGCAGCTGCATCTGCCGCACCAACACGACCCGGCCCTGCAGCCACTGCCTGGACAGCAGTCCCTGCCATCCATGTCTGCCGACGCACCACTCCAACCAGCTCTTCCGCCACTGTCTTCTTCCGTGCTACCACCATTGGAACAGCCACAGAGCCAGCAGCACCAGCAGCACCAGCAGCACCAACTGATGCACCAGCCACAGCCTCAGCACCAGCCTCAGCAACAACAAGCTATCCATCAGCATCACTCACACGTCTCCATGGCCACCACTGCCGCTGGCGGTGTGTCTGCCTCGTCTCCCTTCTCCTCGCTGGTCGCCGCCGCTGCCGCCGGAGCCGGCTCCCAACAGCTGGACCTGCTGCCGTCGTCTGCAACAGCCGCTGCCACCGCCGCCTCCGCCACAACACCAACAACCTGCGGCGCCATCTACCCCGACCACGCGACACACCTGGCAACCTCGGCAGCGCTGGCCGACCCGCATTCCTACTCAGCTGCCGACTTTCGACGCTCGGCCCTGGGCTACTACGCCGAGCAGCGCCAGCAAGTCGACTCGCAGCTGGACGAGGCTTTTGGCACGTTTGGTCAGAGTATGTCTCCCGTCACTGCTAGCATTTTCACTGCTGTCATCTGTCTTTATTTTTATTCACACACGTCTCGTCGCGCTTTTTGCTTCTCTACACACGCACTAACTTGGACAGTGTTTTTCAACCTCGTTCCCGACGACCCCTACAGCGCCTGGAATTGGGGAAATGGAGGACTTTGACGGCGGTCAGCACAGTGGACAGCCTCACTGTATTTGCTACGTTGAGTGGCTTCCTAATACGAAGGAATGTACATAATGAATGCCAAAGTAACGAATGTCTGCGACTTTCTGCCAGAAAAGGACATTCTTAGACGGCACTTTTGAAAGCAGAGTGTCTCTGCCATTTCATCAAACTACGAGGAGGACTATTCGCCTTACTGTCCATGTCCTAGACAATTTCAAAACGATAAACAGCTCGCTAAACAAATACAGGTCATAAATGCACGACTCCTCATCGACTCCTCATACCCCCGATACCCCCGACGCCTCCCATCCACGACTCCTACAAAACTTCTCCTGTCCGGCACAGGGCCAGGTTCTGCAAAAAGGGCCGGTCGTTGGCGGCAACCAGATACGCTGCCTCGGTGGCGGACGCGTTGATGTGGCGGATGCGCGAGGCGGCGGGCACGACAAAGGTGTCGCGGCTGCGCCAGTGCAGCGTGCGCTTGGCGCCGCTGGGCTCCTCGATCTCGGTGCGGCCCTCGCCGGCGTAGACGTGGTAGAGGAACGAGCTGGGGTGGTGCAGCTCGCCGGAGTCTGCGCCGGCGGCCACGCGCTCGGCCTGCATGCCGATGGTGGTGGAGAGGGCGGCGCCGTCGGGCTTGGCATAGTGGTAGATGCTGTACTTGTCGGCGGAGGCGTCGAGGGCGGCGCGCACGGGCGCCCAGGGCATGCGGTACGGCGTCTGGTCGACGGGCGTGCTCGGGAAGCGCGCCTCGCTGTACTGCTCGGCGACGTGGACGCGGGCGTAGCGGAAGAGCGGCAGGTTGAGGGCGTCGAGCCAGATGACGGGCCCGCTGCTCTCGTTGCCGTGGTCGTGCCAGTGCCAGGTCGGCGTGATGATGACGTCGCCGCGCTGCAGCAGCATCTTCTCGGACTCGACGGCCGTGAAGCCCTCGCCGTCGATGATGAAGCGCGCCGCAAAGGCAATGTGCCGGTGGGCCACCGCGATCTCGCCCGGGTTGACAATCTGCAGGCCCCCATAGAGCGTGTCGGTCGCGTGCGGGCTCGTCATGGCCGGGTTGACGAGCATCAGCACGCGGCGCTCGGCCTGCTCGGCCGGCACCAGCTTGGCGGCGCGCAGCAGCTGCGGCAGCGCCTGCTCGTACGACCACAGGTGCGACACCGCCAGCGGGTTGGGGTGTGGCGGCACCATGGCCTCCATCTGCAGCCACAGCGGCTCCAGGTGCTGCGCCGGCAGCTCGGCCAGCAGGCCGTCGAGGCCGGGCTGGGACGACGTGGGGTTGTCAATGGAACCCATTGTGGTGTGTTGGGGGATGTGTTGGGGGTGGATGTGTTGGGAGGGTATCGAGAGATGGAGACAATGGATATGTTGTCGACTGCTGTCGTGCAGATGTTGAATATATCCCGATGTGATCGATCAGCTCGTCACTTTTAACACAACAGCTGTTCCGCCACGACCAAGGATGTGTTGACTCGACCAAGATGCTGATCCGGCTGCTCCGGTCTCGTGTGTCCGGGGGTGGATGCTTGGTCGGGGCCTGTCGCTCGGAACACATTCTGGGGTTCTCGGAGTGAAGCTGGGGCTGAGAAAATGAAGCTGGACTCGGAAGACGAAGATATACTCGGAAGATGAAGCTGACTCGGAAGATGGAGCTGGACTCAGAAGATGAAGCTGACTCGGAAGATGAAGCTGATTCGGATGATGAAGCTGACTCGGAAGATGAAGCATTTGCTCGGAGTCCTCACTCGGGCGGTATTAACACGGCAGTTGGTTGCGCTAAAGTAGCCTTGTGGGGCGCTATAAAGAGGGTCTGCGCTAGAAGGCCTCGCGCTAGACACTGCCTGCCGACAGGGTACTGACGACGTTCCGAGCAAGTCGGGCACTATTTGACCTGACGTCCGAGCAAGTCTGTCGGACCTCACCGAGCAAAGCGGACAACGTCCAACATCACTCAACCAGTCCGAGGACAACGTTCACACTTATAACTCGTCCGAGGCATTGCTTGCAGCTTCCGTTTGGTCATGCGCAGAACGCTCTTGAACGTTTCCCTGTTCGTTGGACGACCTTTGACGTCACGGCCTTGCTCTTCGTTCTCAGTCGACCGTCTTCCTCCTCCTTCTCACTCGACACCGTTCTCCTTCTTCTCACAGTCCATACCATCTTCTCGCTTCTCACACCCCCACACCACAATGGCTTGGAAGCGTCTCATCCGGTTTGTCGACGACAACGGCGTCGAGCAGTTCGGCGACCCGTGCATCGACTCGGCCGACGAGCTGTACTCGCAGCTCGAGGCCGGCACGCTGCACGCGGTCGCCTACTCGGGAGCCACGTCGCCGACGGGCCCGCTGGTCGCCGGCGAGCGCACGCACGTCAAGGCGCTGCGCGACCTGCTGCGGCCGGCCGACGTGCCCATCATCCGCTGCATCGGGCTCAACTACATGAAGCACATCAAGGAGGGCGGGCGGGCGCCGCCGCCGTACCCGTCCGTGTTCATCAAGCCGGCGACGTGCGTGGCCGGCCACGAGGAGGACGTGCCGATCCCCAAGATTGCGCAGGACGGCACCGTCGACTACGAGGGCGAGCTGGCGGTGGTGCTCGGCGACCGGCCGGTCAAGAACATCCCCGAGGACGCGTCCGACGCCGAGGTGCTGTCGTACGTGGCCGGCTACCTGGTCGCCAACGACGTGTCGGCGCGCGCGTGGCAGCGCGACCCCAAAAAGGCCGGCGGCGTGCCGCAGTGGTGTTTTTCCAAGGGCTTTGACAAGTATGCGCCGCTGAGCCCCATGCTGGTGTCGGGCGCCGCCCTGCGGCCCGTCGAGGGCGTGTCGGCCACCGCCGTCGCCGCCGCCTCGCAGCTGACGCTGCAGACGTTTGTCAACGGCGAGGAGCGCCAGAACACCTGCACCAGCGACCTGCTCTTTGGCGTCGTCGCCATCCTGCGCTTCTGCAGCCAGGGCACCACGCTGCAGCCCGGCACCGTCATCCTGACGGGCACGCCGTCGGGCGTCGCCATGGGCATGAACCCGCCGCGCTACCTGGAGAACGGCGACGTGGTGGAGGTGCGCATCAGCGAGCTGGGCCGCGTGCGCAACAAGATGGTGTTTGAGTAGGGGGTGAGGTGAGGTGAGGTGCGGTGATGGTCAGTGCGGTGATGGTCACGTGATAGAGTTTCTGTACACTATGATAGACTTGGTAAAATAGATTACGGAGTACATATACAATGTGACGAGAAATGAATGCAATTATGTTGCCGAAGAGATGCATTGTTCCATTTACCCTATGTTCCACAGATGTGCTCATTCTCACGGCTGGTTCAGCACTTCCCAGGCGTGCATGTTGAGGTCGGAAAAGTCCTGCGCGTCAAAGGACAGGCCGGCGAAATCAAAGTCGGAAAAGTGTGCGTGCTGGTCACGCTGGTGGCTGTTTCCCGGACCGTGGCCGTGGCCGTTCCCGTGCAGCAGATCAGGGCGCATCTGCATAAACAGGTTCGGGTCGTCTTGGTACAGCAAGGGCTGTGGGTGTGTCTGCTGTGTGGGTGTTGGTTGTGTGGGTGGTTGTGTTGGTGGTGCCATCTCTTGCTGCTGTGCCAGCTCTTGCTGCTGTGCCTGCTGTTGCTGCACGTGCTGTGCCGTCACGTGCGCCTGCACCTGCGCCTGCCGCTGCCCGCCCAAAATCTCGAGCGCGGCCACGCAGCGGTGGGCGGCGAGGCCAAAGCGCTTGTGTCCGTCCAGCAGACGCATGGCCTGGTCCCACGACCGCTGCGTGTCGGCGGCGGCAAAGAGGTCCGGCCGCAGCTTGGCCAGCACGAGGATGCTGGCGGCCGAGTAGAGGTAGTAGACGCGGTACCACCAGGCCGGCAGCAGGCCAATGTCGTCGCGCCACGCCGGCTGGGCGCCGGGGCCGAAGCGCTCGAGCACGTCGATGGTGGCCTTGGCCGTGTCGACGCAGAGCGCGGCAACGTCCTGCTTCATGCGCGTGCGCAGGCTGCTGGCGCCAAAGGGGGTGGACGAGGCGGCGGACGAGGCCTCGTGGGGAACATCGTCGAGGCAGAAGCGCGCAGCCACGGGACGGAGGAGGAGCATGCGAGCTTGCAGGAATCTGGGGGGTTAGCGGTGATGCAAGTTTAGCAGGGGTGACTATGCAATGGTGGATCACACAGGGTGACCATGCAATGGTGGATCACACAGGGTGACTATGCAATGGTGGATGACAACACACCGCACATGCAGAATGACGGCCTGCCGCGGCCGGCAGTCTGTGCGGCTGCGGTGGCGCAGCTCGGCCTCGTCGAGCCGGTCGAGCCGGTCGAAGCGCAGATACTCGGGCAGGCCGCGCTCCCACTCGAGCAGGTCCTCGTCGAGCGTCAGCAGCATGGCGAGCGCGTCCTTTTCGGCCTTTTCGGCGCTGCTGCTGCTGCTGCTGCTGCTGCTGCCTTTTGGGGCCGGCGCCGAATAAAAGGCGGCGACGACCTGGTTCATGATCTCGTACAGCTTGACGCTCTTGATGAAAAACGACAGGCTCGGCCCGCCGGCCTGGGCGGCGCACAGCGGCAGCGGCACGGCGGCGCACAGCTCGCGCGAGATCATGACGGGCCGGCCGTGCGTGACGGAGACCATGCGGTCGAGCAGCACACAGCCGTGCCACAGGCGGCGGCGCAGCTCGCGCTCGGCCAGGGGCCGGCGGTCGGTGCTCTCGTCCTCGCGCAGGTGCAGGCCCAGGCTCTGGGCCGTGCGGATCGTCGACCCGACCACCATCCAGGTCTGGTGCGGGCTGTTGGTGCTCTGCAGGTACTGGCTGGCCAGCAGCAGAAACTGCACCGTGGCCAGCGACCCGGCCGTCTCCCAGAGGCTGCTCTGCAGCAGCTTCTGCGCGCGCGCAAAGTAGAGCCGGCAGCGGCGCTCGCGCTGGCGCAGCAGGCGCCGCTGGTGGTGCTGCTGCTGTTTTTGGCTCTGGCTCTGGTTCTGGTTCTGGCGCCGCTTGTCCGACGTCGGCGGCGGCCATCCTTCCGACAGCTGCGTCGACAGCGCAAAGATGATGTTGAGCGTCGACACAAACACGCGGTCGTCGGCGGCGTCGTCATACCCGCTGTCGCCGTCCTCGTCGCCTCGCGCCTGTCGTCCTCCAAACAGCGCCTCGTACGCCGGCGTCCACGTCGGCCGGTCCAGAAACGGATACAGCGGGTCCACATACAGCCAGTACAGGTCCACCAGCCGGTCCGCCTCGCGCCGCCGCGGCAGCAGCTCGAGCATGTCGCCATCTTCCTCGTCGTCGTCGTCGTCGTCGCCGCCGCCTTCTCCTTCGTCGTCCTCGGCCCGGCTGTGTTGCGCCAGCCGCTGCGGCAGTGCCAGTGTCGTCCGTTGCGACGGCCCCGCCGGCCCCGACAGCCCCGACGGCCCAGCCGGACCCGCCGAGCTGGGCGATGCAGATGCTGCTGCGCCCATGTGCGCATCGATGGCCTCTTTGATCTGGCGCGTAAACGAGCCGGCGCTGCTGCTGCCAAAGTACTGGAGCGTCTGCGTGCCCTCTTCGCCGACCACCGTCATCGAGTCGGCCATGATGGCGCCCGACGCCGGGCCCGAGGCCGCAGACGCGTGGCCCGAGGCATTGCTGCCGCCGGTGGCAGGGCCTGTCGGGCCAGGGCCAGCAGTGGTGGGACCCGAGCTCGGGGACCGGGCAGCGTGCAGGGGGAGATGGCTCTGGGCAGCCTGGGAGAACGACCGGCTGGGTGGTGGGTAGTGTGTTGTGTGGGAATGGGCTTGATAGGACTGGTCCTGTTGATGTTGCCGATGTGACAATGGCGACGACGGCGTCGGCTGGGCTCGCACGGACGGCGAGGCTGTGCCCTCGGAGAATGGACGCCCAGACGCCAACGCCGATGATGCAGAATGGTGGGTTGCAGACGCTGACACGCCCACCGACGGATCGGCTGCTGACACGGACGACTCCGTTGCCGACACCGACGCGCCGCTCGCCCGCGCCGGCAGCCGGCCCGGCGTCGACACGCCGCCCGGCTCGCTGTAGGCGCACCGGTCGCCCAGCGCCAGCCGCCGCAGGCAGTTGCTGCACGTCGGCCGCCCGCCGTCGCACTTGACCTTGCGCGCTCGGCACATGTCGCACGCGATGCCAATCTTGTGCCGCTTCGGCTTCGGCTCGGACATGGTGGAAGTCGGAGCAGCTCGGCAGTCAGTGGAGGTCAGCTCGTATGTCAGGGAGTAGGTTGCCTCGCACGTCAGTGGAGGTCAGCTCGTATGTCAGTGGAGGTCGGAGGCAGCTCGGGCACGTCCGTGAGTATGTCGGTGAAGGTAGGTCAGCTCGCACGGAAGTACGTCAGCTTGCACGTCACTGAAAGTCAGAGGCAGCTCGGTCACGTCCGCAGCATTCCGGTCTCTTCTCTTTTTTTTTAAATTCTGTTCTGTCCACTGCTCGTACAGTCAACCCTCTGAAACCCACCTCGGAATGAATCAGGGATGCTGCAGAAGAAATACGGAACTGTTAATACTTTACAGAATACTTTATGAAAATCACATGTTCCTCGGCTGACTGTTCCGATGTCTAGCGCGTTCGCCTCACCACTTGCAGATTTTTCCTAGCGCCCTGTAAACCCGCTATAACAGACCTAAACCTTCCGCAGAGCCTCCTCTAAATAGCGCCCCAATGGCCTAAAAAGCACCCTTCTCCACCGCTAAACACCGCTAAACCCACTCTTCCTAATGTCTAGCCTCCTGCCACTGAGAGGCTCCGACGATGGGTACCACCCACGCGGGCCGGTACTTGACAAAGATCTCGGCGGCCGGCTGCAGCTTGGTCCTGGCCGTGTTAGCGAATGGAGCGACAAGGCCTCGGAACAGGTGAAACTGGACAAGAGCCTGGGCAAGAACATGGACAAGAACATGGACAAGAACTGGACGAGACCTCGGACGAGACCTCGGACAAAAACAAAAAACGTACCAGTTGGACAGCAGCGTCGCCCGGATCATCAGGAACTTGCCCTTGAAGGCCGCCGGCACCGTCCACAGTGTCGAGCCGCAGCTGCGACAAAAGAACTTTTCCTTGGGCGCGCCGCTGGACGTGTCGTCGAGCACGCAGCGAGCAATGTCGTCCTGGCCAGTGACAATGGCGACATCGTTCTGGGCCATTTTGGCAAGCTGTGTCGGTCAGTACTTCTTCTGTAGACGGAAACTTCTGTAGACCGCGTTCCGAAAAAACCCTGAAAATTCCCCAATCAGGCAGCTTCGGGGCCGATGCCTCTTTCCGTCTACGCTGTATTTTAGCGCTCCTCGCGCTCCTCGCGCTCCTCGCCCCTCGCCACTCGCGCCTTCCACTTACCAACTGGCCCGGCCCACCAGCGCCCTTGCTGCAGTGCACGCAGTAACAGGCAAGCACGGCCGATGGCTCCGAGGCCGCTGTAAACGAGACGCTGCCACAGACGCAGCTGCCAGAGTACGCTGGTGACGCCATTTTGGGGGGGTGGGAAAAAGACTGTCAAACTTGTTCGTAGACAGCTCTCGAGCCTGTTGGCCCCCTGCTACATATATATCGCGACTTCGGGTGCAGCTACACTACCATTTCTGCTCCGAACCGCTGTGCTGCGCCTGCCATTTCTGCACCGAGCCCACGCGTCTCCGAGCGCACCTTCCTTCTCTCCACCACCCGAGCGCACCTTCCTCTCCACAGTAATATAGCTTGCAGTTGACTTTAGACGTCAGTCAGCAGTTGACTTTGACATCTGAACCAGACGTCAGAAATCAACATCACCGTCCTCCACATCACCATGGCCGACATTGACGTGGACGCCGTGCTGCAGACGCTCACACTGGAGGAGAAGGTGAGTCAAAAACCTGCAGACTTGGAGTCAAGCCTATCTTATACACCTCTGCTCTAATACTAATATCTACGCCCCTCGTACTAAGATCTCCCTCCTTGCTGGAGCTTCGTTCTGGAGCACCACCGCGATCCCCGACAAAAATGTGCCGTCTGTGACGCTGACGGACGGGCCCAACGGCACGCGCGGTGTGCGGCTCAACGGCAGCACGCGGGCGGCGTGCTTCCCGGCGGCGGTGAGCCTTGCGGCGACGTTTGACGGCGACATTGCGCAGCGGGTGGGCGCGGCCCTCGGCGAAGAGGCCACGGCCAAAGGGGCGCGCTGCCTGCTGGCGCCGACGGTGTGCATCCAGCGGCACCCGCTGGGCGGGCGCAACTTTGAGACGTACAGCGAGGACCCGCTGCTGAGCGGCACGCTGGCGCGGCGCATGATTGCCGGCATCCAGACGACGGGCCGGGTGGGGGCGACGATTAAGCATTTTGTGGCCAACGAGCAGGAGGCGTGCCGGACGACGAGCGACTCGCGCGTGCCGGAGCGGGCGCTGCGCGAAGTGTACCTGCGGCCGTTTGAGCTGGCCATCAAGTCGGACGCGCCGCCGTTTGCCGTCATGACGTCGTACAACTGCCTCAACGGCACGCACTGCGACGGCAACAAGCGCTTGCTGGGCGACATTCTGCGCGGCGAGTGGGGCTGGGACGGGCTCGTCGTCAGCGACTGGGGCGGCACCAACTCGGTCGCCGCCGCGCTCGACGCCGGCCTCGACCTTGAGATGCCGGGCCCGCCGCGCCAGCGCACTCTCGCCGCCGTGCAGGCGGCGCTCCGGGCCGGCGAGGTTTCGGAGGCCGCCATAGATGCGCGTGCACGCAGCGTGCTGGCTTTTGTCAAGCGCGTGGGGGCCTGGGAGGCGGAGAGTGTGGTCGACACAATCGAGCGCGCCGTCGACCGACTGGAGCACCGCAGCCTGATCCGCGACGCCGGCTCGCGCAGCATCGTCCTGCTGAAGAATGAGGACAACGTGCTCCCGCTCAAGTTTGATTCTTTTTCTTCGTCCCGAAAACCGACGGTCGCGCTGATCGGCCTCGCCAAGGACGCACTCGCCCACGGCGGCGGCAGCGCCAGCGTGCGTCCCCACTACAAGATCAGCCCGTGGCAGGCCATGCACGAGGCCCTGGGCGAGAGGTGCAACCTGGTGTACGCCAAGGGTGTGCGCCGCCTGCGGCTGCAGCCGCCGCTCAAGACGCACGAGCCGCCGGCGGCCGAGGGCAACGACGACGACGACGACCGCGACGACGACCCCAACCCGGACACGAAGCCCGCCGGCACGGTGCACGGCCTCGACGGCCAGCCCGGCTTCACCCTCCGCTTCTACGCGGCGACCAGCGACGGCGAGATCATTCCGGACAGCGAGCCGACCGTCGTGCACGGCCACCCGACGTCGTCGTACTCGCCGCTCGGCTCGCAGACGTCGCTCAACAAGGTGGTCGAGATCGTCAGCGACTTTGTGCCGGCCGAGTCCGGCAACCACTGCCTGTCGTGCTCGGGCATCGGGCCGACGCAGGTCTTTATCGACGACGCGCTCGTCTTTGACCAGACCACCAACGCGCCCGACCCCATGGGCGCGCTGTTTGCCGCCAACACCGAGCCCGAGCTGCGCCACGCCTTCGACGCCGGCCGCGCCTACCGCCTGCGCATCCGCTCGCGCCCGCCCACCGGCCTTGCGCGCTGCGGCCTCTCCATTCTCGAGGGCCGGTCGGGCGCGCGCCTCGGCTTCTCGCTGGCGTCGGACCGCGACTCCGACGCGCGCCTGCTGCACGAGGCCGCCGCCGTCGCCGCTGCCGCCGACGTCGCCATTGTCTTTACCGGCCACGACCCGCAGTGGGAGACCGAGGGCCGCGACCAGGAATCCTTCCACCTGCCGCTGAGCCAGGACGCGCTCGTGGCCGCCGTGGCCCGGGCCGCGCCGCCACACAAGACGGTCGTCGTCAACGCCACCGGCACGCCCGTCGCCATGCCGTGGCTGCCCGACGTCGGCGCCGTGCTGCAGGCCTGGTTTCTCGGCCAGGAGTGCGGCCGCGCCGTCGTCGACGTGCTGACCGGCGCCACCACGCCCGAGGGCCATCTGCCCGTCAGCTTCCCCGCCCGGCTCGAGGACACGCCGGCGTTCCGCAACTTTGGCGCCGCGCTGACGGACCCCAAGCCCGCCGTCCACTACGACGAGGGCGTCTTTGTCGGCTACCGCTACTACGACCGCCAGCCGGCCGCCGTCGTCAACTTTCCCTTTGGCCACGGCCTGTCCTACACCACGTTCGACGTGGGTGCCCCGACAGCAATCGTCTTTGAGAGCGGTGGTGACACTGCCGCCGCCCGCTTCACCGTCGACGTCCCCGTCACCAACACCGGCGCTGTGCACGGCGGCGTGGCGCTGCAGCTCTACATTGGCCGTGCAGCGCCGGACACGACGCCGGTGGCGCTGCCGGCCGACCCCGACGCACATCCCGTCAAGACGCTCGTGGCCTACCAAAAGGTGCGGCTGGCGCCGGCGGCGTGCGAGACGGTGCGCCTCGCGGCGGCCGTGCGCGACTTTGCCTACTTTGACATGGCCACAGACCAGTGGACGGCCGCCGCGGGTGCCTACCGTCTGTATGTGGGCGTGTCGGCGACGGACATCCGACAGGTGGCCGAGGTTACGCTGGACCGAGCGTACATTTGGAGTAAGCAGGGGTGAGTGCATGTGAGAACGTGTTGATGTATACAGCGGATGTACATATACAGCGTTGATGTATACGTGTTGATGTATACGTGTTGATGTATACGGTGAATGTACTGTACATATGCAGTGTTGAATGTTTACAGTCATATACGAGGATGCACATACCGTGTTGAATTAAGAGGATGCATATCATACTTCAACGCAGGCATATCATAATTCAATGCATACAACACCTACTTCGCATACATATAACCCAACATCCCGTGCACCGCCTACTCGGCCTTCTCAACCTGGGAGAGCTCGACCTTGTTGGTGGTCGCCGTGCTGGCGGGGCCGTCAAAGATCTCGGCCACCTCCTCGAGCGAGTGGCCGCGGGTCTCGGGAAAGAGAAAGTAGATGACAAAGAAGAGGCAGAAGAGGATGGCGAGGAAGACGCAGTAGTACTTCCAGCCGAGGTGGGACATGGCGATGGGGTTGACAAACTGGCTGATGATGAGGCCGCTGAAGGTGGAGGCGTAGGTGATGGCGACGCCGCGCGAGCGCAGGGTGTAGGGGAAGATCTCGACGGGGTAGGCGAGCAGCAGCGGGGCCCAGGCGATGTCGTAGAAGAAGTAGCAGATGAAGATGAAGGCGACGACGCCGGGGGCGAGGTGGTGGTACTTGACGCTGTCGGTGGTGAAGAGGCCGGACAGGACGGTCCAGACAATATACGAAAAGAACATGCCGGCGACGGAGACGAGGAAGAGGGTGCGGCGGCCGAGGCGGTCGATCATGAGGGCGCCGGCGAGGATGGCGGACAGCCAGTTGAAGATCTGCAGGCAGCCGTTGATGAGGGTCTGGTCGGTGGCCTTGGTGATGCCGATGTTGTTGAGCACGAGGGTGAGGTAGTAGGACACGACGCCGATGCCGTTCCACTGGGCAAAGAAGCCGACGATGGCGGCGATGGCGGTGCGGCGGCGGTTGCCGGGCGTGCGCAGCAGGTCGAGGTAGCTGGTGGTGCGCAGCGCGTGCTGCTCCTCGGCGACGCTCTCGTCGATCTGGCGCAGCTCGTGGTCGATGAAGACGACGGTCTGCTCGTCGCCGTCGCGGCCGCCGCCGTGCCACTTCATCAGCAGGGCGCGCGCCTCGGCGCGGCGGCCCTGGGCGACGAGCCAGCGCGGCGACTCGGGCACAAAGTACAGAAAGGCAAACTGCAGCAGCGGCACCGTGCCCTGCAGGATCGACGGGATGCGCCAGCTCCACGACGAGCTCATGCGCGAGGTGCCGTACGTGGCCCACGACGCGTAGATGGAGCCGATGTAGAAGGACGTCTGGTACAGCGCCGTCGCCTTGCCGCGGTGGGTCGGAAAGGCCAGCTCGGCCACGAGGATGGGCGACGCCTGGGCGATGAAGGCGGTGAAGATGCCCAGCAGCAGCCGCGCCACGATGAACATGGCCGTGCTCTGCGCGGCGCCCTGCAGCACGGTGGCGCACACGAGGCAGGCGAGCCCGATCCAGATGGGCCGCTTGCGGCCGTAGCGGTCGACCATCCAGGCGGCCGGGCCGATGCCGAGGATCTTGCCGACCGAGAAGATGGCGTTCATGGTGCCGAGGATCGACGACCCGGGGTGGTGGAAGTAGGCCTTCCACGGCTTCAGCGGCTGCAGGCTGTTCATCAGCGCGCCGTCAAAGCCGATCGTCGTCGCCGACAGCAGCGGCACCGCCAGCAGCAGATTGAGCAGCACCAGGTGCCGGGTCAGGTACCACGGCTTGGGGTTGACGGGGATGACCTGTAGAGTTAGGGAGAGGATAGAAGAACGAGGAATAGAGGAACGCATATACAAGAGGAATGGAGGAACGGAATAGACGAGACGATTAGACATAGACGGAACTTCTTACATCGACAAGGTTGACGACGACAATCTGGTCGGGGCGAGTCTCCTTCTCGTCGGGACGAGTTTCCTTTTCGTCGATGTCGTTCGACATGATGAGAGGTGAGAGGTGAGAGATGAGAGATGAGAGAAGGAGAGGGGAGAAAGCAGAAGGTGGGAGACGAGAGATGAGAGGTGAGAGATGAGAGAAGGAGAGGAAGGAGAAAGTAAAAGGAGAGAGATGAGAAAAGAGGGATGAGAGGAGAAGGAGTAAGGAGAGGAAGGAATGAGAAGGACAGGAAGGAAAAGGAAACGAGGAAAGGAGAAGGACAGGAAAAACACACGAAAGAGACGAAAAAACTGACGATCAACACGATGCCAGAAAACGAGGGACAGAGGCATCTCATATATGCGGAGGAAACGAACGGCGACCCCAGTCCTTCACTCCTTTCCGGGGTTGATCGAGAAAGGAGGAGGCCCGAAGAAAATGTCGAATCTCGGGACTGGGGATGCGTGGCTTTGGGGTTTTTGGGGAAGCAAAGTGTGGGCGCTCCACTGGGGAAGAGTAAGTCTGCAGGACTTGCCGCGAAATCCCCGAAAGAGGCGCTCCACCGGGAAGAGACTGCAGGAGTTGCGCTGGGGTGACCGAAAGAGGCACTCCAGACTGGACTTGGCCTAGAATCACCGAAAGACGGCCCCAGGCCATGTGCTAGCGTTCCGAGGGCGTTCCGAGGTGTTGTTCTTTGTTCTGCTGGCCAAGTGGATCCCTTCGGTTCTCTTGCTGCCGAGCCTTGTTCTCCGTCTTTCTCCAACTCTCCTCCACAAGATTCCACATGTCGGTTGTGGGCTGTCTGTTCGTGGGCTAGACTTTGAATATTATCACTCGAAGACAGAATTATCACTCGAAGATAGTGAACTATAATACCACTCAGAAATATTACCACAAAGACAGCAAGTACATTTTATTCATTATATACTCCCACTCCTCCTCCTCCTCCTCCTCCTCCTCCTCCTCCTCCTCCTACTCATCCTGCGGAAACGTGGCTCCGCCCTGCCGACGCACCTCGTCCATCAGGTCCATCACCCGCAGCGTCTCGGCCCACGGCATCAGCTCGTGTTCCGTCTTGCCGGCGGCAATGCTGAGCGCAACGGCGTCGGCCTCCCAGTAGAAGCCCTTGCCGGGGCGCGCAAACTCGTACTTTTTCGGCGGCGCATCCGCCGTCGTGGTGTCTTGCACTGTAAAAAACGCCGGCACCGAGCCCGTGAAGCCCTCGACGACGACGAAGCCGGACGCGCCCTCGATGCGGCAGAAGGCTGCCGGCGTCTTGGCGAGGCTCGACGATGTCAGTATGGCCTGCTGGGCCGGTTTTGTGGTGTCGTCGTCGGCAGGATAGGTCAGCAGCATCGAGGTCGCCCAGTCGATGCCGTTGACGAGGCTCTGCGACGCCAGCACCTTCGGCGTGCGAGCCGTCGCGCCGACGCCCGCGTCCAGCGCCAGCATGCCCCACATGAGGCTGTAGATGCCCATGTCGAGCAGCGTGCCGGCGCCGAGGGCGCGGTTTGCCAGGCGCGAGGCCGCCGTCTGGCCCAGCTGCGCCAGCGGCTGGCGCATGGCAAAGTCGCAGAAGACGCGGTGCACGTGACCGATGGCGCGGTCCTCGTGCAGCAGGCGATGCAGCGCGCGCACGAGCGGGAAGAAGCGCGTCCACACGCCCTCCATGACAAAGACGCCCTTCTCGCGCGCTGCCGCAAAGACGTCGCGGGCCTCGCGCGCGTTGACGGCAAAGGGCTTCTCGCAGAGCACGTGCTTGCCGGCGGCGATGGCGTCGAGGCAGTTCTGGCGGTGCATGGCGTGCGGCGTCGCAATGTAGACGATGTCGACGTCTGGGTCGGCGTACACCTCGGCGTAGCTGCCGTACGTCTTGACGGCGGCGTGCCGGCCGGCGGCGTCGTGGGCTGCAATGTGCGTCTGCACAAACGCTTGCGACTTGGCCAGCGACGAGCTGCCGACGGCCTGGATCACGTGGCGGGCCTGTGCGTCGGCGCGGTCGAGGCAGAGGTCGGTCACGAACCAGGAGGCCACGAGGCCGGTGGCGATGATGCCCCAGCGGAGGGTGGGAGTTGGTGTGGACATGTTGGGTGGTGTGGGTGGTGTGTGTTATGGGTGGTAGATAGAATTTGATTGTGCTTTCGAAATTGTCTTCAGGTAGTCTTCAGTCTTTGAATGCCAATATTAGTCGGTGGCCTTAAAACATATAACTCGTAAGAGCCCGAAAATATGTAGATCCACATCTCGGAACGTTCCGAGACCTGACCGAGCCTTCGGAACATGATGTCACATGCACGGTAATTGGCCGGTGCAGGCAACTGCGGCCGACTTTCTATAGCTACTGAGACATTACAGCTTGCTGAATTTAAGCAATAGCTTGCTGAATATAAACATACAGCTTGCTGAATTTGAGCATACAGCTTGCAATATAAGCATTGCAGGCGGCTTTCATAAAGACGTATTACAGTACAGGTTCTCAAATTTCTGTCTTCATCAACTCACCTTCTTCACCTCCGCTCAACCACAATGTCACAACGCGTCGTCCGTGTCGGCATCATCGGCTGCGGCGAGATCGCCCAGGTGGTGCACATCCCGACCCTCAACCTGATGGCCGACCGCTTCCGCGTCACATACCTCTGCGACGTGGCTGCCGGCGCCCGCGAGACGTGCGCCAACCGCGTGGTGCTGGGCCGCGACGGCAAGCGCCCGGCCACGACGGCGTCGGCCGCCGAGCTGTGTGCGTCGCCGGACGTCGATGCCGTGCTGATCGCCAACGCGGACGCATACCACGTCGAGCACGGCCTGCTGGCGCTGGCGCAGAACAAGCACGTGCTGATTGAGAAGCCGGCGGCGCTGTGCTTCCGCGACATCGACCGGCTGATCGCCGCCGAGCAGGCGGCCCAGGGGGCGCGCGTCTTTGTCGGCACGATGCGCCGCTATGCCTCTGCCTTTGAGGACGCCGTGCGCGAGGTCGGCGGCTTTGACCGCGTGCACTATGCGCGCGTGCGCGACATTATCGGGCCCAACGCGCTCGGCGTCGCCCAGAGCGGCACCTTCCCGCGGCCCTTCCAGCCGGGCGACGTCAGCGCCGCCGACAGCGCCGACCGCGCCGCCCGCGAGCTCGACATCCAGACCCAGGCCCTCTCGCGCGAGATGGGCGTCCCCGTCGACGACGCCTCCAAGCGCATGCTGCGCGTGCTCGGCGCCCTCGGCACCCACAGCCTCTCGGCCATGCGCGAGCTGCTCGGCATGCCCCGGGCCGTCGCCGGCGCCGCCCTGACCCTGCCCGGCATCTTTGCCGTGCTCTTCCGCTACGACGCCTTCGCCGTCACCTACGAGAGCGGCCTCAGCGGCGTGCCCGCCTTCGACGCCAACATCGAGGTCTACAGCGCCAACAAGATTGTGCGCGTCAACTTCGACATGCCCTACATCAAGGGCCTGCCCGTGCTGCTGACCATCCGCGAGCGCGTCGAGCCCGAGGCCGACGGCGCCGAGCCCTACTACCAGGAGCGCACCGTGCGCAAGACCTACGAGGACCCGTACACCCAGGAGTTCCGCGCCTTCTACGACGTCGTCGTCCACGGGAAGGCGCCCAAGACGAGCGCCGCCGACGCGCGCAACGACCTGGAGCTGTTCAAGATGATCCTGCAGGCAGGCTACAAGGCGTGAGGTGGGTGTGGACTGCGATGGTTCATTAGGCAGGATGTATATATAATGAATAGAACTGCTTGGGTCCGGATGAATATAGACTGTACGGGGAACATCAAAGGAGATGGACCGGGCTGCAGAGACAATCTGTGCAGGCCAGATTGTGTCAATGCAGAGGCTGATACTTGTGTGACGCGGCCGACATCTTTGGGTACATGATGGCAGGGCACAGTAGGTCATCGTTATGCCATGACACTTCTCTTCTTTACTGGTTGTTTGTATATATATACTGTATATATTCGATATATATATACAGTATATACAGTATATACAGTATATATTAAAAAAAGTTTGAAGCCATGCTCTTTTCTACACGTGCAATGTAAAGAGGATGACATAAATTATATTGTTACTACACACTGAAGAAGTGTCGTAAAATTATCCTCATCCAGCCGACTGCTGTCTTCTGTCTTGCAAACCACAGCCACAAACTTGTCCCGGCATCTGCATGCTGCACAGAAAGCAGCCGCAGTGCAGACTCGGCTTCCTCTGGCATCGATGCTCACAACACTGCACGTCCATCGACAACTCCATGTAAACCGGTTCTGGGCCAACAGTGCATCTAAAAATATCTCCAGTCACCTTAACTGCCAGCCCACGAAGCACGTAAACCAAAGTCTGCGAAATCCATCCCAATCGGGTAATTTAACAAGAGCTAAGCGGAGTCCGTGGGGCACCTACTTTGATGTCCCCTTCACCCCTGCTAGCCCAGTTTCGTCCCATATTCCATCGGTTGGCTGGTAAGATCGGCCGGACCTCTGGTATACTCAGTCGTTTGAACCAGGTCTTCATTGTATCGGTATTGGCGCCGCTCGTGCGTTTTGAGTCGACCGATTTGCTTTTTAGGACCTTGATTGCCGGATTTCGTCGTAAAAAGGCTGCCAACCAGCCTTTTCCGAGTGGCTGGTCGTCCCCCTTCACGGTAAGAATTGCCGAAGCAATTGCTTTCACTTGGGAGTGAGTAAGGGGCTGCCTAAGGCCCCCTGTAAACAAATCCAATTCGTTGATAGCTTTCAAACGCCTCGTTTCTGGGCCTACTGCCCTTTTGCCGACTGGTTGTTGTATGCGGAATGCCGTAATTTGACGCGACCTGCCGTATTTTTAGCACCGTTTTTTATAGCCATGAGGGCCCACCTGCAGCTGGGGCACTTACTCCACACGATCAACTAAAACCACGCTGCAAAAGCTCCCCAGCAGATGTTCCAACCATCCACCCATCCCACGCGCCCCCACGGACGACGTACTCGAGAAACCCCAGGATCTTTTGGTCGTTCCGGCAAAGTGCGGAGCCGCAGACACTCGCTGGCAGCTCTTCCTCGCTGTCCTTTCCCAGGAAGGTGTAGTTGACCATGACCCAATCCTGGGGGTCGTTGCTACTGTCGGAGGAAATCCTCTTTTGCGTTGCAACACCCATCACATGGCCATAAACGACCCCAGTCCCGGAATGGGCGGAGTGAATGCTGACAACATCGTACAGGGATTCCGTCGCCAACCTCCTGCTCTCATCGCCGTACGGTTCGTTGGAATACGTCTCCAAGGGCGCTAGTTTCAGCAACCCGACATCCGTCTTTCCGACGCGGTCTACCACCCGGCCGACCTGCCGTCCAGTATCGCGAGCCGGGTGAAAAGCATTGGGGCCCGCGTCCGAAAAAGCGTGCCATGCGACCGTGATGAATTCGTCGCCATGGGCATCCTCGACGCGAGTGCCGAGTGTCGAGAGGGAGTACCTGTCAGTTCCCGCAATGTAGTCGGAGGCCATGCGGGCACCTGGACGGAGACGGCCGTGTTCGGTCGTGTCGACAACGTCGATAACGTCGACAACGTCGACAACGTCGACACCATCACGCACAGCATCTCTTTGGCGTGTCTCCGACAGGGCGGCTGGGCGCTGCATCTGGTCTTCAAACAAGAACAGACAGGGAACATGTCCGGCGAGGCTGGGAAGCACCTTCCTGTCGACGTCTCTGTGCTGGAGAACAATGTTGAGATGGTTGGACCAAAAGATGATCTCCGTGATGGGAATTCGGACCGAGTGGGCGAAATAGTCGCGGATGGCCTCAAACAGCGGCTCGCACGAGAGGTCGTGCCTCAAATTGTAGTTCAGATGGCTCGCAATTTTGATGCGCTGAGGGAGGACCATAAAGCCAACTGGCGCTGCGTATGGAGGAAATAGACCTCCGTTGCCAGTGGTGTCATCCTTTGGAACAAAGACAATGGGAACTCCGGCAAAAGACATTGGCCTCGGTGTAGGCGGGTTGTCAAGGTAGATGTAGATAAACTGACCATCGTGGGCAAATCCGTTGCTCCCTGGAAACGTTGCGTCGAAGAAGGCAAAATTGTCACGTTTGGAAAGGTCGCTTATGTCGTTGCGCAGATCGAATGGGGCTGGGATGTGCAAAGGGAGCACCATGTTGAGCCGGCTGATGAAGGACGGAAAGAAAAAAGACTGAAGCCTGGCTGTAGAAAGACGAAGCACTAAAGCCTAGCTGCCTGCGTCAAAATAATAAAAACGCGTTTTATTATAGAAGTAGAGAATGCTGTGAAAACTGGTACAGTGAAGTTATTCGGAAGCTTTGATGCATGCTCAAAATAATAAAAACGCGTTGTATCAAAGAAGTAGAGAATGCTGTGAAAAAGTGTACAGTGAAGTTATTTGGAAGCTTTGAGGTCTGACTGCATGCTCAAAATAATGAAGATTGTATTAAAAGAAGTAGTGAATAAGAATACCGAATTTGTGTGTGTGGGCCTTTGCCCTGGCCAATCAACGGCCAGTATTTTACCACTCCTCACTGTGCACACTTCCATGTGCCGTTTTTGACAGTTCCTCAATCGGAAAATACCAGGTCTGCCTGTGGCGGCGGCTTGGCCAAGTCGGAAAACAAGGCGGCCAATGATCATCAGCCAACGCTCCGACTGACCTATGGATACTATGGCAGTTCATCTGTGGCTGCGCCAAGGCATTTTACAGTATCCATGGCTATTTAACCCCTTCTTAGCCAACCCCAAGCATCGTGTCTTTCCTTGTTTCCTTTTATTCCGTGTCGATGTTTATACCTGCCCGATCAAATAAATAAAAGAAAGAAAATAAAATGGCATCCTCGCTTTGTGCCATGTGCCAATCTTTGCCACCCCTCAGGGGGTTGCATGGCTTCTCGCACTACGACCTCAACGACCTGGAGCGCTCGGCCGCAGCCGGGTGTCCATTGTGCCGCCTCATGTCGGCCGCAATAGAGCCCGCAGTCAGATATGGATACGATAAACCGTCTGCAAAACGGAGAAAACACAAGGTCCGTATGTTTGTTAGGGGCTATAACACTCTGGAACTACGCCAGTCTAGAAATATTGCCGAGCTCAATTTGTGCTACGATCCAGGCAGTAGTATCGCCAGAAACAGTAGCTCAACGATGCCGAATGCGAGCATGGTCGAAACCTGGCTCCTGCCGGACAGCGCCCGGTCCGGCAACACGTTTGATTTTATTCGTTCCAGAATTGAGGCCTGCGCGGCAAGGCACGCCCGGCACTTCTGTCCACTGAACAATGACGTCGTCCTCCCTGACCTGGTCTTGGATATTGATGGCCTGGCTGACCAGCCGGGCCAGCCAGGCCAGGTGCTTCTTGTCTGCAACAACAACGGCCAACGACGTGGCCGTTATATCACCCTTAGCTACTGCTGGGGGGCACCAGACTCACAGGCGTCGATACAGCTCACCAGAGACCGCCGGTCATCCTATGAGACACAGGGCATTCCGCTCACCAGCCTGCCCCAGACGCTCCAGGACGCCATCTATGTAACCCGTCGGCTCGGTGTCCGCTACCTCTGGATCGACTCGCTCTGCATTGTGCAGGATGATGACGCCCTTCGCAACCAGCAGCTCCGCCACATGGCCAGCATCTACATGCAGTCCTACGTTACCATTCAAGCCGCCGGCGTCGCGTCGGTGCACGACGGCTTTCTATCACGCCGGCGGCGGCCGCCAGATGAACCAGCACCTGTGCGGCTCCTTTTTGAAACGGTCAAAGATCCCCAGTCTTTGTCGTCATCGTCGTTGTACCTATTTGCGCAGCTGAAGTACTTCGAGTCGGGCCTAAATACGCCGGCCGCCGCGCGCGCCTGGATCTTCCAAGAGACCGTCCTGCCGGCACGGCTGATCCGCTACGATAAACGTCGGGTCGTCGTCAGTTGCCGGAAGGCATCGGACCACGAGGACGGCAGGGACCTATCGGGGAAAGAAATAGGCCCATCTGACTATTTTCAGATACGGCCAGATCTGAACCCATCGCTGTCGATGAAACCGCACATACACCGGCTCGGAGCCCTGGGAACGTGGTACAATGTCGTGTCGTTCAAATACTCTCATCGTTTCTGCGGGAACAGCGACGACCGGCTAGCGGCGCTGGCGGCGTACGCCGAGGAGGCGCACCAGGTGATTGGCGGGACATACCTGGCGGGCATCTGGTCGGCCGACCTGGTGTACGGTCTGCAGTGGAGGCCGAATAAACAGTATCTGCACGGGATGGTAGCAGAAAAGTACCGGGCGCCGTCGTGGTCGTGGGCGGCGTACGACGGGCCTGTGCATTACGAATGGAGTGAGCATTACGACGGGAATGCGGATGACCTGGAAGGCATGGAGTGGTTCACTCCCAGCCAGGATGATGAAGACGACTTTACGCCAACCATTGTCGAGGCTTGGATATCAATGACCAAGATGACGACGACGACAACGACGACGAATACTACTGCTACTGCTACTGCTACTCCAAGCACGTCGTCTCCCTCTCCGTATGGTGCTTGTCGTGCTGGCCAGATCGTACTGGAGACGCGCGTAAACTGGTTTTCCGTAAGGAAAGTAGGCCGGCGCGAAGCCAAGATATTAAAATTAAAGTACGAGCACGGCTGGGTCGGAATGATGTCAGAGGCCGGACCAGACAACCAGTCGCCACAGGTGCAACAACAGTTGAATCAAGATAACCAAGGCAGTAAAGGCAATCAAAACAAGGCGTTCGTGGGGTGGCCCGTCAAGGCGTCCGTGGGCACAGCGTATCCCGACACGGCGGCCGGCATACCAACCGGTCGCGTATTGTGTGCGGCATTTCTCAGTAGCACATTTGGGCTTATTCTATCCGAGCTACGTCCTGGCGATGGCAGTAGTGAGAGTAGTCAGAGCAGTACGCTAACAAAGAGGTATAGGCGTATTGGCATGTTTCGTATGTCATCCAACATTACGTACGTGCCCGAAGCCAGCTGGAGGAGTGCGAGCCAGAAAAGAAGGATTACGATTGTCTAACTCGGGCAATATTTCTAAGAGGGAACTAATAGAACAAGACATGTGGCCGAGTAACCATATTCGAAATCGATTCTATAAATATTTTACTCTTTGCACAAGCATCACATCGCTTCTTACTGAAGATGAAAATCACTTGAGAAAAGCCGGCCATTCTGATCGGACATACTCGTAACTCCCACCCAAGTGCCAAGTCCTTATCAGAGTGGCTTTAGTGCCATTTCGCTGTCGCCTTCTGCATTTGGCCCAGCGGCCAGAGCTGTCGGCAGAGAGCGGCCTTCCCTCTAGTCCGTTTTGTAAGAAAGAAAACACAATCCTTGCCACGGCAGCGCCGTGACGACTATAAGAGGACTTGACGGTGTTGGCTGCTTCTCCTGCACAGTTAAACAGCAAAGCACAGGACTGGGGGAAAGAAAGGAAAAAATAGCGCTAAAATAGAATCAGACCTGGAAAAGGCACTCGTCCACACAAACACAACACAACACAAACACAAACAACATGAACGAAGCAAAATTCAGAGCCTATATGGGCCTCGTCAACGACGGCCATGAAAAGGAGGCCATAGACGCCAACTATGACGCGTCCATGTATCTGGAGCACGGCGGCCACGTCTACAAGGGCCCGGCCGCGATCTACGGCTTGATCACAGCCATCAAGTCGGCATACCGGCTGACCTACCATCTGCTGAACTACTACTCCAATGCGTCGGCCAACGACCTGGCCGTCGAGCTCGAGGTCACGCAGGAGGCGCTGAACGACATCACCGAGGCCGACAAGCAGCGCTTCGCCGAGGCCGGCTTCCCCGAAATCTACATTCCGCTCAAGAAGGGCGAGGTCGCTCGATCCCACCACTTTTACAAGTACTCCTTCAACGAGCAAGGCCGCTTCACGTCGTCGATTGGGTTTGAAAAGTGAGCAAGTGGCAGTGCGGCTGTGGCGGGTGGCGTGAAGGGGGAAACAAAACAGGCATAGTGTACATATGTATATATAGTGGCTGATTCGAGTTGGTGGCGTCACCTGAGCATGAATCGCTTGCATATGTTGTGTATGAATGTGTAGTAGATGACTCTGCTGGACGTCACGTAGATAATTCGTGTATGTCACGCTAACAAGGACATGAGATGTGTACTGTATGACTCGATTCGCTTTCTACATGCTTGCTGCCCTGCTCATGCCCTTCTGGTGCCCTGCTGCTGCCCTGCTGGTGCCCTGCTGCTGCCCTTCTTCTCCCCCCCCTCCCCCTCCCCCCCCCCTCACACAAAACACAGACCGCCGTTGGCATTGACGGTGCTGCCGGTGGACCAGCGGCTGGCCTCCTCGGACAGAAAGGCGACGATCTGGGCAATGTCGTCGACGGTGCCGATGCGGGCGGCGGCCGGGGTCTCCTTCATCTTGACGTCCCACTCCTTGAGCACGGCCGGGTCGGTGTCGCGCAGCCACATGTCGGTGGCGACGGGCCCCGGGTTGACGCAGTTGACGGTCGCGTTGTGGCTCTGGCCCAGCTCGGCGGCCCAGACCTTGGTGACGCCCTCGAGCGCGGCCTTGGAGGCGGTGTAGGGCGTGGCGTAGGCGCCGCCCAGGCGGCCCAGCATGCTGGAGATGTTGACAATGCGCGGCGCCGCGCCCAGGTGCGGAATGGCCTCCTTGACCAGGAACGTGGCAAAGCGCAGGTTGCAGTTGAGCACGCGGTCCCACACCTCGTACGTCAGGTCCCGCAGCAGCACGTCGTCGCCCGTGCCGGCATTGTTGACGATGATGTCGACGTGCTGCCACCGGCTCACCAGGGCCTGCACGATGCGCCGCGGCGCCTCCTTGTCCTCGCCGGCCGCCTGGACCACCAGCGCCTGCACGCCCAGCGCCTCGATCTCGGCCGCCACCGCGTCGGCCTGCGCCTGCGAGCTCTGGTACGTGATCAGCACGTTGGCGCCGCGCCGGGCCAGCTCTCGGGCAATGCCGGCGCCGATGCCGCGCGACCCGCCCGTGACAATGGCGTTTTTTCCGCTCAGCGACTTGGTGCACATGGTGGCGAGCGCGAGCGAGACGGCTTATTGCTTGGTGCTCTTTGGTTTGGTTTAATTGAGTTGTCGGAACGCTTTGCTTTGGAGAGATGTCGATGTCAATGCGTGCAGCCAAACGAACGGAAAAAACAGACTATTCTCAGGACGACCAGAACTTTTTCTTCATCTTTTTCTTTATAGTTGTCTGTCCTTGCGAACCGTGGTTGTCGACTGTCGGCTGTCGACCCAGCTAGGCCTTTGCTAGTCTGCTAGCCTGCTCTAGCGAGCTCGCTGTTGATTGCTCTTTCAGGACTGCTGATAATAAAATGGTGCGAGAGGGGGAAGCTCTTTCAAGACTGTCGATAGAGGGGAAGTGCTCTTCAAAGCTGTCGAGAGAGGGGAAGTGCTCCTCATGACTGGTGATAATAATTAGCCACAGGACGAGGGGAAGAGGGGAAGGCCCGTTTGAGCAATTGTCAACGATATCAATCCAGCGAAGGCAGCGTTACATACCAAGCACGTCCAAGCCTGATTGCACCGTTCCAGCCGGAAGCGTCTCGGAGTTTGAGAACGCGGGCACGGATGGCTGCGCTGGCATCCAAGAGGAAAGAATTGCGAGTTGGTGCCGCCCTGGACTAGGCCGCCCTCGGGCTTCAAATCTTGCCAATGATGTCACATCTGCCGTCTCGGAAAAGGTGCTGTTATTTTCGTACACATACTTTGGAAAAAAAGACGGAATCTCATCGCCTATCCGGCCTGCAAATCCAAAGTCAATCAGGACAATGCGCCCTGTTTTGTCCTTCATGATATTGCTCGGCTGCACGTCTCCGTGGCAGAAGCCGGCCGCGTGAAGCTGCTCCACCGCTTGCTCGACACTCTTCTTCTGGGAGGAGGAGCGGAACTCGGCAAGCGGCAGCTTGAACAGCTCTTCCATTCGAAAGCCGCACACCACGCCGCCATCGTCCAAGATGGGTTCCTTTTCGATCCGAACAACCGGCAGGCCCGGCACAGCCATCAGTTGTGAGAGGAGAGAAAACTCGTGTTGGATGAAGCAGAGATACTGGCTGCCGGGGTGTGCGAGTTTGATGATGGGAAACTGAGCTCTGCTGTCGTCGTCGTCGCGTCGAATGCAAGCATACGAGTCAAAGTCGACCAGATCAGACGCTTTCCATATCGCAGCGGTCGCGGGGCTTTGTTGCATGGCAGACTGGCGGGCGCCCCTGTCGAGCGTCGGGAAAGCAGAGAGATCGGGATACTGTTGCCGCCCGCGCCACGTCACCTCAAATGGCATCCTCCCGTAGTCGACAATGCATCTGTAGAATCCATCGTGTTCTGTGCTCAGCGGAGGTGTGACTGGTTGTGCTTCTTTGGTGTTGTTGACTGGTTTTGCTTCTTTGATATCATTGGCCCTCTGGTTCAAGCGTCGTTCGTCGGACATGTTGAGGCCGTGCGTCGGTTGGCTGGGCGTTTGCTCGTTAAGACGGGTGGAAACTATGTGCAGACAGGTTTTTTGATAATTCTATCAGAAATGCTACAGAAATGCTGCCAGAAACGAGGAAGCTCCAGCCTGAGGCATCAAGTTGGCCATTTCCCAAAGCGGAAGCCACCGCACACGGAGTCAAACGGCTCCTGCACTTATTTTGACGGCTTTTCTCTCTCTCTCGCTTTATGATAGTGCCTGTGGTATGAAGAGCTTAAAACGTCCAGGCTGTAGACAGAGTACGTTATTTCACAGCTGTGGAAGGAAGAGAAAAAAGATAGACTGCTATGAAAGTGTTACCAACTACCAAACTGTACCCAAACTGTCGACAAATGGTTGTTATTCAGTTCATTTTGGTTTTGCTACAACTTCCTACACACTCTTCCCCTCACGCCAGGTGGATGTCGAGCCCGAGGTCGAGCATGACGTCTTGCCAGCCCAGCTCGGGCGGCAGGGCGCCGCCGTCGCGGCGGCGCCAGACCTCGCGGACGATCTTGGCGGCCTTGCAGACGTTGCCGATGCCGTGGCGGGTGCCCTTTTCAAAGATGCGCATGGCCTGGGCGCGCAGGTCGTCAAAGTCCTCGACCTCGCAGGCGGTGACGAACTCGGGCCACAGCAGGCCGCACACGTTGAGGTCGGCCTCGGCCTCGAGGCGGCGGATGGCGGTCAGGTGGTAGAGGCTGCGCTGGACGGGGCCCTGCATGCGCCTGGCGGGGATCCGGCGCAGCGTACGTTTGAAGTGGATGACGGCCGCCCAGTAGAAGGCGCAGGCGTGGTGGTGGGCCAGCAGGCTGGCCGGGTCGCTGTGCCGGGGCGGCGGAGGCGGCGGCACGCCGGGGAAGGCCAGCAGGGCGGCGGTCGTCGTCGTCGTCGTCGTCGTCGTCGTCGTCGTCGTCGTCGTCGTCGTCGCCGCACGGCCACAGCCGCAGTTGTCGGCTGCCGAGGAAGCCGAGTCCGGGTCGCCGAGGCGCAGCTGGGTCTCCAGCGCATCGATCTCGGCTTCCTCGGCCGGCCCGGCCAGCCCGTGGCGCCGGCGGTGCGACAGCTGGTTGATCTGCAGGATCACGTCAAACACGGTTAGCGGAATGCCAAAGACGGTGTCGAGGGTATATGTGTCTTGCAGCAGCTGCAGCGACGGCGGCCCCTGGGCGACGACGGCGCAGCACGACGAGACGGACCCCGAGGCGCCGGCGGGACAGCACGACGAGACGGAGCCCGAGGCGCCATGGCCGAAGCGATTGCCGCCGCCGTTGCCCATGGCATCGCTCTGGGCGCCGACGCCGCCCCCGACATCCACCATCGGGCTGAGAGCCTCGATGCAGAGAAAGATCTGGTACAGGACCGAGGCGGTGTAGTTGCTCTGCCAGTGGCCCGGCGTGCTGTCGAGCCAGACGCGGCCGCCGCGGATGTGGGAGCGCCAGCTCGACGCCGCGCCCTGGATGATGTCGATGGAGCACATGGTGATGATGGTGGCCAGGATGGCTTCGCGCTGCTGGCGGCTGGCTGCCTGGGCCGGCGGCGTCTGCAGGTTGTGCCGCAGCAGCGCCAGGGCCCGCCCGTGGTGCTTGGTGCCCATGTCGGCAAAGCGCTGCTGGTCGGGGCCGTGGCCGTGGCCCGACAGCTGTGCCTGGTTGTATGCCGACAGGGCGTAGATGCTGTGGAGCAGGGCCGCGGCCGCCGACGAGGCAGAAGCCGGGGCAGAAGCCGGGGCCGGGGCCGATGCCGATGCCGATGCTGAGACTGAGGCCGAGGCCGAGGCCGAGGCCGCCGGCGAGGGGTCCCGCGCCGAGTCCGCGCACGACAGCGCCAGCGGAATGTAGATGGTGCGGAAGGGATTGTCCGAGAGCGCGGTCGGAACCATCAGCCCGCTGAGAATGGTGATCCAGTACTGCATCAGCTGGCGTTCTTCGCTCGAGGCCAGAGCCAGGTAGCCCGGCAGCTTCGGCAGCAGGCTCGCTCGGAGAGCAACAAGACTCGGCGGCTGTTGCGGGGGTCGGTCGCTGCAGTCACTGTTGTCGTTGCTGTCGTTGCTGTCGTTGCTGTCGTTGCTGTCCACACTGTCGCCACTATCACCATTGTCGCCGTCCGCACAACACAGCTCCAGCGTCGCCGCCGTTTGCCTGTCTCCGTCGTCTTCGTCTTCAGCGTCGGTTCCGCCCTGCCTTTCGACTTCGCCCGCCCACGGATCTCCACCCTGCCATCGCACGGGCTCGTCGGGCCAGTCGACGCTGCCGGCCAGCCAAGCGAAATCAAACGAGCTCAAGGTCGAGTGCGGTATCTCGTATGTCTCGTCTGGTATATCGTCTGGTATCTCGTCTGGTATCTCGTGCGGCATATAGTGCGGCATATCGTGCGGCCACTCCAGCGGCAAGTCCATGCTGCCACTGTCGCTGTCGCTGCCGCCGCCGCCTGCAGCCGGGCCATCCACCGGAAAGACGCCAAACGGCCCGGAAAACACGGTGGCCCGGGACTCTGCACGGTTGACGGCGCGCAGCGCCGCATTCAGCATCCGCCCGCTCAGAACAGGCCGCGTCGCCTCGTCGCCGTCCAAGACAGAGCGCCGCTCCACCGGTCTGCCGGCGGCGTCGTCGTCGTCGTCGGTGGCGTCCCAGACGAGCCTCACGCCATAGCCCTGGCAGACGATGCGGGACCGCTGGCCTTGAGAGAGTCAGACACAGCGAGAAACGAAAAAAGGAGAAAGGAGAAGGGGAAGGCGAGAATACCAGACAGCAGACAGCACAGCAGACAGACAGCCGAGAGCCGTAAAGCAGAATCAAAACACTTGGCAAACCAATTGGCAAACCACTAGGCAAACCAATTGGCAAATCACTAGGCAAACCACTTCAAACCACTTGGCAAACCACTTGACAACCCGCTTGACAAACCGCTTGACAAATCAAACAGTCGGCAAAGGAAATGGAGCAACACCCACACGCCATCAACGAAAAACATACATCGGCCACAGGTGGGTCTTGCCTCGTCACACTTGACGCCCCGGCCTCGGCAGGTCCAGCAGCCCGTGTAGGTCTTGGTGCGCTTGACCCCCTTCGCCCCGTGGCTCGTCCTCGTCCTGGCCGCCGAGTCGTGCATGCGGCCTGCTGTCTCGTAGCCCTCGTCGCTCGCCATGCGCTCAAAAGTCGGGACCAGGCAAAGACGATCCGTCGCCGTCTTCTTTGGGAATGCGACAGAGAGAGAGAGAAAAAAAAAAGGTGGGCTTTGAGGTTGAAAAACAAGGGAAATGGGCGATACGGCGTCTCGTAAAAAGTCAGAACTGATATCCGCACAAGACAGGAGAAGGGCAAACCCACTCTGTATAGTATCAAACGCCGTAGATAAAGGCCGGCCAAGCTAGCAAGCAAAGCAAGCAAATCAAGCAAACAAAGAGACAAAAAGCATGTGGTAAGACGTCCTAAGACGTCTCCACACACGTTCGCCAAGGCCAACAAGCATGGCTCGCATTACCAAATGCTCCACAGCTTGCTCGCTGTTGCCTTCTTTCTTTGGATTGATACGCAAAGTGCACACGCCAAGCGTCCAATTGCCCCAGAAAAAAAAATAGCTCCGATTCTCTGTCCGTCCTCCTTCGCATCGACAACTCATTGCCCTGTACTCGCATGTGAACTCTACTCTGCGCCATCCTCTGCGTACAAAATGAAACAAGTGGCCTGGCTCGGTGTCTCGCCCATGGAGGCCTGGCACGACAGCTTTCGTTTGTGTCGCCATCCCATTCCCATCCTCGGCTTTCTTGTGGAAAGGCCCTCTTCCCCTGAAGTTCCCGCTCTCCTTTGATACTCTTTCAAAGAGCCAGACCGACACAAACACAGACACCTCCCCCGTCCCGAGCGCGATGGAATACCAAGGCCCTCTCAACAAGCTCGGCGTCAAGTGCATCAACACGCCCGGGCTCGGCGAGAAGCTGGCGCCGCTGTACAACATCTCCAGCGTGATTGTGATTCCGCCCAACGCGACCCTCTACGAGACGTGCGGCCACACCGGCTGCGACCTCGCGCTCGCGTATCCGGCCGACCTCAAGACCGAAGTCATGCAGGCCTTCCAGAACGTCGAAAACGCCCTGGTTGCGGCCGGCGTCGCCGAGGGCTGGCAGGCCGTCTACCGAGTGACCACGTACCACGTCGGGGACATTGATGAGGCCGGCGACGCGCTCGACGCCGCCATCGGCAAGTACCTGGGCGCCAATCGCCCGGCTTGGTGCGGTGTCTCGGTGGCCAAGCTCAGCGGCGAGGCACGCATGGAAATGACGGTGGCCGCCGCGGTGGCAAGATAGAAGAAGTAGCATCTGCGGTGGATAGACAGCAGAAGTACATTGATGCTGTGGATAGACAGCAAAAGTAGACCAATAATGGAAGTAGCATATTCAACGGTTGCATGTGGACGAAGTTTGTAGAGCTGAGATCGTCGCCAACATAACACGTGATTCCCTGATTCTTGCCCCCTATACATATTTCTTCAGAAACGCAATCTGCGCGGCAATGTTCCTCTCAAACACGGGCCCATCGTAATACGGTTCAAAGTGATGGGCCCCCTCTAAGAGCAGCAGCTCCTTGGGCTCGCGGGCGCGGTCAAAGGCGGCCCGCTGGCCCGCCGGATCGATGTCGGCGTCGTTCTCGGCGATCACCATGAGCAGCGGCGTGGGGGCAATGCGGTCGACGAATGCCTGCGGCTCGTTCTTCAGCAACTTGAACAGGCTCTGCAGCGTCACCGTGTTTTGGTAGTGCACGCCGGGCGGCAGCGCCGTTTCGCGGAAGAAGTCGTACGACTCGACGCTGGTCATGACCGACTGGGCCGAGCCGCTCTCGGCCTCTGCCCGGCTGTCCGGCACCGCGTGCATCGTCTGGCCCTCGCCGCCGGCGGCGATGCAGACCCGGTCGCGGACAAGGGCGCCCATCAGCGGCTGCAGCGCGGCGGCGTTGTACGCGCCCGAGACAAAGGGCACCTGGGCGACGACGGCCCGGATGCGCTGCTGCTCCAGCGCGGCCGCCTGCAGGACGTTGCCGCCCGAATAGCTGGAGCCCCAGAGGGCGATGCGCGACGCATCGACCTCGCGCAGCGACGCCGCAAACGCAATGGCGTCGTGGTAGTCCTCGGTCTGCCGGACCGGGTCGACCTCGAAGCGCGGCGAGCCGCCGCTCTCGCCAAAGTTGCGGTTGTCGTACACAAGACAGGCAAAGCCGGCGGCCTGGAAACGCTGGGCAAAGCGATCGAGGTACATTTCTTTCAGCGCGGTGAACTGCTCGTTAGTAGGGGGACAGAAGAAAAAGAAGGGCGGGGGAGGAGGGAGGAAAGAGGGTCGCAAGACCGCTCACTCACGCCATGCGACATGATGACCGTCGGCGCCGGCTCCTCGGCCGCCGGAAACAGCCACCCTCTGAGCTGCACACCGTCCACAGCACAAAAGGCAATGTTCCTCCGATTTCCGCCAGGCATTGTTGCAGACAGTTTTGTGGGAAGAAGAAAATATGAACAAGTCCAAGATGGGGCTGCTTTTACATGTCCAGGCAGAGCAGGCTGGGCCAGATAAAAATGCCACTTAAATGACACTGGTACCCCAAGCTTCGTATGCATACAAAGCAGGGCTTCATACGACTTACCAGAAAGTCTGGCTGCTGGCTGGCTGGCTGGGTCCAAAAAAGGGAGGTCACGGCGAGGCCTTTGGAGTCTGTCCGGACAGCCTTTGTGGAGAAAAAGAGGACGAGCTTGAAGCCTTATCTGCTAGCTCTGCTAGCTCGCTGCTCGATTGGGCTGTCGGCCAGACGCAGAAGCACTACCAAAGCCTCTCAACACGGCAGGCAGAAACGAGCTGTTCTTTGGAGCGAGCTGCTCTTGCAGCGATTGGGGCCTCTGCCTTGCCCCGTTCCCGGGCTCGTATATTTGCCGCATTCCATGTGCCGAGCACGTTTCGAGAATCCGTTGTCAGGAGGTTCTGGTTTTGTCTTTCACTCTTCGTACACGAAAGAGACACGTTCCGTTTTCAAGCAGAGTCCGTCTTCAAGCACAGTCCGTCTTCAAGCACAGTCCGTCTTCAAGCTCACAGTCTACACCAGTCAGACCTGCCTCTTTCCAAAGCTTCACACAATGACGGCATCCGCATTCACGACCGCCCCAGAGGCGGCATCGGCGCAGCCGGCCAAGAAGCAGATTCAGCTGTCGGTGGCGGCACAGACGCTTCTCGAAACCGAGGCCAAATACACCGTCGGAGGGTTTACGCCGCTGCCCGGATTCATGAAGTCGGGCAAGGGGGCCAAGCTCTGGGTCAGTGTGAGGCTGCACGTCGTTGGGTGTGCACTGTTTCAGAAAGGAAACTAGAAACAACTACTCTGAAGAAACATAGAAACAACTCTGACATTTGCTCTCACAGGACGTCGACGGCAAGGAGTACCTCGACTTCATCTGCATGTTCAGCTCGGTCAACCAGGGACACTGCCACCCCAAGATTGTCAAGGCCATGGAGGACCAGCTGCACACAGGTAGGGCTCGTTTACCCCAAAACGCAGCAGCTGCCTGCTCGTCTGCCCTTAAAAAAAAAAAAAAAAAAAAAAAAAGGCATGGACTGACTCTTCGCCGACTAGCCTACCAAATCAACACGTCCACCCACAACACGCGCTGGCCCGTCTTCGCAGAGATGATGTGCAAGCGATTCGGGTACGACAAGATTTCCCCCATGGTCACCGGCTCCGAGGCCGCCGATCTGGCGTGCAAGATTGCAAGGAAATATGCACACTCGGTCCGAGGCATTCCCAGCCAAGACACCCTCGTGCTTGCAGTCTCGGGCAGCTACCACGGCCTGACGGGCGGCGTGTGGAATCTTCAGGATCCCAGCCCTGCGAGAACTGGTAAGAAGAGGTGTAGAAGAAGAAGAAGAGGAAAGAAGGAAAAGAAAAGAAGAAAAGCAAAACAAAAAAGAAAAGAAAAGAAAAAAAGAAGAAAAGAAAAAGAAAAGAAAAAGAAAAGAAAAAGAAAAGAAAAAGAAAAGAAAAAGAAAAGAAAAAGAAAAGAAAAAGAAAAAAGAAAAACAGACAGACAGACAGACAGCAACCCATGCTGACCCCTTCTTCCGCAGCATACGGCCTCGACAGCGATGTTCAGCGCAACACAAACCCATCCACCGGGGTTCTGCTCCGCTACGGGGAGCTCGGCGACATGGAAGAGTGCCTGAAGACGCACCACGGCCGCACAGCTGCCGTGATTATGGAGTGCATCCGAAACACGGGAAAGTAGGTGCAGCCAGGGTCGCCTCCGTTTGTTATATATATTCTGAAAACTGCTAACCTTCAGCACGTTCGAGGAGGAGATTGCCTATGCGCGGGGCGTCTACGACCTGTGCAAAAAGTACAACGTGCTCTTCATCGCCGACGAGGTCCGCATGGGCGCCGGCAAGACGGGCCGGTTTTTCTCCTTCCAGCACCTGGGCGCCGACGTGCGGCCGGACCTGCTGGTGATCGGCAAGTCCATCACCGGCGGCGCCTATCCGGCGTCGTTTGTGCTGGGCGACGATGCTCTGATGGGCGTCGTCGGCGTCTACGAGTCGGGCTCGACCTTTGGCCACTCGCCGCTGGCCCTGGCTGCGGCCGAGGCTGCGCTGCAGGTGCTGGACGACGAGCACATGGCCGAGCGGGCGGCGGCGCTGGGCCGCAAGTTCACGGCGCTGACGGCCGCCTGGACGCCGCACCCACACATTGGCGCCATCGAGGTGCGCGGCGCCGACTTCAGCATCGGCGTGCGCGAGAACCCGGCGGCCGGCGTCACGGCCCGCCGGGTCGCCGGCCTGTGCCTCCACCTCGGAGTCCTGCTCTATCCCATGGAGGGCCGGCTGCGCATGAGCGTGGCCATGGTCATGACGGACGACGAACTGGCCAAGGGCGTGGCCCTCATCCGGAAGGCGCTGGAGGAAGTGGCGGACTATGGATACATTCCGGGCGAAGTGTATCACAAGTAGGATCCGAGAGGCAGTATAGAGCAAGAGGCAGTATAGAACTAGTTTAATATATTCCGTTTGGAGCCGAGCTAATCGTCCGACTTGTTCTTTATGCCAGGATTTGTTCTTTATGCCAGTGGCGTCCATTCTTGCTTCATTACTTTAAACTCTGTCTCCTCCTCGTTCTGAACATGGTTCATTACTTTAAACAGTCTGCTTATGGCTTCGATTGCAGGCTACTGGCTTCGATTGCAGGCTACTACTACCTATTTTGCTTGTGTATTCCCTTTGACCTCGTAAGCTCAACCCAGCTCAACCAAGCTCAACAAGCTCAACCAAGCTCAACCAAGCTCAACAACTCAACCAAGCTCAACAAGCTCAACCCAGCTCAACCAAGCTCACCCAAGCTAATCCCTGTGCTCCGGCAGCTTGAATCGCCGCTTGCCGCGGAAAAGCCAAAAGGCGGCCGCGTACAGAAAGATAAAGACATAGACGCACGAGACGTAGTTCATCGTCGTCGGCAGCACCGGGTAGGAGACGGGGAAGGAGTAGAAGACGAGCGTGACGGCGACCCAGACGAGCGTGACAATGTTGGCGACGAGGCCGAGGCGGGGGAGCCAGAAGGGCCCGTGGGGGATGTTGCGGCGGCCGCGCAGCAGCAGCAGGACGATGCAGATGGCGTAGGAGGTGTACTGGAAGAGGATGGAGCTGCCGATGAAGGAGTTGAAGGCGACGGACGAGCCGAGGTAGAGGCAGCCCAGCAGGGCCACCCAGCCGGTCGACCAGACGTGGGCCCAGACGGGGGTGCCGAGGGGGGGCGGCGCGAGGCGCGACATGCAGCGGCTGGCGGGCCAGCCGCCGTTGCCGGCAAAGGCCCAGGCGATGCGCGACTGCCAGGTGTGGACGCCGACGATGGCGCCGACAAAGGCGACGAGCACGAGGCTCTGCAGGGCGATGGCGCCGGCGCGGGAGCCGAGGGCCTGGTGGAAGAGCTCGAGCGAGGTGACGAGCGTGGGCGTGGCCACGATGGCCGGCAGGTCCTGGATGCTGAACATGAGCCCGACGGCGACGGGGAAGGACACGGCGATGCCGGTGAAGACAGTCGCCAGCAGGGCGCGCGGCACGTTGCGGCGCGGGTCCGGGATCTCGTCGGACATGTGCGTGACGGCGTCGAGGTTGGTGAAGCCCCAGTTGGCGCCGAGCATGCCCGTCAGAAAGGCGACGCCGCCGCTGGACCAGCCCGACAGGTTGACAAAGTCCTCAAACACAAACGCGGCCGACCGCTTCGTCGGCGCCGCCGCCAGCACCGCCACAAAGATGGCCACCACGCTGACCAGCGACCACCACATGCTGAAGACGCTGAACGCCGGCAGCAGCCGCTCGACGAGGTTGAAGCCAAAGATGAACAGGTTCGTCAGCTGGTAGCCCACAAACAGCATCCACGGCCGGAACTCAAAGGCCGGGTTGCGCAGAATGATCATGCCGATGGCCATCTGCGGAATCGCCAGCGTGCCCGACGCGCACGTCATCACCACGCCCGCCCAGCTCAGCACGCCGACGACGTACGACAGCGGCCGCGCCACGCGCGCCGGCGCCAGCCGGCTCGCCCAGTAGTACTGCCCGCCCGGGTGCGGAAACGCCGACGCCAGCTCCGCCAGCGACACCGCCACGCACACCGAAAACACAAAAATCATCAGCTGCCCCCACACAAACACCACCGGCCCGCCGCTGCCCATGCCCGTCACCAGCGACGCAATCATGCTCATCGCCGTGTTCGACACCGAGTAGCCCATCGCCAGCAGGCTCCACACCCCGTACCGCTGCTCCGGCATCATCATCGCCGCCACCTCCGCCTCCGAGCCCGCCTCGTCCTGTGCCGCTGCTGCCGCCGCCTGCAGCGTCTGGGCCTCCAGCTTGTGCGGCTCCGCCGAGACGGCTTCCTGGCTGGCCTCTGACGCCGTCTTGGAGGGCGTCTTGGGACCAGACATGATTCGATGAGTGATGAGACCAACAGTTCGTCGCGTAGTAAAAGAAGGCTGAATATGTCGCGTAGTAAAAGAAAAACTGTCCAACTCTGATCTACTATAAGCCCCGTCCCTCAGAAGAAAATGCAAGATAGACAACTACAAAACACGTTGGCTGATGCTGCCAGCCCTCAGCGTATACATACACACACACGCACACACACATATATATACGTGTACGTGTGGTGTGGTCCGCTCGTCTGCTGGTCTTGCACGGAGAAATCCCAGGAAGCCGAAAGCAGGCTCGTCTGCTCGCCCCAAGCAGAGATAGCAGGCAATCGGATCCTGGGGTATCGCTCGTGGTTGCCTTCCTAATCGGCCTTTCCTATTTCCTAAACCGCTGTGTCAGCCCCCGGGCTCTCTTAGCGCCAACCTCCCTGTCTTTCGCGCGGGAAACAGGCCCCAGCACCCACTACAGAAAGTAACAGCGAACCACGCTACTGGGGCGATAAGGCTAAAACCCAGGGGAACAGAGATACCAGCAGCGGCGATATGGTTTGCCAGAATGGGACGGATCTGCAAGACGGTCGGACCTGCTCTTCCATACCAGCTGGTCAGCAGTCCCAAAGCTGAGGAAAGCAGCTGAGGGGCACAAAGAGCGCTTTGACACAGTTCAATACTGAGCAGAGGTTTGGGCAGAGACGGCAAATAGCAGAGACAGAGATTGGACAGATAGCTGTCCATCCCCATCTTTCCTTCTTCGTCGTAGATACATGCAAATGGCACGTGATAAACCGGTTCTGGCCTTGGTTGACCCAGCCCCATCTGGTTCCACAGCCTCGTCGGGCTGCGATGTTGTACGGAGTACGGGGACAAAGTAACGTGAGCACGGCCACCTGCGTTTGGTAACGGATCTCGTCTTCTATGAGCTGATTTTCCATCTTTTTCTTGAGGAGTTCCAGCGACCTTTTTCCACAGATGGCCACCTTTGATTTTTAATCCTTTGACTTTGCACGTCTTATGGCCCAGAGACTTGTTTATCAATGCAATTCTGTCTGTCACACGGTCACACAGCTCTGTCACGCAATCCTATCACACTAGGAACACTGGCGAGGTCACAGTGCAGGACATTGAGAGCGCCAACGGAGGCTAACATAGAGGATATTTTTTAAAGCACACAGCCATCCTCGCTCAACGAATCTATGCTCTGAGACGTCAAAATCAACATGCTCAAGTTCTAATTCGGTCGTTCAAAAAAATCAACATAGAAACCAGCTGCTCCCCTTTGCATTATCCACATGTTTCACGTTCAATCATTCCCGTTCCGGAATCACGATGCCCCATTCGTGGTTTTCTTCGCCGTACATGATGCCGCGAATCCAGTTTTTAAGCTTCAGCGTGATCTCGCCGCCCGCCTCGCCGTCCTTGCCCAAGGGAATGGGAATGTCCTGGCCACGGTGGTGAACCAGAGAGACGGGTGTGACAAAGTACTGCAACCGTTAGCAAGAGAAGGCAGATGTAAAAAGGCGAAAGGGCAAAAAATCAAAAAAGCAAAGGAGCAATAAGAAAGTCAAAAACATACAGCCGTTCCAGCCGCAAAGGCTTCCAGCAGTCGGCCCTCGGCCTGGGCCTCTTGGACCTCGTCAATGGTGTAGCGCCGCTCGACGACGTCGACCTGGCCAGCAAGGCGCTCGCGGGCGAGCTGGAGAATGCTGCGGCGGGTGACGCCGTCGAGAATGAGGCGGTCGTCGAGCGGAGCAGTGACGAGCTCCGGGCGGCGCGATCCATCAGAAGCAGCACGCTTGGGCATCCACAGCACGAAAAAGTTGCTGGCGCCCGCCTCGGTGCAGAAGCCCTGAGATCCGTAAAGCCACAAGACCTGGTGGAAGCCTCGCGTGTGGGCTTCGTGGCTGGCCACGAGGCTGGGGGCGTAGTTGGCGCCGAGCTTGGCGTAGCCGAAGCCGCCCACCCAGGCACGCACCATGTCTTCGGGGCTCGTCTGCAGCCGCAGGCCGCCGGACACGGCGTCGAGGCGCGGCAGGAAGCAGGCCGTGATGAACAGCAGCACCTCGCTGGCCGCCTTGACGCCCAGCTGCGGCTCGGTGCCGATCATGGTCGGCCGCAGATACAGAAACGCCTCGCCGGGCGGCAGCCGACTCAGGCTGCGCGGCAGCCACCGCGGCCCGTCCACCGCCAGCAGCGCCACCATCAGCTTCTCCAGCTCGGCCGGCGGAAAGCTCGGCAGGGCAATCCGCTGCGCCGACACCAGCATGCGCCGCGCATTGCAGTCCGGCCGGAACAGCCGCAGCTGGCCGTCCACGCCCCGGTAGGCCTTGAGGCCCTCGAAACACTCTGTCCCGTAATGCAGCACTGACGCTGTCGGCATCAGCGACAACGGCCCGTACGGCCGCAGCTGCGGCGCCGCCCAGCCCGTCTCTGCCGTCCACACGGCTGTGATCATGTGGTCTGTGCAAATCGTCTCCTTGGCCTTGCACGCCGTCGCATTGTCCGCCGGCACCGGACGTGGGCTTTTCGTCAGCTCGTACGTCAACAGAGAGGCATCGAGCTCTCGCTGCTGCGGGGCCTTGCTGGCCACAGCAGCAGAACCTGTAGAGGCTCCGTTCTTGAGAGCCTGGCCCGCCAACGCCACACCTGGCTCGCCGTTGTGGCCAGCGACAGGCAGTGGGGTTGACGGTTCGGCGACGATAGCAGAAGGAGACATATCAGACGAGAGGGGGGAGTGGTGAGAGGAGAGGAGCTTGTTGGAAATAAAAATGAGGACAAGGAGACGTGAACGAGGAAGTGCAAAGAAAAGGTCGAATGAGGCAAAAAGAGGCAAAATGAGGCAAATTGAGAAGTTAAACAGATCCGAACAGGTCCAGAACCAAATGAGGCAAAAATGAGAAATGAAAAGAACACAAAAGGAAAAAAAAAAAAAGTTACAACATTAGAGTTTGTGGGAGAGTCTGTGACGGCCTTTATAACAGCTGTGACTCAGATAACGGACGAAAGACGGACAGCGCTTCCAGAAGCCGAGGCGCTGGCCTCTTGGAAAAACTGGGACAAAAAGGTACCAGGAGATATCTGGAGGCAAAAATGAGCATTCTAGAGGAATTTTAACACGAAAAATAGTGGCCAAGCTTTATGTCCTTTTTTCCCTTTTTTTTTTATTTTTTTTTTACTCTCTCTCTCTCGCACTTAGTGCTCTTGGCTCCTTCCGCAGCAATGCGGGCCGCCATTGGCCAATGGCTTCCTTCGTCTGCGTTTTCCGCTAACCGCGCACGCTCGCTGCTTCCTCAACACCTGCGAGTTCCTGCATATACTTGCTTGTCACCTAAAGGGCGCGCCGAGACGGGCATTGAAGGTCTAAGCGTGGGGGAGAATGAACGCAGGAGACAAAAAAAAAGGCAAGTACGATGCGCCAGGAGCTCGCATTGTTAGAACTCCCATTCGCGCTGAACACAGTGCAGTCAGGAGAACGTTTGCGGCCCATTGCACCAACCAACAATCTGCTGAGATGCTCAAAGGCGCCGGGCCATGTTGCCCTCATGCCGTGGCCTAGCTTTCTCTGGCCTGCTGAGCTTCGCCGAGTATGTTTTGTTCTTTGCAAAGTCTGTCGTTATGCCGAGGAGCGCGATTGGCGGATTGAAAGCGGAATTGGCTTTTTTTTTTTTGGCTGTTGCCTATGCCGATAATAACCGCCGTAAACTACTGCCATATCTCGTTCACGTGCAGGAGAAATGCACTAAAATTAGGCCGCTTGCTGGGACTCTGATGACCGTTTTGCTTTTTTTGTTTTGTTATCTTTTGGGTCTTTTGACCGTTTCCATTGTTTTGGTTATTTGCCTCGAATCCCATTTTTCGTTTCATGTTCCAGATCTGTTGAAGACCAGCATCTATCCCGGTATATTCCCGCGCCTCCCATGTTAAAAACGCCGCGCTCGCATATATCCCTTACTCGTAATGCTCCCCGGAATCCCCGTCTGAATTATCGCAGTCCCGCCGCCGCTTCCTTCTGCCGCTGTGCTTCTTCCATTTCCTCGCGCCGCTTGTGCGCGGCCTCCACGTCGGTCTTGGCGCCCTTGGCCCGCTGCCGCGCCTCGTAGCGCTCGCGGCTGGCCATGATGCGCGCCACAATCGTGCCCGCGTTGACGTCGGCGAACTCGTGCGGGCCAATCTGCCGGTAGATGCCCATGGCCTTGGGTTCCGTGTAGGGGTCGTACGTGGACGGCATGAAGGACGTCGGGCCGTGGTACACCGCATCGGGGATGCCCCAGGGCAGGGCTGCCAGGTAGTCGCGCGTCGGCGAAAAGGGCGCGCCAAAGACGACGGCATTGACATGCTTGATGGTGAGCGATGGGGAAGAGATTCAAATGCAATTTGGAGTAAAAACGAAGCACAAGAGACAAGATCCAAGAGAGCTGCTTCGCTGCCCCGGAAGCACCGAAACTTACTTTGCACTGCAGCACACACAGGCCCCGCTCGTAGATGTTCATGATCGGGTAGTTGACGCCCTTCCACTCGTTGATGACGGCATCGTCGTGCACGCCCGCCACCACAAATGCCGGCGCATAGTCGCCGGCCGCCTTGCTGCGCCGCTCGGCCACGGCCTCGTCGGCATACCAGCCGTCACTGCGCGCCAGTGCCTCCTCGGCCTCGATGACCTTTTGCAGAAAGGCAATATGGCCGCTGGAAAAGAGGTCGAAGCCGCCGTCCACGTAGACAACGCGCTGGCCGATCTGGGGGCCGCGGCCCTGGACGAGCAGCGCGGCCTTGGCCGTGTCGGCAGCCGCTGGCTTCGCTGGCTTTGCTGTGTTCGCGGCGGCCTCGCTGCTGCTGCTGCCGCCGCTGCTGCTTTCCTGAATCTCGCCCACCTCGCTGCCCCAGAGCCACACCTCTGCGCCCGGGTTCCGTGCCGTCTGGTCCGTCGCATACAGCCGGATGCGCTCCATCATGTCCTTGCCCGTGGCCTGCCGCTCGGCGTCCGTTCCGGGCCCTTCCCGGCCCGCCAGCGCCGCCGCCAGCGACCAGATAAAATGCGTCTTGGTGCACAGCAGCATGCGGCCCACCAGGTCCGTCGTCGATATGCTGGGCGTGCGCTTGACCACCTTGAAGCGGTTGGCCGCCTTGACGAAGCGGTAGCAGTCCTCGCCGGCGCCGTCCGACGTGATGTCGTCGCCGTGCACAACGTAGCGGCAGCCATAGTGCGAAATCCAGTCGAGCCGCGTCACATACGGCGCGTTGGGCACCGACTTGGTCACCCAGCGGCAGGCATCGACGGCGAACATCCTGCAGGAGTGAGGAACGTGTCACATAGAGAGGGGGAGAGGGAGAGAGAGAGAGCGAGAGAGTGTGTGTGTTAGGAGAAAAAAGAGGAAGAAAGAGACACAGAAACACACCTTTCCCGCATGTTCATCACCGTGGGCCCCTTGTTCTCGAAAATGGCCTCGTCCGAGTGCACGCCCACGTACAGCTCGTCGCCCAGCTGCCGTGCCTGCACAATAGCACCGGCATGTCCTGCATCCAAACGTCAGACAAGAGGACAACACGATGTGAAATCCGGAAAGCTCGGTTCTGGCCGCCTACCGTGGTGGAAAAAGTCAAAACAGCCGTCCACCCAGAGACGGCCGTCAAGCAGCTCCGGCGCCGGCTCGCCTGGCGGAAATTCTGGATCCGTGGCAGCCATGATGCTCAGCTCCGCTCTTCCTTGCCTGTTGAGCAGGAGAAGGGCCGACGGTGAGGGGCCTGTAGTTGAGAGACGAAGATTGGCCTTGTGTCGACTCGCGATCAGCTTGTTCCCACCCAAAATATTCTGTTGGGGAAGCCGAGGATAGTCGATATTGACGACAGCAGGCGACAGAGCAAACTCGTGCGCTCTCGTCGACCAGTTCGGATTTCTTAGCTGTCTGTACGGAGAACGACAGGAGAATAAACAGAGGGCAGGCCAGAACCTGTCTCCTTCGACGGCGTTTGTACTATCACTGGCTATTGCCCCCTAATTACTCCGTACACAAAAGCTTGGTTTTGCTGAAGCTCTGAAATTAAGGGTCAGCTCCAGAACTTTACCCCTCACCGCGCCTATGCCCCGCTAGCGAATGCTGGCAAAGAAGCTCCTTAGCTATTAATATCCATACACACCGCAACAATACAATCCCGCTTGCTTATTATATTGCTGCTCTATATACGGTGAGAACTAACTAAATGCACACCGCAGAACCCTCTCAACATATGGGAAGCAGGAGGTGAACAGCGTCCGAATCCATGCTAGAAAAAAATCGATTAAATCCCATAACCCTTCCAGGCCGGTCTTTTTTATGTTTCCTGTCCTTCAGGTATCTCTTGTCAAAGCAATGTCCAATTCCCAAGACACGACAAAATTCCACGAGGCGGCCAACTGTCCGTCTGCGCCACTTCAACAAGAACCATCTCGACACCGGTCCCTTTCCCTCCTCGACAGCGCCCAACCACCCATGTACCTGCGGGCGTTGCTTCGTCTCTTTTTGCTGCTGTTTATCTTTTGTTCGCGAAAGCCGTGCCGTGCCATATCGTAAAACTGATGTTGTGCACGTGCCTTTCCCTGCGAATGGTTGTATGCCCAAGCCGCCTTATAAAACCGCTCTTGCTCCCCACACAAGCCCCGATTACCGCTTCTTGACGCTCGGCCGCGGCTTGCACTCGTCTGGCAGGACGGAATGCATGACGATCTTGTTGTCCGACTGAGGGGTGTTGGCCTGGTAGCCCTTGGACCAGTCGTAGGAGATTGCATAGGCAAACAGGTTGCCGTTGCGGTTGAACTGCGCTGCCGTGATGCTGTTGCCCACGGAGGGGTAGCCCTTGAGCCGGTGCTTGGCATCCTTGTCCCAGAAGTGGAACGTGCCGTCAGAGCCGGCAGTGGAAAATGTGCCGTACGACGGATGGAAGGAGATGTCGTTGACCGTGTGGACGTTGATGTTGTTGTTCTGCACCGGGTCGCGGTGGCAGCGGAATGAAAAATTGGAACTGTCACATTAGCCAGGATCAGTAGAAAAGCAGAAGAAAAGGAAAAAAACAAAGAAACAAAGCTGGAAGTTGAAAAAGCACACAAAAAAAACAAAATACAAAAAAGGGGTGGATGGGGAAGAAAGAGAAGCAGAATAAACAAAACAGGCGCCAGCAAGGAAACAAAAACCTACCCGGCATCTTTGTCTTCGACGTATTGGATAGCACAGCGGCCCTCGATGCTACCGATGGCAAAGCCGGCAGCGTTGTTGAAGCACTTGACCACGCGCGTCTGCCACTTGAGCGGGCTCTGCAGCGTCTTGTAAAAAGAGCCGGGGGTCTGGAGGTTGACCACGTTGATGTAGCGGTCGGCGGTGCCGACGACCAGCAGATTGTCCTTTACGTCCATGCAGTAGACGCGCTCCTGGCACTGCAAGACCGCGGCCGGGTTCTGCGGCGGTGTCCGCATGTCCCAGTAGCAGATGTTCTTGTCCCAGGAGCCCGTCACGATCATCTGGCTGCCGTTGGCGACGTCGAAAAACCGCACCTTGCGGATCGGCTGGTCGTGCTGCGCCACTACGTCCGTCTTGCCCGTCTCCAGATCGCACACGAGCGCCTTCTTGTCCGCGCCCGCCGACACCACGCGCTTGCAGTCCTTGGCAAAGTCGCAGCTGAACACGGGCGCCTCGTGCTCGTAAATCCGCCGTCCCGCCACCTGGTTGTAGCTGGCGACCTCGTAGATCCGCACCTTCTTGTCCCAGCTCGACGCCGCCATAAAATCCTTCAGGTCGTTCGGGTTCGGGTTGAACGACAGCTCCGTCGTCGTGTCTGTCGGCGCATCGTTAATGGCTACATCGTTCTTCAAGTCGCCGACCGTGTTGTTGGTGGCCGGCGCGCCAAAGAGAGTCGCCATTTTTTTTTTTCTTTTTTTTTTTTTTGTTGTTTTTTTCGTTCGTGCAGGAGGCGGCGGCCGCGACGACCGAAACAAGCGAAACGAAAAGAAACAGCCGGCACCCCAAGGTCCCTTCGTTCTCGGTTTGACGCTTCTCACTCGGCCGCAAAGACACCAAAGAAAGTGGAGTGTTACCAAGGGTGAGGAGAAGAACAAAGAAAAGGGCAAAAATAGAAAACCACCAGCGTCTTTCCCAATCCGGGACACGCCACGTCAGTCCCGACGGCGAGAGAAGAAAAGTAAAGGAGCAGCCCGAGAGGAGTGGGTGAAGAGGAAGAGGGTGTCGCGCAGTGGAGACAGGAATCGTTGAAAGTTGGCGGCGGGCAAAGCAAAAAGAGATGGCGCAGGCAAAAAGTCGGTGGTCGTTGATTTCTCTCAAAAAAATTACTGGGCGCGTTTCCTCCCTTAGCGGGGCCCTGAATACTCGCAGCTCGTGGAGTTTCGAGTTAAAGCACCGTCTTATGCCAAGCACGTCATACAACTTTGGCGATTCGTCCTCGAGAAACGACGCTTTCTTTGCTTTTCTCTCTACCTCATGCTTTCACCTTCAGATGCCAATACCGATGGACAAGAAACTCGACCTTCATTGAAGACGCCCAAAATACGAGAAGTGACCTTGCTGCCCATGGAGCACTGCAGCTCAAAAAATCGCTTATGTAATAAGAGATATCCCCATGCTCACCGCTAATTGGCAGAAAGGCCTGGTAGCCCCACAGCCCCCCCAAAAAAGTTTCATAAAATGGAAAGTCGTCTTGCAAATTTCAAAAAAAAACTTCACACCTTTTTTTTCTTTTTAAGCCCCCTCGCCCGACCAAATCGCTTTCGAAGCTCCATACGGAGACGGCCACTTTTATGTGCTCGTCTCATCTAATACTGGCTTTGGGAGAAAGTCCCCGGACAGCTGTTTTTTTCTCTTTTTTCCCGAAAGGGATTTGAGAAAGAACGCGATGCGGAAACGCGCCGCCGTAATGACAACTGCGGCTCATCTCCACCCGTGAAGGGATCTCGTCGACACCTTTCTATCTTTTTTTCTGGAGGCTGTTGATTCTCTGTCTTTTTTCGTCTTCTCTCTTCTCTCTTTCTCTTTATTGTGAAGCTTTTTTTTTTGAGCTCTTTCACTCTTTCTTGTTTTCTGCTATCTTTCTTGCTCTTTCTGTTGCCGGCTCAACCCTTTTTATCTTTCGACCCGGGATGGGTTTCTTTTTGTTCGTCCGATGATTCTTCTTGTTTCTGTATCTCATTCCCTTTTCTGTCTGTCTTTTGTTGATCACTTTCCACTTTGCTTTCTTGCTCTTGTTCTCCTCGCCTTTTGCTTCTCATGTTCAACCCCTTCTTTCACGTTTCCAGCCGCGCACATTAACGCCCTTGATTCGAATCTGTTGTTGAGTTCTCTGTCTTTTCTTGTCTTTCGACGACTGGGAGAGTCTGCTTGCTCGGGAGTTTCTAAACTGTTTTTCGGCCCTTTGCCACTTTGACTGGTCGTTCTTCGCGGTTTTCGTCTGCCACTTGGAGGGAAGAATTCCAAAGATGATGATTTTGGTGGGCGGCAGCAATAGCGGCGATGTCGACCATGACTGCTCTTTATTTCATTGTCTTCGCTCTCTTTCCGATCTACTCTTGTCCTCTTTTGTTTTGCAGAGGCAGCGCCACCACCTATGGACGAAGATATGAGTCCGATGGCACTGCTTTCTGTGGGCTGGGGAGAACTGGGGGTAGCTAGGAGGGGGACATGTGGGCTTGGAACGAGGACATTTGTGGAACAATGTTGCTTCTTTATTGTTGTGTTCAGCTGCCGACTTGCCGGAGGTTTTTTTTTCCCCTCTTAGCTTTGGGATGGGGACCGAGTTGGCGGCCGGTAAAGGGTGGTTGAGGAAAGAAGGCTTTTGGGGCGACTAGGCTTGTGGGCGTTATTATCTCGGCTGTTGGGGGGCGAGAGGGCCAGTTTTCTTTTCGGCAGTGCAGAAGAGGGGGAGTGCGTGGAGGGCCTACAAAGGAGAGAGGGGGGGGGAGGCAACAAGACGGGGGTTTCGGCTGGGGCAGAAGTAGGCAGGACGGGCCAGCTGGGATGGCATTTAAGGAAGAGAGAAAGTTCTCGAAGGGAGGATGGACACGGAGAGCTTGTTTTGGACGAGAGAGAAGAGGGGCGGGGAAGACTCGGGGAGACTGAGAAAGGGGGGGCGAGAGGGATGAAGGGGGCTTCGGGAGAGGCCGAGCAATGGAGCGATTGAGGAAGAAGAGGCGGAAAAGCCTAGGGTTGGCAAGTGCCGGGAGAAGAAAAGAAGGCAAAGACGGTCCTGGGTTTGGGAGAGTATTTCGTCCGATTATCAACAGGGATGCGATTGCTCGCGGAAGGCAGAAATGCCCTTGGCGAGTTACTCGATGGGGCTTATTCTCGGAGCGAGGGGGCTTCAAAACAAAAAAAACTCGGCTGCTTCTTTTCACTCTTGTGATTGGCAGGCTGGGGGCGCACCTGGCACGTCAGCGCTGTGGCACTTTGGGCAAGGGTTGATGTCGGGGACGAGCAGGTTGAACGAGACGTCCAACACTCTTAAAAAGGAAAGCATCCGTTTGGCGTCCTTTCGTCAGACGGCTGCGCTTCCTTCTTGTCATTTGTTCTGCTTCTCGTCCTTTGGCTGTATTACCCGGCTAGAGTTGCCAAGCGCTTGCTCGAGCTCATGCGTTTGCGGTTCTGGGGGATCGTGGTATATCCGGGGGGGAGTTCGGGCATTTTTATTTGCGTTTCTGCGGAAGGCAAAGGCCGTGGGATAGGATCGCGCGAAGCATTCTGCGGCGGACTGTGCTCGAGTTTTCATGATGATCCAATCTATAGAGTCAAGCACCGACTGGGGAACATTCTCCAGCGTGACGATCATGCATTATTGCGTTATGGTTTCTGACAGAATTCGAGGCAGCCTTGCCAAGTGGCCGAGGCTTTAGATTGGAGTCGGGGAATGGTTAGATTATAATATACAGAAGAGGGCATTCGTGGAAGAGGTCAAAAAATAGATGGAATGGTCTATATGATACAACTAATGGCTCAGTCATGTAAGCATTATCGCAATGTTGTGGAGTGCAAAATGCAGTGTGGAAGCTCTCATTAAACTTGTCCGCCGCCGTAATCCTCACCTGACGCCTGAATATATACACACGACACGCAACAATAATTAAAAAATAAACCCTGAACAAGAAAACTGCAATGGCATTTTGCAACGGCCCATCTTGCGGGCTGCCTTGCCAAGGCCTTCACATCAGGCCACCCAGGACGACCTTGCCGACATTTGCGACCTCGGTCTTGACGCCGGCGCGGCTGTGGTCCTCAAACTCCTTGACGACGCCCTGGACGAGCAGCTTGCGCACGCGGGCGTCGGCCTTTGTGAACTGCTCGGCGACGGCGCTGGAGCACTCGCGGGGCGTGGGCAGGAGGCTGAGGACGCGGGTGTAGCAGTCGATGAGGACGTCGCACAGGGTGGCAAAGGTCTCGAAGAAGTCGGGGTCGAAGGGCAGGTTGGGCGTCAGCAAGAAGGTGTATTCCTCGCCCGGCAGCAGGTCGGCGTTGCTGTCGTTGAGATGGGCCGCCGCAAAGGCGGCAGCGCCGTTTGACGCGCTGGAGGAGGCGGCTGAGCCCGATCCTGCGCCAGCTGATAATGACGCCGAAGCTGCTGCTGCTGCTGATCCTCCTACGGCAGCAGCTGCTGCTGTGTTGCCACCGATGCTTCCGTCGGCGCCGGCGCCGGCGCCAGCATCGCTGTTCACCAGCGTGAGGGTGCTGCCGCCAAAGTTGTAGCTGTCGGCCGCTCCAGCCGAGGAGGCGCCGCCGCTCATGTCGGGACCGCCGAAGGAGCCTCCGCTGGCGACAAAGTCGGCCGGGCCGGAGGCGGCGCTGCTGCTCGTGCGGCGGACTTTGGATCCGGGGCCGGAGCGGCGGAACATCTGAGGCAGGCGGGCGGCGCGGGACAGCGAGCTGGAGCTGCTGGAGCCGGTTTCGGAGTGCAGCTGCTGGAAGGCGTCGTACTCGGCCAGCAGGGCGTTGAGGCTGCGCAGCAGCTCGAGCGCGTTGGCCGAGTTGAGGTCGACGACGGCGGGCAGCGACAGGCCCAGCAGCAGATAGTTGGTGGCGCGGCGGGTGAGGCGGCGCTGGTCGAAATAGGGCATGGCGCCGATGTCGTTGCGGTCGAAGCGCAGCGTGTTGAACCAGTACACCCGGCCTTCGTGGCTGGATGAGTTGGCGAGTTAGCAAGAAAGCGAGACAGCGAGACAGCGAAACAAAGCTTTACAAAGAAAGCAAAAAGAAAAAAAGAAAAAAAGAAAAAAAGAAAAAAAGAAAAAGAAAAAGAAAAAGAGGCCTGCTTCAACGTACGCCTTGCGCAGATACTCCATCGTGGAGATTCGCTTGTTGACCATGTCCTGGATGTGCTGGTGCAAAATGGCGGCCTCGGACAGCGCTGGCGCGGCACCGCCTCCGCCCGCCGAGGACCCCATGCCCGACGATGCCGCAACGGGGCCAAGGGCTGCGGTCATCATCATGCTCGTAATGCCCAGGCCACTTGATCCTCCTCCCAAGCCTGTGGCGAGAGCCGCGGCGGCCGCACTCATTGACTTAGTCGACGACGACGACGGCGCTGTGGGCAGGCTGGCGCTGGCCGGAGTTGCGGCTGTGGTTGCGGCTGTGGTTGGGGCTGTGGTTGCGGCTGTGGTTGTGCCTGTGGTTATGTCTGTGGCTGTGGTGGTTGCGGTGGTGATGGCCGCAGCAACAGCGGCAGTGGTAGTGGTGGCAGGCCTGCTGGAGTCGGCGTCCGCTTGCACAGGCGTCTCTTTCAGGCGCGCGGCCGCTGTGGTGGGCCAGTCGGAGGGTAGCGGCGGCGGCGTCGAGGCCTCGGTGAAGGGGTTGTTGTACGAGAGACCGGGAGCGGCTGTTAGCGGACGGGCGGTGGCAACGACGGTGGCGGCGGCGGCAGTAGGAGCGGACGTGCTGTTGGCAGGAATGGCTGTGCTGGCGGAAGCGCTGGTGGGCGTGCTGGTGCTGCTGCTGATGCTATTGTTGTTGGTGTTGTTGGTGTTGTTGTTGTTGTTGCTGGCGTCTCTGCCGACGGTGCTTTTTCCACTGGTGCTGGTGCTGCGAGTGTGAAAGAAAAAGGCCACGCCGGAGCCGCCGCTTCCGGTCGACGTGGAGGCGCGGCGGCGTGTGAATGATGCCTTTTTGCTGAGCGAAGGCCGCCGTTCCTTTGTGAGGAGATTTGGTCGATAGGAAGACGGCTGTTGCTGCTGCTGCTGCTGTTGCTGCTGCTGCTGTTGCTGAGATTCGCCTCCGCTCGGCTGCAGTTGTGGTGGAGGCGGCAGGGGAACCGTGGGCGGCGGAGACGAATGCAGTTCGCCGCCGGCACTGGTTCCGGGACGTGACCGAGACGTCAAGACGTTGCTGCTGCTGTTGATATTGCCGTTGCTGTTGCTGTTGTTGCTGTTGCTGCTGCTGCTGCCGCCGCCAAAGAGTGATGCGAAGAATGGGGCCGGAGACGCATTCTGACCAAAAGTTGGCGGCGTGCCGCCGGCCTTTTGCATAATGTGTGGGGGGCCCCCTTTTAGGTTTTTTTAATTTTTTGGCGGGTCTCTCTTCCCCCTACAAAGCGCCCCTTCCTTTTTTTATTTTGTGCCCTGCCGTTGGCGGAAGCGTTACAACACCCAAGTGCCCCGCGACACCAGTCGTGCCTTCACTTCACCTCGATCTTGTCTTCCTTCGTTCCTTCCTTCTGTTCCAACAAAGCACACGTCCCAATGAGGGTTTTTTTTTCGTTGGCCCGTCTTATTATTGCTCGTATGTATGAAAACGAGTTGCATTTATGTAGCAATGATGCGCCTGCTGGCCAAGTGCCGCCCGGTGTGCCACCCCACCCCTTCTTTTCCTTTCGTGTCTCTCTTCGCTAGACAGGTCGTCGAATCGGACGGTCGGATTAGCGAACGACTGCGTATCGTGCTCTATCGTGCTCACTGGTGCCCCTGGAGGATTGGATGTCAATGTTGGCCAGAGCCGAGTCGCTTTGTTATGCATTCGCCCTACTCGTGTAGCTCGATACCGTAAAAGTCGCGGAACAAAACAGCCGAAATGGTGATGCGAGTTGTAATACAACAGGGGAAAAAAAGAAAGAAATAGCTGAAGAGAAACAAAAAAAGAGATAGTAATCCCTTAAGAAAGGGAAACCGTCAATCAGCCCTAGCGATCCATCCCTGCCGTTTGTCGTTGTAGTTTTCTTTTTTTACTCGTCTGCCACTGTTACCGATCTCCGAACCCCCTCGTCACACAGACGGTCTATATATGGGGGCTAATATATGTGCTTAGGACTGTCCGAAACGTCAAAGCATATGCACGATCGTCACGCCAGCGGCATTGCGGTTGAGGACAAAGTGTGCATGCCTCGAATTTGGCATGGCATGTGAGCAGAACTATATTACGACGTAGAAATTAAGCCACCATCCAAGCCAACGCATTCGCTCGGGCCAGTCAATACAGTTTAGGACGAGGTAGATGAGGGAAAGTGGATGGAGAAAGAAACCAAACCCTACAGAAGAAAAGGAAAAGAAAAATGAGATGGCCGAAAAGAGAGCCAAAACAAAAAAGCCAAAAAAGAGAGCCAAAAAAATATAGCCAAAAAGAGAACCGAAAAAGACGGCCGAAAACGATAGCCAAAAAAAACTCAAGTTGACATTCCATCATAGTCTGTAATGAACAGAAACAAAGCCAAAAGCTGCGACGAAAACATGAAGAGGACTGGTGCTGCAAAACTAGCTCATGCAGTCGGTTTGGGCGGCGCGCCCATCACGTCGTCGACCAGGCCCTTCCACAGATCGCGCAGCATGCCCGGCTCGTGCTCGCCTGATGCTGCCTGAGCCGACGGCGATGGGCCGCTTGTGCCGTCCTCCACGTCGTGCGCAAACTTGAGCTCGACGCCGTCCACGCCAATGCCCTCGATCTCCGTCAGTGCCGCCGCCGCCACCACGCTTTCTGGGTGTGCGGCCACAATGGAGATCTGGGGCGGCGCCAGCGGGCCATCGGCCGCCTCGGGCGCATGGCCAGCGATGCCGCTGCGGTCGGGAAAAAAGTTGTCGGGCAGCAGCGGCACCCGCAGCGAGGACTCGGCTGTCTCTTCGCTGTTGCGCAGCTGCTCCATGGGCATGACAAAGTAGTCGATGGTGCTAGAGTCGAGCTGGGCCGGAGACGCCGCGGTGCTGCGGAAGTTGAACGTCTGCATCAGCGGCACAATGCGGTTCCGCGACGGCACCGGCTGCCGCGTGGGGCGGTGCGTCATTGTGAAATGGCGGTTGTTCTGGGAGTGGCGTGTTAGCAGCCAGACGTTAAAAAGAGCCGTTGAAAGAATGCAATAAGAAAGGCAAAAAAAAAAAAAAAAAAAAAAAAAAAAAAGAAATACAAAGAGAGAGAGAGAGAGAGAGAGAAAGCATTACATCTTCACGCTCGCCGGGCTCTGCGCGTAAAGAGTCGCCCGACGCATTGTGAGCATGTGAGGTGCTCACTGCCAGGTAGGCCGGCCGGGCAATCGACGGGTTGGATGCGAGGGAGCGCGTAAGCTTGTTGATTGGTGCTGTAACTCGTGTCATCTTTTCGGTATTGCGTTTGCCGGCGTGGTCTTGGACTTTGGGTATGAAAAGGTAGAAGGTGTTATGCAAGCGAATCGAATGGACGTCGAGACAGCTCAGCGCAGACGAGCAGTGAAGCGCGATGTGAAAGACAGAGGCAAAAGCAGAGAAAGAAATACGAGTGATGCAAAAGAAAGGGAGGAAGATACAGACGAAGAAAAACTGCCGGAGCTCCGTCTGAGAATGGGGGAGGGCTGCAGAAAGAGGGGGGAGCTTGCAGCGTAATAATATACCAGTGGATTACTGAGATGGAGTCATTCGTACTTTCCCTCTCTGTAATACGACTACTCGTACGAGTATGGGGCCGTCTCTTTTGGAATGAAATAAGAAGGAACGTATTACAAAGTACAAGTCATTGTGCAACTACGAGCACTCGTAAGGTTACAGCGGTCGACAGACCTCTTTCTCCTGCATCGGCTCTTCTGTCCTGCCAAGTAGCGGTGACTGCTTGTCGGTGTGTCTCTCTCAACAAATTGCACCATGGAGCATGGGATGGCAAGCAGGTGCCCGTTGAAGCTTCCCCCTCTCAGATCCACATCTTTGGCCGCCATGTGATTGGGTGCGCGGGTCCGCTGAGCGAAGAAGCTTGGGCCATTCAGGCTGTTTTTGGCCGTGTCCCAACAAAAAAAATAACGAACGACTTACCGATATCTCCACATCGTTTGATAAGTACCGAGTAATTGAGATTGATATCCCAGCTGGTTGATTGGCATGTCGACGACTGTTCCAGAAATACAGGCATAGAGTCTTTTTTTCCGTTTGTTTATTTGCGTTTCCTATCTCTACCGCTTTCTTCCTCTACGGAATAAGATTACACATTTCCCTTTTTTTTTTGAGGGTGCTGGAGAGCGCGGTGACGGCTGGAGCATTGTACGAGAGTTCTACATCGCTCCCGTGCTCGTAGAGGCGGCTACGAGGTGACGAGTGGGAATGTCAAGAAGATCAGGTTGCAAAATGAAACACCTAAGCAGCGGGCCAGGATGTTTCCCGTGGGGGGTATAAAAGGACGTCGCTGTACTCAACTTTTGTCAATTCACGAGTTCGTGTTGTGGCAGATAAGGCTTTGCAACGGGGAAGAGAACAAGGCAGGCAGACACGACACGGCAGAACACTTGAGACGACACAGGGATGCATTCGTGTGGCATGAGCATGCATTCCAACACTGCAAAACGCACCGACTGCAAAGGCTTGTTTTCTATTCAGGCTATCGTCGACACCGAAGGCTAATGACGGCAAACCCATAAAATGACTATGAGAATGGCCCGTCAACGCTGTCCGTACTCATCATATGGATATATAGCTCCTTCATGTCATATGTTCCACGGACATCTGCCATTCTGATAACTGAGAGGAAACAGCGAGCATCTTTGGCCTTTCGAACCTCTCTCAAGCCCGATGGGTTGAGAAGTTTTGTCGCCAGAAAGGGCCTGCAGATAAGCGATGTACGCCGAACTGACCCGGCTGAGCAGAAAGAGCATGTCTAGGGTCGGCGCAGCGTGCACATATTACAGCGCAAGAGGCACATATCACTGCGCAAGGGAGTGCCCTATTTCTCACTCAGCTTTGCCAAATCGCAGCCATGGCGCGCATCGCCTTACACTCGCTCTTGTGCCCATCCGTCCAGCCTTTTGTCTGGCACGTCTGGCACAGTTAGCGAGAGAATGACGGAAGATGACGGCAGGTGTGTCTGAACAGACGGATGATCTCGTGGTTCATCGGTTTCTACATACCTTGCCGCAGTACACAACCTGGCCGCAGCCTGTGCATTTGCGCAGCCTGGACTCGCCCGACGACTGCCCGCATACATCGCAGCCGCCGCCGCCAGCCTCTGTCTTGCTGGCCCTGTCTCTCATCTTTGCCGCCAGCGCCAAGACCTTGTCCAGCCCCGCCGGCACCGCCACGACACTGCTGGCCTGGGCGGCCGGAATGCGCAAAATCGGACGCGGGGACGCTCTGGCCGCCGTCCCGGCCGCTTCTGACCGCTCCAAGCTAGCATCTTCTTCTTTTTCGTCTGCTGGTTTGCGCATTTCACCAAGAGATGACTTTTCTGGACCGCCCCGCGGAGCCGTGCTGCTCCGGGTCGCGTGCATGACGACCGTGGCTCCCTTTTTCAATCCCCGGCCGGTCAGGTCGAGCCCGTCGCGGCCGAGCCCGTCAAACGTCATGACAAATCCCTTGCCGTCGCGGTCGGCCAGGGCCAGCGTCGGCTGGGTGATGGTCATGTTGTGCTTGATCTCGGCCACGAGGTAAGGCTCCGGCTGCGGCTGTCCATCTTCGCCGACCTGGCGCAGCTCATCAAAAGCGGGGAAGAGGGTCCGATCATCGGGATCCGGGAACGGCATGGCTGGAACGTCTATTAACAGGGCTGTCTAACGACTTGATGGTCCTAAAATTTAAAAAAGAAAAAAAAAGGGGAAAAAAAGCAATGAGAATTTGTTGCATGGGAGGCAATTTGCTCTATTATCTTTATTATATAAGATCCCTGCTCTCCTGGCATGAGCCTGAAACGCCTAAGAAGCCCACACCCCTTCTGGCGCTTTGACCGACAAATATTACGAAGCATGGCCATGCCCAAGCTCGCCTGTATGCGTCTTGTGTGATTCGCTCTACGACTAGAAAAACGCCACAACGCCATCGCCGTCGGCTCCCTTTCATACCAATCTAAAGCTATGCCAGCGACGGTGGAGCTGATTCCAGGGAAAAAAAAGACAGATGCAGAAATCCAAGAGAAGGCAGCCAACGTTCACCAAAACGGGAAACACTGGAGGGAAAAAACGAAAAAGGAAAGCCCCAAAGAAGACCCTTAAAACCCCAGACAAAAAAAATGGTACCGAGCCGCTGTTATGCAGAAAGTTGGACAGTAAGAACAAAAACATCATCGACGGCACTTCAACGGCACTATCCGCCCCAGCTCATGGTTGTGTACACGCCGCAGATGCCGGTGATCATCAGCAAGGTGACAAAGCCGGCACCGACGCGGTCCTTGGTCACGATAGGAGCCAGAACGGTCGGGTTGTCCTTGCTGTTGCTGCCGGCATTGGCATTGCCGATGCTTGTGCCGCCGGTGGAGTTTGTCACCGGCGGGGCCGCAGAATCGATGAGCAGCGACGACACCGCGGCCAGCACATTCATGGTCTGGCCGGCGCCGACGCTGCCGTCAAAGGCGCCCGACTTCCACTGGAAGCCGCAGGTGCGGCCGTTGTCGCCGCCGGTGCACTGGCTGACGGCGGCCGCCGTGGACGAGCGCAGCACCGCCATGATGCGGCTGTGGGCTTCGGGCACCAGCTGGCCCGCCGTCGCCAGCCAGCGGTGCAGGTAGGTCTTGAAGCTGAGCATGTCTGTCGTGCAGGTCATGTGTTGCTCGCAGGCGATCTCAAAGGCAACGCCGTCGGGGAAGAAAAAGGTAAGCGTGTTGTTGAGCAGGCCGTCAAAGCGTTGCCGCCACTTGGCGTCCTCGGTCTGAACAAAGGTGTTAGCGCGTCGCAGGAACGGGCGAAGAAAAGAGATGGCTGCGAAAATACGTACATGGTTCCACATAAACGCCGTCCCCAGCAGCCACACGGCGCTGTTGTAGGAAAACTCGGCCTTGTTGATGTCGGTGCAGTTGGTGCCGACGTGGGCGCCGTCGTAGATGTTGTATTCGCTGTCCATCAGGCCCACGCTGGTGATCCAGTCCCACGTCTCTTCGGCCCAATCGGCATACGTCTGGTTGTCGGTGTAGCGAGCCAGGCGCGCGCCAAGGTTGAAGAAGCAGCCATTTGCAATGCCTATTTGGGTGTGTTAGGCAGGAAGTGCCGAGATTTGCTTGGGGGGTGGAAGACACAACAAAGAAGGGCAAAGAATCAAAGATGGCAGACAAGTAGAAAATCATTTTTTGGCAAAATCAGCTTCAAAATCAGCTTACTGTTCTTGTAGTCGTAGCCGTTGTTGGCAAACGGAATCTGCCACCGCAAGCCGCCGCCACAGGTGCCGTCGTGGCGGTTGGGCTCGGCTTGGGTGTTGAACACGGCCTGGGCCAGGGCCAGCCACTGCGGCTGGTCGGCCGGCGGATTGGGGAAGTTGACTTCGGCCGCCAGCATGGCCGACATGCCCCAGAAGCCCTGGTCGTCGTTGCCGAGCGAGGCCGTGACGTTGGGCGGCATGTAGTCCTCGTTGGGGCCGACCTGGAAGAGCATGGCTCGGGAGACAACGTCGTTGTAGGTGTCGTCGCCCGTCAGGTGCCAGTAGTCGATCAACGTCCCCCACATGGCACCGCCTTCCCACCAGTAGTAGGGGCCGGCGGGCGGTGGTCCGGGCAGGATGCCGGGAGTCTGGCCATACTCTTCGCCGTGGTAGTAGGACAGCAGGTCGGCAGCCAGTACCTTTGCTGTTTCTTTTATGGCATCTGGACACGGCGGTGAGCAACCGAGACGCCGACAGGGGAGGGGGGGGGGAGCACAGTATATGAGTTTGCAGATATCATAATGTCCAACATGCAAGGATGAGCACAATGTGCAGCGAATAACAACACAACCGACTAAAGAAAGACACCACGAACCTGTTGAATCTATGCTAAATGCAGCATATGTGGAGCGGACGGCCAACGCAGCGGCAACGACGCTTTTTGCTGGTAATGATCTCATGGACGTAGAGTATATGGAGAAACGAAACGAAGGCAGACGACAAGATACAGACCAAAGCTGAAAAGTAGAACGGCTCCAAGGCAGGGCAATACAGAGCAAAAGACAGAAATAAAAAAAGAAAACAGAAAACAGAAAACAGAAATTCACAATGTATGATATCGTAACGAGGCAAGCTAAACACCCCACCTACATTAAAAAAGAAAAAACGAAGGTAAAGGAGGACAGATCCAACAGATCAGTTCATGCAAGCTGCAAGGAGGGGATGGGGAAGAAGAAACGAGAGTAGAGAGCCTTTTTCTAAAGAAAGTCCCAAACGAGCGAGGGTTTTGAAACAGTTGAAAACCAATGTCGAAGAAGACAAAGGACAGGATTTCAAACAGAGCGATGGTATTGACAAAAAGAAACAGACAAAAAAAGAACACATGAGAGAGCAAGAAGAAATAATAAAAAAAATATAAAAGGGAGCACAGAAAACAAAGGATAATACTCCGTACTTCAAAGGGCAGCAGGCCAGCAGCAAGAAAAAGTCCGGCGCCTTCGGAATGCTGTGTTGGAGAGTCTAATCCCGTATGTTTCTTGGCCTTCTCCATTGCCAAGGCTAGCCAAGCCTTGCCCTTTGCTAGCCCTTTTCTCATTGTGTGGACAGAGCTGCTCGTATCCCATATTACCTCGTCGGACCACTCACACTGCCCTGCCTGCGTAATACGAACGAAGCAAATATTACCTCTCACTCGTACGACGTAATACTTCTGTACTTCGTAACGACACAGGAGCACAAGGCCTGGTTGGCGGCCGCCCCCTTGCCACAGGTGAAAAAAAGGGGCGCCAGGCTATTGCTGCCAGCGAATGACATCGCCCCTTTTCCCCCGAGCAAGACAGATACAGAGACTGACGAGCATGGTCCCGAAACACTCTTGTATCAACAGGAGCACGCGCGCTCCATCTGTGTGGTATCCCGCAGAGATCGCCCAATCCAAATACCGGGCCTCCCGGTATTTTTATTCTTTCCCCTGTCAAAATGTAGCGCGTCATTGCAGGCAGGCCAATCAATACAAGAGCATCAAGGAATACAAAGTTAGCCGCTGTATCAAAGAATCGGCTTACATTGTAAAACGTAAGGAATGCGCTTTCCATCTCGCAGCAACCAACGGCGCCGGCTTGGTGTACAGGTCGAATCGCTATTTAGAGCAACTGCGGTACTTCCTAGTTTGCTCTCTTTGTTCAGTGTAGTCAGTGTAGTCGTATTTCTTTGTCTCTTTCTATCCTTTTTTGCCTCTTTTTGCCCCTACTCTTAAATCCTTTTTACTTTGCTCTTGCCCTTTTTTTTCGTTATTTTCTTCTCCTCTTTCATTCCCTTTCGATCTTCTCGTTTTCTTTCTGTTGTCCTCTTCGTTTTTGCCCCTATTCTTGGCGGTATCCGCTGTCCGCGCGTCGTTCTTGGCTGCCAAGCCGGCCTATCTCAGCGGTTCAGCGCTGGTTTTCGGCGGTGCATTCGAGTTGGTGGAACAAAGTATTAAAGCCTGAATGCTGACTAACGAATGTGCAGTCACTCGGACGACATGGAGCAGAAATCTGAAAAATGGCATGTGAGTGGCGTCGTACGGAGTGCATAGCCACCAATAAAAGAAATGCCAAGGATCATCTTGTCTATCGTTCAGTCGCCGTTGCTCTTTTTCCGTGCATCATAATTTTAGCAGTCTGAACCCCCGCAGGGCTCCGCAGGGCTCCCTCAGCGAGTACGAAGTATGTACGGATATTATGTCGCAATTTGAGTTCCAGCAACCATCCATAGGTATATCCTTGCAGCAAAACACACACTAAAATGTACTCCGTGCCAAGTTTTGACAACACCTTACTCCACTCCTTCCCGCTGCAACCAGGTACAGCTTTACAGCCGTTGATCGAGTGCAATGCTCGCCGTTTCTGTTGTGATTTCATCTTATGTTCAGAGTACTGAAGAGTTCTTTTGTTCTGTCTTCTTTCTGTCTCTTTCCTGCTCATTTTCACTCAGGTTTGTCGGCCTCACGACGAACGTAGCCGGAAAGAAGGACGGAACACACAAATAACACAAAATCAAGACGGTAAGGAGCGAGTGTGATCGCTCGGCGTAAACATGACCGCCATCGACTGAAATGGCAACCACCAATTGCGTGACTGCCTTAATCGATTGCTCTTGCCTTTGCGGCAAGACAATGTAAGCATGCGCGAACGTCGTATCACTCTGTAAATCTCGACGACCCCTCAAATCCTGCAATCCCACACTCAAGCCCGTTTCGGGAGTCAAAATACCTTCATGGCAAAGCTTCGTGCTCTGGCGATATTCTGAAAAGAAGCGCTACTTTCCACATTAAACAACCCAGTGTCTTTCTTTTTTCTTTCTCTGCCGTTCTCGTTGTTTTTTTGTATTTGTTTTAGGAGCTGAAATACTCGCTGGCGTCAAAGCCGCATTTGCAAAGATGGCGGGACCGGCTGCAGAAGAGCAGCTGAACCGAGTCATCCAGGCCGTTCGCCAGACGCCCATTATTGACAATCATGCGCACCCGCTGCTGCGGCGCAACTCTACTGGCAAGCACCCGCTGCTGTCCATTGTCACCGAGGCTCACGGGAAAGCCCTGGACGATGTGCCAACGTCGCTGGCTTTCCACCGTGCCGTGCAGCAGCTGGCAGCTGTTTTGGAATGCGAGGCAAAGTGGCCGGCGGTGGAGGCAGCGATCGAGAAGCACCGCAGCAGTAACAAGACGTATGCCGCTTGGATTTCCCGGTGTCTGGAAGGGTTGGAGACCATTTTGCTGGATGACGGGTTGGACGTGTACGAAAAAGTTTACCAGGTTCCAGTCTATGGCACGGACAGCGAGGACGACGAGGACAGCGAGGACGACAAGGACGGCAACTATGACTATGCAGAACATAGCCGCTTCACGAGCAGCCCATGCCGTCGCATCATCCGCATTGAAGACTTAGCAGCCAATCTTTTCACACGGGTAGGGTTGTTCTTCATGCCATTCGAGTTACATCCTCCGCCGCCCGGCTCGGCGCAGGAAAAACTGCTGGGCGACGAGTTCGGCTACTTTCTGAAGGCGTTTGACAAGGAGATCGAGGCGGGGCTTAGCGACCCGGGCGTCGTGGGCTTCAAGTCGATCATCTGCTATCGCACAGGATTAGACGTGCCGAGAGCCGCCGACATTGAGGCGGCGCGCAAGTCGTTCGATGGCCTCCTGTACGACTTTCTTGGAGGCAAAATGGACACCAGAGAGGTGCCTCGTCTGCAGCACGAAGGTCTCAATGACTTCTTGGTGCACCGCGTTGCCGTACTCATCCGGGACTTCCCCGCCAGCAATCCGGGCGACCTGGACGGCAAAAAGGCGTCCCTGACCGCCAATGCGCCGCCCAAAAAGCCCATCCAGTTTCATACCGGCCTCGGCGACAACGACCTGACGCTGACGCGCGCATCACCATCTCACCTGCAGGAATTTATACGTGCGTACCCCACGGTGCCCATCGTGCTTCTGCACTCGGGCTACCCGTTTGTGCGCGAGGCCGGCTACCTGGCGACAGTCTATAGCAATGTCTACCTGGACATTGGCGAGGTGTTCCCGTTTGTCAGCCGCGACGGCCAGGAGGCCATTGTGCGCCAGGTCTTTGAGCTGTGCCCGTGGTCCAAGGTCATGTGGAGCACCGACGGCCACTGGTTTCCGGAGTCGTATCTGCTGGCCATTGGGCAAGTGCGCCAAGTTTTAGAAACAGTATGCCAGCAGCCCCTTCCTCCTCCTTCTCCTTTTGTCTTTAAATTTTTACCAATTTCCTAACAAACAGGTTCTCTGCGATTTTGTCCGCAAAGGGCACGTCGGCTGGCAGGAAGCGGTGCAGCTGGTGCGTGACATTCTCTTTGAAAATGCAAACCGCGTCTACAATCTGGGGCTGAAGCTGCGTGATGTGGCTCCGGTCCGCACGACGCCAAATTCAGAACCGAAGCCGCCGGAGCCGTCGGAGCCGGCGATGACCGACAAGGCGCGCTGGGAAGCATTTCTGGACAGCCAGCCGACGAGGCCGGATTTTGTGCGCATCTCATGGATGGACTACACGGCGACACCACGCATGCGCATGGTGCCGTTCCGCCATTTCGACCGGCTGGTGCGGCTTGGCCGGCCGCTCGACGTGGGCAATACCAAGGCAACGTTCAGCCTGCTGCAGCAAGACACGCTCATCCCGCAGGGCGTATCTGTTGGCGAGTACCGGCTGCACCCGGACTTGGCCTCGCTGCGTGCGGGGCCCATTGCCGGGCACGTCAACATGTACGGCAATCACCACGAGCGCGGCGATGTTGGCGGGGCTGGAGCGCCACTCTCGATTTGTCCGCGGACCCAGTTGATTCGTGCGGTCGACCGGGCAGCCACGCAGCAGGGCCTGTCGTTTCTCATTGGCTTTGAGATTGAGTTTGTGCTGATGCGGGCGGAGGAGACGGTCAGCGGCAACTCCATGTCCCGACACGACCGGCTGGGCCATCGCAGCCACGCCTGGTGCCTGTCGCGCTTCTTCAGCGACGCAGCCATTCCGACGTTGCTGCGCGACATTGTGGAAGATCTGGCGGCAGCCGGCATTGACGTAGAGCAGGTGCACGCAGAGAGCGCCTCGGGTCAGTTTGAGATTGTGCTGCCGGCGCTTTCGCCTGTGGCGGCCGTCGACGCGCTGCTGCACACGCGCGACACCATTGCGGCGCGCGCCGTCGCGGCCGGGCTCAGATTTACGCTGCACCCAAAGCCCTTCTCCGACGGCTGCGGCACGGCGGCACACATGCACATGTCGCTGATACAGACGGCGGCGGCGGCGGCGGCTACGGAAGGCAAGCCAAAAGAAACAGAAGCCGGCGAAGAAATCACGCGGTCGTTTTACGGCGGCGTTCTGCAGCACCTGCCGGCCATTGCCGCCTTTACCTACAGCAACCCAGCCAGCTACCAGAGAGTGGTGGACGGCGCCTGGTCGGGCGGGCGCTGGGTGACCTGGGGCACGCAGAACCGCGAGGCGCCGCTGCGCAAGATTGTCAACAGCCACTGGGAGGTGCGCTGCATGGACGGCCTGGCCAATCCCTATCTGGCTCTGGCAGCCATTCTGACAGCCGGCACGCTAGGCGTCGCCGAGCACAACGACCTACTCGAGGCGGGGCCGGGACGGAAGCCGGGGCTTAAGAAGAAGCGGCGAAAGAGCTCAAGCCTAGTGGAGCTGGAGCGAGAGCCGTCGGCATCCTCGTCCGGTGCGCGGGCGCTGCCCAAACTGCGCGAATGCCTGGCTGACCCGGCGTCGCTGACGGACAAGGAACGCCAGGCGCTGGGCATCACGCGCATGCTGCCTGCCAGCCTGGCGGATGCGCTGGCGGCGCTTGCGAGCGACAAGGCCCTGGTAGAGGCGCTCGGGCCCGAAGTGATACAGCATTACACGGACGTCAAGCGGGCAGAGCTGGAGATGTATGCCAAATTCAATTACGAAGAGCTGCGCGAATGGGTTCTGGAACACTACTGAGGGGGGGAAGGGGAGGGGGAGAGGGGAGGGGGAGAGGGGAGGGAGGAGAAATGAATGAGAGAGGTCGTTGGGAACATTGGTAAAGATGACATGGGAAGCTGAAAATAGGAAGCCAAACGAATTATGATAGTAGAGTTGCGCCAAACCTGTACTCGGAATAGAGTATCCATATTAATACCCCAAGAGTATCCATACTCCGTACGTTATAGCACGTGCCTGGACATTAGCCGCAGCTGACAGGGGCCAGCCAGTGGGCACCGCCCATTGGTCCAATCGCAGAGCTTTGCTGGGAAGGTGACTTGTCCTTTCCAAATTGCTAGTCCAACGTCTGGAGTTTTTACAGAGCAATAATACGGAGCGCATCATCAACGGTTCGGCGTCAAACCAGCAGCAGTACGGAGTACGTACCGAGTACGTCGTTTGGAGGAGCCGCCCTCACGATTGTCAGGACGATTGCTGCAGCGACCCCCCCAAGCGATAGCCAGCCGAAGCATGCGGTAGGGGCAAAAAACGAGGAGAGAGACTTGATTCTGGCAACCGGACGCTCTCCTGTCTCTGTTCTCGGACGATGAACGGCTACGATGGATATGAGAAGCGGGGGCTGGACGAGGATGCTTTTGGGCCCAAGAGCGCCAGCAGCATCGTGAAGGCGTTTGACGCATTTCGTGAGTGGACGGTGATGGGATGGAGCGTGTTGGGTGAGGCGGGCGCGTGTGTGGACGGACGGTCTGGGCTAACATCGGAACAGCCAAGGCGAAGCCGCAGTATGTGCAGCAGACGGCGGGCGGGGGCAAGTGGACGGTGGCGATGCTGGTGGTGTCGGCGGTGCTCGTCTGGACGGAGCTGGGGCGGTGGTGGGCCGGGCGGGAGCAGCACACGTTTGCGGTCGAGAAGGGGGTCGGGCACACGATGCAGATCAACCTGGACATTGTGGTGAAGATGCAGTGCGGCGACGTGCACGTGAATGTGCAGGACGCGGCGGGCGACCGGATTCTGGCGGCGTCGCTGCTGCGGCGCGACGCGACGGCGTGGCAGCAGTGGGCGGACCAGAGCGGCAACCACCGGCTGGGGCGCGACAGCAGCGGGCGGCTCGTGACGGGGGCCGGCTGGACAGCGCTGCCGCACGAGGAGGGCTTTGGCGAGGAGCACGTGCACGACATTGTGGCGCTGGGCCGGCGGCGGGCGCGCTGGGGCAAGACGCCGCGTCTGGAGGGCGGCCGCAACGGCGCCCAGGCCGACAGCTGCCGCATCTACGGCAGTCTCGAGCTCAACCGCGTCCAGGGCGACTTCCACCTGACTGCGCGCGGCCACGGCTACGTCGAGATGGGCGAGCATCTGAACCACGAGGGTGAGTTTGCCTTTGCCTTTGGTTCTTTTGTTTCTTACTTTGTTTCTTTGTTTCTTTGGTTTTGTTTCTTACTTTGTTTCTTTCTTTCTTTTCTTACTTTGTTTCTTTCTTTCTTTTCTTACTTTGTTTCTTTCTTCTTTTGTTTCTTTCTTTCTTTTCCTTCTTTTGTTCTTTGGTTCTGTTTCTTTCTTTCTTTTGTTCTCCTTTTTTCGGCTAGGCTAACCCTAACCCCAGCCTTCAACTTCTCCCACATCATCAACGAGCTCTCGTTCGGCCCCTTCTACCCGTCGCTGGTCAACCCGCTGGACCGGACCGTCAACACGGCGTCGGCGCACTTCCACCGCTTCCAGTACTTCTTGTCTGTCGTGCCCACCGTCTACAGCGTCGGCCACGCCGACGAGCGCGGCGCGCGCCGCATCGTCACCAACCAGTATGCCGTGACGGAGCAGAGCGGCGAGGTCAGCCACAACTACGTGCCCGGCATCTTCTTCAAGTACGACATCGAGCCGATCCTGCTCAACATTGAGGAGACGCGCGACTCCTTTTTTGTCTTTTTGCTCAAGGTGACCAACGTGCTGAGCGGCGCCCTGGTGGCCGGCCACTGGGGCTTCACGCTGTCCGACTGGGCGCGCGACGTGCTGCAGCGGCGGCGGCGCCAGCGGTCCGAGGGCGTGCTGGGGGCCAGCCACAGCGAGGAGTGATGGGTACTGGGACAGTACTTGTAGAAAGCTGAAAGCTGGAAGGAGTACTGGGAGAGTACTGGGAGAAAGCTGAAAGCTGGAAGGGGGCAGTACTGGGAAAAAGCAGAGAAGCTGAAAGGAGACAACATAAACGGAAGCACAAAAAATCTTGGCTGGAATGTACATTAAGGCGTTTGATGGCATCTTGGTTTGTAGTCTATGTGAAGTCTTGTGAGTATACTCGAATAAGTTTGGGCTTACGTCAGCAAGAGTACTGAGGCACGCCATCGTATCCATTTCCTCCTCACAACCTCCCACACCCTCCCCCCTCCACCCTACAACCCCAGGCTCGGCTGCTTGCCCACCATGACGTTGAAGCGCAGCCACAGGTCGACGGCGGCCAGGTGGGCACTGCCGCGCAGGTAGGCCAGCCAGGCGGCGAGCCAGCGGGCGGTGTTGGGGGGCCAGAGCAGGGAGGCTTGGTGGTGGTGCTGCTGCTGCTGCTGCGGGTGGCGGATGGCGTCGATCTGCTCGCGGCGCACGGTGCGCAGGCAGTAGTGGGCCATGATGAGAAAGGTGCGGGCGGGGCCGAGGCGGGTGTGCAGGGCCTCGTCGAGGGAGCGGGTGAGGTCGTTTGTTTTGAAGATGAAGAGGACGATGCGGGGGACGCTGGCGAGCAGCTGGACGAGGTCGGCGAGCAGGCCGTCCTGCAGCTGGCCGCCGAGGCGGTCGCGCTCGCGGGCGGTGCGCGGCTGCAGGATGGCGGCGTCCTGGACGACGGCAAAGTCGCGGCCGGTGATGGCGGCGGCAAAGAGCGGGAAGGCGGCGGCGTCGACGCCGGCGACCTCGTGGGCGTAGCGCTGCATGCGCGGCAGGTCGCCGGCGAGCAGGGCCAGCCACATGTGGGCGTAGGAGCGGCGCAGCGCCGTGGGGATGTCGCGGTAGAGCCCGTGGTCGTACAGGATGATGTCGAAGTTGGGCGCGGGCGGCGGCGCAAAGAGGCCGGCGCCGGTGGCGAAGCGGGCGAGGCGGACGGCCCAGCGGCCGGCCCAGCGGACGAGCCAGCTGTCGGAATCGTGCACTGGCCGCGCCCGGATGGCCAGGTTGCCGCCGTGGGGGTCGCAGTGCAGCGGGGCGCCGTCGCCAAAGACCATCTCGTTGAAGAGGTGGGCCAGGGCGGCCGAGACGGCGTCGCGGTCGATGCCGTGCGCGTCCATGTAGGCCAGGTCGTCGAGGCGGCGGCCGGCCTCGTGGGCCATGACGAGGATGCGCTCGCGCGCCCACAGCACGGCCGGCACGACCAGCGGCAGCTGCGGCAGCGCCTCGCGGAAGTGCTCGCGCGTGCGCCGCGCGTTTTCGGCCTCGCGCCGGAAATCCAGCTCCTGCGGCAGCGACTGCGCCACCTCGTCGGACAGCCACTCCAGGTCGTACTCGGGGAACACCCGCTTCAGCGCCGCAAACGTAAAGCTCGTCAGCGCCTGGTCCAGCGCCGCAAACTGCGCCAGCGCCGGGTGCTGCACCTTGACCGCCACCGCCTGCCCCGTCGCCCGCACCCGCGCCACGTGCACCTGCGCCAGCGATGCCGCCCCCACCGGCGCCCGCGCAAACTCGCTAAAGTCGGCCGCCAGCTCGCGGCCCGTGTCGCGGAGGTACATGGCCTCGATCGCCTCCATCGACGACACCGGGCACCGGTCCTGCAGCGGCACAAACGTCGACGTCCACTCGTCTGGCAAGAGGTACGTCATAGCGCTCTGGGTTGTTAGAGGGAGAGAGAGTGTGTGTGTGAAAGAGAGAGAGAGAAAGAAAAACACACCAGATGCTGTCCTAGCTTGATAAATATGCCGCCGTTCTTCTCCATCACCCGCAGCGTCCGCTCGGCACAACGCTTATGGCACGCCCGGAGCGCCGCCTGTGCCTCGGCCTCCTCTGTCGTCTCGCGCAGGTTCAGCGTCGTCCGGTAACTGGCCGTCAGTGCGAGGTTAACAAAAGTATGGCGCTGGATCACCAAAACCAGACACTCCCCCGCTGGATCGCAAAACCAGACACTCCCACTCACTCGTTGATGCACAGTGCCAGCGCTGCCGCCACCCGTCCGGTGCGCTCCACCGCCTCGTAGCTCTGCTTGATGTCGTCGGTGAATGTGAGCACCGTCGCCGTGGCCGCCCCCCCGCTCGCTGTGAGAATCATGGCTCGCCGTCGGCGCTGGCTCTGGCCGGTGTGGCCGTTCTGGCCGTTCTGGCCGTTCTGGTCGTTCTGGCCGTTCTGGCCGTTCTGGCGCCTCTCCTGCCAGTCGTCTTCGGTCCTCTGCCGGCTCAGCCTCGTCGAAAAGCTGCGCCGCGAGCCCAGCGCCGTCGTCCGGGTCCACGGCCGTGCCGTCGCCACAGGCAACGACGCCGGCCGCCAGCCAGCCCGTCCTGCCGCCCGCTGGCGCTGTCGACACGCACAGCACGCCCAGCCTGGCCCAGCCGCCAGTGTTGCCGTCCGGTAGACAAGGTCGGGCAATGCCAATGCCGTCGACGGCTTCATTGTGGGCGTCTCGTTGTGAGTGTCTTGCTCTTTGTTTCCGTTTTGGTGTTGTCGGGCTCTTGCTGTCCGTCTCGACTGTCGTCTGAGTCTGTCTCTGAGTCTGCCGTCTAAGTCTGTCTCTTTTGGTCCTCGAGTGACGAGCAGTTCATGCAATTAACGCAAACACTTTCCTTTCCAATTCAGACGCTAAATCCCGCAATGGCGCTGTCCGCCGTGTCTACAGGCCACCATGATGCTTGTGTCCAGTCCCACGCAGTCGTCGGCCTTTGTGCTGCCGCTTGGTGTTCTGTGTGGCGTGCTCTGCCGCATAGTCCATAGCGCTGTCGACTTTTTTTTTTTTTTCTTTTTTTGGTTGAGCCGCCTAGCTCGGAAAGGATCGGAGATTCGCTGGGCCGTTGAGAGTCGGCCAGAGCCACTGCAAAAGAAGATCACGTGATGTCGAGCCAGGCGCGTCGTGCCAGGCCCGCGGTTGCCACTTTAGAGTCGCGCGTTCAGCCTCTTTATTCCACGTCTTTGAGCACTTTTCCATCCACCCTTTTCCACATCCATTTTCATCGTCTTCCCTCCCGCCTCGACACCCATTTTCATCGTCTTCCCCCTCAATTCCACGCCCATTGCCGTCGTCTGTCCCACACCCATGTCTTCTGTTGACATGCTTCCCAGCGTGCTGCTGCCGCCCTTTCTCGGCAGCCGCCACTACAACTCAACCCTCTCTGGCATGGCTTCGTCCTCGTCTTCGCCGATGCCGCCCTTGACGACTTCGACGGCCGCCCCCGCGTCGACATCTGCGCGGCCACTGCCTGGCTTCTATCCGTCCCGGCCTTCGCCGCTCTCCTCGTCGCCCTTGCGCAGCGATGTTCTGCCCCCGACTTCGGAATCCATGCCGGCAAGTTCTTCCTCCACAGAGATGGACACCATGCCGTCTTTGCCGTCTTTGCCGTCTTTGCCGTCTTCGCTGCCCTTCTCGCCCGCGTCGTCGTCCTCACAGACGAAGATGCATCTCTCGTCGCCTCCTCGCGCCGCCTCGCCTCCGCGCCGACTGCTCTCCCAGAGCGACACCCAGTCCTCGCCCATTCTGCCTTCGTCGGCAGACCCTTTCGCTGGGAGGGTGTCCTGGTTTGGGCCCACTGTGCAGCAGCAACAACAACAACAGCAACAACAGCAGCAGCAGCAGCAACAACAGCAGCAGCAGCAACAGCAGCAGCAACAACAGCAGCAGCAGCAACAACAGCAACAACAACAGCACCTTCAAAAACCAAACATTGATGGCCGTGCAATCTTTTTTCCGCCGCCCGACAACAACACCACCTCCAACAATAAGCTTTTCCGCTTTGCCTCGCGGCCCACAAAGCCCGTACCCCCACGGGTGCAGCAAACCCGCAGCGCTGCACAGCAGACGCGCCGCTCGCTTTTCCTGCGCAACGTGCGCCAGCGGGCCGACGACCGGCTGTGGGACCGGCGCGACTGTGAACAGGAGGTATGTTTGGCTGTAGTCACAGTGCATACCTGTGCCATCTCTCTCTCTCTCTCTCTCTCTCTCTCTTTGTGTGTGTGTGTTCTGTGTGTGATTTTTCTTTGGCCCTGACGAATCAGCTGCAAAAACTAGAGTGGTGGTCGCTGGAGCGCGAAATCCGCCGGGCCCGGGACAGCGATGCCATGGCCATTTTGACCGAGCACGACATTGAAGACGCGGCCGAGTGGATGCAGATGCAGCCGTCGTCCTTTGGCAGAGACGGCGACGCCGGCAACGCCGCCGGCTTGGGCCGCCATGGCAGCAGCAGCACCAGCACAAACTACTTCAACGACGACCCCGACGCCGACGACTTCGACGAGCGCATGGCCGACGTCATTGCCCAACAGGAGCAAGAGGAGCTCGACGCCCTCATTGCCTCCCTGGACGCCCCCGAGCCTGCCGATGCCGCGTCCACGACTCCAACCACCAACAGACAGCCAGCCTCGACCCCGACAGTCGGCGGTGGCAGCGACGACGTCGTCATCCTCGACGACGACGACGACGACGACGACGACGACGACTACGACGCAATATTTGCCGAGATTCTGTCCCGGCAGCCAGAAGGCGAACCTACAGGGGAAGAAGATACAAATATGGACGGGATGGATGGCAATGTACTTTTCTGAGGATTTTTGGTCACTTTGCTTGATCTGTACATTTGTCTTGCTTGGCGTTATGGGTGTTGTGCACTGGGAGCCTGTGTTCCAGACCGGTTCGTGCTGGGGTTTTGTTTTTTTTTTTTTTTTTTGCTGGCGCGGGAGCCCGTCTTTTCATTACTCGTACTTCAAAAAAAAAATGTACATCTGCGATGTTGGCGTTCCAATCTACGCCGGATTGGTCTCAAAGTGAGCTGCCAAAGCCCTGGCAGACGGCAGAATATACCACCATTAAGCCACCTCTGCATCCCCTTTTCCAACCTGAAATTCTCCCTTCTACTGTGGCGTGCACGTTTCGTCGCTTGCAGCCAGCGCCTCCTGGGTGCTGGGCATGTCGCCAACCAGGTCTGGCGGTGGCGATCCGGCGGCTTGCATCTGCAAACGGTTAGCTGACATTCTCTCTTCTCTCTCGTCTCGTCTCGTCTGGTCTCTCCTCCTCCCTCCCCTCTCCTCTCCTCCCATCTCCTCTCCTCCCCTCTCTCTCCTCTCCAGCCTACCTTCTGCATGCGGTCTACAATGTATTCGCGGTCGGCCGGATTGGCATCCGAGTATGTCGGCAGCTCGAAGCGCGCCACAATCTCGCCCACAATGAGTTGCTGCTGCGTGTAGCGCGCCATGTCGGCCGCCGGCGTCGTCGCCCGGTTCTGCGCGATCCACTGCGGGAACTTGTCGTTCAGCTCCTTCATCGGCTCATACAGAATCTCCTTGTTGGTCAGCTCCTCCATCATGCCCACCAGCATGCGCGACAGCTCTTCCTCGCTGCCGTCGGCCCCAGCGCCGCCGCCGCCGCCGCCCGCTGCCATCTGCTTCATAAACTCGGCCAGCAGATCGTCCTCGGCACTGCTGCTCGTCTCCGCCGCCGCCGCCGCCGTCGCCTGGTCGCCCGACGCCTGCATGCGCTCCATGGTTCGCCGAATGGTCTCGTTGAACGACGACGACCCCGCAGCCCCGGCTCCGCCGCCTTTGGCCGATGGGCCGCCAGCCGAGGCCGGCGGCGGCGGTGCTGCAGACGCCTGCGTGCCTGTTCCCGCCGCCGCTTCGGCAGCCTCAAACTTCTTGAAGAGACTCTCAAACTGGGCTTGCACTTCGGGCTGCTGGCTGTCAGTCTGTCTGTCCTTTTCGGTCTCTCTTTCTCTACTTTTGCCCCTCCGTCCTTTTCATTCGCCTTTGTGGCCTTTCTCTCTCTCTCTCTCTCTGTGCATCTGTCCACCTGCTTACCGAGTCCTGTATGCCGCCCAGCAGGTCGGCCATGCCCGCCTGCAGCTGCTTGGCAAACTCCTCGTCCTGGAAGAGATCTTCAAGGTCCGGCTCGTCAGCCGGTCCGGCAGCCTCCGCTATCCTCGGAGGAGACGCATCGCTCAAGACCGCGCCAGCAGCCGGGGGGGCAGGTCTGCTCGGGCCACTGGTCGCTGGCTCTGGCAGTTTGGAGTCGATCTTGGCTTCGGAAAACTCATCGAGCAGATCTGTCGACAAAAAAAAAAGTCAGTCTCCCTCCCTCCCCATTCCCAGATTTGCTTCAGCCATCATCCCTCTGTGGAGCAACGGCTTTCTTTTACTCACCGTCGAGGTCGTCGAGGTCGTCCTCGTCTGGGTCGGGCACGTCTTCTGCGTTGCCAGCCGTGTCTACTGCTGCTGCCGCTGTTGCTGCGGGTGCTGGTCCTGATGCCGGTGCTGGTGCTGATGTGGCTGCCGGTGCCGGCTGACGAGTTTCTTCTGCTTTGGAAGGCGACGGTGCTGATGCTGCAGCCGTTGCTGCTGCGGATGCCCCCGCGCCAGACACGTCGTCTGACGCCATCTCACCGGCCATGCCTTCTTGCCGCTCAGTCGGGAAATACTCGTAGCTTCAAAAGACCTCTCCAAGGGCTCCCATTCGCCGAAAAGAGCCTGGGCGCGCGGGAGGGAGGCGGGGTGTGCTGTTGGGCAAAACAGAACACGGAGAAAGTGCCGAGTCAGCTGGCCGTTTGGAGCGTCTTTTTTTTTGGAGAGTCTTTCTTTTTTGTTCCCTGTTTTTCTCCAGCAGCTCCTCAACTCCTCTAGTCTTTGCGGGGGGGGGTTCCACCGAACGAGACTGTCGTAGACCGGTGTGTCCTGCACGCCTTGCAGATAGGGCAATGCAGCTCAGTTTCCTGAAAGAGACCGTTGCAGATCGTTCGGCGTCGCCTATCCAATTGCTTTTCGGCACAGACTGCAGAAGTTGCAGTGGGATTTTGGCTGTGTGCAAGTCTCTCGCAGACTCTGGTTCGAAGTCGCTGAATGGGGTGGGGGTAAATTGATGTTGCCTTCTTTTGAGGGGCCGGGGGGGGATTCCTTTTGTTTTGCTCGTTTTTTTTTTAGTCTTCAGAGGTCAAAAAAAGTAATATGGATACTCGTAGGTATGAATATTACGACGTATTACATTCCGAGGTCCAACAAGGGCGGCGTTCTAGAGCGCCCTGATTGGACGCAAGAAACTCAGCCAATAGCTCTTTCCCCGCGTTATGAGGCCTGTGCTTGCCACCTGACCGCCTACAACGTTCATCAGAACTGCTGCTGCTCACGTGAACCTCGACGCAGCCGAAAGGCGGAACGACGCCCCTCTTCGAGATCGCAACCTCATTCCCACGCCCAGTTTTTTTTGTTTTTTTTTTTTCTTTTTGGGTTTCCGCCATCGCCAAGGGACCTTTGTCGAACGTCACCTCCAAGCGTTCTCGTTCACTTTTCGCACCTGTTTGAAACTGCTTGGCTCTAGCATCTTTTTTTTAGACTTGTCTCTACTTGCTCACACTGTGCTTCGTTTGCCTTTTTCTCTTCCTTCTTTTCTGCCCATTCTGCCGGGCTCCTTCTGGAGGGACGTGCAGCAAACGATCCACCACGAAACCCACTGTCTACTGCCTTGTGTCGATTACGAGTTCCCCTGCCGGACAAAACGACGCGTGTGGCTTTTTGCGATATAATACTTGCTGCAGGCTGCCTTATTGCGGAGCACAGCTGTCGTAATTTGCTCAGTTTTCTTCTGGTGACCCCCAGACCCGTCTTCATTCACTGTTACTCAACGACCCTTCCTTTGCTCCCCCGCTTTTTTTTATGGTATTTTTGGTTTGCTTCTCGATCTTCACCGCGTGATCACCTCGAAGGAATCCCCTTCTTCACCTACGCCCAAGTCCCCCGAGAATTTGCCCGCTCCCCCGCGCTCTCCCCTTCCTTCTTCGTCCTCCACTCTCTTTTGTTCGCCATCCCACTTTTCTTTGGCCCCTTGTCTATTTGCCAATTACGCAAACCTGTGTGGTCATCATGTCTCTCTGTCAGAACCGTCTGCAGGAGGAACGGTACGTCGCATGTTGCCGCATATTGTGCTACCACCGATGGCAAAAAAAAGAAGGACGGCGTCGACGTGTTTTGTTGGCACTGCCGCAGTCCCTTAATACCCCGCCACAGAGTGCGACTTGTGTCTTTTTTTGCTGACCGTTCTCTAGGAGGCTCTGGCGCAAGGACCATCCTTTTGGCTTTTATGCCAAGCCGGTGCGCAATGCACAGGGCGTCCTCGACCTCAAGCTGTGGGAGTGCGGCATTCCAGGCAAGGAAAAGACGATATGGGAAGGCGGCATGTTCAAGCTAAACATGATCTTTCCTGACGGTGAGAGCCGAGCTTCTGTTGTTCGTTGTCAATGCTTTTGTTTCTTTGTCTGGATGGCTGGCTAACTTTTGCGTCTCCCTCCCCCCCTCCCCCCCTTCTCTCAGAGTACCCCACGAAGCCGCCAAAGTGTGAGTAGAGGGTTTTTGCGTAATGCTCGTTTCCGATGTCTCTCGCCGTGGCTTGTCTCTAACCATCCATCGCGTTCTCAGGCAAATTCGTCCCGCCACTGTTCCACCCAAACGTCTACCCGTCCGGCACCATTTGCCTGTCGATTTTGAACGAAGACGAAGCCTGGAAGCCGGCGATCACCGTGAAGCAGATTGTGCTGGGCATCCAGGACCTTCTGGACGATCCCAACCCCGAGTCGCCGGCCCAGGCCGAGGCATATAATCTCTACAAGAAAGACAGAGCCGAGTACGAGCGCCGAATTCGGCGTGTTGTGCGCGACAACCCGGCGCCCTGAGCTGACGGCGCCGGCCTAGCATCACTGGTCGATGGTGTGTGGGGGCGGTGGAGGATGGAGATGAAAACAAAAGGCACAGGGCATGGCAATGTACAGAGTATTATGAGTACGCTCAGCAGTGGATCCATTTTCATTTGCGTTCGTTTGTGCTTGTGCATGTTGCATGGGAACAACGGAGAGGCTCTTTTGTTGTGGGGGAAGGTAGTTGAAGATGGGGGGATTGGCAAGGATGCCCGAACAGCAACGGCAAGGATCAAGGCACTTTCCTGAACTCGGACTGGACTGCAATCCAGCGATGCCATTCGTGCCCACTCTGCCCAATGCAGGTCCATCGAATGGTGTCAGTCGGAGCTGTTTTACGTGCATGTGGATGTGGAAGTGGACGTGGAGTTGATTGTGGGGATGGATATGAATGATGGTGTAGGAGTTCAAGGGTGGGGATCCAATGCAAAAAGGCCACCGGGAGTTTTGATACCAAATGGGATCTTTTGTTTTTGTTTTGTTTTGTTTTTACGTGCACCATACGAGAAAACGGTGCACATACTTGTAGATGTGCAAAACTAGAAGCCTGGGGTGGGAGTGGGCAGCTCATGCATGTCAGATGTTTCCCAGCTGGTCATCAGACATGAAAATCTAATAAAACGCCTCCTTTTTTCTGCTTTGCGCCATTTTTGTCTGCTCTGTTGTCCCCTCCCCCCGCCCTCCCCATGCAGACGCGAATAGATGTTTGTCATTTTCAATATTCACATCATTCTCGGAGGCGACCAGTTACGAGTCGTTTGTGCAATTCAGTTTGCAAGATACCAGCGGGCAGCCAAGTTGGTCGGAAAAAATACACAAAATAGGCTTGGAACAGCGGCGGGCATCGCGTCGAGGTCCGGGACCAGACTTTCGAGGAGCAGAAGGGCAGAAGCCGTTCTCCGCAGCAACACGCGGGACGGCTCGTTGCGGCATGTTGCGGCATAGCAGAGAGAGCTTTGGTTTCGCAGCTCAAGTCAAAGGGCGAAGAGCAAATGTCGACCGCTGCCCCGAGCCCGGGTCTTTGCCATGAAATGCCTTTCTGTTCTGTGGCGTTTGCGTCTTTTCTGTCCGTTCAGCCTGCGTACGAGTGCGTTGCTCAACTCGGCCGTTCAGACATAACTCTGCTGTTCAGACGCAACTCTGCTGTTTAGACGTTGACTTTACTCGGCTAGCCCTCCTCTTTTTGGTCGAACGCAGACCTGTGAGACTAGGGCGAATGTTGGAAAAGCGCTAGGCCAAGGCTGCGCTGTTGTGTTTTTGGGACAGTTCACCCCACACGTCCCAGGTACCTATCGTGCTCGTACGTATCACCCCTATAGCGGCTCGTCTTGCTTTTGCTGTTGACACCCACGCTGTAATAACATCCATACGTCGTATACGCAGCCAAGCGCCCCCCCTCCCTCTCTTCTCCTCCCCGCCCCCAAACAAGGCGCGGTGTGCCTCGCAGAGAGAAAAAGGCTCCGATGGCAGTGGGGGAGGAGTATGGATAGCCAGAGAATGGCGATGCACAATTGGATTACGCACTGTGACATCTTCAATCGTTTCATTGCCGCTCTCCCTGCTTTCGGGTAATGCTTGCGAGAGCTGGTCAGGGAGAGCAAAAAAAAGAGCAAACAAAAGAGTCGGACGACAATAAAAGAGTGTTGCGGTGAGACAGGCACGACTATCGATAACGGCTGCTTCCAACTGACCTCTTCCCTGAGCCGCGCATTTCTTATCTCTTCTAAGCGTTGCCACGAGTGTTGGATTGGCCCGTAATACCGTTTGTATTAACACTGGGAGCGCAGATCTTACATCGGTCTTAACAGCGGCTTTGCCGATACCGGCCCAATGGGAGAACTTTTATTTTAGATCTCGTTAGCTTTTGCCTTGACTCATACCTTCCCCGAGCAGCATGGGAAAAAGTCAATTGACCGGTTAGCTCCTCCCCTTTTGCCTTCTGTCTGGACGGCAGAAAAGAGTGTTAGCCATGGCCCTAACAAACGTGGAAAGGGAAACGAAGGGCTAGCTTTGAAAGATTAACTAGATAAAAAAATAGAATAAAAAATAAAAAAAATAAAACCCAAAATTTATAGGTATATACTTTTTTTCCTGTGACACATCGTTCCGGATTTTGTTTCCTCTCTTACACAACATCCACAAACATCATCAACTCCCTCTCCCAGCTGCCTCGTGACAACAACGTTGCCAGGACACGCGACCTCATTCCCCTTTTCGACCATTAACGGCCTCGCAACAGCCCTTCTTTTTTTTTCTTTCCCTCTTCCATCTCCGCTTTTGCGTGGGTGGCCAGGTTCCCCCCCCTCCCTCTCCTCCCCTCCATCTAACCCCAATATTTTACTCTGGCATCCCACGTCCTTCGTGCTCCCCCTCCCCACGACACTGCTTCGTCGTGAATCCGTCTTCGGGGTAAGTATATAAAGTAGGGCTTTTGCCCCTGGGCTACTGACGAAAAAAAAATAAAGAATAGACAGTCACAGATATCGTTGTTTTACATTGTCCTGCCAGAGTCTCGCTGGAGCTCAGGAAAACCAGTTTGCCGTTCTCCAATTCTGCCACAGTAGAGGTGTCCCCTAGCCTTCCGTTCCCGAATAAGCAAGCAAGAGCCAAAAGCCAATTGTTCTCAATACCTCGTTCACAATGTGTGGTATTTTTGCTTGTCATTGGTATGTGCAGGGAAAAAAAGTTCGCTGGCTTTTATGAGTCACAGCCGATAGCGCTATCTGGCTGCCACTTCCTATTCACATCTCCTGGCATGCAGTTCTGCCCAGCTAACCAGTGTCGTCACAGTCACCCGGACGTGCTGAAGTTCAAGCCAACGGCTCTTCGGCTCAGCAAAGCGTAGGTAGCGCCCGGCCACCTTCTGCCACGGGCTGACAGCCTTGGTCCACCGGAGAATTAATCACTGACACATGTTCCTCTTCTTCTAGAATCCGACATAGGGGACCCGATTGGAGTATGTTATAGCAAGAGACCCCTCGAGAGAACACTCTGGGCGTGTGATGTCCTGCAAACCGATAGCTAACCTTTTTTTTCTTTTTCTCTTAGGCGGCAGCGTCACCTGTAACAACACGAGTATGGATTCAAACCTGCAACAGACTGCAAATGGCCCTTTTCTTTCTCCCCCTTTGCTCTCCTCTGCTGTGTCTTCAAATGTGCTAACGCTGGCTTGTAGTTCTGTGCCATGAGCGGCTCAGCATCGTCGGTGTCGGTGCGTCGCGCTCCGTGATTCTAATGTCAGACACGACACATACTTACATGAAATCAGAGAGCGGAGCCCAGCCGCTTACCAATGCCGACGAGAGCATCATTCTCGCCGTCAACGGCGAGATCTACAACCATCGTCTGATTCGCAAAAACCTCAAGACTCCGTACCACTTCAAGACCACGTCCGACTGCGAGGTCATCATTCCTCTGGTATGTTGGGCTTGAAGGGAGGAGACAGTTGTGTGGACAGTCTGGACAGTCTCAACAATCTGGACAGTCTCGACAGTCTGGACAGTCTGTACAGTCGTGGGCAGTCTGGACAGTCGTGGACAGTCTGGACAGTCGTGGGCAGTCATGGACAGTCTTGGACATTGTGTGGAAATCTTTTCTGACCTTCTCTTCACCACCAGTACATGGAATATGGCCTCGATTGTCCCAAGTACCTGGACGGCATGTTCTCGTTTGTGCTGTACGACAAGAAGCTCGACCGCACAATAGCCGCCCGCGATCCCATTGGCATCACCACCTTTTACCAGGGCTGGTCGTCGTCCCAGCCGAACACCACCTACTTCGGCTCCGAGCTCAAGTGCCTGCACCCCGTGTGTGACAAGATCGAGGCCTTCTTGCCCGGCCATGTTTACGACAGCCTCACCAAGAAGAGCACCCGCTACTTTGAACCGACATGGTGGGACCCCAAGCGCGTGCCCACCACGCCGCTGGACTACAAGCTGATCCGCGAGGTGCTGGAGCGGTCGGTGCGCAAGCGCCTCATGGCCGAGGTGCCGTTCGGCGTGCTGCTGTCGGGCGGCCTCGACTCCAGCCTGGTGGCTTCCATTGCCCAGCGCGAGAACGTGCGTCTGCGGAAGCTGGCCGAAGCCAACGGCGGCGCCGAGCCGGCGTCCTTCAACGCGTCCGTCGCCGAGAACACCAGCGAAATGGATCGCGGCGAGGGTCTGGTCGGCATCGACGACGACAACAAGCTGTCCACGGTCACGTACCTGCCGCAGCTCAACTCGTTCTCCATCGGCCTGCCGGGCTCGCCCGACAACAAGGCCGCGCTCGAGGTGGCCAAGTTCCTGGGCACCAAGCACCACGTCATGACCTTTACCATTGAGGACGGCCTCAACGCGCTGTCCGACGTCATCTACCACCTGGAAACGTACGACGTCACGACGATCCGCGCGTCGACGCCCATGTACCTGCTGTCGCGCAAGATCAAGGCCATGGGCATCAAGATGGTTCTCAGCGGCGAGGGCAGCGACGAGATCTTTGGCGGCTACCTGTACTTCCACGCGGCCCCCACGCCCGAAGCCTTCCACGAGGAGACGGTGCGCCGGGTGAAGAACCTGCACCTGTCGGACTGCCTGCGCGCCAACAAGTCGACGTCGGCCTGGGGCCTCGAGGCCCGCGTGCCGTTCCTGGACAAGCAGTTCCTCGAGGTGGCCATGAACATCGACCCCAAGGAGAAGATGATCACCAAGGACCGCATCGAAAAATACATTTTGCGTAAAGCCTTTGACACCTCCGACGACCCGACGGCCGAGCCGTATCTGCCCGAGCACATCCTGTGGCGCCAGAAGGAGCAGTTCTCGGACGGCGTCGGCTACGGATGGATTGATGCGCTCAAGGACAACGCCGAGATCCAGGTGACGGACGAGATGATGAAGAACCCCAAGCCCGAGTGGGGCGACGACATTCCGGATTCCAAAGAAGCGTAGGTGGATTTTTTACTGAGAAATACAACGTCGCGCGAGTATCCATACATCAAGCTGACTAGTATAGGTACTGGTACCGCCTCATGTTTGACGAGCACTTCCCGCAGTCGTGCGCGTCGACCGTCATGCGGTGGACGCCGACGTGGGTCAAGCAGACGGATCCTAGCGGACGGTGAGTTTTACGTGCGATGAAAAAAGCGCTTTTTGTCATAAATGCGTCTTTATTTCTCTCCCCCACCCGACTGACGAATCATAGTGCCATTGCCATCCACCAAGCGAAGTACGAGACTGCTCAATAGTTGGGGCATTTTTTCTGGATATGTTGGGCTATCACTGCACCCTTGAAGTTTGGCGGGAATGGGATATTGTGAAAATCTTTAGATTGCTTTGACTTTTTTTTCAATTCTCTTACAATTTTGGCTCTTTCTTATTCACAGCCACAAAAAAAAATATGCACTTGAAAATCCAAAACCAGGTGTCAGTGTTGGCCCGTTTGGGCTGTGGCAGTCTATCCATACAGTAATTGGATATTCCGTAGTAATACGTCGTACTACAAGCCTCACCGCCCTTCGCATCACGTGCAGCCATTCAAACACCCCACGTGCATGCCGCTGCGCAACGTCTTTTGTGAGTTCCTGGCCGTTTTGGCAGGGGCATCTTTTTTGGCTTTAGGGCCCATCCCTTGCTGCCGGCTGCCCACCAACTTCTTTCCATTGCTGCTGGGCCACTTTCCTCGTCCGGTTTGAGCCGACGAGGAGTCCCACGCAACAGCAAACCGAGCGTAACACAACCGCAGAAAAAGGAGGGCGGGAAATAAAAACAATAAAAATAATAAAATAATAAAATAATAAAATAATAAAATTAAAAAATAATACCCAACAAATTTTATTGCGCACAAATCCCCACGTACTTCTCTCCTGGGCCGTCACTGGATCACCCCCTTAAAGCTTTGACACATCCTTTCAAGTTCTCGTAGCTCGCTACAACGTTTTTCAAAGGAAAGGAAAAAGCGTCTACGGAGTAAATACGGAATAATTATCAAACTAAAGGGAAACCCACTCGCCGAGACCAACGAAAGAACCACTTGCTACCCCCCCCCCCTCAAATCATATACTTTTTTTTGCTTTTTTTTGCTTTTTCCCCTCTTCCCGGAACTCCTTACCGCTAGCAACCGGCAACGTCGTCTCTCATCTTCCAGAAAACAACGAATATATCCCATATTATTTTTTGTGTCTGTTTTGTTTTTTTCTGTTTTATTTGGGTCATCGTGTGTATTCGCTTTACCTGCGACAATGTCAGTCCCGGCCTTTTCAGATATCGCCAAGTCGGCGAACGATGTGAGCTTTTTTCAGTTCAGACGACGTTTTTTTTTTTTATTATTATTTTCCTTTGCTTGGAATCGCTGTCATCTCGGCGATGGGCAATTGAGGCATGGAATGGGCCACAGCTGACGTGTTCTCTCTCGATAGCTGCTCAACAAAGACTTCTACCACCTGTCCGCAGGCACGCTCGAAGTCAAGAGCAACACGCCCAACAATGTTGCCTTTAAGGTTTCCGGCAAGAACAGCCACGAGAAGACGACTTCTGGCACCGTAAGTCCCCCGGACGCGAGGAGGCACGAAGAGGGGGGAAGCGAAGAAAGAAAATGCCGGAGAAAGGAGACAGAAGAAAGGGGGGGGAGAGAGAGAGGGGGTTTAAGAGGGGCCGATGCTAACCAGATTCTACCCGCTGCTCAGATAGAAGGAAAATACACCGACAAATCTTTGGGTACGGCATCACCTGCATCTCACACTAAGAAGGCGAAAGCAGAGTCAAGCCGGCACAGAAAGGACCATTCGGGACGGAAGAGCAGCGGCCACAGCCGGACAGCCAGGTCCCTTCGTTTGTTTTCCCTGGGTTCTGGTGCCTCGTCGTCGTCGTCTTCTTCTTCGTCGTCGTCGTCGTCTTCTGGCCCTAGCTCTGGCTCTGCTTCTGCTTCTTCATCCAAGTCCTCCTCTGCTGTTTCTGTTTCTGCCACTGCTGCTGCTGCTGCTGCTGCTCTTCCTCCTCCTGCTGCCCCACCACCGCCTCCTGCTGCCGGTCCGCCGTCTGCCACGGGGCCGTCGTCGCTGAGCGTGGCCCTCTCCCGGATCGGCGGGCGTCGGCGCGGGGTGCCGGTGGAGACGATGGTTGTGTTGTCGCCGCAAGTGTCAACAGTGCTAATGGTATATTCTTCTCCCCGCACAACAGGCCTGACGGTCACGCAGACGTGGAACACGGCCAATGCGCTCGAGTCGAAGCTGGAGCTGGCCGACTCGCTGGCCAAGGGCCTCAAGGCCGAGGGCGTCTTTTCCTTCTTGCCGGTGACGCAGGCGCGCGGCGCCAAGTTCAACCTCGTCTTCAAGCAGAGCGGCTTCCACGGGCGCGCCTTTTTCGACCTGCTCAAGGGCCCGACGGCCAACGTCGACGCGGTCATTGGCCACGACGGCTTCCTGGCCGGCGCCAGTGCCGGCTACGACGTCAACAAGGCCGCCATCACCACCTACAGCGCCGCCGTCGGCTACGCGGCGCCGCAGTACTCGGCCGCCGTCACCGCCAGCGACAACCTCAGCATCTTCGCCGCCAGCTACCACCACAAGGTCAACAGCCAGGTCGAGGCCGCCGCCAAGGCCGTCTGGAACAGCAAGACCGGCAACTCGGTCGGCCTCGAGGTCGCCACCAAGTACCGCCTCGACCCCCTGTCCTTTGTCAAGGCCAAGATCAACGACCGCGGCGTCGCCGCCGTCGCCTACAACGTGCTGCTGCGCGAGGGCGTCACCTTTGGCATTGGCGCCTCCTTCGACACCCAGAAGCTGGACCAGGCCACCCACAAGGTAAGAAGGCGGGGGGGGCGAGCGAGCCCGAGTCGTTGCTGGCAAGCGAACAAGCCGGCAAGCGAACAAGCCAGAAATATGTGTGCAAATGCTAACTCCCACAATAGGTCGGCACCAGCTTCAGCTTCGAGGCCTAAGCAAGCAACACGCCCAGGTGACGCACTGCGCGATCGGTCTACTACAAAGGGAGGGTAAAAGTCATTTTGCTTTGCTTGCGGCTTGGAAGTCACCGCAGATGGAGAGGTGGCGACGTGGCCACGGTGCCGACTGTATCGCGATGTGGTATATAGACAGAAATACAGAAGATGGACCGGATCTGGAGACTTTTGTGTGGCTGCCATTCCATTGTCGTGACTGTGTATACGTGCATGGTGCCTGTAAAGGAAAAAAAAAGAAATACGCGAAATGCTCAACCACGTGCATCTTTCTTGTGCTATGTATACATAGGGAGAGCATGCCAGTGTCATCAGCTTATTGTTGCCGTCTGCCGTCTTCCGTCTTCCGTCTTCCGTTTCCGCTCCTTGGACGGCTGGTTCCCGCGGCTGCCAAAGAGGAAGCCCGGCACGACGACGCCGGCGATGACGGCTGCGGAAATGACCAGAAAGCCAAACATTGCGGACTCGTCCGCGGTCCCGGTGCCTGCCGCCGCTGCCGCCGCCGCCGCCCGCCGGTCTGCCAGCCGTTCGTCCAGCCGCCGGTGTGTGCGCTCGTTGCTTGCTCGGTCAAAGTGCGGCGTGTCCGGGTTGGCGCGCGCCGAGGCCCAGCCGTCGTAGTTGGCCCTGGCGCTGGGATCGTCAGATGCGGCGCTGCCGTGTGCACGGCCGGCCGACGACGACGACGACGCCGACGACGATGCAGAGCCAGACGCCGAGCCAGACGCCGAGCCAGACGCACCCTGGCCGTCGCCGCGATTCCGGAAAAAACTCGGCGGCGGGCCCCGGAAGGCGCCGCGGCGGCGGCTGAGGCCCGACGCCGGCCGGCCGCCAGCCGGGCCCGTGCTGTGGTAGGAGGCATTGGGCCGGCCGGCGTGCTGTCTCTGGTGGCCATTGTGGGGGTGGTGCAGGCGGCGCGCCGCCATGACATCGCGGTCGTAGACGGCCCGCTTGCCGGCATGGCCCAGGACGGCATAGGCCTCGGAAATGCGCATGAAGCGACGCGGCGCCTGCGGGTCGGCCGGGTTGTGGTCGGGATGGTGCTTCTTGGAGAGGCCGTAGAAGGATCTGTGAGGTCAGTCTGTCTGCCTTTGGCTTCGTTTTCTGCTGTAATTTCCATTTCTTGGGGGGGGAAAAGAAACGAAAAGATTCAATTTTTCAATTTCGCCCTATTGCCATACGCACTTTTTGATCTCGGCTGCCGACGCATCAAACGGCACATTCAGCGTCTCATAGTGCGTCTGGTTGCTGTCGTCATGCTGCTGCTGCTGCTGCTGCCGATTGCGTCCGGTCGTGCAGAAGAGCCGGCGCGGGGCGGCGGGCAGGCTTGCTGGCGCCGGCGCCAACGAAGCCGCCAGACGACGACGCGGCCGAGCGCCGCTGCACGAAAAAGGCACGCCGCCCTGAAAAAACAACCGGCGGAAAGCGGCCGCCGAGGGGGGTTGCGCAACGATGCACCGGCGAGTAGTCATGCCTCATTTTTCCAACTCGCATGCTGGCAGAGGATGGAGGGAGAAACGGGGAGAGATTGAGGAACATTACGGAGTATGGATACTAGTAATAATACAAGGACTTTCCACTACGCGTCCCCACAATGACATAATGTGGCTGAGTGTGGCGCATTATAGTGGTTTCCACCCAAAAAAAACATGCATTTTGCCCCCGCCCACCTGCTACATTTTCCACCCTCAGCCTGGCAAGAAGAAAAGCGGTGCAGAGCGAGGGCGGGAACCTCTTTTTGGACAACATCCGAATCACTTCTGCACGGCTGGTATATATATTTACTATTTGCAGGGCAGAATGGCAGTTCAAGCGCCGACAGCAGAGCTTGACAAGCTCACAGGTAAGGACTGAAAGGTATAAAGAGAAGAGCGAAGAGTAAAAAGCAAAGAGCAAAGACAAGAGCAAAGAGAAGAGCAGACGGACAAAAAGACGAAACCACGATGATGCTGACAACGGCCAGTCAACGATGCATCGAACGGAAAGGCGGGCGCGTCAAGTCCGGGCGCCAACGGCAACGGCGGGGCAATAGATAGCTCGGGGTCGGAGGACGAAGCCGACGAAGGCGCGGCGGCGACGGGGGCCGGGGCGGCGGGGGCGGCGGCGGGCAAGAAGAAGAAGAAGAACAAGAAGAAGAAGAAGAAGAGCAAGACGGGCGGGGCGGCGACGGCGCAGACGGATCCGCCGCGGGTGCTGGTGTCGCAGCTCTTTCCGAACAACAGCTACCCCAAGGGCGAGGAGGTGGCGTACGTGAACGAGAATGCGTACCGGACGACGAGCGAGGAGAAGCGGCACCTGGACAACCTGCGGGCGGACTTTCTGACAGACTACCGGCAGGCGGCGGAGACGCACCGGCAGGTGCGGCAGTGGGCGCAGAAGAACATCCGGGCGGGCCAGACGCTGACGGAGATTGCCAACGGCATCGAGGACAGCGTGCGGGCGCTGGTGGGCCACGACGGGCTGGCCGAGGGCGACGCCATGGTGGCCGGCATGGGCTTCCCCACCGGGCTCAACCTCAACCACATTGCGGCGCACTACTCGCCCAACGCCGGCAACAAGACGGTGCTGCAGCAGGGCGACGTCATGAAGGTGGACATTGGCGTGCACGTCAACGGCTACATTGTCGACAGCGCCTTCACGCTCGCCTTCGACCCGCGCTACGACAACCTGCTCGAGGCCGTGCGCGAGGCCACCAACACGGGCGTGCGCGAGGCCGGCATCGACGCCCGCCTCGGCGAGATCGGCGCCGCCATCCAGGAAACCATGGAGTCGTACGAGGTCGAGCTCGACGGCACCACCTACCCCGTCAAGGCCATCCGCAACCTCAACGGCCACACCATCAACCGATACAGCATCCACGGCAGCAAGAGCGTGCCCATTGTCAAGTCCAACGACCAGACCAAGATGGAGGAGGGCGACGTCTTTGCCATCGAGACCTTTGGCAGCACCGGCAACGGCTACGTCCGCGACGAGGGCGAGGTCTCCCACTACGCCAAGCGCGCCGACGCCCCCAACGTCGCCCTGCGCCTGTCCTCCGCCAAGACCGTGCTCAACATCATCAACAAGAACTTTGGCACCCTGCCCTTTTGCCGCCGCTACATTGACCGCCTCGGCCACGACAAGTATCTGCTGGGGGTGAGTCTCATCTCTCTTTGTTTTGTCGTCTTTGTCTCTCCTTGTTTTTGTCGTCCTGATTGTTGTCTTCTTTCGTCGCTCGTTCTTTGTTCTTTTCTTTGTCTTCTTCTTTTCCTAACATCCCAGCTCAACAACTTGGTGTCCTCGGGCATCGTCGAGTCATACCCACCCCTGGTGGACAAGAAGGGATCCTACACGGCCCAGTTTGAACATGTGAGTACCCCCCGCGTGCCAGGCCTTCCTTCTCGAATCGTGCTTTCCTCTTTCCTCCAAAGCTGCATGGCTAACCTTGCAGACCATTCTGCTGCGACCTACCGTCAAGGAAGTCATCAGTCGCGGAGACGACTACTAAGACTAAGCCGGAGAGTGCACAACGCACCAGGAGCAGAGCAATCATGGCTCTTACCTAACAGCAGAAAAGTTGGGCAGCTTGATGTACAAAGAATGGAACAGAAAGAAAAAGAAACACAGTTCTGAAATCAGGTTGTATGGATAGTTCTGAAATCAGGTTGTAGTGTCACATGCTAAGCTGCCGAGTAGCAGTAATATTACTCGTCCTCCGTACACCGCAAACAACCCCGCGGCCTAGACCCAGCACAGGGCCCCTTCCGAAAATTTCTCTGCATGTCCACGCTAAACTGGAAATGGAAGCTTTGTGACCAATCAGCGGGCTTCCGTTCTCGCCACACAATTTTGTAGTCGCTTGCCGTTTCCGATAAGATTTCGCCCATCTTCCAAGACGCAATTTTTTTATCTATTTTTAAGAATATCCCTTTAAGTTTTATTGATCCTTTCTTTTTTTGCCTCACCGCAAAAACCCCCTTCCTCTCGACGCCTCTCCTTTGTGTCGACCACGATTCAGTGTGCATGCCTGTCGTCTCAATAGACGCATACAGAGCACTACATTCGTTTTCTCTGCGAAAAAAAGGACAACTGCAAGAGTTCAGTTTACTGTTTTCTTTTTGTGGTCGTCGTTTATTAGAGAAATACTTCCCGTCCTTTCCGGGCCCTACTCAGTCGTCAACAACCCGACAAGTCTGACGATAACCCTTTGGTGCCTCCCTGGGGCAAGCCCTCTACATTTTGTCTTGCAGACTTGTCTTTTTTTTTTCTTTTTTTCCTCTTCCCTCTCATCTTGCTTCTCACAAAACCGGTACAACCACAACCAACCACAATGAAGGTTTTTTCGAATACCGTCACGTTTGACTATTCGTGGGAGGAGGTCTCGACGGCCAACTGGCGCAAGTACTGCCCGTGGAACGACAAGTCGACGCACGTGGTGGCCGTGGACACGCTGTCGCGGACGGTCGATCCGGCCACGGGCGTGCTGCGGACGGAGCGGCTGATCACGTGCCGGCAGAGCGCGCCGGACTGGCTCAAGACCATCCTCGGCAACTCGACGTGCTGCAACGGCGGCGAGAGCCACGTGTTTGAGACGTCGTACGTCAACCCGGCCGCGCGCACCGTCACCATGGTCAGCCAGAACCTGACGTGGTCGAACCTGCTGAGCGTGCAGGAGACGGTCGTCTACCGGCCGCTGATGGCCGACAGCGCCAGCAACAACGGCGCCAACAACAGCAGCAGCAGTCCAGCATCCGATGCCGACCACTTCTTCCACCGAGCCTCGCCGCCCCAGACCCAGTTCGTCCAGGACGCCAAGATCACGGCCCTGTGCGGCGGCTGGCAGCGCATCCGCAACGCCATCGAAGACAGCCTCGTCAAGCGCTTCCACGACAACGCCGTCAAGGGCCGCGAGGGCTTCGAGGCCGTCCTCGCCATGAGCCGCCGCGTCTTTGCCGAGGAAAAGGAGCGCGAGAAAATGATGCTGACCGCCGCCACCACCTCTGCCTTCCGCGACGAGGCTCTCAAGCCCGGCAGCGATAAAATGGCACAATAGGCTTTGCCGAAGCTTTTTCACGGCGAACCGAGTCTTTCTTGCCTCTTCTCTGGCAAACCGAGTCTTTCTTGCCTCTTCTCTGCGAACCGAGTCTTTTTTCTCTCTTCTCTGCGAACCGAGTCTTTCTTCCCTCTTTGCCGATTTTTCCATCTTCTCTCTACCTCTTTTTTCTCGTTTCTTTTTTTTTTCTCTGTTCCAGCGTGTTTCCTCGATATGACAGCGTTTGCATTTATTTTGCCCTTTTTTTCTGCTTTTACGACGGAATGGATTATACAGGCGAAGGGGCATATCAAAAGTTTGCATGGCTGGATCTGACTGGCGTTTTGGAATTTTATTTTTCGAAGGAGCACTTTTTTTCGGCGGGCGTTTCCACGATGGCTGGACAAAGAGTGCTATTTTTTTTTTTTTTTTTTTTTTTTTTTACTTTTAGATGCATAAACTCTCCCCTCTCAATGCTGGTCTACAGGTTGACGAGAGCCGAGCAAGGCGATAAACTTAGAGGACGGACTAGAGAACGGGGTGGCAGTACCCTCTTCGGATAGAGTCATACAATAAAAGCAAACGGTGTTTCTTAAGAAGCCAGTTTTATTCTACAACATTGTGAGGAACAATTTTTCTCTGCCATTCCTATCTTACAGCTCACTGGAGAAAAGAGGAAATGAGGAAATGAACGACACATGGACGACACATGAACGACACATGGACGACACATGAACGACACATGGACGACACATGGACGACACATGGACGGCCCTAAGGCAAGGCCAGCAGGGCAAAGATGCCGCCCATGACCGGCCGCGCCATAAAGGCCGGCCCCGATTGCGGATAGTTGGACGTGTTGACGTCGTACAGGTCGGTGAGGGGCCGGTTGCTGTTGGTGGTCTCGACAAAGCGCACCAGCTTGTCGAGAATGGCGGCTTGCGTGGCGTCGCTGGCGACGGCGGCGGCAAAGGCCTCCCAGTCGGCCTTGGCCCACGAGTGGCGCGTGTCGAGGGCCAGGCCAAAGTCGGCCATGACGGTCGGGTAGAAGCGGCTCTGCATGTCGTAGACGGCCGGCGGCACCAGGCCGAGGCCCAGCAGCCGGTCGGCGTAGAGGTTGTACAGCAGGCCGTGCGTGTCGTTCTGCCCATAGGCCAGCGTCGTGTGCGGCGGCGTGGCGTCGGCGGCAATGCCCAGGCCCAGCCACTGCTGCACATAGCTCTTGGCCGTCGCCGCGTAGTGGGCGCCCGGGCCGGCCGCCTCGGCCAGGCCGCTGCGCTCGGCAATCTCGGCCATGGCTCCGACGCCGATGATGCCCTTGAGCGCCAGGTTCGTCTGGTTGGCCAGCCGGCCGGCAAAGTCGTCCGTCGACAGCTGGTAGTCCGGCACCAGCGAGTCGTTGACCAGAAACTGCGCCCACTGGTCCAGCAGCCGCCAGTGCTGCGCCAGATAGCCGTTGTCGCCCGACCGCTGCGCATACGCCAGCGCCATGATGATCATGTTGCCACACTCCTCCACCGGCATGGCCTCGTCGTCGCCGCGCGGGAAGCCCACCGCGTTGGGGAAGAAGCCGAGGTCGTGCACCGACCAGGCGTTCGGGTAGTGTCCGCTCTCCTGGTTTTCAAACAGCGGGTCCAGCAGCAGCTTCACCAGCCGCGGGTTCAGATACAGCAGAATCGGATGCGCCGGGAAAATCACGTCCACCGTCTGCACGTCGCCGTCCGAGCTGATCTCCTTGAGGAACACGTAGTCCTGCTTCGTCCCGTGCGCCACCTGCAAGCCGCCAAACGTCTGCCGCACCACCAGCGTCGTCAGAGCCGCATAGTCCTGCCCGCCCGCCGCCACCGAGTCGCGCTGGATCTTGTCGTCGAGCGCCGAGCTCTCGTGCCACGCCTCGTCAAAGTCGTGGTAGAAGGCCGCCAGCGAGTCTACCGCCGAGCCGTACGCAGTCGTCCAGAGACCCGCTAGCGCTTCCGGTGCCGATGTGTTGCCTTGGAAGTAGATCACCTGCTCCTGGGCGAGGCCAATCACAAAAAGAACGTCTTGCGCCGTGTGCGACACCTTTCCAAGATCGTGCGAGAAGGCAAAGACAGGCCTGGACAGATGATGGTTAGAACTCAACTTTCTCACACAGACTCGTATCTGCCCAAACCACACTCACCAAGAGTCACTGATCCCTCGAAAATTGGTCGACTTTGTATTGTCCAGCTTGCCTTTGGCGATGAACTGCTGCCGGGTGTCTGCATCTGGCGCCCCCGTCCGGTATGTCATCTTGTCGCCATGTCAGTCAGTGTGGCATATTGGTGGTGGCATTGCGTGTGCGGAAACTGGGATCCCGTTCCAGAAGACAATAAAATGACTTACACCAGAGCCGCTGCCCGTTGCGTAGAACCATGTACCCCACTCTGCCATGTCGGAGAATTCGGTAAACACGGAAGGCGACGCCAGCTGGACTTGGTGGTAGGAAACACCGTCTGACTTGCCAGTGGCCCAGGTTACACGTTGGCCGTCGTCCGAGCTCGCCCATTCTGAACTGGTTAACTCCAAGAGCCCCAAACGGAGTGTGACCCCCTCAGTAACACAGACGCATGCTTTCGTAGAAGGACCTACCTCCCGAGATGTCCGAGTACACTTGCACATCGTGATTGTGGCTGTCGGCCGAGACAACAGACACCTGCATGTAAGAAAACTGCAAGGACTGGCGCAGCAGATCGTCAGGGTAGACAGGCGACAGAAACGTGACTGTCATGGTCACCTTGCCATCCACAACGAATGTGAAGATGCTCTTGGTCGACGAGTACTCAAACGCCGTCTGGGTCACCGGCGCCGCTCCGGGCGCTGCCCCCATGAAATTGTACGTGGTGTTGTCTACCCGGATGAAGCCTTGCCAGCCTGTGGTCTCGCCTCTATAATAAAGTCTTCGTGTTAGTTATTTGGGAGGAGAGGCAGAAGAAGAGAAATAAACGGGGCAGAGTTACTTCGATCGAAAGCGGAGAAGAAGCGTGAATATAACGGAGACTTACGCCCAGAACTGCGGCCATGACCCGGGAAGAATTCCACCAGAATCCCCATTCAGCCACGTGCTGAGGTATGGCGAACGCACAGCAAGGGGGATCGATGGCGGTCGGAGAGGTGAGAAGCTTGAATCTGCAACGACAACCCCAGCAGCTTGCAACACAGCGCTGGCGACTGCCAGGACTCGAAGTAGCACCATGGTGTGTGTAAAAGAAACAAGAGAAGGCCAAATCGAGAGGAAAAGAAGGGGGGGCGAGGGGGCACAAAAACAATAACACGAAACAAAATAGAAGTATGATAAAGGAGCGTATTTGAGAGACCGAAGCACTTGCTCTGTTCGCTCGAACAAAAGAAAAAAAGAAAACAGCTCTTTGCCAGAACTGCCTTGGACCAAGAACAAATCTCGACAAGAGACAGAAAAACAAAGCAAACAAAAAATAACAGAGAGAGACGAGAACGCTACAGACGACGCAATGGCAAACAGTTGATTTATATAACAGTCACGATATCCCAGTACCAGCAACAGTTCCAAGCCAAGACGATCACTCGGCGCATCGTTTACACCTTCCACAAGAAGAACCACTCCACAGGGCCATAGCCCACGAAGCAAGACAACTCGCAGCAGGCCTGGATGCGTCTTAACTAGCAGCCACGTGAAAAGGCAGCAAACACAGAGGACCGGGTCATTACATGCCCAGATGAGTCGGCCTCGGCGGGCATCACATAATGGTAACGCATGGTATGAAGCTGGACGGAAAGAGAAGGAGGGCAGCAGCTCAACAAACCGGACGGAGCACATGCCCCATCGGCCAACACCCCAACACTGCTAGCCGGCTACCTTCAAGGCATCCCCAAGAGTTTGGCCACGAAGCCACACAGCTTCAAGCTGGGTAAGAAGTGAGCACTGGCTCAGAGAAGGGTGACAAGAGATCCCGGCCCCCAAGAACCCCGGCCACGCTAAATCCAGGAAACCGTCCCAGCAGCTTTTCCTGGTAGCAATCAGACCTGGGTGCAGCTCGGCGCGACGACGCGGGGCGAATCCCCCATGTCGTGGTTGTGAACCCCCGAAGATTGCGAGCGACACAGCGACTCCCAAGCCGGCATTCGGGCAAACACGCGAGCAGACACTTGCCTCATTGGAGCTAGAATGGAGTTGCAAAGTTGATTGGCCATTTAATGAGCCGTTCTCGTGCAGCTACCTCCATGGCACATCATTTGTGATAATGTTCACATGGCCGTGGGTGGATGACATCCAGGCACGACACATTAGCGGAGAAAATCATGAGCGATGTTACCCAAGACCAATGACAGATTTTGCCAATCGGTGCGGCAAGCACAGAAGCAAAGATCCATGGCCGCTTTGGCTGGGAATCAAATAACGGAAGAGGCATCAGTTTACAGGCCAGACAGAGTTAGCAGAGAAGAAAAAGAAGGCAAAGACAAAGAAGGTAACAGAAGAAAAAAGCACACGCTAAGAAAACAACTGAAGAAGGGAAGCCAAAGGATGAGAGAATGAATAAATGATAACTAAACCGCAGACATGCATTCATGCGTGCACATGGCCGGTCATACGGTTTGGGGCATGAGCCGAAGCCGAAAAGGCACCTCTGGAAAACAGCACTGCATGTGACAAGGGGTTGGAGAAGGGGAATGGGCGAAAAGAGTCCAATGGCTGGAGATCTGCTCCATAGAGAAGTTAATAAGACGCCTTAGAGATCTAGAGACGTTAAGACGATAAGCAACGACGGAATCTCGAGATTGGGTCACACCAGATGATCCCGATTCTTTCTTCTTCTGTGCCTTTTGATTTTACTCGTAGTATTTGCTGCCTTGGCATCCTCTTGTTCACATGGACCCTAGGTAAATTCAAAAATAGAAAGAAACTAGGCGCAATGATGTCGAATCCGGAAGCCAACAGCCTTTCCGTTATTTGCAACAGGCCACTTGGCATAAAAAGACTGGCAAATTGCTGGCCGCAGTGGGAAGACTTTTTTTGAAGCCACAGCATCCAGTCAACCCAGTATAACAGATCAATCTCTTCGGGCCAATGCATATATGACACATCCAGCAACGCCTTGGCTTTTGTGCTTTACAGGTGTAATGAATGCAAAAAGAAGAGAAAGCCGACGCCGCTTTTTCTCTCAACTCCTTGAACCTGCCGAAATTTACATCCTGTAACGCAAATAAACGATGTCTATTACAGGCGTAAAAGACACTTACCACGGCCATTTGCTCGGGCGATTTGCGCACACCCTTCTTCAATGACAGCAGGTCCAAGAAAAAGCCCGGTGTCGGGTTGTAGCACGCTTTTGGAAGGTTGCGTTCTCGGGGGTGGGAATGATAGCGGGTGTCTGGTAACATGAGCCTCGAATAGATTGCCAATCTAATAAAATGTCGGTTCTACAGGACGGAGGCCCTGGGGCAAACATGCACACTTCACACCTATTCTGTCCCGCCGCACTCCATTCAGCGAAAAAGGATGACCAAGGAGAACATGATGACTGTAGACCGAATAGTAAAAAAAAAGGTAAGAATGTACATCAGGACGCAGCCTTTTGGCGACCGTGAAAACAACGGAAAGCAGAGCAGCCAAAAGAAGGCATTGGGCACATGATCTTGGTGTGCCAAGGCCGAAACGTATATTGAAAAAAATATATCGAAAAAAGAAGCTTAGAGGGATATGAAGAAGTAAAGAGGGGGAAGAAACTGATATACGGGAAATCTTGGGAGCAGCCTGTAAAAGATGGATGGGCCTCGACATGGAAAATAGGACCCCCTAGCAGGGAAGGCGCGACCGACTGGGCTGCTGTGAGAAGAAGTCATGCTTTTTTTTTCTTCTTTGCTCCCTCTTTCCGGGCAGGCGAGGTGCCGATAAGACCTCATCCTCTCGCTCTGTTCCTTCCTCTTTAATACTCCACTGGTCCCCCCCAAACGATCCACGCATCACGTTTACCCATTTCCATTACCAGGTCGCTTTGGAGCCGCAGCTCGACGGCATAGCTCTGGTCAGGGCATGTTGATACAGCACATCTGACCTTTTGCTGGCCAAGCAAGCTCGCTATCCACGCGGATGTAATTCACATGCAATTGACCAGCCCGGGACGCGCATCTCTACGACCGATCAGGGTGACAGGTCCAGTCGGTTTTGTTTTGCCCCAGAGATTCACCACGGCCAAAAACAAACGTTGAAGAATGTGGGAAAGCAAAGCTGCTCGTCGTCGCAAAGCACAGTATGTGTTGCATCAAGGTGCCAGCCGACATTGCCAGCCAGAAGCCGCGCACAATGCCAAGGAGAAAAGCCACAAGGAATGGAAGCCCTGGAGGAAGTGATCCAACTTGAGACGCTAGAGGAGAGGCAAAAAAAAAAAAAGCGACAAGTTTTTCTCTTTTGTGGCGGAGTCAGGCCGCCGATCGAAGAACACGATCGCAGATCATATCCAGAACATCATCACGGCTGGATTCTTTCTTGTGGCTTGCTTGTCGTTCAAATGCAGCCTCTGAGAATGTCAGATATTAGGATCCGTCGCTTGAGGGGAGACCTCAGCATTTGTTTTCAAGTATGTCCCTTCGGCTTGGCATGTTTCGCTCAACCTTGTTTTTCAGCAACCGTTGTCGTCCATCCTTTTTTCTCCCCGCCATTTTCAGGTGAGAAAGTAGGCAGCCGAAGCAGAGAAAAAGAAACTTATGACGTTGTTGGTTGGCAAGACATTTCCCACATTCCGATCGCAAGACCGGCGCAGCCTTGGCAGGCTGGAGAATACGACGTATAAAAAGAGGGAAAACAAGCACGTTGGCTAAAAGGCTCCAATGGAATGCAAAAAGCCTGCTGTCTCAACAGCAACACAAAACACACAAAAAGAACGGGCAAAATACGGAGTATTAAGCAACCCGCCGATCCGATTTCAGGAATCAAGGGGGAGCGAAAAAAGAGACAAAGAAGCAAGGCGCGAAGACGGGTACGGGCCGACAATAACCATACACGATCCCTTTTGTACCCTTACCTCATCGCCAAAGCACATTCCTTTGAATTGCCCAAGAAAGTAAATTCCCTGCCGGTTTGGACGGCCGGACCGACCGGGAAAAAAAAATCTTGCACTTTGAGATGCACTTGCATTTCCAATCGGAGGATTTTTTTTCGGGGGATTTTTTTTTTTTTTTTTTTTTTGTTGCCTTAAAAGGCAGTATTCTTCGAGTAGCCTTGAAAGGCGTGCTAGAAGCCGCTGTTGTCGTCAGCCATACGGAGTACTCGTAGATCTCTGCAGTGCCTCATCGTAAAAAAAACGCCCGTCCCGTCTGTTGGTGATCGTTTCTAGTCATTCGACGATTTCTGCCAACCAATAAGACGGGCATTCCCCTGCGCTTCCCCAGACGCCACACATTTTGCACGTCCCGTATGTAGTCTTTATTTTCGCTGCCACAGTTAACTGTCATCCTGCCATCTTTCGTTGGTTTGTGCTGAAGAGGGTAAAATTTTTTTTGACAGAGCCAAGAGCGAAGAAACAAAACAAAGAAAGAAATGTTTCCTGGGACGATGTATATATACTTCTCACCAAAAGGCTAAGAGAGAGAACTATCGTAGGTACCCGGGTCCGGTGGGGAGATGGAGCGATTTAGCGGAGTTTAAAGGTCTTCAAAGCGCCCGTAACCACGTATGGAGTGGCCAGCCAACGGAGCATTACGGTACGACGAACACGGGGCTAAAAGCCAGCGAGGCACGGCGGACTCGGCGTGAGGACGCACTGGCTTCATCCCAAGTATTATGGGACCAAAATGTTGCGTCGTAAATCCTACGACGGAGTAATTTCAAAGAAGGAACACCAGAACCAAAATTTCAGCTCTCTGAATGAGATAGCACTGTGGTCCGAGCCTTTTACCTTGAATTCGCCTTGGCGACTTTGCTATTTCTTCTACTGATAAAGAAAAACGCCAGTTCTGCACGAGGACGAATACTCCGTACAGTCTGTTAATGCTCTATGGAATATGTCCGTCGTACGGAGAAGACCGTATTTACCTTACTCTTTAGTGCCCCTGTATCCTGTACCAATGCGGAAATGGCGCTGCAGGTTTTCGGCGTTTTCGCACTGATACATTCAAGGCTGTGTTTTTTCCATAAAAGGATGCTGACGCGTTCAGCGCTCGCTAAACTGATATGGATTGCTCTCGCAATATCGAATTTTATTATGGAGTTTCAACAGACAGATTTGCGGTGAATCAGATTAGGAAAAGGGGCGTGAACTCGTAGGCTTGTAAGTTTGCAGAACGGGAATAGAGGAGCAACATAGCCCACTGTGGATTTGTTCAGGGGTTAAGAGTTAGCATATTCCGGAGTATGGATACATCACTTTTGTACGGGTATTGCACTCCGCATATCCATACTCGTACGTTGTATCCATACTCGCACACACAACAAAGTTCTCGCAAAATATCCTTACACTACTCCCTACCCGAGTAAGGATAGTCGGCGAAGGTCTTGTCTCTCCCCTGTTCTTTGTGTCGCAAATCCTCCCGCAATGGGCATAGGTACATCGCAATCTCACTAAAAGGAAATGACAGCAAAATGGCAAATGCTCACTGGCTGTGGAAAGGAGGTGCACCCACAGGTTCCTCAAAAAAGGGGACGACTCCAGAGTTCTCCAACCAGCATGGAAGAAAGGCATCTCTGCAAAGAACCCATTTTGTGGTCTTGCGCTGTTGATCGTATAAAAACAGCCTTTCTGCGTGTTAATTGGTGTACGGCGCACTACTCGGTACGAAGTGGCAATATTCGTACCATACGAGTATATGGAATATAGATACGAGCATCCTTAGTATCCTTACGAGCAGGACATTTATTACATCTGCAGCTGCAAACCCCATGACGGTCCTTCTTGTTGGGTTGCAATGCGAGACACAGAGGGGAAAAAAACCTGCTTTTTCTTCAGAGCTTATGCTTATTTCTGTGTGTCACGAGCACCGAATTACGAGACAATTCACGACCCGCCAAGACGGTAATAGTCCGCATAGGGTCCGAGTCCTGTCTGTGAGATGAACGCAAACACATCCTTGGGGGCTGTGGACGCTGTCGTTCGGAGACGCCACCTTTCTCTTCGTGATCCATGCAAGAAATGCTCGTTCCTCGCTGCAGACAGAAAATGCGCCGACGGAAAATACACCGCACCTTGTATTCACCTGATGCCTCTATTAGGATACTCCTTACGAGTACGACGTGCAATACACTGCATAACGCACCGTAATCACTAACTGCGCTGTGGGCGGGAATACGGCGTAGTGATTGGTACCTTTTTGGTCTGTACTTTTTCGGGGTGTGGGGGCCTTTCACACCACTACAAAGTGTGGCGCTTTTGGCGTCGTTTGGCGTCGGATAGGTCCTTGGCACGCGCTGCCTGGTTGGCTGACTAGAAGTGTTCTGGTGGCGTTCAGCGCCAAAAAAAATAGGAGCGGAAAAAAGCCAGGGAGAAAGCCCCTTTTGGATCACGTGGAACGTCCTACCGACCTATCCATATGGATACTCAACAAGATAACAAGTATTACCGGAGCAAAGTCAAATAACGCACCGGGGCAGTCCGGCGGACTAGGATGAGAGCTGATCGGAGTATTCTTATTGTGCATTCGAAGTAATACTTGTACGTCGTTGGGAGGACGTTGCTTTGTTGTAGAGTCCGACGTATTACAAAGGACTCCTAAAATTCGAACCCACGCAGTTGAACTTTTCCGCAATGGCAAATTGCATTACCATCCTCGAATGCTGTCATACGGAGTATGGTGTCAAGACCTACGAGTATGGATATTATGGTAAGCCTCCCATACTCTTTTCAATGACTGTCGACGAGTTTTCTCTCTGGACGGTGTAATTACAGCGTTCCGAAACCAGTGGGCCATCAAGGTTATTGGCGGAAGCTAGCGTGAGAGATGGTGGAGTATTACAAGGCAAACTCCACGGAGCACGTCGTAATGCCTTTTTGCTTTGCTGCAAAATTTTTGCCCGGTAGGCTGATTTCCTGGGGATTCTTGCAGTTACATGGCCATTCTGTCTCGTCCTCCAAAAAGTCCATTGGGCATGAGAGCCGCAATTCAAAAGGAAGCAGTAGTCGTATAAAGAAATAATAGTGTCTCTTTCTCGGTCCACATATGGATACGACGCACTCATACCAAGTACTCCGTACAGCGTACGAGTATGGATACTCCATATATCTTAGCTGACCCACTTGGCAGGTTTCAATTTTCTGGTGAGAAAAGGCGCAAGAGGCCGAGTGGGCCTCTACAGCAGGGCTTTTTTTTCATTTGGTGGAGTAACAAAAAGCACAAGTCACAAGTCATATGGGGACGCCGTACTCGGAAAGTGAGACTGGGAGCTTATCCATATTCCATATTCGCATTTTTCACTTGGCTGGCTTATGGACAGACTTGTTGCGGTCACATGGCATCTATGGATACTCGTATGGATAGTCGAGCGCCATAGATGGAATGCTCGGTGTCAAGGTCGAGCAAGGCCTTGGTTGCTTTGAGCGCTGGTGAAAATCCGAGGGTTGCATTGTCGGCAACACGACCTCGCCAAAATGCCAAGCCAGCAAGCCCCGTTGGCGTACGCTGGCGCAACCTGCTAGAGCAGAGCAAAGACGACGGCCGTCGTAATACGACTGTCGTAATGCTCTTCTTGTTTAGCATTCGCCCTTAAACCCGTTCTCGTGCTCAGCTGGGCAGGTAAAGTAGAGCATTGCCAAGCCAGCAGATGCAATCCCCGTGAAATGACCTATCGACGTACGAGTACTCGTACGGAGTACGGCGGCAGAGACATGGAGTCGTTGCAGTGAGTGCTACGACAAAGAGCCGTACGTCGTAGGGATATGGATACTCTCGTACGAAGAATATGGAATACCTGTGCGATCAGCTCAAAGGTTGCCAGAACAAGCCAGAGGAGACCAGGTCGCCCCAAAAAATGGTTGACGCTGGCTGTGCACTGAAGACATGAGGCCCTGTTCAAACCGTGTGGAGAGCCAAGAAGAGCCGGGGGAAAGGGAAATTTGACGTTGCGTGGCTGCTAATGCCCCCATTCGGCCCCCTATCAAACCCCCCCCCCCTTCCGCCCCCCTTATTTTTTGGGTAAGCCGTCTTGCTGTTGACGTAGGTCGTAATGGGAAAAGAGAAGAGGGACTTTTTGAACATCGTTCGTTGGTAGTACTTGGTACAACGTACATTGAAGTTGTTCCCTGGAGTACAAGCACCACATGAGCAGGCTTTGCTTGTATACTCCGTTGTCTCCGTTGTCTCCATACTTCTCACCTTGTCTTTTCTTTCCACACAGCAAAGTACGGAGTACTGGCATCTTTCTTGTCGCACAGCAAAGCCTGGTCTTTATATCTTTTATTTGTGGTGGGCACCCCGTCTGGGAAACACCGTCAGCTCTTTCCTTATCTCTCATCCTCGACCTTTCCTCTTTTTTTCACCTTCCCCTTCTTGTTGCCATATCCATATTCCTTTCGTCGATTCGTTCTTCTTTATTTTGTACTCGTGTATCATCCATACACTTACCGTATGGCTTTCTTTCAGCGTTCGTTTTGATTAACGTGAACGTGTCGCTCGTTTTTTTGGTTTTGGTCTCTTTTGCCTTTCTATCACGCTCCTTTCTCTCTTTTTTTTGCTCGTCCGTTTTTACCTTCTTCTACTGCCTTTTGCGTCTTGAGGGATCTCGGCTTAATCCCCTTTGGTTTCTGTGCACGGAGGACTCCGACTTCCTTTGAGTGGTCAGCCTGGTTACACGGACACGCAACGCAGATTGTCTCACCGACATCTCACTTTATTGTTTGACGGCAATCCCTTTATTGGACGGGGACTAAAAACTGCTGAGCACTAGCGGGGGGAGGGTCCAACAACGGCAACACAGCTCCGCTCACGCTGAGCGGCAGTCGGCAGTCTTTCTCGACATGGCTATCGGCAAGGAAGGAAACGTGAAATGGGTCGATGTAAGTGAGGACAGACGGCCAGGGCCAGCGAGAGAAAAGAAATGGACAGACGGCCAGGGCCAGCGAGAGAGCAAGAGATGCACAGACGGGCAAACTGCTAACAGTTCAGGGCCTGCGGGGACTGGCGTCGGCGACGGTGGTGATGACGCACCTGGCGCGGTCGTTCGACCTCGGCCTGTTTGAGGCGGCCAACAACGACAAGGCGGCGGCGCGGCTGATGCAGTGGCCCTTTGTCCGGGTCTTCATCCAGGGCCGCATTGGCGTGGCCATTTTCGCCATGGTGACGGGCTATGTGTGTGCGCTCAAGCCGATCCGGCTGTGCCGCGCCGGCAACCAGGACGCGGCCTACCGGTCGATGGGCAAGTCGGCGCTGCGGCGCGTGCCGCGGCTGGTGATGCCGGCGGCGCTGGCCACGATGCTGGTCTGGGTCATGGCCCAGCTCAACATGTTTGCCGTGGCCCGCCACTCCGACAGCTGGTGGGCCCGGGCCACGTCGGTCGACTACAACGCCAACTGGGCCCAGGCCCTGGGCGACCTGGTCGTCAATCTGATCCGCACCTGGACCACGTCGCACAATGCCTACGACGCCAACCAGTGGACCATGATGCCGCTGCTCAAGGGCAGCATGGAGGTCTATGTCTTCATGCTGGCCACCGGCTACATCCGCCCGCGCTACCGCATGCTGGCCGCCGGCGGCATGTGGCTGTACTATTACTTTGGAGGAGATGGTGAGTGAGAGGGAAGGAATCCCAAGAAAGAGGAATGCAAAGAAGAGAAGGGAAATCGAAATCAGATACAAGAGGCAAAATAGCCCAACCACCACCTCACCACCACCACCTCACCACTGCTAACACCTCCCAGCCACCTTTGGCATGCAGTTCTTCTTCGGCGTCTTCCTGTCGGAGCTGCAGAACATCCCCAGCAGCAACCAGTTCATGACCGAGCGCCCGCGCCTCTGCCGAGCCCTGTCGGTGTCGCTGCTCGTCAGCGGCCTCTATCTCGCCTCCTACCCCGAGGGCCACTACGAGTACATGGCCTGGTCGCGCGGCCAGCACCGCCTGCTCAAGCTCATCCTGCCCACCGACGCCAACTTCTCGCGCGCCGCCACCGGCCTGGGCCTCGAGTTGATCGCCCTCGGCCTCCACTTCTCGCCCGCCGCCCGCGACGTCCTGGCCAACCGCCTCTTTCTCTGGCTGGGCCGCCAGTCCTTTGCCGTCTACCTGCTGCACGGGCCCCTGCTCCGCAGCGTCCTCTGCTGGATGGTCTTTGGCTTCCACTTCGAGCCGTCCAAGACAAACGAAAAGGGCGAGGCCATCGGCCCCTGGACCCCCGTCCCCCACAACTGGCGCGTCCCCATCATGGCCGTGCTGTGGACGCCCCTCGTCTACGCCCTCGCCGTCGTCTGGACCACCTATGTCGACCCCTGGTGCGCCGCCATGACCGAGCGCCTGGTCGGCCATGTCCTGGACGACGAGGACGAGAAGCCCCAGCCGCTGCTGCCGTCGTAGCCCTGGGGCACGAGAAACACACACACCAAAAAAAAGAGCAAAGAAAAGGGCAGACGTCACGACACATAACTATATACCCCTTGACATATCACGACACATAACTTGCCCCCTCGACATATCACGAGACAGAACCTACTCCTCGAACGTCACGAGACACAACCTGCTCCTCGACATAATCCAAAACCTCTTATTTATTTCTAATCCGATGAGATCCTCTTGACGACGATCTCCCTCTCCGACTTTAGTAGGAAACATTACCGGGCACGGGAGGAGGGCGGCAAACCGCCAATGGATGGGAGGGGGACCGGTCGTTGGAGACAAACAAAGCTTTTGCACATATTTGGCGTTTGGGATTGAGGCTGGGTGTGATTTTCTGTTCTTCTGTTCATATTTCTTCTTTTTCTTCGATCCTGCCTTTTATCTTTATTCCCACTGCTATGACCCTGGTCATCTTCGTTTCTCTTCATTCCCATTTCTTCTCACAACTTGTTCCATTCCTGTTGCTCTTCTTTTCCTTTGTAGTGTCCAGTCTATCGCGGTAATTATGATGACGCTGCGTTCGGCTTTGCGAATTTATTCTTTTTTTTCTTGCTGTTTTCTTGTTTTCGTGTTGCCGTACAGCCCCGTCTGGGCCTCCGCGTTTTTGCTCCAATTCGCTCACATCCGCACGGCATGATGCTGAAGTTTGTCGCGTCTGCTTGTAACGCGCAGCAGAAAGGTCCGGAGGTAAAGACAGATTGTTATCAGACGAAGAGATGCATTTTGAGGCTGCACCGAACCAGATCCCAACTGTGAATAGTGACGTCACAGGTTTATCCCAGCATTATACGAGTAGGCAGCTGCGATCCCCGACTGGACCAAAACGGCAGGCACACTGTTGGCACAGAAGACGAAGGAAATGCGAGCGGTGACGGCAGCGGGATGTCTGGTTGAAATTGGCTGACTTCCTCTTCAAGGTGCGACTCGTCTTTCTTCCTAACGCTTGTCCGCCGATGGCTTTGAATTAAAAAAAAAAAAAAAACGTCTGTCTCGTCGTGCTAACACTGCCTGGACGATATGTCGAATTGCGCCACAGATTCACATAGGTATATTATATTAGAGCTGAATACGTGCTTAGGAAACGCCAACACAGGTCAACCAAAGTATCAATCTCTTCTTTGCTTCTCGTCATTTATTGCTAATGTCATGTTTTCTTCTGTCTTGTCTCTTTCAGACTAGGTCTGTCTTCGCTTCTGCTCTCGGGCTTTCAAATGGTTTTTCTTTTCTTTTCTTTTCTTTTCTTTTCTTTTTTTTTCTTTTTTTCTTTTTTTTTTTTGCTGCGTTTCATACTTCGCCTCTCTTTGTCCTTTTCCCCCCTTCCTCCTCTCTCGTGCCCTCTTCACCACCCAAACTGCTCACAATGTAGCTCCACGCTTGGCCCGTCGCTGGTGATGCAGTTGGCCGTCGCGTTGCGCACCGTCTTCATCAGCGCCGGCGGACCACACGCCGCCACCAGCACCCGCTGCGTCCGCGCCGTCGACGACACGGCCGTTGTCACCACGACGTCGAGATCTGGCCGGCCCGGCGAAAACACGTGTTGCAGCGGCACCGAGTCGGACGCGTTGCTGACGCTCGCTGCCGCCGTCGACGGGGCAGCGTCAAAGGCGGCAACGTGGGCGGCACGGTTTGCTGGAGCCGTCTCGGTCTCGGCCTCTGCTCTGGCGGCAGCCTCTGCCTTTTCCCCGTCGTCGTCTGGCGCACTCGCCCCGGTCTTGTCTTTGTCTTCTTTGCCAATGTGCTCGGTCTCTTCGATCACGGCCTTCTCGTTAAAGTCGTGCTGCAGCGAGTCTTTGGGCGCGCTTCTGGCGGTGGCTACCGCGGCCATCCCCAAAGAAGCCGTCGCAGTCGCGCCAGCCACAGCACCGCTGGTCGACTGGTTGTCCGAGGACGAGGACGAGCCCGGCGCTCGCGTCACATAGAGGGACACAGACACCTTGGGCGCATTGGTGTGCGTGCGCAGCGTTTCAAGATGCTCCGCGAACCAGGTGAGGTTTTCTAGCCCATGTCAGTTTTGAGAAAGTGGCAAAGCAGGGGGGGGGGATCGAAAAACGACGAACAAGCGACCCATGAAAAAGAAAGCCCACCTCTCGTTTTGGCTGCCCAGATAAACACAATGCTCTTGGTCGACTCCGCGTCCATGCGGTCGAGCATGTTGACGGCCAGGCCAAACGTGTAGCTGGCGCCGCTGCCGCCGGCAATGAGGATGATTTTGTCATACTCCATGGGGTCCGGAAACGTGCCGTAGGGGCCTTCGGCGGCCGCCCAGAGCTTGGCGCCCGGGTGCGCGGTGGCATAGTCGTGGAGCTTTCGGGTAAAGCCGTTGTACGACTTGACGACGAACTCGGTCGGGCTGGTGTCGATGATGGTGAAGGGGTGCATCTCCAGGAGGCGGACGCCGGGCAGCCACAGAAGCACATGCTTTCCGGGAACCGCGCGAGGCGGCTTTTTGGCCAGCAGGATGCGCGTACCGCCGTGGACCAGCGGATAGACCGTTGCTTGGTTGTTGGTGACGTTTGCCAGCAGCCGCGCGAGCCGCAGCAGGCGGTCGGCGGCAAACAGGCCGGCTGTTATGCAGGTGATGATGGGTGCACGCGTGGCAAAGTCCGGCCTGTGGAAGCCAATGGCGATCAGAGAACCGACAAATGCGGCCATGTGCATCATGTAAAAGACCTCGTACGCATGGCGCCGCAGGCTCAGCGCCGACGCCACCATGACCAGAAAGAGGAAGCCGGCGACAATGCCGGCAATCTGGCGGTCTTCGCGCAGAACCCGCAGGGCGCCCCGGCGAAAGAAAAAGACCGTGTAGCAGATGGCGTGGGCCACCATGAGCAGAAACGTCGTGCAGCCGGCCACCTGGTGCAGGCAGTTGAGCCGCTCGTACGAATACGAGGTCAAGAAGGCCAGCGGCGTGTTTTTCAGCGCCAGGAACACGACGAAGCACAGGTTGGACATGAGGACCCTTTTTATTTTATGTAAGAGAAGAGCATGAGAGGATGGAGAACAGCCAAACCACCAAGCCACCAAGCCACCAATTTGAACAACGGCCAACTGTCGACAAAGCAGAGTAACCTGAAAGGAGCAAAGACCCAAAACTCACCAGCCAAGTCGCGAGCCAACCGGCCCCGGATTCGTCGTGTCTACCTCGGTCAGGATCAGCACCAGATTGATGACCACGTACAGCGCCACCAGCAGGCCGTGGCCCGACGAGCTGAGGCCCGGAGCGCCGCCGCGCACCAGGCAGTTGCGCAGCCGCCGCGAGACAACCAGAAACGGCCGCGATACAGCGGCCGGAAAGACGCGCCATCGATCCACCAGGCGCCGTGTCCAGTGCAGAAAGACGAAAATGGCAATGATGCCGCACATGGAGGCCGCAAAATAAGTGGCTGCTCGCTTGTTGTATCGTAGCCGCTTGGCAAACATGGCTTGCTGGGCCGGGCTGTTATGGCCACCGCCGCCTCCGCCATGTTCGCCGCCATGTCCGCTGCCTCCGCCGTGCTCGGATGAGTTCGTGCTGGCGGCCGCTAGCAACGCAAACTCAAAATAGTATTTGTCCATGTCTCGTTGCACCACCGATGAACCAAGCCCGCATCCAGCCGCAATGATACTGCAATGCCAATGACGATTTTAAAAAAGCAAGCACAACTCGAATATATCTCTAACAAGTCAAAGATTCTCTCTTGCCAGCGACTCAAAATCGTCCACGTTAACCAGAGAAGTAGACGCCCGCGAAAAAGATGGTGCACATGTCCAGCTGGGAAGAAGGCAGGAAGGCCGGGCGAGACGGGGATGTTTATAAATGAATGCAGTGTCCGGTCAACACAAAACACAGACAAAGAAGAAAGGTTTAACAGAAAAAGGCGAAATGAGGAGAATGTGATGTCGCGAGTGTTGATCCACGGCCACACCCTCAAAAATGAAAAAAATGAAAAAAGGGCAACACACAAAGAGCCACCAAGCGAGCAATAGCACAGAGCCCGAATAAAAAAAATTGACTGTCAAACTTTAAGAAAAGAGAAAAGAAGTGACGGAGCAGCGACGTTTAAGATCAGAAACCAAACAGAAAGGGCTGGACGTCTATATTGTATTGTGTCTCCCCCCTGGTTCTGTCGCTTCCAGACGCCGTGTAAAATAGCCTGGCTCAAGCTCCGAGGTACAGGCGAGATCTATGTTGTGGCCTGGGTTTGTGACTTTTTCTTGTGCCAGCACCACGTTGCTCGTACGCCAGAGCCTTTTTCTCCTCATCTGTGTAAAGAAAAAATCCTGGCAAATGCCATTTCAAGAGAGGGGTGGAACGGCGTACGGAGTATTGCCTGGTCTAGATCAAAACGCCAAACCAAAGAGAATCAAGACCGCTTCTCCCCTATGTCGTCGGTGCAAATTGGATGGGCGTGAGGCTTGGATGCAGATGAATGGGGGGGGTGTAAAAATAGGGGGTGTGCAGAAAGAAATAAGAGAAAAGAAAGATGTTCAAGACGCTCGCTTATGAGAGGTGACAGCAAAGAGCTGTATCTGATGAATGTCACGTAGTTCAACCTCTCTCAAGCTTTTTGACTACGACAATATGCCGTGGATTTATATGGCATGAGACTTGGTCAAGCACGGAAAGCTCAACTCCAATAACAAAAATTCATGTCACGACCAAAGGAGTTGAATGGACGAGCAACGAGATAGAATAAAAGCAACAAGCACTGGGATTTGATCAAAACTGCAGCCGGGAACGAGATGAAAGTAAGAGAAACGCCACTTAATAAATGAAATTGACACTGGAAATACAGTCATATCAAACCATATGGTTATGGCAAGGTCCTCGGTGATGGGCAGCAGACCTCGTGCTGATTCAGGCGAATCCAGTCAGAAGAGAAAGGCCCTGCGTTTGTGAAGGCCGAGCCAACAACCAAAGGCTTCATAAAGCCAGCCATATACAGCACTTTTAAAAAAACACAAATACGCCAAAACAAATATGAGTAAAGAAAACGAAGCGAAGCGAAGCGAGCAAGCATCGCACACCGGAGGTGGGGGAGTCCATTCGCTTCAGCAAGTAATTTCGTTTTTTCTCTTTTGCTCTTTCGCTACCAAAGTGAGTCTTCTGACAGCGGGCATGCAGACATGACAAATGGCGGAGAAAATACGGAAGGGGATAGAGAGAGAGAGAGAAAACGAGAATCATTAGCAACAAAAAAAAATCAAACATCAATCAGCAATCAAATACTGATTTTGTAAGACTTACAAACCCAAAAAGGGGTAAGAGATCCCAATTAAATCTGTTGATCCGCTCTGCCGCCCGCTATAGCTGGCCTGCTCTCACCCTTTGGTCAATTTTTTCTTGATAGTTTTCATTTGAAAGGTCCCTGTAACTTGTTGTTTCCTTCTTGTTTTTTGCTTCTAGCTTCTGCTATTCATCTTCCTCGCCACCGCTTTACGGGCAAAGCGTCTCAGAAAGATGGCCAGTGTTGCAAAGGGAGCTAAGTCGCGAGAACCAGCGATCCGAGAATGCCATTGGCTGAGCAGTTGGTGTTTTGTTGTGGCAGAAAGCGTTGTGATGGGGGAGTGAAGGCAATATGGCTAAACGTCGAGAAAAGAGTGACAGAAAATAAAAAAAATGACGGCAAAACCCAGCAAGGCACGCCACATACCGAGCAGAAAGGGCATCCGTATTAATACACCGTGGGTTCAGACCCCCAGACATATTTTGTTGTAGAGTCCTCATTTGCGCAGATATTAGAGATGGAAAGAGCGCACTTCTTGCAGGGAAGTGACGACCAAAGGTCAACTGGGCAGGACGATGAAGGTGCTCCACGGCGAATGGCCAAGAAGGTTGAGGAAAGAGCGAGTCGCAACACCACGTGCCGCCAAAAACAAATCTCGGCTGAAAGAAAACGAGATTTTTTTTCCCTCCGAGGCTTTGGCTGATTTCTTGTTACTTCTTTCGTTTGGGTGGTAACGTTTCCTCATCTCGTGTCTTTTGTGTGCATGCTCCTTTTTTTTTTGTTTGTTTATTTGAGGTCACTGACAATGGATTGCTTCGTTTTGCCCCATTTCCTACACATCCCCAGATACTCAATAAATGCGGTACATAGCTACCCGGCGTCGTTGCCAAGCATTAATAAGTACACCGACAGTCTTGGAGCGCATCTGCTGAGCTGTTAGATGAGCCTCGGCAGCAAATAGATATGATATATTCCCTTTTTGCGAACGCTTCGCTTGCATGCCAAGGGATCATGGACGGGTAAGATGCTTCTTGGAGATTGAGCTCCGAAATCACAAGGCTTTCCTCGCTGCAACCCCGCAAAACAATTAATACTCGACAAGTGCTGGTATTTTTTTTTAGAGACACAAGAGCGGTAGATGCGATGCTAGTCTACTCAGCGGAATGCGATGTGTGCAGAGGAGCTGATATGCACGAAGCCTGGGCGCGCGCGCGGGCCCGACAGAATACGTACTCTTAAGCGGAAGAGAGAAAGCGGGCTGCTGATGCTGGAGAAGGAGCTGAAAGAGAGGAAAGCCGGTGTGGCACGGGAAGTTTGGAGAGACAGGAAGGCAAAAAAAATAAAAAAATCAACGGAGCCTCAAAAAGGGCAGCAGAAGACGAAATCAAGACGGTGAAAAAAGGAGCCTCCTGAGGGGTTTCAGTAACCACAAACAACACAGAGCTCCAGACCAGATAATATTGCCGAATGCAAATCCAAGAGGGAGGATGTCGGCCATGAAGAAGACTCGGGGCTTGACGTGCGAGCGCGTCCACATCAAGCTTCTTTTTAATATATATTGATATTGATGCTCTCAACAGCAAAGCCTGGAGAATACGTTGGAGCACCGGTCGAAACACAGACAATCCACGCGCCGCCCAGGTGGCCAAGGCAAACAGCCTCGTCTTTCCGTCCGTCCCCTTCATCCACCTTGCTCTGCCTAGAATGGTCAATTTGGCTGCTGGTCAGTCTCGTCTTCTCCGGGCGAAGGAGCAAAGCTGGCGAAAATAAAGGCCAAAGCAGTCAACCAAAATAATAACAAGAAGGCCAATTAGACTACAGCCCTATCATATTGGTATAGCTGCAACTGTGAGCATTAGCTCTGGGTTTTATTGGGTGACTTTTCTTTTCCTGTTCTTCTGCACTTTTCTCATCGTTTGTTCATTGGCCCGGTCTTCTTTCTCTCTCTTTGACCATTCTGGCTATTATCTTCTACATGAGTAAACCGCTGGCTGCTCGAAATAAAAAATCATACGACAAAGTTATTCACTGATTTCAGACGTGAACATGGAGAAACTTGTATCGATTTTTTTAAACAACCTTTTTTTTGTCATAAGCCTGTGGTGGTACCTGTGAAAGGGGCTGTTCTTTATGGCTTTACGCCAGGCCCGGTTATGCAACAAGCCACGCGACATGCCCGTGGAAAGAAGCTTTTCAATCCATTGACAGTTTAAGCTACGCCGACGCGTGCAAGACTGGTTTCCTGGCCGGAATGAGAACAGAGCATGAATGTGGCCACAAAAAAAAAAAAAAACATAGAGCCAGCATACAGATGAAAAATAAATTCAAGAAACAACGAGAAACCGGAGGAGGCGACTGCGAGACCTGGCTGGCGTACCAGTCAGAAGGCAGTGAACTGCTCAGGAGAGGGGGGCGTGACTTCAAGACATTGAAAAGCTAATGAAGGAGTGGCGAAGATGAGGGTGAGAACAGCCACACCACATCACTTTAAAAGTTTCATATTGTCGCCAGCAGAAACCAGCAGCAACCAACAGCATTAAGGTGCTCTGCTATGCAGCGGAGGCAGCAGCGGCAGCGGATGAAAAGCGGAAAAAAGTGCGGGGAGCGGCAGAGGAGCATTTAGCATTCCATCGTGTTGCACACGATATATTTAATTACGTCAAATGGAAGACGACTTGTGGGACACCCTCTCGAATCTCAGTTTGCAAGTCCAGTTGTAAGTGGACGTGCGACCTCTATTTGGGTTTATACTTTATCTTGAGCCGTATAACGTAGAATAAGAAAGGAAAAAAAAGACAAACCAAACGATGAAAAGCTGGTAGTATGAAACTGCCATCCAAGTTGTCTTCATTGTAGAAGAGCAGTGTGAGTCAGTGAGAGTAACACAACACTATCTGCCCTAGAAAAGGAGTGCATATGGGTTGGGGGTGAAGAAAGTTGTGAAGAAGTAGGCAAGAAAGTAAGAGGGAGAAAGCAGGTTGCGGAAAGAGAGTATGGCTGACCAGACAGGGTTGAAAAGAACAGAATAATATAGCATATACGCCTTCGACTTATTGCTCTTATATGAAGGACTCCAGAAGTGCAGGGGGGGAGCAATTTGCAAATATCTCCGCTGTTTGTTTGTTTTAGGAGCTGCCTTGCTTGTGTAGGGTTTTCACATATTGTGATGATGGTATAGAGGCATTCTGTATATGTGCGTAATTTATCAATATATTGCCAGGTCTCGTGTAAGGTTCTTACAGCAAGAAGCGTCAGACCCTTGGAGTAAAGGTATTTTGAACGAGTTGTTCATCGTTGGCGCAATTGTACAAGGAGATCAACGAGAAGAAACAGAAACAAGGTTCTTGCAAGGGCATAAACACCCAAACTAACAGCCGTTGCAGCACGATTTCGAGGCATCTGGAAAACTACGCGGTACTTTTATGTCTTTAGACTTGTAAACCCTGCAAGAGCTGCCTTGATTTTTTTACCGCCTGCTGTTTGTGGTCTATCTTGTCGGGGAGTTTTGAGTTTTGAGACGAACCGACTCGTATGCCATAGCACGGTTGAGAGAAGAGAGGCTGATTTTAAAGTAGTGGTAGTTTTGACAGGCGGCCATGAGGCCTGCGCAGACTGGGCTTCTGGTGCCTGGCCCCAGAGAAGTATGATTCTCTGTTGGTGTTCTACCCAAGGCACGTGTCTCTGCAGCTTCTTCACGCAGAAAGCTGTCTGACATCCAGCCAGAAATAAGATGAGAAAAGATGAGAAAGGAATGGGAAAGATATCAAAAGAACAGAAAAATAATAAAAAACAAAGAATGGAAAGGCGGCACCGCCATCAGCAGCGCAAAAAGCGCAAAGCCCTCGGGGCAAACTGAGAAACATGGAGCACGTTGTTTTCGCCCCTGTTTTTTTGCGCACGCATTGTCTCAAGTCTTCCAAGTCCCTGAACATCGAAGCAACTGGGCTCAGGAGTCGCTGTGAGGAACACTGACTGGGTAGGCCGACTGCTGGCTCCAAGAGTTTGCCATTCGAAGTCCATCGCAGCCGCTCTCCTTCGCCCTCGCCTCGAACTCATGTCCCTTTCTCTCTGGTTCTTACAAAACCAGACGGTTGCCTTTCTCTCTCTCTCTCTCTCTCTCTCTCTCTCTCCCGAACCGTCACGACGCCGGGCCCCACGACGGGTCCTCCTGGCTGACGATGCGCTCGTCCAGGTCCGCCACCAGGTTGGCAACGATCTCCTCGCCGTTGACCAGGTCGTTTTCGTCGGCGCGGCGGCCTGCGCTCTCGGCGTCTGCTGCCAGGCCGGCCGCGACGTGCCGGCGCACCAGGCGCGCACGCGCCACGGGAAAGGCCACGTCCACGAACCAGCGCAGATCCATGAGCGCCGCGGCCTGGCGCCAGGGCTCGCGGTCCAGCACAACGTAGTTGCCCTCAAACAGGACAATGCGCTGCCGCGGCCCGATGGAAATGGCGTCGGGCACCGGGTCTTTGACCGCGTGGTCGAACGAGGGGCAGAGCACGACCGCAGACGAGGACGAGGACGCGCTCGCATCGGGAGCCGCAGCCTGGCCGCCGTGGGCATCGGCATCGCCACCGGTATCGCCACCGGCCACGGGTTCCCGCAGTCGCTGGACCAGCCGCAGAAAAGCGGCGCCGTCAAAAGTAAACTCGGCTCCTCGGCGAGCGTGCGCGCGGACCGGATCCGGCATGGCCGACAGCTGGGCCCGCGTCAGGTGGAAGCCGTCCATGGGCACGGCCATGGCCAGGCGCGTGTCCGTGTCCGTGTCCATGGTATGTGTGGTGCCATTGGAGTCCTGGCCGGCCGTTCGGTCATGTCTGGCCGGCCTGGCTTGGCTGGCTTGTGACTCCTCATCTTGGGCGGCAGCATACCGGCGGTTGAGACCGTCTGCCACTGCCTTGGCCAGCGTGGTCTTGCCTGGGTTGGAAAGAGCGGGAGGGTAAAAAACAGGTCAGCCCATAGTCTAGAAAAGGCAAGAGCGACGGGGGACGGTGAGGATTTTTAGAAAGAACGAGGAAAGATCAAGATCAAAACGATCACAACGTTAGGCAAGCACGATGGCGACTGTGTCCTACGTACCTGAGCCGGGAATTCCACCAATGGCAATGACTGTCGACACAGTTAGCAGAAAGAAAGACAGAAAGACAAAAGGAAAGGGAAGAAGATCAAAGAAAAAAAGCTGGCAAGATTGCCTTACGCAATCGCTGGTTTGGTGGCTGCTGCTGATACTTGGCCCAGGCAACATCGACCAGCCGCTTGACCTGTTCCTCCATGTTGCCGCTGCCGTTTGATGCCTTGGGTCTTTTGGTCCTGCCGGTTTGGGGGGGTTTGCACGTTGATGACGAATACCGACGGCAGGTTGTGGTTTTGGTTCTCTTGTTTATTTTTTGCTCGCTCAAGGAAAAAGAAGGGCAAATACTCTTCGGCCTTTGGGGAGCGCAGATGAGACATCAGCCAGACAAAAGCTAGTATCGCCCCAGAAAATTGCCCAAAAACGATAGATTTGAACAGCACTCCTACGAGTAATACATTCACACTTAATTCAATGCGCTGTCCACATCGGAGAATCTAAAAAAAATCTAGATTTTTATTCTACTACGTTTCCAAAAAAACATCCTGCTTCGTCTTTGTTGAAAGACGGCCTCTTTTGAAATAATGAAACAGGGAAACAATAAAAAAAGCTACAAAAACCCAAGTCGTCATGGAGAAAAGATACGACAAGATGACCAAATGTCTCCGATCCCATCGTGCATCCCCGTCATACGACGCCGTTGAAGTGCCGCAAAACAGCTCGCCCAGATTCCACGAAAAATCCCCCCACTGACAAACAATCAACAGTCAAATCCGTTCATAGCCCAACAGCTCTCTCGGCGACCTCAAAACAGGCCCCCGATCTCGCCCGTTTCCGTGTCCACGTCCACGTTCAGATAGCCTGGTGCCGTCGGCAAGCCTGGGATCGTCTGGATGTCGGCAGCAAGCGCATACCTGGTTCGATGTTAGCAGACGAGCGACTGAAAGTGGAATTGTGGTCTCTCTCTCTCTCTCTCTCTTTCTCCTCCGTTTCACTCACAAGTATCCTGCACCGGCGGCCATCCGCACATCCCGGATTGGCACGACGAACCCGGTCGGCGCGCCCTTCAGATCGGGATCGTGCGACAGCGAGTACTGCGTCTTGGCCACACAAATCGGCAGGTTGCCAAAGCCCTGCCTCGTGTAGGTGTCGACCTTTTTCTGCGCAAGCTCGCTGAACTCGACGCCCGACGCGCCATACATGACGCGCGCAATCGTCTCGATGCGCTCCTGCACGCTGCCGTCCAGGCCATACAGCAGACGGAAATTCTTTGGCTTCTCGCTGGCGGCGATGACGGCCTGCGCCAGGTCCACCGCGCCCTTGCCGCCCTCGGCCCAGTGGTTGGCCAGCACGGCGTCCTCGGCGCCCGCCGCCAGCGACTCCTCGCGGATCACGGCAATCTCGGCCGCCGTGTCGGTCGAGAACTTGTTGATTGCCACCACCACGGGCACGCCGTATGTCTTGGCGTTCTCAATGTGCTTGCGCAGATTGACACAGCCCTGCCGCAGCACCTCCACGTTCTCTTCGCGGTACACCGCATGCAGCGGCGCCCCCGGCGCAATGGGCGGGCCGCCGCCGTGCACCTTGAGCGCCCGCACCGTCGCCACCACAACCACCACGTCCGGCACCAGGCCCGACGCCCGGCACTTGATGTTGAAAAACCGCTCGCCGCCCATCGTAAAGTCGAACCCGGCCTCCGTCACGACAAAGCCGGCCTTGGCCGCCGCGTCCTCGTCCGGCTCCGTGCCAGCCAGCTTGAGCGCCAGCTTGTCGGCCAAAATCGAGCTGTTGCCAATGCTAATGTTCGCAAACGGCCCGGCATGCACAAACACCGGCGTGCCTTCCAGCGACTGCATCAGATTCGGCTTGATGGCATCCTTCATCAGCGCCGTCAGCGCCCCGCTCGCACCAATGTCGTCGCACGTCACCGGATCGCCCGACCGCGACGTCGCCACAACCATCCGCCCCAGCCGCTCCCGCATGTCCTCCAGGCTCGTGCTCAGAGCCAGGATCGCCATGCACTCGCTGGCCACCGAGATGTCAAACCCGGTCTCGCGTGTCTGGCCCCGCTCCGTCGGCGCCGTGCCCACCGTCACGCCGCGCAAGTGCCGGTCGTTGACATCCAAAACACGCCGCCACGTGATCGTCTCCGGGTCGATGTCCAGCCGCGCAAACCGCCGGATCTCGTCCGGCGTCAGCGAGTCGGGATCCGTCTTGTCAATGCCCAGCTTCTTCAGACGCCGAAACATGATCGGCGCAAACGCCCGCTTGCCACCCTTGGCCGGCACCAGCCGCTTGTACAGCGGCCCGTCCTTTTGCGTGTTCTCGTGAAACATGCGCGTCTCAATGGCCGCCGCCAGCAGGTTGTTGGCTGCTGTGATCGCGTGGATATCGCCCGTCAGGTGCAAATTAAACTCGTCCATCGGGATCACCTGGCTGTAGCCGCCGCCGGCCGCACCGCCCTTGATCCCAAACGTAGGCCCCTGGCTGGGCTGGCGCACGTTGGCAAATGCGAGACGGCCCAGATGCGCCCCCAGCGCCTGCGCAAGTCCCATGGTCGTAGTCGACTTGCCCTCGCCCAGCGGCGTTGGCGTGATGCCGGTCACAACGACATAGCGTCCATTGCGGCGGTGGCCCAGCCGCTTGAGCACACTGAGGTCCACCTTGGCCTTGTACGCGCCGTAGGGCTCCAGCTCGCTTTCCGTAATGCCGATCTCCGCGGCAACGCTGGTGATCTGCTTGGGGTGCTGGGCCCGAGACACAGCAATGTCCGACGGGACCGGGTCCTGCAGCTTCAACGGCAGCGGAACGATGTGGCGGTCCCTCTGGCGCTTGAAGTAGTTGTCCGTTGCCTCAACAACATTCTGCATCAGCATGGCCACCGTCATGGGGCCGACGCCGCCCGGAACCGGCGTGATGTACGACGCCACCTTGGCGGCGGACTCGTAGTGAACATCGCCAACCAGACGCTGGCCAGACTTCTTCGTCTCGTCGGCAATGTAGTTGGTGCCCACGTCAATCACCACGGCACCTGGCTTCAGCCAGGAACCCTGCACGAACTCGGGCTGTCCGATGGCGGCAACAACAACATCTGCTCGCCGAATGTGGCCGGCCAAGTCCTGCGTCTTGGAGTGGCACGTCGTCACGGTCGCATCGGCATGCCGCAAGAGAGCCGCCACCGGGTTGCCGACAATGTCGCTGCGACCAAGAACAACGGCGTCCTTGCCCTTCAGCTCGATCCCAGTCGTCTTCAGCAGAGCCATGACGCCCTTGGGCGTGCAGGGAATAAAAAGAGGGCGGCCGCCACGCTTGCCGAGCTCGCCAATGTTGCTTGTGCCAAAGCCGTCGACATCTTTCTCGCCCGCAACTGCCGACGTCACGGTGTACTCTGACAAATGTTTCGGCAGCGGAAGCTGCACCAGGATGCCATGGACGCCGGCGTCGTTGTTGAGGGCCCGGATGGTCTCGAGAAGCTCTGGCTCTGTAATGGACTCGGGCAGGTGAATGAGCTCGCATTTGATGCCAGCCTAAGGCCCGTCATGTCAGCAACAAAACGGTGTATTCTTATATCATGCTGGCAGTCGACAATCGGCGACTCACCTCCTCAGCAGCCTTCAGTTTCATGCGAACGTAAGTGGCTATCGGTTTGAGTGGCTTTGTGTTAGAATCACTTCGGCTTGGAAAATCCAGCAACAAGGAAAAAAAAAAAAAACCCCCCGAGTGTGGGAGGCAACCGGAGTGTCCTAGGGGAAGGAAAAAGACATACTTGAGTCGGAGCGGTCAGCCACTGTTTTTGCCGAGAGCGTCAGTAAAATTTGGTATAAAACGGGCCAGAGCCAATTGACCAAACTGTGGGTGGTGGGCGCGTCGATCATGCCAATCCGGCTCAGTGCGTACCTTGAATGATCTTGAGACAAGGCTGGAAGCGCGGGTTGGTTTTCTGACGGTCAGCAACCTCGGCCCGCAGCGTCTCGCGGATGCTCTTGGCGAGCGCCGTGCCGTCGATTTTAACCGCAGCCATTGCACTGCTGTGGGTGATGGAGAAAGTCGTCGACTGGGCAGTGTGTTGGTTGTCGGCCAAAGGTGCGGTGCAGAACAATGGGGATGGCGAGAAGGATCGTGAGAAGAAGCGCGCAGGGGATCTGGAAGCGGCTCCGACGGCGTTGCAGCGGGTCGGCGGCTTTGATAAGGAAATGTGGCGGATTGACGCCGCTGGCCGGAAGAGGGGTAACGACGGGGCGAGCAGGTTAGAGAGAGAAGAAGTGCAGTGCCACGACGACGACGTCACTGCACAATTGCAACAATCGGTTGTCCTTGGCTGTGGCGGGGAAACGGAAGCGTCTTGTTGGGCTCGTGGTTGCAGCAGTTTTTTCTGTCGGCAACTTAAATCGGGGGGGTTCGAGATGGCTGCCGCTACTGCCCGCCTTCGAGCAGCAGTAGTGGCGGTCGTAGGATTAGAGCCGCGGAATACAGGTACTGCGGAGCTCGATGACCGCTGTTGCTTACTTGCATAACCCCCGCAGGACCCTGGAATTCTGCAATGCCGCAAAGACAGTGGTGGCATTGCTTGTCGGGCTTTGTGAGAAATTTGTGAATAGAAGAAGAAAAAAAAGATGCAATATCAATCGGGAGGCTCCGAAAAAAATAAATTAATAAATTTCTTGCCCGCAGTGCGACGGCTGTGACTGGTTTGCCGTTTTAGGGAAATAACGGAGACCGCAGAAAGAGCCGAAAAAAAAACCTCTACTGTGAAGAAGCCTTCAAAGACAGTGGCTCCTCCCCCCCGGAACAGCGCCGGGGCGAGGTCGGCTGGTTTCTGGTCTTCTGGTCTTCTTGTCGTTGAAATTCCCGAGAGTAGCAAGAACTCTTTGCCCTTTCCTTCCTATGCAGTGAGACAAGGCCGCGTCACTGCCCTGATGTTAGGCAGGAACAAAGCCGGTGTGAGGAAGGAGCGAAATAGCACAAAGTAACAATAGGGAAGCTACAGACCAGGTGAGAGAAGCGAGGTGGAAAAAAGCAAGTCTAAAAGTTCTATAAACCGTTTCCCAAGATACAATCACACAAGGCAGAAAAAAAGAGCTCTGGGGCAGTCTACTGCATTTAAATAACTGTCCAAACGCAACGGCAGGAACCCAGCCCGTGAAAATTTTACATCCATCATTATTTTGCTTAAAACATTTGGTGCAGCGATGAAAAATCTCTGCCGTCTCCGCCCACGAGGCCGTCCCGTTCTGAATACGTGAAAAAAGTCGATATGGCGCGGTTTCTAACTCTGGCAATCTTTTTGTCAGAGCAATAGCAAAACTAAAAAAATAAAAAATAAAAATAATTCTGGCCATTAACATGCGGCCTCAAAGCTCGAAAAAACAGATGTGATTTCAGGCTGATCATGTGATGCTGTAATACTCCGTAGATACACTTAGCACACAAAAGCATGCCAATAATAACACTCTCCCAACCCCGCCATAAAAAAAACTGGCGCACAAAATTATTCGAGACAGCCCACCCGCAAAGTTGTGTCAGCAAAAAAAGCAGGGGCAAAAAATAGTCTGGGAGGAAAAAAAGGAAGCAAAGCCGACATCCAGTCCAGAGAAAAGCCCTTTCTTTGCAACATTGCCAACTTTTATTACGCTCACGTTTACGCTTCACGAAAATGAGGCCCATTCTTTTGAAAGGGCACGAACGTGCGCTCACCCAGATCAAGTAAGTTTTTCTTTTTTTTTTTCTTCTTTTCGTGCGAGGACGGAGAATATCTCTTTTCTGGTTTGCCAAGCACACGTAAACTGACTTTTCGCAAGATACAACCGCGATGGCGACTTGATATTTTCGGTGGCCAAGGACCAGCAGGTGTCCGTGTGGTATTCATATAACGGCGAACGTTTGGGGACATACCATGGCCACCAGGGTGCCATCTGGACCGTCGACATCGACCCCACAACCACGGTGATGGCCACGGGCTCAGCAGACAACACGATCCGGCTGTGGGACATCAAGACGGGGAAGTGCCTCAAGGTGTGGGACTTCCCGACGGCTGTCAAGCGCGTCGATTTCAGCGAGACCGGCGACAAGCTGCTAGGCGTGACGGAGAAGCGCATGGGCTACCTGGGCACGATTGTGGTGCTGGACATCAACGTCGACGTGGATGCCGAACAGTCCGACGAGAAGGCTCTGACTATCGTGTGCGACGAGAGCAAAGCAACCGTGGCGGGCTGGAGCTACTTTTCCAAGTACATTATTGCTGGTCACGAAGACGGTTCTGTCTCGCAGTACGACGGCAAGGTGCGTCTGTCTGCATTTGTCTGTTTTGCGCGCGTTATCCGTTCTGTTTGGAGTTTTGTTGTTGCTGTGGTTGTTGTTTTGCTGTTTCTGTCCATTCACATGACTAACCATTTTATGTCCCCTAGACGGGCGAATTGATCAAGAAGGTGCAAGTGCACGACCTCAGCATGCCCATCACCGACATGCAGTGGTCGGCCGACCGGACCTACCTCATTACCGCGTCCAAGGACAAGACAGCCAAGCTGATCTCTGCCCTTGACCTGGAAGTTCTCAAGACCTACGCCGCCGACACCCCGCTCAACACTGCAGCCATCACCTTTAAGAAGGACTTTGTCATTCTGGGCGGTGGCCAGGCCGCCATGGAGGTTACGCAGACGTCGGCACGCGAGGGCAAGTTCGAGGCCCGCTTCTACCACAAGATCTTCGAAGACGAAGTTGGCCGCGTGCGTGGCCACTTTGGGCCGCTGAACTCCATTTCGGTCGACCCCACCGGCAAGGGCTATGCCAGCGGCGGAGAGGACGGATACGTGCGCGTCCACCACTTTGACAAGGCATACTTTGACTTCAAGTACGAGGTCGAGAGAGAGCGGGAAACCCGGTTGCTGCTGCAGCAGCACTGAGGGTGGTTTTTTTGTTTTTTTTTTGTTTTTTTTTCTGCTCTTGTGTTTCCCTTTGCTGATGCTCTTGGGTTGTATCTGCTCTTTGATCTACTTCGGGTTCTTGACTGCATTCGAGAAGCTAGAAGGCGGCTATGGGGGCTATGGCTGTGTTCCTGTAAAGATGACTGGTTGCAGGAGGGCCCATTGGAATCTGCAATACGATTCGCGGCGTTATGGGGATCCGTGGTTACGGCAAAATATTCCTTATATTTCTGATCTCGATTCTTATTCTCATTTGCATATGTTTTAAAAACTTTCTCAAATGCGGTATTAGCTGTTTTTCAAAATGTGCTTTCTGGTTTCTATATGTCCCGATATATCCCATGATATGCCAGTCAGCAACGGCTAGATCGTGATGGCAGGTGACGAGCCTTCCAATATCCCATGACAAGTCGCCGGCCCCAGGGCATGTTCTATCTGTGACCGGTTAACAAAGATATTTCCTCCCCCCAAAATCAAACTCGCTCACTGGCCCAGATTGCGCCGCGGCAGCCGAGTCGGATGAGGCCGGTCAAAAGCCAGTGCGGCTCTGCCTGTTTGGCATCGTTTAGCACGGCGTGGTCCAGGTGCTCGAGCTCCTCGTCGCGGATGCGCCGCAGTGTCTGGATCAGCTCCGTCAGTTCTGGCCCCACCTCGTACCCTTCGGCCTCCCAGGCCGCCGTCATCTCCAGAAGCTCACGGATCTGCCCGTTGTAATGCGTGCCAATCTCCGTCTCCACAGCTTCTGTGCAGGCCATGGCCGCCTCGCGGCCGAGCATCGCCGTCGACCAGCCAAGCCCCGTTGCCAGCACCGTCCAGAGCGGGTACAGCGCTGTCGGCCGCACCCGGTGTTTCGCAATCAGCTTGTTGAACGTGTCCAGGTGGCCGGCTTCCTGGTCGTACATGTGCTGCATCAGAGGTCGCAGGTTGGGGTGGCGGCGCACCACGACGGGGGTCTGGGCGGCGTAGATCAGGGTGGCCGCTAGCTCGCCGGCCTGATTGACTCGCAGCTGGCAAAGGGTGAAGCAAAAACGATTAGCTCAACTGGAAAGAGGTAGGTGCAAGACAAAAGACAAAAAGCAGAGAATTTTGAATCCAATTCACTCACTGCAGACGACAGAAAGTCTTTCTGCTGTTGCGTCAGCGGTTTCCGCTTCTTGCCGCCATTGCCATTGGCAAACGGCGGCCCTCCTGCAGCTCCCGATCCCGAGCCGGAGTCTGCTTCGGTCGCCGTAGTGGCCAATTTGCGAATCGAAACTGCAAAAACTCCACCACATCTCGGACAGCCTTGGAGAGGCCGTGGCCGAGGCAACAACGGAGACCAGAGCCGGTGCACTGCTCCAAGAGAAGTCCTCATAGATGGCGACATGGCTTCACATCAGTTCTAGAGCTGACACAAAGCAAGGGAATGCCAATCGCTTTGTAATGTTGACGATGACATTTTTCGGTACGACCTGAAGTAAGACTTGCTCGTACGAGTATCGAAGCTTTAGTGGGGCCGACTGCGGCCGACGTCGGCCTTTCATTGGCCAGCTCGCAATTTGACCGGGCCTCCTGGATCATCTTTCGGCCGAATCCGAAAGACTAAGCCCCAAAGCGGTGCTGCCACTCGTTGACGCGAACAATGTCAAAGAGCCAGCGTGCCACAAGCTGGAAAAGGAAAGCCCCCTTCCTATTCATCACCATTGTCAATGATGATGGACAACCCGGCGCCCACCATTTAATTGTGTTGTGCCAGTGCAGCCAGAAGACAACCGAAGCTGCCTGAAAGGTCGACATTAGTCAATATCAACCAAGGATTTCGCCTTGTGTCGGATTTCACTCAAGCCAACGAACCGCCCTGTTGAACTGTGCGACAGCTGAAACCAGCCAGTCAGCCAGCGGAGAAAGACTGCTCGCCAGTCTTGTTTCTTTTCTGCAGCGGCCTTTTTTTTTCACGCGTCTGCTTTGTTGAACTTCCTACAAACTCTTGACACGTCGGGGCTCTGTTGAAAATGTCCGATGTCGATTCCGAGCTGCTGGCCCTCGCCGGCGGTGCCGTGTCCTCAGACGAGGATGATCGGCCGCAGCGATCAGAGCCTTTGAAAGGTCGGCCATTGCGGGGTGGGGGCGACAGTGACGGGGGTCACGACGACGATGATGACGCGCCGATGAACATCAGCCAGAGCGACTCAGAGTCGGGCTCGGTGTCCCGAGCCGGCTCACCCCCTGCGAAAGCGAGCAAGGCATCCGCTTCTTCGGCGACAAAGGAAGCAGCTGTGCGGAGGGCGCCAGCGAAGAAGTCGGCCAAGCGTGCACCCCAGTCATATGATGATTCCGAGGAAGAAGGAGAGGCGTAAGTTACTTCTCTGTTTTTTTTCGTGCCCTCCATGAGTGAAGAGTGGGCCAGGTGGCAGCAAAGTCATAACCAATGGGGGGGTTTTCTGAGATTCTGTGACAATTTTTTGCATGCGAATGGCCAGACAAGGAGCAACACAAGCCAAGCAAGGGGAGGGGGGGAAAGATGGGGAAGACAGATGACAAAAATCAGCGAGAACGTTAGTCACTAACGAGTCTTTTAAACTCCTGCAGTTCGTCAGTGCCGGGTTCTCCCGCCTCGCTGCAGTCTGCTTCGATGGACGAGTCCGACTCGGACTCGGATGCAGATGAAGCGCCTGCGAAGAAGGGGCGCGGCGGCGCTGCTGGAGCGACCAACGAAGACGACGAGAACGAGAACAAGTACCCTATTGATGGGCTCTTCGTCGACCTGAAGGAAAAGGCCGAGATTATGAACATGCGCGAAGTGGAGCGCGAGCAGATTCTTGCCGAGCGTGCCCAGGAGAAGGACCGGATCCACCAGAACAAGCTTCTGCGCCAGCTGGTGAGCAACGACGAGCAGCGGAAGAAACGGTCCGCTAGCGCAGCCGATTTGGACGAGGGCCAGCGCAAGACGTCGCGGGTGCGCACCAAGCTGGGCGGCACCAAGGCCGGCGAGACCAGTTCGGCCATCGATACGCTGAAGGCGCGCCGTGCCGAAAAGAACGAGCGCAACCGGCGGCGGGAGGAGGACCGCGAGCGTCGCAAGGGAAGGCACGCCTCGTCCGACGACGGCGGAGACGACTCGGACGACGACGGTGCGCGCGGCGACGACGACGACAGCGACGTGGAGTGGGCCAAACCCGGGCGCAAGTCTCGGTCGCCCGAAGTCAAAGAAAGCCAGACACCGGAGCTGCGCGACATTGAGCGCGTGCGGCTGAGCCGGAGCCGCTTCAGCCAGGTCTGCTTCTATCCCGGCTTCGAGCAGGCCATCACAGGCACGTTTGTCCGGGTTTCTATAGGTCCGGATCCGGAGACTCGCGAGCCTGTCTATCGCATGGCCATCGTAAAAGGCTTCACCAAGGGCAAACCGTATGCACTTGTCGGTGCTCAAGGGCAGCAAATTGTGACTGACCAGTATGTGCTGGCAGCACACGGCAAGGCCCAGAAAGAGTGGCCCTTTTTGTCCTGTTCGGACAGCCCCTTCACAGAGGTAGGTGGTTTTTTTTTTTTTTTTTTTTTTTTTTTGTTTTTTTCTTTCTTTTTTTTTTGTCCTGTATTTTGTTTTCTCTGTCCCCTGAGCGACCACTGACGACCATATTTTAGGCTGAGTGGCTGCGATATCAGAAAGTCTGCGGCGTTGACGGAGTAGCGCTGCCCAAGAAGGGAGTTTTGCTTAACAAGGCCGACGACATCAACAAGCTGATTGGACGGACTTGGACCGAGGAAGAATTGGAGGAAAAGATCAGACGGCAGCGCGAGCTCAAGAACCGGTTCAACGGAGTCGACCGGATGCGGCTGGAGTACGCCATCAAGGAGGCCAAGACGATGGGCAACTATGAGCGCATGAAGCAACTGCAAGAGGAGCTGGAAAACCTGGAGACGCCCCGCCTCGCATTTAAGACGTCGCTTACGCCGGTTACCAAGAGCAGCTCCAACGGAGTCGGTGGTGGCGGTGGCGGTGGCGGCGGTGGCAGCGGCAGCAGCGGACTGTCACAGCAGGAGCGGCTGGCGCAGCTGAACGCGGAGAACCGGCGGCGCAATGCCGAAGCCGTCCGCAAAGCCCAGCTGAAAGAGCGGGCGCGGGCACGGGCGATTGAGCGCAAGCTTGAGCGTGGCGAAGAGGTCGAGGAGGACCATTCACGGCGCGTCAAGACGCGGGCCAAGTTTGTGCACGATGTGAACGAGAACGGCGCCAGCCCCGAGAAGAAGCCGGCGGGCAGCCAAGCCGGCAGCGGAGCCAGCACGCCAGCCAACGGCGGAACTCCGCAGCTGGGCGCGCAGAAGAGCAGCGGCGGCCTGTTGCCACGCATGGCAAAGCTCCAGCAGCAGCAGAAGGCCTCGGGCAAAAACGGACTGCCAACCATACACAAACCGCTCGTGGATGACGACATTATTGCGGCACTGGATCTGGACATTGACGAGAGCATTTTGGAGGACTGACAGGCCCCCCGCCAACAATCTAATTGGGAGTGGATTTTTTTTTTTTTTTTTTTGAGCCGTGGCTTAGGAGATGGCTTGACTGGATTGATCTGGGCTCATTTGCTGGAGCGAGCAAGCCCATGGGGGGTCTTCCCTCAGAGACTGTAGTATTGATTCACAGGTAGCGAGTGCGAAGGGTTAAATATGGATATGGATCACAAGCGGGAACTATTGTAACATGTAAAGTTAGACGGAGACAGCGATCAAAAAGTGTGCCACGCATGTTTCAACTCATGAGTGTATCATGGGTGTAGAAACCGCAAGGCTGCCTAGAATTTAAACTAAAGCAATAACTGGGCATAGTATTGCCAGACGCAGAACACCATGGACGGAACGAAAAATGCTAGGCCTTATTTATAAACACGAACTTGGGACAGCAGAAAGAACATTCGCTGATAGACATGAAGATGGGCAGAGAGCAATACCACTTGGAGAGGCCACGCTTTATCTGCTATGTAGAAAAGCCGACATGGCCAACACGCCTTATGTTTCTAAAGCCCCTCACAATCTAAGCCTCTGTTTTGGCTTTGTCGAGACACCTTTGGCTTTCTCGAGACGCCGTATGTCGTCGAGGAGGTCGTGCACTCCAGGTCGGAGAGCCTTCATTAAAGCTTCAAGCTCATATATCTGTTTAAATATGCCTTCTAGCTGTTTGGACAAGTTATCTCGCTGTCTGAACAAGTTATCTTGCTGTTTAATCAAGTTATCTCGCTGTCTGAACAAGTTATCTCGTTGTCTGAACAAGTCATCTAGCGGTTTAAACAAGCCGAGCAATATGCAGTAAAGGATGTAAAAATTGAATAGCCACAAGGCGATGACCATCTTTGTGTACTTGTCCTCAATGATGATATCCAGTACGCTGATGTAGAGGTTGACAATGATGAGAAGGGCCTGGTAACTGTGACCAAAGGGCGCAGGTAAGAAGCTGACCGCAGCAAAATAGCCGACAAGAAAGCGACAAGTCAGAAATCAGTCGATAAAACAAAAGGGAGACAGGCAGACACACACACACACACACAGAGAGAGAGAGAGAGAGAGAGAGAGAGAAAACAAGCTCGGGGTTCAAGCCAAAGCGCATTATTACCTCCAGCCACCAGCCCAGACGGCCACCGGAAGCTCGATCATAAAAAGATCGTCGATGACCAGGCCCACGATATTGGCAACGGACAGTGCCGAGGCAAAATGTGTTGAGGCGTTCATAAAGTCGAGTATGATCTTTATATGAACGGTGAATGTGCTCAGCGCTACTAGGAACATGACAATATATTTCCTGGCTCTGGACTCTAGGTAGGACTGGGTCCTTTGCTTCCACTGGCGCCCCCTGTGCTGCACACGCGTCTCTGTGGCATCGTCATTGCTGCTCGCCGACTTGCCGTCCGACTCGCCATCCAACTCGCCATGCACACGGCTTAGCTTTTCGTCCAGCATAGCTTTGTTTGCCATCTTTGTTAGGTTTGCCTGTTCTTGTCCGAGTGAACAGCGCTGTGGTATCGAGAGAGAGAACGAGAAAGACGCCAAGACGGTTGAAAGCACTTGACGGTGGATATGCTCGCGGGCAAGATAGTATTGAGCAGGCCTAAACACAAACGAGGTACGTTGTAGTATGATGTAACAAAACAAGTGGCAAGGAGTCAAACCCGTACAGCGGCGATGCAAAGGAAAAAAACAAGAAAATCACATTATGCGATAAAAAAACACGCAAGTTGGCCAATGTTGGCAGGCGCGAAGCTGAAAGTTGAAGACGGAAGGTGCGAACCAGTCGTCTTCGCGTGGCCAGTTGTGGCCAAACTGTCTCGCTATTACGTTCACTATTATCACCCTGAAACGTTTTCAGACGTTGGGACGTAAATAAACACATGGGTTAAGGCTACAAGCTGTAAACAGGTTTGGCCATCGTGGATATGCATAAGTGAGATAAGAAACATAAAACGAAACCGCAGACAAACCCCAGCCGTTCTTGTCATTCCATGTAAGTTGATTTCCACGCCATGAGCCTCTTCTGCTTGCCAGCAACAATGAACATAATGTACGATACCCAAATGAAGGGGAGCGGTGCCAAAACGAATAACACGAAGCAAATGATATGTAACCTCCCCTCAATGCACTTTGTTGTGGTGTAATATAACCCCTTGCGATGCTTTCTCAAAAAAAAAACCTCCAGTTCCCCCGCCCAAGCCTTGCTGAAATCCCCTTCTCCTTGCATCTCTGACAAAAAAGAGAGAAGAGGATAGTAGTGTCTACTCCGAAATGCAAACCAGAAAAACGTCCAGCCTCATGCATGCTCTGCTTGGCCAGTACGGCATGGCGAGAATGGCGGGGGGAAGCGGCATGGAGGATTGGAGAGCTGCTCCGTAGGCCGTGGACCATCAAACATGGCCAGTCACCATGCAAAATGGCAGCGAGACAAAGCAACGCCTATCCTTATGCCTGCCGATTCCGCTTGCCGCTTCCACGGCCGCCCAGACCGTCTTTGCCGAAGCCGCCCGCGCTAGCAAAGTCGAAAAACTCCTCGACGTTAAACTTGCGCTTCTGTCCCACCACCAATCGGCTGTGGCGAGCTGCCGAAGCTCGTGATGACCGTAATCCGCTGCCGTGGCGGAGGCGAAACTGCCGCGAAAATTGTTGCTGCTGCTGCTGTTGTTGTTGTTGCTGGGACTGAGACTGCGCATTCAATCCGCCGCCGCCGCCGCCGCTGACGCCGCTGCCGCTACTGCCGGTGCTCGTCGAAGAGGTTGACTGCATCATGGCAACAGACGAGGCATCGCCCTGCAATGGCGACGACTCCTTGGCAAAGGAGAGTCGGTCTGAGAGGTCGAGATTGGCCAGCTGCAAGCAGGATTCTTGCGGATAGGCGATGGGCGACTCAAAGGTAAAAACGCCGCGCATTGGTGTAGGGTCGTCGATCGGCCGCAAAAACTCGGGTTCTCGTTCCGCGCTCACACCATCTTCGGTCCGCAATAACGGCGTCGCTTTTTCTATTGCTGAACCTGCGCCGGCCGCCGACGATCCATCTCGTGACTTGTGCTTCGATGCCCTTGCTGCTCCTGGTCCGCCGCCCGTCTTTGCCTGAACTGTGCAGCCTCCTGCTGGCGTTACTGTTGTTGCCGGTGTTATAGTTGGTGTAGCCGCCGCCGTCGCCGCCGCCGTCGCCGTCGTCGTAGTCGTTCGACACACCATCGGTGACGGGGACTCCGTTCCTGACCGCATTGCCGAGTCCTGGATGGCAGGCGACTGCACCGCCATGTCGGATAAGCCACCACTACCGCCGCCCCCGTTGCTGCCGTTGACGCTGCCCGACTCATCCTCGCTCTCCACCGTCGGCACAATCGGCTCTCGTCCGTCCAGGCGTTCGATTGCCCATCTCCGTACCGCTGCGACATCGCACGTGCCCTTGTCCAGCAACGCCACCAGATCTTCCAGACAGTCTTGGTATCCGTCGATCCGTGCCTTGGACTGCGCCGTGGCCGAGCATTTGTACAGCTTTGTAACCGAGAGCGCCGCCGCCTTGAACACGTCGAGCAGCTCCTCGGAGCTCTCCAGCGATGGGCCTGTCATCGTAATGCCCGCCTGCTTGTGTGAACGGCTCGGATCCGCTGATTAATGGTCTGCCGTGCTTGTTTCGCCCAAAAGTGTATGATATGACGAAAGAGCAGCTCCTCGCGCAGATGTCGAAACACACAATGCACACAATGCAAAACAGATGACGACAGCAGGAAAGAAAAAATGGTCGTCAAGAGAGGAAACCCCGCTCCAAAAAAAAACAGAATAGAGAGGAGGACAAACAAGCAAAAAAAGTCGTCCGCACTCTGTGTTTGCACAGTATTCGAAAACCTCGGCAAGAAGTCTCGTGTTCGGTACACGTGTCGTTGTGGCGGGAGTGGATGTTGAATGTTGACTTTTCAGATTCCAGAGAACGCCGAAGAAAAAACAACGAGATGTGGAGAGAGGCACATCCGGCCCATTTGCCCCAGGGCGTTACCAAGACGCGGACTCGGCGGAAATTTGATGCGAAGCAGAATTTAGTCAGCAAATGCTTACATGCAATTGGCTGAAGAGCCTTGCGCGCCGCGCTCCTTTCAATTTTTTTGTCCAACCAGAATGGTACTCCGTACTACGAGTCCATACTATTACTCCCCGTGTTAGCCCTGTGTAAGACGGCAAGAGGTCTGCTTTCCTGTCTGCACTTTTTTTCCCTTTCTTTAGGGCCCTTCTTGCACGTTCCAACACCGATCCCGGCATCACCACGAACACTGCACAACGTGTTGCTTCAGCTGTTTCCAGATCCTGACTTTCTATCAAACCACGTCGCCCTCCTGATCACTTCCATCGCGACAATTGTGTACTTCATCGCAGGCCGCGCCCTCAGAGTCGAAAAGCGCGTTGTTCACGCGTTAAGGGGCCAACAGCGTTGACATTTGTCCTTCTTTCGGCTTTTTTCTGTCACCCTGCTGTCTACGTTTCTTGTCGAGAGGCTCAAGGAGACATCTGCACCTTGCGCTTGTCGTTATGGCGGCAGCCCGACCAGAAGATGGCAACGAGAGCGACGCGTCCATGCAGGATGCGCCAGATTCTCGGCCAAATACATACTATGAAGCAGTACGTCAAGTCTCTTGCGTGTGTGCTCTGTTTATCTTCTTTTTTTGAATGGGTGCAACCGTGTTTTATGATGGAAAGGGTGCGGTGTTGATGGGATATTGTGATTTTGCTCTTATGTGTTTTGTGTGGTTCATTTAGCATTTTTTTCCCATCCCCTCAAAAATACGATGTACCGTCGCTAATGTCTGCCTTTCCAGCAGGAGGTTGATGAAACCCCAGATTACACCGACTCCGACACGAACCCGAACACGACAGCAAGCAGCGTAGTGGGCGATTTTGCTCCCGATGCTAGGAAGCGCCGGACAGAAGCCAACCAGCTGCGCAGAAGCATTTTTGGGCGAAAGCACGACCGCTTGGGCGAGTCAAAGGTATGTACGACCTATAAAAACAGTTATCTCTGCTGGTTAGGTGGGATGTGCGTGGCGGGGGGGGCCGGGTTTTGGCAACGTGGATTCCACCCCCTAAAACCTTCTTTTTGTATGCTGACTTTTTGGTTTCAAAATGACAGGAGGATGACACGATCCGCCGCTTTCGATACCTCCTTGGCCTGACGGATCTGTTCCGCCATTTCATTGAGACAAACCCGAATCCCAAAGTGCGCGAGGTTATGAAAGAGATTGATCGGCAAAACGCCGAGTCTGCCTCCCGCACAAAGTCTTCTCGCCAGGGCGGCGCGGTCGGGCGCCACCGTCGGACAGAGGCCGAAGAGGACGCCGAGCTGCTCAAGGACGAAAAACATGGCGGTTCTGCCGAGACGGTCTTCCGTGAATCACCCCCTTTCATCAAGGGCAAAATGCGTGACTACCAGGTTGCCGGTCTGAACTGGCTGATTTCGCTTCACGAAAACGGCATTTCCGGCATTTTGGCCGACGAGATGGGTCTTGGCAAAACCCTGCAGACGATTTCCTTCCTCGGTTATCTGCGTCACATTATGGGCATCACAGGACCCCACCTCATCATTGTGCCCAAGTCTACGCTCGACAACTGGAACCGCGAGTTCGCCAGGTGGACACCCGAGGTGAACACTCTGGTGCTCCAAGGAGCCAAGGAGGAGCGCCACAACCTGATCAACGAGCGCTTGGTTGATGAGCACTTTGACGTCTGCATCACCAGCTACGAGATGATCCTGCGCGAGAAGTCGCACCTCAAGAAGTTTGCTTGGGAGTACATCATCATCGACGAAGCCCACCGCATCAAAAACGAAGAGTCGTCTCTGGCCCAGGTCATTCGGCTGTTTAACTCGCGCAATCGCCTCTTGATTACCGGCACCCCGCTGCAAAACAATCTGCATGAGCTCTGGGCGCTATTGAACTTTTTGCTCCCCGACGTGTTCGGCGATGCCGAAGCTTTTGATCAATGGTTCTCCGGCCAAGACCGTGACCAGGACACGGTCGTCCAGCAGCTGCACCGTGTTCTGCGCCCCTTCCTTCTTCGGCGGGTCAAGAGCGATGTGGAAAAGAGTCTTTTGCCGAAAAAGGAGGTCAACGTGTACATTGGCATGTCGGACATGCAGGTCAAGTGGTACCAAAAGATCCTCGAGAAGGACATTGACGCCGTAAATGGCGCCGGCGGGAAGCGGGAGTCGAAGACGCGTCTGCTGAACATTGTCATGCAGCTGCGCAAGTGCTGCAACCACCCATATCTTTTTGAGGGTGCCGAGCCCGGTCCGCCGTACACCACCGACGAGCATCTCATCGACAACGCGGGCAAAATGGTGGTGCTCGACCGCCTGCTGAAGCGCATGCAGGCCCAGGGCAGCCGCGTGCTCATCTTCTCCCAGATGAGCCGTCTGCTGGACATTCTGGAGGATTATTGCGTGTTTCGCGAATACAAGTACTGCCGCATTGACGGAGGCACGGCCCACGAAGACCGCATTGCTGCCATTGACGAGTACAATAAGCCTGGCTCGGACAAGTTTGTGTTCTTGCTGACGACGCGTGCCGGCGGTCTCGGCATCAACTTGACGAGCGCCGACATTGTGATTCTGTATGACAGCGACTGGAACCCGCAGGCCGACCTGCAAGCCATGGACCGCGCCCACCGGATTGGCCAAACAAAGCAGGTTGTGGTGTACCGCTTCGTCACAGACAATGCCATTGAGGAGAAGGTGCTTGAGCGCGCCGCACAGAAGCTTCGGCTGGACCAGCTGGTCATCCAGCAGGGCCGCGCCCAGATTGCGGCCAAGGCTGCGGCCAACAAGGACGAGTTGCTGTATATGATCCAGCACGGCGCCGAGAATGTGTTCAAGACGAAAGGCGCCACCGGTGCTTTGGCCGAAAAGGGTGCCAACCTGTCGGACGACGACATCGATGCCATCCTGGCCAGCGGCGAGAAGCGCACAAAGGAGCTGAACGAGCGCTATGCCAAGCTGGGCATCGATGACCTGCAGAAGTTCACATCCGAGTCTGCGTACGACTGGAACGGCGAGAACTTTGCAGCCAAGAAGAAGGACATTGGCATGGCCTGGATCAACCCGGCCAAGCGCGAGCGCAAGGAGCAGATCTACTCGATCGACAAGTACTATCGGCAAGCCATGTACGGCAATGCCGCGCCCAAGGAGCAGAAGCCCAAAGCGCCGCGGGCGCCGAAGCAGATTGCCATCCAGGACTACCAGTTTTACCCCGAGCGGCTGCGCGAGCTGCAGGAGCGCGAGACGGCCTACTACCGCAAGGAAATCGGCTACAAGGTTCCGCTGGCCGAGGGCGACGAGGCAAGCCTGTCGGAGCGGGAGGCGAACCAGGAGATTGACCAGCAGGAGATCGACAACGCCACGCCCCTGACGGAGGCCGAGCAGGAGGAAAAGCAGCGGCTGTCGACCATGGGCTTTGGCGACTGGAACCGGCGGGACTTCCAGCAGTTTGTCAACGGGTCGGCCAAGTACGGGCGCTCCGACTATGAGAACATTGCGAGCGAGGTCGACAGCAAAACGGTGGCCGAGGTGCGGCAGTATGCAAAGGTCTTTTGGCAGCGCTACAAGGAAATCAACGACTACCACCGGCACCTCCGGGTGATCGAGGACGGCGAGGAAAAGCTGCGCAAGATCGAGCACCAGCGCAAGATGCTGCGGAAGAAGATGCAGCAGTACCGCGTGCCGCTGCAGCAGCTCAAGATCAACTACTCCGTGTCGACGACCAACAAGAAGGTGTACACGGAAGAGGAAGACCGCTTTCTGCTCGTGCAGCTGGACAAGCACGGCATTGACTCCGACGGCATCTACGAAAAGATCCGCGACGAGATCCGCGAGAGCCCGCTTTTCCGCTTCGACTGGTTCTTCCTCAGCCGCACGGCCAACGAGCTGAGCCGCCGCTGCACGACTCTGCTGACGACCATTGTCAAGGAGTTTGAAGACGTCAAGACGACCAAGGCGGCAAATGGCCACGGCGGCCATGCCAACGGCCACGGCGGCAGCGGCAGCAACGGCAAGCTGAAGCGCGAGCTGGAGGACGAGGAGAACGATGACGACAGCGTGTTGGAGGCCCCTCCGAAGAAAAAGGCCAAAAATGGCGTTAAGGTACTTTTTTTTTGTTTTGTTTTTGCACTGCATTTTCCTAATCGCCCCCCTCCTCAGCCCACCCTCTTTTTTTTTGTCCTCATCTTGATGTAGCCTTCTATGCTAACACTGCTGCAGAACAAGCCTTTAGACAACGTCAAGTCGAATGGCGCAGCCAAGGCCAAGGCCAGCTCAGGCTCGAATTCACGAGCATCCAGCGTCGGGTCGTCAAACTCCCATGCAGCATCAAGCTCAAAGAACAAGTCCAAGAGCAGGAAGAGATGATGTGCGAGTCTTAGATGCATGTGGGTTGTTTCATCTAAACAAAATTTCTCAGCTTCTTTCTTCTTTCTTCTTGTCGTCTTTGCTCTGTCACTGGCTCTTGTGGTTTTTTTTTTTTTTTAGGCTCTGTTCCTATTTGGTTTGGTTTCCTTTTTTTTCCTATTTATTGCTTAGGACTGGCCTTTTTGTGTGTCTCTTTGCTTCTCAAATTGGAGTGGCTTTTACTTTGGGGATAAGAAACGGAGAAAGACAAAGAGGCAAAATAAATGATACAACGGGAGTGGGCGTTTATTTAAACGGAGATAGGCACATAAAGTTACACGTTGATTTTCTTACTTGAGCTTTTCAGATGCATGGGGCATTGCTCCTATCTGCTACTCCGAAGATCAAAAAGATCCTACGCAGATCAAGAGGTCAAGAGTTTGCTACATGCAGGCGATGATTCGGAGAAACAACGGAGATCCACGAAAACTGTTCCACGTAAAAGACGAAAAAAAAAAGTTATATAATGAACTTTGAAATAGGATATCGCCAGCCTTCATGGAAGTACATACTCCTGGAACACAACGCAAAAATCCTGTAAAGACGCACACAAAACAATATAAAACAGCCCGAGAGAGGTATAGAGGCGGCTTCAAGCAAAAGGGCCATCTTCAAAGGACATACCCTTTCAAGTGGCTTTGCCTCGCCCGAGTCGCTTCCAATCTTCTTATCGTAACTCTTGCCAGGCGACCAGTTCACAACCGCAAGGCAGTAACACAATTGTTCCACCCTTTCTTAGCTTTTTTTTTCTCCTCCTTTAGACAGTTGTTTGACTCCTTCTCAACCTTGGAAAAAGGCCCGTTTGCATTTCCATTCCCTCATAACGCCAAAAAGCGAGCGGCTTCGCGTGCGATCAAAGCAACTGAACAAGCAGGGCGGTGTGCCAAGAGAAAAAAAATGCCCAGACCAACGGGAGAACTAAAAAAGATGGATGGAGAACTGGCTGCTTGACATTTCATATCGCAGACTAGAGTGAAAAACCAGAATGGTGCCGTGAGTGGGTGAGTCTTGGGGGGGAGACGGTATGTTGGCCCAAATAAGCAACAGAATAAAAGCAAAGAGGAGATGCAGTGTCAGAGTTCCATGATTTCATCGCCGAATCGGAATGGCGCCAGTCTGGCCCTGGCCGACGGGCGGATTGCCTCTGCGGCCGCCCTGATTGTTGCTGTCAGCAGCAGCGGCGGGCGTCGATTCCTCATCCTCGTTTTCCAGGTCTGAAGCACTTGTTTCGCGATGCAGGAAGCTGCTCTCCTTGACAGGGCTACCGGCCTGCTGCAGGTGGAGGCCGCCGCCGGGGATGCCCAGATTGATGCCGTTGCCAGTGCCAGCCCCGGCGCCGCCTCCTCCGCTGGCCAGGCCGAGGCTGTGGCCGTTGCCGCCGCCTGGTGCCGGTGGTGAGGATAGATGCGGAATCTTCTCGGGAACCGGGTGCTGGGAGCCCACCGAACCGGTGTCGACGCCGTCGCCCTTGCCGGCCTTGGACATGGCATAGTCGCCGCTATCAAAATACTTGCGTTCCTTCAGATGCTTGGCAAAGTGGTCAGAGCGGCTGGGCAGCTTGCCGTAGAGCCTGAACAACCTCTGCTCCTCGGGAGAGAGAGACTTTTTGTCAAGATCGAGTTAGCAGACAGTGAAGTCACCACAGCAGCATCAACGGACAGCGAAAAGGGGGAAGTGAAAGAGAGAGCACAGGTGATCTTGAGAGGGCCGTCGCTCACGTTGATATCGATCTTGTTTTTCTGGTGCGGGTTGAGAGCCATGGCTGCTGGTTCTGCAGTTGGATTCCCTTTCTCAGAACTGCCGTCGCCTCGAAGAAAGAGACCAAAGGGACCAAAGGTAGGCTGCTGCCAACGAGAAATATCGAAAAAGGAGTCGAGATTGCAGAAAAAGAATAAAGGCGGGAAATGAGTAGATAAAAATAACTGATAGCAAAAAAGTTGAATCTGTTCGAAAGAAAGCGAAAGGTCAAATGTTGTTTTTCTCTTGCTTCTTTCCGTTTCCAAGTTCTAATTAGCCAGGGAGTAAAGCTAAAAGGTAGCCAAGGCAGCCCAAGGTGGCCAAGGTTTGCTGAGGGGTAAACCCAACGCTTTTTATGCCTTCTTCGTATGGGTGTCCGTTGCTATACGCGTAGAGCACAAAGCATGTAAAACTGCAGTCTTCGGTCGTGCTACAGAAAACGTAATGGCGGCAATGCTAACAAACAGCTGGGTTGGTGGTGCAAACTCGCCGTTGGTTGAGAGAAGTTGAACGGAGAACCCAAAGAGGGGCTTTGGCTTTTTGCCTATGAAATAAATACTGACATAGAGCATTAGCAGAGTATTACTCTAAAAGACCCGATGATAGCCCCTCCCCTCAGGCCTGGATTTTCGCTAACAGCGTCACGTGTGGTGTGCTTACTGCGCTTTGGAACGGTTAAAAGCTTCACTTGGAACAAAATATCGGTTGATCAACAGGTGATCCTTTTCCATGGAAGGGAGAAGAAGAAAAGAAATTGATAGAAATGGCATACAATTTATACAAAAGTTCAATCCAATGCGTACAGTTGTGCCTCAGACCAATAATCTCGCATGAGCCCAGATAACCAGGTAATCCTCCAACTTGTTTTGATCTCTGTTTTGTTTTGGTCGCTGTCGTCAACAGTGATGGGAACCTACTAACAAAGAGCGAGTTATAGCAGCAAACGCTGTCAATAGCAGATTTGGGGGGGTATGATAGTTTCGTGAGGAAGTTTCTTGAGTGGCTGCGTGGCCACCTCCCCACCAAAAGTGGACCAACAGACACAACACTTTTGCGTCATAATTCCAAAATTTTGGCACGTGATTATTTTAGTCAGCGATTCTAGTGGCCGCTCCCGTAGCAACAAGAAAGAAGGCATGCAAAGACGTCGACTTCTGCCGCATTATCGCCAAAATAAATAACGTCAAGCATAAACAATAGGGGCTGAGGACAAAAACTCTCCAAGAACACAAAGTATTATCATGCGTTGCCTCGTTAATACTCGTAAAAGCACGCCACGAGCTGTTTTCATAGGCGTCAGAAAGGCACTGTGATTCCCACGGGCATATAAGTGGGAGACATTAAATCAGAAGAGCATTTGCAGATGTCGCTGCAAAACGTGTTGGATTATAATACTTCGTAGTATAGAGCAGATAAACGGTTGAATCTTCTCGAACACACCTAACGTAGGCCAGCGGCATCCTTCTATGCGGTTCGGATAGCATAGATTCAAGTAGACATTTTTACATTGCATAATACAGCATCGTTGACCTGAGCGTGCGTTGAGGCTCTTTGTTTTACGAAACAGACTTCATCTCGAGAGTTGATAAAGGCCACAGACATTGAAAAAATAGAACATTTAAAAGTAAAGTAAAACCAGGCTTTGTATGGTGTGTTTCTAACAGATGTAAATCTGAAAATGGCGTCTTAGGAGCCGCATTAAACAAATGAAGAGGTCTTCAGACGAGATAAATAGGATTGAACGACTACTGACTGTGTGAACGGGTTCAGGGAATGGTTCGGATTGGTATTAATATGGTTCTCCGAGTCTTCCTTTAGCTGGTAGTCCGATACTTCACTTATCGTGACCGTGATCCTACAGTTGTCTGGCATTCAATGCGAAGATGAGGCTTTCAGCTGCTGCTTGGGCAAGGATCAAAAAAACGCACCCTCGCGTTCTTTCCTCATCTTCGTGTGTCGTTCCTTCCCTAAAATCTTGATTACGAGCGCGTTGTCGCGTCGAATGAAAAACCACGCAAACAGCAAAAAACAATATTTTGACTGTCATGCCTTCTGTCAAGCCATGGCTTGCACCTCCCAAGGATTAGGAAGAACTGGATCAAATGTAAAAGAGAATTTGGCTTTCGAGAGTAATACTTTATCCTCATCTGTGTTGAGCCCTTTCTTGTTCCAAACTACAATAGGAACATAACGGCAACACACCAGTCTTTTTTTTTTCATTTGGACCGCGTAGGCATCATCTCGATGCCAGGGAACTTTCATACCTTCTATCGGATACTTTTAGCACATGCAAGCTTTCTCCTTCTGCCGTGCCTATTTTTCTTTTGCTTTTTTTTATGGCCTCATTCACTTACATTTGATTTATAGGTCTTGCGATTTCTCTCATCAGTCCTCTCCGTAATTTTACTGAGCGAGAGACAAGAAGTCCAGTTGACCTTTTTGGCAGAACCACCAGTAGAAATGGCCGAAGATGACCAAAAGGCCGTTGTAGAGGCTATGAGGGCAAGTGATATTTTTTTTTCTGCTAATTATATTTTGCTTTTATTATACTCGCGTCGTGCCGTTTTCCATTTCCTTCTTTTTAACCTTTGTTTTGTATATGTCAAGTGTATCTAACATCTTGAAGAGCGACCTTGGTGTGGAGAGGGTTGACGATCTTGAGCTCGACCATGGAAGAGCGCCTTACAGCATAAACCCCAAATATGCTAGCATCCTCAAGCCAAAACACCCGATTGCACCGTTGGCCAACAAATGGAAAAGTTAGTCTGATTCTTTACCCTTCTTACTGTCACACCGCTAGGATCTCATCTCCCCCATGATTATGAGTTCTAATAGTTTCACAAACAGCTGCCATACAGAAAGGCGAGTTTGACGATGAAGAGGCCGAAGCTGTCAAGGGCCTCGACCGCATAGGTGGAGGACGATTGCACGCACTGAAACCACCGGCTCAGCCCCCTTTCGGCCGAATGGATTCGTTCAATTTCAGTTTCAATTTTCCTAGAAACTTAGCGGTCAAGTAAGTGTCAAGAAAGGAGAAGATGAATGATGACAGATTTTGACAGGTTGTCAGTCAGAGACTAATTATGTATTTCAAGGCATCCTCCAGCAAAGCCTCCGCCTTTCCCCAAACCTGTTCCAGTCAACCAGATGCAGAGTAACCCTGTACACAATGTCAGGCACTCCACAGCTATGCCATCCAGACCTCCGCAGAGTGCCCGCACTGTTGCCAGTCAATCACATATGGAATTTGGTGGTTCTCAACAGGCCGGAGCTCGCCAGCGAAACATCAGTGCCCAGCTTGTACCTGTCAAGCCTCCTGAGCCAGTTTTACCGGAAGGGCCATATTCTCCTTCGGACATTGAGCCCAAGGAATACTTCTACATGGCAACAGTTCGCGTCGCTGACAGAAACGCCAAAGGTCGCGGTGCGGCGTACCTTCTTGCGTCTTCTGAAGAGGACACTGGCGTTTTTTCCATCTTTTTAGAAGGACTTCAGTACCTGGAATATCCACTCGTGAACATGATAAATTATATCGCCAACTCTGAAGAGCTTTGCCCACAATTTAGAGAGCCTGACGGAGTCTCTATAACTACCACATGCCTCGTGTTTAAATCTCAGGACGAAATTGCCGCTTTTATGAAAGAAGTACGTTCACTGTTGTCAAGAAAAGCTGCACCCAACCCCAGAAATCTAAGCAGCACAATCGAAACAAAGAGCGAAACCAAGGCTGCCACTCCTGGAAGTGCAGAAGCTTCAATCAGTGAAAGTGGCATAAGTGGGACAGCCGCTGAAAGCAAGGCAAGCGGGACAAGCAAGACAGGCGAGACAGCAAAGACAGCAAAGACAAGCAAAGCAACAAAGGCAAGCAAGACAAACAACGACCTTTCTACGCAGAGCGGAAACAAAATCCTTTCACCCAAGCTATCAGGCCAACAACTACCGCAGACAGAAAATCAACAGATGATTTCCGAAAACAACAAAATACAGGTAGAAGATAGCCAGCAAAAAGAAAACAGGGAGTCGCTGGCTGGGCCAACGGTTCCCGCGTCCAAGGCAGAAGCTTCCAAGAGTGTGGTGGACGCTTCAAACACAACCGCCACGGATAAAGAACAACCACTGAGTGAAAAGACAGCAAACGGTGCTGCACCTTTTTTGAGAAATACATCTGTTGAAAACGGTCACCCGGGCTCTGATGGTTTGACAGCCCGGACCAAACAACCATGCTCCAGAGAAATAGAAAAGAACGTGCAAAGCAGAAGCCATTCAGAGAGCAGCCTGCTTGATTTATCTGAGACTACTCAGGATGATCCGAAACCCACGCCCTCTGATCAGATGTCTTCTTATGCCAAGGACCTATGCTCATTGGATCCCCCAACCATCGTCGCCGAAGTTCACGTCGATAGCACCAAATCCATGGCAAATTTCAATCCTCATCCGCAGCGACTAGACAATTTGGCTGGATATCTCACAGAGTACCTGACCTCAATGATTCCTGCTCTTGATCAAATGAGCAAAATGCTTAGCTCGGTTTCCAAAGACGATCGTGAACAAGTTGCAGAGACCGCTTTCGGCAAAATTCAAGCACAGCTGCAAGAGGCACAGGAGAGGCAGGAGGAGAAGCTAGAGTTTGCAAAGGACGTTATCTTCAGTCTGCTAGCAAGCTGCGGAGACGGGTCCTTTCATTCCTTTAGAGCAAAAGAGGTAGCTTATGGGCCAGTATACACGGCGAGCGACATGCTTAGCCTCCGTTCCCGCGCAACTACTCCTCCAGCACGGCTTGCTCAGCTCACATTTCTTCCACAGGCTACAGCTGGCAGGTCCCACCCAACAACGACCGCCGCTCCCGTTGGCAGATCTGTCCAGGCACAGTGCAAAGCACACCCGAACTTGACAACTATAACTCGTCTCGCACCAGCTCCTGCTGCTCCAGCATCCAAGCCCAATGCGGCTGCGGCGCACAAGTCAATCCCAGCCCAGCCGAGTTCGTCTCAGCCCGCCAAGAAGGGGCTGAGCGGGTCTCGATGGGCAACCGGAGACGCCACAGTTCTGCCAGAAAATGCCAACAACTTCACCGGTCCCCAGCAGTGATTGCAGTCGTCCGCGATGCCAGCTCAGCTTGGCTTGTCAGAGTCTGCCAGTGCAAGTAAGAACGGCTCCATTTCTCTGAATTGACGGCGGACGGATTGCAGGCGCGAGACATGTTCGCCTTCGTTTTACTGCCTTTGACGTCCTGAACGAAAAGGGATATTGTCGTGGCCCAGTTTCATTTGTTATGTCATGTTGTGTTTAAAAGTCTCCGTTGACCTTTCCCTTTATATCCCAGTGCGCCTTACTGTGCAGGAATGGTGTGATCTAGTCAGAAGCGAGAGCAAGGAATGGGGCATTTACGCAATGCTATTTTGTGAGGTATTACATGTCGTGTGCTTTTTACTAGACCGTTTCTCAACTCACGCAGTCATAGATATTTCGTTGAGCGCTTTATACAAGTCAGGGAATCAAGTGTGAGAGATAGCAAATAAAAGAAGATCATCGTAAGTATATCACATCATAAGAATGAGTATAATAGTATGAGCAAACCCAAGAAACGCTTGCGGATTCCCAGTTCCCGAAACCGGTAATTCAACACATGACTTCATTTTGTCATTCCCAAAACAAAATGCAATTTAAGACTTTCCGCCACGGCGCCGCAAAGAAGACAAAATGAGAACAAAACTAGACTAGAATGGAGATGAAGAAGTATGAAATAGAAGGAGACAACAAAAAAAAAGAAAAAAAAAGTTCATACGAGCACACCATAGATCACTCGGTCAACGATCGCCTTCAGCCGAGCCATGCTTGTCGCCTGACACACTGAGATAGTCCGGCTCCTCGGCGGCCTCGTACTCTGCAATCAGATCGGTGACTACTTCTCGGGCCTCATCAAACTCGTCAAGATTGTCGGCAAAGGGAGCGGTTTTCTTGTAGGCGTCGATGAACGCGTTGCGCTTCCGCATGCCGTCGTACTGGCGCACGATGCGTTTGAAAAGCTGGGCAGTCAGATTGAGGAAAAGACAAAAAGCAACAGCACACGCGGGCATAAAAAGAAAAAAAGAGAGAAAGCGTACCGTGGCAATGCTGGTGTGGTTGGCCAGCATCAGGCCGCTGACGCGGTGGCTCATGGGCACGTAGGGGCTGCGCTTGGTCAGGGCGACCTGGATGCTGGCGGGGCCCCAGGGGATGAAGGTGGCGAGGCGGCGCTCGCGGATGCGCAGGAGGCTCTTGTGGACGTCGGTGGGGTCGACCTCGCCCTGGATGACGTTGAGGATGGAGATGTAGCAGCTTTTGCGGCCGGCCTTGCCGGCGGGGCCGGGGGCGGTGGAGACCATGCGGTTTTTGGGCTGCAGCAGGCGGCGCATGACGTCGAGCACGGTGGTCTTGCGGACCGTCTTGGCCTGCTCGACCTGGTCGCCGGTGAAGGGGGTGTAGGCCGTCATGAGGAAGTGGGTGCGCGGCGTGGGGATGAGCGAGGCCAGGATGCTGACGAGGTCGTTGTGCATGTAGCTGGGGTAGCGCAGCGTGGTGGTGCTGGCGGACATGACGGTCGACACCAGCTGGTTGGTCTGCTGGAACGACGGCTCCTGCACGTGCAGCCGGTCGGCGGCAATGTGCGACAGCGCGCCGTTGTCCAGCACCACGACCGAGTCGGCGTTTTGGACGAGCCGCCGCATGGCCAGGATGCTGTTGTACGGCTGCACCACGACGTCGCCGGCGCCGGCGCTGCTAGTGTCCGGGAACACCGAGTACGTCTGGATCACCTTTTTCGGAAACCGGTCGTTGAGCCGCTCCAACAAAAAGGAGCCGAGCCCCGACCCGGTGCCGCCGGCGATCGAGTGCAGCAGCATGAAGCCCTCGAGCGAGTCGCTGCCGTCGGCCTCGCGGTCGATCATCTCCATCAGCTCCTCCGCCACCGCCTCGCCCGTCTGGTAGCCGTCACCCCAGTTGTTGCCCGCCCCGATGCCGTTCTTGCCCACGTAAAAGTTCTCCGGGTTGTAAATGTTGCGGTACGGGCCCGTCTGGATGCTGTTGATCACCCGCGGCTCCAGGTCGATCAGAATGGCCCGCGGAATGTACCGCGTGTCGTCGCTCTGGTAGTAGAACACGTCCTTGCGGTCGCCGCCCTCCGTGGCAAAGTCTTCCAGGTTGCCATCCTGGCTGATGCCGTGCTCCTGGCAGAGCTGCTGCCAAAACTGGCTGCCAACTTGAGGACAAAAACAGTAAAAAGTCAGCCCGACAGAGCGGCAAAGATCGACGACGGCGTTGACACACACACACACACACACACAAAAAAACTTACTGCTGTTGCCGCACTGGCCCGCCTGGATCGTAATGATTTCTCTGCACAAAGGAGCAGTTAGCCAGCTGTCCAAACCCAAAGATTCTTACAACAAGAACACCAAAAAGCACACCAAAATGTACCAGAAAGCACCAAAACAGCAGAAACTTTGGCCACGCTCCTCTCACCTAGGCATGTCGAGCGGCCACGTCCGTCATGCTCCGGTATGGACAAGAACAGAGAAAAGCAATCAAGTGAAAAGCCCTCGGCGCAGTGAGGTTGTCGGAACCCCTCAAAACGCGTCCTTCTTTTCACTGAGATAAAGACGCGCTTAGTGCCTCTGAAAAAAATAAATTAGGACCCCCCGCGACTCCACGGGACCCGACACGTGATTTTGTCCTACAATGGACTGACATCATTAGTGGAGCCGTTAATTTTCTATCGGAAAAATCCCCCCTAAATTATGGACGACTTAGCTTCTACAGTGGGCCGCACAACAACGCCACAAGGCATCTTTCATACCAGAGCTGCTCCGCTTGGAAAGTCGACATCTCAACACCTCCATCCAGCAGCGGCCGCCTGTTCGCACTTTCCGCGCTTTCCAGCCAATCAGGCTTGACATTGTCTTTTGCTAGAAAGGTCTTTTCTGGGATTTTGTTCTCTTCTTTTTAATTTGCAGCGTAATACATTCAATCTATTTTTTGTTTCCTTTGCAGTACTCGTACACTCGGTCGGTTCTGGCCGACATAAAGTCTTCAACAAATACGGCCTCCATATCCGATCACGACCACGAGCTATACCACGCCTTACCACGCTGCTTCTGTTAAGCAAGCGTTTGGCCACTGTCACACATTTTATAAATTCACTGCTCAAGCAACTGGCTTCAAAGCATCCTCGAGTCTCCGAGCTTCCCAAGTTCAACGACTTTAGCTCCGCCTTCTCCGGAAATTTCGACCTTTTCCCCCTGGTCTCTAGTCTGCTCTACATGGCCTTTCCCATTGGCAAGAACCATTAGAACTGGTTGGGATTGCCTCCGTATGTGCCCGAGATTTTTATTTTTTTGATGCTTCTTTTTTTTATGTCTGATTGATAGACTCTTCTCGCTAACATCTTGCCAATAATAGCTCTGATAGGTGGAGTGGATAGCGTTCGGACTCCTGCCTCAGGATGCCAGCAGCAGCTGTTGGAGATGCCTCGCGAGTAGCGCCCCTTGCCCGGAATGTACCAGAGACGACGACAAGCCACCCGGCTGCTCTCGACAAAGACCTGCCACCCATACCGGAGCTGCATTCTGCCGATGCCAAGGAAACGAATGGCTCCAGCAACGGCGCTGGCCGTGATGGCGACGGAGACGGTGCCAAGGACCATGGAGCGGCAGCAATGAGCGCGGCTTCCCCGGAAGCAGACGACTATATCAATGGAGGCCGGCCACATAGCAATGTATCTCCCCGAGGGATTGCTGCGGCAAGTCCAGACACCACGCCAGGTGCTTCCCAACCAGCTCCAGAGACAGCGGCTACGGCGCCCTCCCCACGCGAGACCGGTTACCTTGATGACTCTGCTCCGACCTCGCCGGGCCCCGCACGACGCAGAAGCGTGCAATTTTCACGGCCCGACAATGTCACCGAGCCGCAGAGCCCGGGGACACACCTCCGCCAGAGCTCGTGGGATGCAAACAGCCCGTCCCGGTCGAAGGCGTTCATGTCTCGTTTGCGTGCCTTGGCCGTCCACAGCGGTCTCCCGTCGCCAAAGTCAATTTCCGAGACAGACACAGGGGCAGGAGCGGGAGCAGGAGCGGGCGCGGGTGTGGGTGTGGGTGCAGGGACTGCGGCTGCGGCTGCGGCTTTTGGGGGCATGTCAACGTCTAGTTCGCCAACGCGCACTCGAGGGGCCCGTCTGGCTCAGAACATAAATGGAGACGAGGGCAGCGATGTTGATGCTGATGCCGAAGAGACTGCCGACGAGGAGGCGACTGAAGCTGCCGCAAACCGATTTAAGAAGCGAAAGCGACGCATTCACTATCGCAGTCCGTCGAACATGCAGCACACGCCGAGCGGGAGCGTGTCGGGCATCGCTGCCGGCGGCTTTGCCAATGGAGCAGCCGAGCCTGACTCGCCTCAGGTGCCTCTGGCCAGCCGTTTCAACATGCTCATGCAAAGGCGCATGACCATGCCGGAGGTGGGAGATCACCGTGGCGGCTTATCCGAGGGCGAGGGCCGCGACCACTTGAACCGGCAGGTTGGCTGGCGGCGTGGCAGTTCCTGGATGGGACGCAGCGATGACATGCACGAGGACGGGGACCACCAGTTCTCCGGACGGCCGTCGGGCCACCACCGGCGCAAAACCACCCTTGGCGGCGGCGGCGGCGGCGGCGGCGGCGTGTCTGACGGCGATGGCGGCACGCCGCGGCGTGCTTTCTTTACCGGCGAGAGGGCGACGACGTTTGGCGCGCAAAAGTGGCGGCAAGTGAAAAACACATGGAAGATGCTGCGCCAGAAGCGCGACGAGCGCTTTGACTATCTGAAGTCGGCCGAGCTGATGGCAGAGCTGCGGGCCGGCGCGCCGGCCGTGCTGATGTTGGCGAGCATGATCCAGCGCGACGAGCACGGCAACAAGCGCATCCCCGTGCTTTTGGAGCAGGTCAAGCTGCGCATCAGCGACAGCACGCCCGTGCAGGACGACGACAAGGAGCGCCACTGGCTGTTTAACCTTGAGCTCGAGTACGGCAGCGGTCCTAGCCGGATGAAGTGGACGGTCAAGCGCACGATTCGCGAGATCCTGGAGCTGCACTGGAAATACAAGCTGGCTCTGCGCAACGACAAGTATCACCTGCACAGCACTCAAGCTGGCGCCCGCCCAAAGCAGCCGCGGTTCCCCATCTCGGCGTTCCCGTACGTTCGCGGTCTGCGCGGGGTCGAGATTGACGACGAGGACGACGATGCAGAGGCAGCAGGAGCTGGAGCAGGAGCTGGAGCTGGAGCTGGAGCGGGAGCTGGAGCCGCTGCTGCGAGCGGTGGCGGTGGCGGCGGCGGCGGCGGCGGTGCTGCCAGTGTGGACGGAAACGCCACCGCCGGCGAAGGTACTGCCACAGACGTTGAAAGCGGCCGTGTGTATCCGTCTCGGCGGAAGTCGCGGGCGGTGGCCATGAGCGGCATGGGCAGCGTGCTGGGTATGAGCCGGCGGTCTTCTGTGGCGGCGGCTGCTGGTGACAGCGGAGCTGGCGGCGGAGTGGAGGCTTCTGCAGGTGGTGGTGGTGGTGGTGGTGGCGGCGGCGAAGCCGGATATGGCGGAGCCGTGGTTGGTGGAGGCGGCGGCGACCACGTACTGGACGAGGCAACGTTCCGGCGACGATATGTGGAGAGCCAGCAGCGGCTGCTGGAAAAGTATCTGAACGAGATGATCCACTGGCTGATCTTCCGGGCGGATAGCAACCGTCTCTGCCGCTTCCTGGAGCTGTCAGCGCTGGGAGTGCGTCTGGCGGCAGAGGGCAGCTATCACGGCAAGGAATGCTTCCTTCACATCCAGTCGTCCAAGGGCTTGGATTTCCGGCGCGTGCTGACGCCCGGAAAGGTGATTGAGCGCCACAGCCGCAAATGGTTTCTGGTGCGGCAGAGCTACATTGTGTGTGTCGAGTCGCCGGAGAAGATGAACATTTACGATGTCTATCTCGTCGATCCCAAGTTTCTCATCATCTCCAAGAAGACCAAGGCCAAGGCGAAGCAAAAGCAGATCGAGGCGCGGGGGCCGGCGTCAGCGCACCAGAACAACCATAACCACAACGACGGCGGCGGCAGCGACGACGACAAACTGGACCTCAACCGCACGGCGCTGGCGTCGTCCAAGCACCACACGCTCACGATCCGCACGTCGGAGCGCAAGGTCAAGCTGTGGGGGCGCAACCAGCACATCATCCAGCAGTTCGAGGAGTCGATTGTGGACATGCTGAAGCAGACGCCGTGGTACCAGCGGCACCGGTTCGACAGCTTTGCGCCGGTGCGGACGGACGTGTTTGCGCAGTGGCTGGTGGACGGGCGCGACTACATGTGGAACGTGTCGCGGGCGATTGCGATGGCCAAGGACGTGATCTACATCCACGACTGGTGGCTGAGCCCGGAGCTGTACATGCGGCGGCCGGCGTGCATCAGCCAGAAGTGGCGGCTGGACCGGCTGCTGCAGCGCAAGGCCAGCGAGGGCGTCAAGATCTTTGTGATTATCTACCGCAACGTGGAGGCGGCGATCCCGATCGACTCGGAGTACACCAAGTTCTCGCTGCTGAACCTGCACCCCAACATTTTTGTGCAGCGGTCGCCGAACCAGTTCAAGAAGAACCAGTTTTTCTTTGCGCACCACGAGAAGATCTGCGTGGTGGACCACGACGTGGCGTTTCTGGGCGGCATAGATCTCTGCTTTGGGCGGTGGGACAGCCCGCAGCACAGCCTGGTGGACGACAAGCCGACCGGGTTCGAGGTGGACGCGCTGCCCAAGGACGCGGACCACTGCCAGCTGTGGCCGGGCAAGGACTACTCGAACCCGCGCGTGCAGGACTTCTTCAGCCTGCGCGAGCCGTACAAGGAGATGTACGACCGCACCAAGGTGCCGCGGATGCCGTGGCACGACGTGGGGATGCAGGTGGTGGGCCAGCCGGCGCGGGACCTGACGCGGCACTTTGTGCAGCGGTGGAACTATCTGCGGCGCGGGCGCAAGCCGACGCGGCCGACGCCGTTCCTGCTGCCGCCGCCGGACTGCCGCAAGGAGGACCTGGACAGCCTGGGCCTGTCGGGCACGTGCGAGGTGCAGATTCTGCGGTCGGCGTCGGCCTGGTCGCTCGGCATCACGGACGTCGAGTGCAGCATCCAGACGGCGTACGTCAGCATGATCCAGGACTCGGAGCACTTTGTCTACATTGAGAACCAGTTTTTCATCTCGAGCACGGAGACGCTCAACGTCAAGATTGTCAACCGCATTGGCGACGCGCTGGTGGAGCGCATCCTGCGCGCCCACGCCGCCGACGAGGACTGGCGCGCCGTGCTGGTCATTCCGCTGATGCCCGGCTTCCAGAACTCGGTGGCCGACCAGGAGGGCACGAGCGTGCGCCTGATTCTGCAGTGCCAGTACCGCAGCATCTGCCGCGGCGAGAACTCCATTTTCGGCCGCCTGCGCGCCGCCGGCATCGAGCCGGAGGACTACATCCAGTTCTTCAGCCTGCGCCAGTGGGGCCGCATCAACAACAAGACCGTGCTGACGACCGAGCAGCTGTACATCCACGCCAAGACCATTGTCGTCGACGACCGCGTCGCCCTCATCGGCTCCGCCAACATCAACGAGCGCTCCATGCTGGGCGACCGCGACTCGGAAATTGCCGCCATTGTGCGCGACCGCGACATGATCGCGTCCACCATGGCCGGCCGCCCCTACAGCGTGGGGCGCTTTGCCCACTCGCTGCGCCTGCGGCTGATGCAGGAGCACCTCGGCCTCGACACCGACGAAATCATGGAGGAGAACCGGCGCGAGGCCGAGTTCCAGGCCGAGATGGAGCGGACGTACAACGGCGGCGGGGGTGGGGGCAGCGGCGGCGGCGGCGGCGGCAGCGGCAGCGGCAGCGAGGATGAGGCGGCAGCCACGGCGAGCGACGGCGCGGGGGAGGGCGACGACGAGGTCGAGAGAAGACGCACCACTCCTGGCAGTGGCAATGACTCTGGCAATGACACTGGCAATGCCAACAACGATGTCGATGGTGGTGACGACGAAAGGGATCCGCAACATCGCCCGCGACCGCTCCGCCTGAGCAGCTTCAATCACAACATCGATCTGGAGGGCTATGGGTCCGACGCAGGGTCGTCTGTTCGGTCTTCGCTGTCTAAGGACTCGGACTTGGCGGCCGAGGAGGCGCAGGAGGCAGCCGCCGTCCTGACCAAAAACCACACGCAGGACGTCGAGGGCTTGGGCAACGACCACTGGAGCGCGGCCAAGCGCAAGGGCGTTGACCGGCTGCGAGACTCTGTCGTGGTGGATGGCCGGGAAGTTCTCGTCAATGGCTCGTTTGACCACGTTCCCGCCGTTGGCAGCGACAAGTCGAATTCGAATTCGAATTCGAATTCGACGACGGCGGCGGCGGCGGCGGCGGCAAGTCAGAGCAAGGGCCCAGCATCGCCGCCACCGCCAGCGCCGCCTCCGAAGCCCAGCCGGCAGTTCAACGAACCGGAACGGCCTCCGGCGCCAGACGGCGCGGACGGCGCAGACGCGAATGGAACCAACGGAGACGCGTCCGACCATCCGCCACTGGCGCCGACGGGCAGCCGGCTGACGGCCGACATCCGGCCCGCGCGAGTCACCAAGGACTGCATGCGGGATCCGCTGGATCCGGCCTTTTACGACGACGTGTGGAACCGCGTGGCAGAAAACAACACCAAGATCTACCGGCGCGTGTTCCGGTGCCTGCCGGACTCGGAGGTGACCAACTGGCACGAGTTCCAGGAGTTTATCGCCTACAGCACCCGGTTCCAGGAGAGCATGGAGTCGCGCAAGCGAGGCGCCAGTGCCGGGGCCACGACCGCCGGCGGCGGAGGCGATGGTAGCAACAACAACGGAGACCAAGGCCGGGCCAGCAGCCAAAGCGTGCAGCCACGCCACCACGCAGGCGGCGGTGGGGCCGGCATCAGCGTGCCCGTGCCCGGTGCCATTGAAGCAGTGGCTGCTGTGGGAGAACACCTTGCCAGCGCCGTGCTGCACCACCGGCCGCTGCATCATACCGGGGCGGGCCAGGGCAGGACCAGTCCTCCCAGCAGCAGCAGCCAGCAGGGCGGCGAGGAGGCCTACAGCGAGAAGCCATGGCCGGGCGGCGGCGGAGTTCCGACGGCGGCATCCAAGGCGGAAATGCAGAGGGCTGCGGCCGCCGAGAATGCCTTTAAGCGGCGGCCGTCGTCGTTTGTGGGCACGGCGGACGGCGACGCAGAAAAGGCATCGTGGACCGTGGACGGGCAGGCAGAGAAGGGAGAAAAGGCGGAGAAGGCGGAAAAGGCGGAAAAGGCGGAAACCAAAAATAACAAAAACAGCAGCAACAGGCGGGCAACCTTTTCGACGAACGAAAAACCGCCGAGACTGCCGGAGAAGGACGATGTCGGCTGGAACAAGACATTGAGTGCCGCCGGTGCCGCCGGTGCAGGAACTACGGCCACGACGACGACGACGCCGGCAGAGTCTGCAGTGCCGACAGGACTCGCGGTGCCTACGGCAGCGGCGGCGGCGGCGGCGACCCAAGGCTCGGTGAAGCGCCGCAAGCGGGCCACGACCAAGAGCAGCCGGCGGGGCTTCCAGGGGGCAGCCGAGGAGCTGCTTACGCGGGAAGAGGCGGAAGAGCTGCTGGCGCTGATGCAGGGCCAGCTGGTGCAGTTTCCGTACGACTGGCTGCTGGTGGAAGAGGGCAACGGCAACTGGCTCTACCAGGTGGACCAGGTGGCGCCGTTGCAGATCTAGTAAGTTTTTTGCCTACTTTCGTTGCTGTTTCCATCTTTCAAATTCCATCGGTCTCAGCAGCTAACACCTTTCCAGCAACTAAACACACAAGAGCCGCACCGAAGTGCGAGGGCATCGTAAAGGGGGGAAGTGAAGGGGGGACTGGACGATGCACCTTTTCTCTTCTTCACACTTCATTTTCTTGTTTCTTGTTTCTTTTTGATTGCCTTGCATAACATGGGCGCGTGCCATAGATTGCTCTTTTTTTTTTATGATGGCCTGCTTTGAGTTTTGGTTTTCTTTTGTCTCTCCGGTTGGCCGCTTTGATTTTGGTTCTCTTTTACCATTCTGAACGGCCTCCGTCATCTAAGCGTTTTTTGATGCTATTTTTACCATTGTATGTCTAGTCTTGGCTTTTTGACATTAGTAGTTTGCTATGCATCTCTTTTCTTGCTGCACTTCACTTTCTTGGCCGACCACGACACGTCTGCTTTCCCGATTTAGCAGTCAATCCTGAGTTCATCCGCTCTTCCAGCAGTGGTCTTGTCTGCCACGGGCATGACATTCGAGCAGTGCTTGAGCCTCACCGGCCGGCAGAGCAACCACCGCAAGAAGCGACGAGAAGCTAGAAGTCCAACTAATAATATCAGTTGGGGGGGGGGAGGGCTTCGACCACTGCCAGCAGTCACCATCCAATACGAGTTTCCATATTATTACGACGTACGAGTATTTTTACGCCTTTTTGGATAAAAAGTGGTGGGTCGCTTGTTTTGTTGTTTGCTGACCTTTCTGACCAGACGTTATTCCTCCAGCATGCCCCAAGCCTTGTCGAGAGCGGGCCAGACTAAAGAGAGCAAAGCTGGAACGGTCTGACACGCGAACGATTCTGGTGCTCGTCCGTCCTGGCGTTCCTTCGCTCCCGCTGCCACTCTCCCACGCCGCCAAACACTCCCACAGTACAGTCCCGCACACCCTCTTTTCTCACTTGCATGAAATAGCCGCGGACGCTTTTTCTCGAGGTCCACTTGGTTCTGTGCCTGCTGTGCCAGCGGGGCCCGCTTTGTATTTTTTTTTTTATGTTTGCTTGTTTGTTTGTCTTTGCTGTCTTGTGTAGCAGCTTTGCCTTTTCTTTCCGTTCTTTCTCTTTCTCGCCCTTCTCTCTTTTTTTGCCTTTTCTTTCCGTTCTTTCTTTTTCTCGCCCTTCTCTCTTTTTTCGCCTTTTCTTTTCGTCCTTCCTTCTCGCCCTTCTCTCTTTTTTTTGCCTTTTCTTTCCGTCCTTCCTTCTCGCCCTTCTCTCTTCTTTTTCTTGGACGTACGTCTGGCCTTTTGCGTTTTACGTTTTATTTTAGAATTTGCCGCGCTGCCTTGCCGGTTTTTGTGAGAGTGTGTGTGGGTAAGGGAGGTCGGTCGGGGGTAGGTTGGGTCGATGCCCGACGGCCTCAGCAGATGACCCCCTCTCGACCATGGCGAGACAGCACAAGAGGGACAGGCCGCTTCTCGCATATTGTCGGCATTTGGTTTGCTGCCAACGTCGTTTCTCCTTTTTTCTTTCTCGTATGCACGGCGACTGTTGGATATTTGCCTACACCGATTCTTTCTGCTTTCCTCTGTGGCCCTCCATCTCTCTCGCTCTACATTCACTTCTTTTTTGTCTGTTTTCTTTGCTTTCTCGTTTTTTACGTTTCCTTTTCCTTTTCAAACAGGAAACGTTAGTGTCGTCTCCTTTCTATATATGGTGGTTTTTTTTTTTTTGTTTGTTTGTTTGTTTGTTTTTTTAAATCGCTTTGCTCCCAATTCAGGCAAAGCCTCATAAGCCACACAATCTATCTGCTCCGTATAACGGAAAGCATCGAAGCCTTTTGGCGCTGTCCGGGCCGCAAGGTTGCACTTGCTGACCAGCCAAAAAAGGAGGCTGTCTGTTCCACCAAGTGCAGATTGCCATTCAACCAGGCAAAAAACCTGCAAGTGCCTAAGATGGCAGCTTTGTCTCTTTCTCGCAGAGGCTTGGCAAATTGCGCGGCTTACGCGTGTTTGAAAGCTGTATGAACAGTCCAAACTGGTTCAGTGGTCTCTCTTCCAAAAAGTCTTTTTTTCCCCAGTGTGACGATGGGCGGCAAAGGTGACGAAAAAACAAGCTGTCAACGGCGTCGTATTTCGATGTAATAGTTCGCATGCACAAACCAACAGGAAGGAGCGCATGCGGGCATTGTGCGAGGACGAAAAAAAATGTTTGCGACGCAGTGCAGTGTGTTTTGGGGGCTTTTGCCGTGTCCTGAAAGCTGAATGGGCAGTGACTTACTGAGCCCTACTCGTATTAACAGGGCAGTACTCCGTATTAACAGACCAACAGACCAACGTGAGCACAGGCTAAAAATAGCTTTAAGCGCCGGGGTTTTCCAGCGGCCCTTCCCTCTGAAGGAAAGTGGGGTATCAGCTTTTCTCCGCTGTTCACAGGCAGAATGTCTTTTGTGATACAGAGCTCGGGCCGTAACTGAAAACAAGTTGATACAGGGTTTTTTTTTTTTTTTGATCGACTCGATGCAATACCACACAAAGCTTCGCCGCTCTGATCTGCTCATTGCAACTCTATAGCTGTGTGGCTCTTGTTTATACAAAAATCCAACGCCGGAGTGTGACACTGGGAAGTTGAGAGGAAATACTCGTAAAAAAGACAAAAAAAAAAAAAAAAAGAAAGAAAGAAAGAAGGAAAGAAAGAAGAACAGAACGGAATGGAACGGGTCAGTAAGAAGAAACGAGTCATTTTTTAAAATCTCGACAGAAACACCGCAGCTGTTTCCAGAAGCGGGGAGTTTTTTTAATTTTCCCCTTCCCACGACTCTGGATGTTGGGTCATGAGCGGTGGCCCTTGCTGGGGTGTCTGGGGCGACCAAGAACGACGTAATATGGACTAATACTCCGTAATACTCCGTACATCGTATTACACCAACTCCGTAATAGTGTTGGCGTGGCCCGGGCGTGCATTATCACACATGCCCGTGACGACGGAGTACGCCATTTGCATTTTTTCTGTGCTCTTTTTCATTCAAGCTTTTTGCCTCTGTTTGGCTCTAATACGTCGTCATACGAGGACTCACACACACTCTCTCTCTTCTTGCGGTCCGGCAGAAACTCTCAGCCAGACTACGACGCAAACGAGCCACTGAAACGGCCTTTTTTCCGTTCGACAGGTCCTGTGGGGGCCCTCGATCTCTGGGGACCGCTGCCGCTGATCCCGTCCAGCAAAGGCTGTGTTTGCGCAGCTTTTGGAGCAGGCAAAACGTCCTGTCCAACTGCTATGAAACGACGTGGGAAGCCTCATCTGTTCTCAGTGCTGGGGTACCTCCCCCTCAGAATCTTCATCTCCCCCTAGTTCAGTAGCTGACCCACTCAACTATCACTTCCTGCAACCGTACGAGTGCTAGTATGAATACTCTATGCAGGGCAGGAGTCTCTCTTTCTACCTCTCTTTCTACCTCTCTTTCTACCTCTCTTTCTACCTCTCTTTCTACCTCTCTTTCTACCTCCTCTTTCTACCTCTTGAGAGGCAACGTGCTCGTCCTTCTGTTTGTGGGCTGAGGGAAACGCCCACAGCGCGACACCGGCTCCCAGCCGAAAAAAGGGGATGCTGCAGGGAGATGGACAACAGCGCTTGGCAGGCTGCAAAGATGTGCAGAGTTCCGCCGGGGCTTCGGAGCCCGGGTCGTCTTTTGCCCACGTACTAGGCCTGTTTCGTATTCTGCATGGGCTGCAAAAAGTAGGGGCGCCTACCAATGTAGGAGTTGCTCGTACCCGTCGAGGGCGACAGACTCTCCCAACGGCGTACGGCGCAATACGACGTGTGTAATATTACGTCGTACGTCGTACAAAGTTACTGCAACATGGCGCACTGCGTGGAGAGGCGGAGTGCAGCACATACACGGGACTGCCATGTCCAAGATCCTTCAGAGAGATGAGGCGTATTATTACAGCAAGAAGCGATTGTACTCGTATGAGAGGGGGCATAACTACAATGGTGTTGCAATATGTTGCCAAAGACGTTTTATTATTAGAACAGTCTCAGCATCCTCTCTAATCTTTTTTTTTGTTCGTTTTCTCTCTCACGAAGCATACCGATCTTCATGCCCGCCTTTTGTCGTCCTCCCTGTCATTTTTTGTCTTCCTGGCATCTCACAGGAACCCCGTTCTTGTGCTTGAAATAGCCGCGCAGGTGGGACCCGGGCTGTCTTAGTGAAAGTGAGAATGCAGAGAGAATGAGTGGGGGGGGAGGAGTGGTGTGGGTTGGACAGCCTTTTTTCGTTTTTTTCTTTTTTTTTGTTTGTTTTGTTCGCTGTCTTTTTTCTCCGTGCTGCGTCCTTTTAGCGCGCTGGCCTGGCCAGCAAGACTGCCGTCTGCCGTGTTTGCCGTCTTATCCTTCTTCTTCTGGCCCTGTTTTCAGTGCTGGGCCGCCGCCATGCAGGTAGTCGCCCGTGTATGCTTATCCAGTATTGAGATGTTTGAGACCTGCACGCTTTGTGTTCTCTACTCCGTACTGGCAGTAATATCTCGTTTGGTGTCGTTGGCCTGGCTCTCAATCGGGTCGGCAGTGCTCACGGCTGTTGCAAAAAAAATGCTGACTGTATCGTGAATGCTTCTATTCGTGGTGGCTGATAGAGAGCACAGAGTACAGACAGAGGAGACAGACCAGACAGAGTAGACAGACCAGCAGACCAGACAGGCCAGACAGACCAGACAGACCAGAGACAGAGCACTCGGCAATGCTTTCCTACCGAGCTCGAGCCGAGCTGCGCCTCTTGCCGTGCAGATATCGCAAGAGCGCCGGCTGCTCAACAAGACACATCAAAAACTGGCACGCTTTAAGCCTCTTTTGGCTCTGGCCTCTGGTTGTGGCCGCTATAAATATATATATATCTGCCTAAAGAGGCAAACGCCCGTGGCTGGACCGTTGTTTACTGTGCCACTCCAGGTCCTGGTTGGGTATGACTGAGTGATGATCTCTAGCTGGTTGTCTGTTTTCCTTTTCCTCTTCTGTCTGTTTGCTTTTTTTTTCTGTGATGGTGGAAAAAAAGAAAAGAAAAGAAAAGAAAAGAAAAAAGGGGAACAAGACGAAAGTACACACCCACACAACTAAACAGGTAAAAACTCGGCCGGCTTCTCACCCCGCCGACATTATTTTCACATCTCTGCCGACCTGCACAATAATACTGGGCGAGCTATAGCCAGGCCAAGGCCAAGCCACATGCGCCTAAGCCTGCATCTCTTCCAGAAAAGATTTGGCTGAGCGCTTTTCTTTTGCTCACGAGCCTCCATGTCCTTGTCCCCCCTTATTCTGCCATTCCCTCTGCGACAATACTCCGTAGTGTCGTAGTGCACGAGAATGACTGCTCCGCACCTGTACGAGTAATACTTGTTCTTGATAGCACCGTCTCCAGAGATACCACCAACAGAGAATCCCTCATCCCTGGACTGCAACGTGCAAAAACTGCCTCTCGATGCTTGGACTGCAAAGGCCGTTTAAGCTTTTTGGACCCTGGTCAGTCCCGTGTTTGATTTTGACCCCCTGGTAACTGATGCTGGGCCTCGCATGTTACGAGTATTTCCTACAGGCTGGGATTCTGTGCCTCTGCGCCAGAGTCTCCACGACAGGAAAGCAGAAAAGCACCTTCTCAACGTCGGCCCTCGCAGGCGCAGCCCGGGCACAGACTCGGCTCTGACGAACAGACTGGACCATACGGAGGAGGAAACGTGGAAAAAGATACCTTTTTTTTTTTGCCTGTCATGCATTGTTTTGTTTGTCCCTTTTCGTGGAAAAAAAAAGTTATTTTTCTTTCATGCATTATTTTGTTTGTCCCTTCTTGAGCCTCCACAAGGCCTATCCTTTTTTCACCATGTTTCCTCTCACCTGCCTTTCCCCTCCCGCCGGCCACACCCCCCCCCCCCCCCCCCTGCCCCCTGCTCGCCTTGCATGGAACATGTCGTAGGCCGTTTTTTCCGTTTTTTTAGCTCAACGGTCTTTGCGCTGCGCGCCCTCTCGGATCCGATAGTTTTTTTACACTGATTGGTCGTGTTCCAGCCAAAATGGCCAATCTAACGGCATTGCGACGTGCAGAGCTCGTCTTAGAGCACGTCCTAGGCCTAGCTAAGAAAGCTAGGGGATAAACCAAGACCGGACCCCAATCCCAGGCAAGGCACAACGCACAGGACGGTGTCTGCCCTTTTAATGGGGAGAAAGCGAGCAAACAGAGAGAGAGTAGAGTTGGGAGGCTAGATCAGGCCGGCGTATTCTTTGACACTGGCACAGCAAGCAGAGGGAAGAGGCCAGGACGAAAGCTAGATGTTCAGAGAGGTGGCAGAAGTGAGTGGAGGTGAAAAGAAAAGGAATGGGGAAGCCGTCTGAAAGAGCAGAAAAAAAGGCTTCCAAAGAACGGAAAGCTGGAAAGCTGGCTTCTCGCTTCGTCCTTCACTCTCGCATCTTCTGCCGGTCGTCTGTTTGCTTTGTGTTTTCAAAACGTCTTTTGTTTCCATCCCCCTCTCTCAGGCTTTTTCTTTTCTTTTTCTTCAACTTCTCTCCCTCCTGTCTTGAATCCCCCCCTCGCCCGGTTCTGGTCCATTCTCTCACTCCTCCCTCAGTCTGCTTAGCTTCTTTTCATTCTATTTACAGGTCCCTCTCTGTTCTATTTTCTTCTCCTGTCTTTTTGTCCTTCTCTATCTCACTCTTTTCCTCTCTCTTCCCCCCCACATCTTTTATACAGAGCACTCTTCTCTATTACTTACACTTATAATTCCCACCTACAGCCCAACCCACTTACATCGTCCCACCACCCACAAGCCCTTTTTTGGCTCGTCGTCCATTCCTGATCCTCTTTTTAGATGCTCACGCACAATACGACCTACAAACACACACTCCCAGCTTATTCCACCCCCTTGTTCGTCATCCGCTGCAAAAGATACTGCACCCCCCTTTTCTGTCTTTGAAGTAATTCTCTCCCTCTCCCTCTCCCTCTCTCTCTCTCTCTCTCTCTCTCTCTACAAAGTAACTCTCCAAACAGACATTGTGGACTAGTTCTCTTCGGGACTTAGCTGCCCTCACTTTTCAATGTATTTCATCTCATCATTTTCTGCTCTCTTATTTTTGGCAGATATCCCCGTGGCTCTCTTTTCTTCCACGCCCCTTCTCCATTTCTCAATGTGAACGAGTATTTATTCCGGGGTAACCTAAAAAGGACCAGACCAGTGTGTCTGTCTTTTTTGCTATTTTATTTTTGTGCCTTTCTGTTTTCTGTCTTGCATGCTTTGTGCTTTTTTTATGGTCCCTCAGCTGGGCTGTGTAATATCATACTTACTGTAACCAAAATTTGCTATTTCGAACCTTTTTTGCCTATGCGTTGTTCAGGCCTCTTCTGATTTGCGAGCTGCTCTTGCTCGGCTGCTTACCTGTTTTTCTTTCCTGTTTCCAGTCCCTCTCGCACTCTCGCTGCTGTGCCCCCCCCCTGTCCATATTCCTCCCCTTCCCGTGGCTTGCGTGCTATGCTTATCTCGTCCCAAGGCTGCTTTTGCTTTTGCCTGTCGTCCTTATTCTCACCTCCGCTGATCGCGGCTCTAATCCTCCTTCCCTTTCCCTTTTCTCTCCCGGCCTCTCCTTAGCCCTAGGCCTTGCTCTGACTTGCCAATATCACTGTCCTGTAAATCTAAATCAGTGTCTTTGTGCCTTCTCAACGGTAGCCTCAATCCAATTTTCTCAACACCCCCCCCCCCCCCCCCGGTCTCTCCCCCCCCGATTTTTTTTACCTTTCTTTTCTTCTTTTTTTCTTCCCCCCTTTCCCCTTTTCTCTCTATTTTGCTCGGTTTATTTTTATTTTTATTCTCCGTATTCTATTTTCTCACACCACCCGTGGTTATTTTTACACACCGGCCTTTCTTCTTCCGATCGTCTGAGCATCTCCAGCTGCAGTCATCAGTATCGATCACCGCCCACCGCCGTCGTTCTCGTCGTTCTCGTCGTCATCTTCGTCGTCATCTTCGTCGTCCCATGTTAGCGAGCTGAGGCTGCGCAGCTTACTTCTCTCCTGCGACCCTCTTCTTGGCCTTGCAAGCCGCCGCCCTCAGCATCACCATCAGCCAAAAAAAAAAAAATCTCCACTTGAGTCTCCGCCTCTTCTTCTCACCATGACCGACCTCAAATTTATCCTCGATGACTCGGGTGATCCCGAGCATCTCGATCTTCCTGATCTTCGTTTGTCCCGCCTTCTCTTTTTCTTCTTATGTTCTTTCCACCTCGCCTCCTTTTATCTTCGCCTCCTCGTCTCTGCATCTCTCATCTGTGCCTGTGCATATTCTCTTCCAACCTCTCCTGCCCAGTCTTGTGTTCGAGTTTGCGCCCCAAAGGTCTTCCTCTGTGCTAATACGCAAGCTTTGTCTTCGTTCTCTTGCGCCGCTTGTTCGTTTAGATCCAGACGACCGCTCGAGAGACTACGAGCTTTCGTTCTCGGCTTCCTCTTCGCGGCAATCCCACTCGTCACACCATTCTGCCAGGAGAAACAACAACAGGAGGTCGTCTGCTGCAAACAGTAAGCCTGCTTTATTATCGTTCCTTCAAAGACCGAGCAAAAAAAAAAGGCGGAAACAGAACGACAAGCCAAACAATCAAACAATCAAAAAGAGAGAGAGCAAAAGGAGCCAGAAGAGTCAGAAGAGTCAAAAAAGCCAGAAAAGCCAGAAGCCAAAAGCCAAAAGCCAAAATTCTATCAAACACTAACTCTGCAAAGGACAGGCCAGCGCGTTTTCTGCCTATTCAGAAAGTGAGGGATATTCTGCTGCTTCGGCCATGGATCCCGGCGGCTATGGACAGCAACACCACTCCCTAGGTGGCTCCCGTCACGCCAGCGGCGGAAGCTCCAGCAGAGAGACAGCTGACGCTTATGCGTATATGGGTCCAGACGGCGACGGCATGGACTCTGGCATGGGCCTTGAATACGGCCCGCCCGGCTCGGCAGCTATGGGCATTGTCGGCGGCGGCATGGGCTCTGTCGACAGCACTGGCTATGGCATGGGCGTCAATGTTAGCGGCTATGGCGTTGTTGGCATGGCCTCGGGCTCAGCGATGGACATGCAGCAGCACCAAATCCGCTCCCACCATCACCATCAACAGGCTCTTCTGGCCGCTGGTGGCGCCGCTGCACCCGGCGAAGAAGTTCGGCTTACCCCTGTCACGAAGCGCGTCAGTCGTGCTAAGAAGGGCAAGCCAGTGCACACTTGCGACATTTGTGTCCCTCCAAAAGTTGGTGTCTCGTTCTCGTTCCCAGTCGCTTTGGTGTTTGGTAGCTTTTTTGTCTTTTTGTCTTTCGTCTTTGCCTTTCGTCTTTTTTTTTTTTTTTTTTTTGAATCTTGAGCGCTCCACACTGACATCCGATGACTGCTTGCATAGGTCTTCACTAGAGCAGAACATCTTCGGTAAACCGCCCCCCCCCCCCCCCATATAGCGGACAGGAACAGGCAGAAAATCAAAAAGAAAATCAAAAAAGAAAAAGGGGTTACTTAACTGAGCCTGCTTGGGACTGACACGGTATCTTTCTTAGCCGACACCAGTTGAGCCACCAAACCCCTGGATTTCCTTGTGAATTTCCCGGCTGTGGCCGAACGTTTCACCGTGCCGACCTGCTGGGCCGTCACCAGCGAAGACAGTATGTTTCGTGCCCGCGTTCTTTTCTGAGACGCTTCTGTTTTTCGTTTCTTCTTCATGTGGGGTGGCAGTGTCAAACAAGGCTGACGGCGTCTAGTCGATCCGGCGAGGAACCTGCTGACGGCGAGTCCGGCCCGCCCGGCCGCCGAGGCTCAACGCCACACTCCATCACTTCCAGCGTGGGCTCTTGGACCACGGGCGGACAGCCTGGCGGCTCTGGTTCCTATCCTTCGTCGTCGTCGGCAAGAGCATTGACCGGCAGCGGAAGCGGCAGCGGCAGCGGCGGCGGCGGCGGCGGCGGCGGCGGCGGAACCAGAGGAAGCAGCAGCGGATATCAGAGACTGTCGAGCGCCGGAGACGCCAGCCAGCAGCAAGAGCAACACAGATACCACGCATACCCACAACAAGAGCACTATTCCTTGTCTCCCGGAGGAGGGCAAGGCTCGGCCTCAGACCGCAGCGCCATGGGGAGGACACATGGCGCCTATGACGAGTACGTTGCTGGTCCTTATCTGAGTTCAGCTGCTGCCTCTTCTAGCTTCCGGGGAGGGTCTGTTCATGACGGCGCAGAGGCTGGCGAAAATGTTGACGATGACCGCCAGACGCCACGAACCACAGCACCACTCGCTGTATATCTGACCGCCGGTCACGCCTCTGCTCTCGGCCATTCGGCGCCTGCGGTCCCATTGAACGCAACCGCCGGCGAGCGTTTTCCCCAGCAGCCGGCCTTCCGTCCAGGCCACTTCTTGCAACAGTCCGCTGCAATGGCACTTGCAGCAGCCTCAGCCGTTGGCCGCCCCAGCCTTCCAAGCCATTATGATGGCAGTTACGGCACTGGTAGCGATAGTTTCGGCAGCCCCGGCCATCACTGGAATGGTCCTGCCGACGGCTGCGGCACTCGGCAGATCCATGGCAGCGCAACCGCAGCATTGCACCCTAACCTGTCTCACTTTTCTCCCGGCTTTTCGCTGCCGTCTGCGTCTTCCGCGCGACGTTACTCTCGGTACCACCACAAGCACCATCGCAGTGACCCTTCTCCAGGACTTGGTTGGAGCAGTGCCGCAACCGTCGACGGCTTCGGCGGCTTCGGCGGCTTCAGCTGCGGTATGGCGGACCGATATGGTGCAACAAGCGGCACATATTACCCCTTGGGATTCGGCAGCTTTGACGATACGGCTGGCGGTGCGGCTGCCACCACCTCCCTGGCACTCGCCACCCACTATGGTCCAGCACCCAGTGCCACGCCCACGCCAATGTCTGTCTTTTCTCTCGACACGCTGGCCACGCCCTACTTCTACCAGCCAGTCCGGTCTCTGTCGTCCTCGGTGGCTGCTGTAGAGGCTCCGGCGGAAGGACCGACATATCCAGGCACGGCAGCCACACAGACCGCTGCTGCAGGAGCCGCTGCAGACGCCGCGACTAGAGTGTTTCTCGAGGTGCCAGAGCCCTATTCGGCGGGAACTGTCTATCCCATGGCTGCGCCGGGTCGTGGCGGCGGCCCTCTGCTTCGCCACAAGAACAGCAGCGGCAGTCTCAGCAGCCCCGTGTCTCTGTCGTCGTCAACATCCACGCTGTCTTCGGCGTGCGGGACGCCGTCTCCAATTGTCTCACACTCGTCATTGATTATGGCGCCGGCTGCGCCCGTATACATCATAGCCCCCACGGCGCTGCCGTCAGAGCACGTGGACAGCCTCATAAGCCGGCGCCGGCGAACAAACCAGAGAAAGCTGGTCAAGTCCGGTCTTGTCCACGCCAGTGCTGTTCGCAAAATCGGACGTCTTCCAGGCCCTCTCGCGTCAAGGGAGACTAAGACTGTTGAAACTGCTGAAACTGTTGAAACTGCCGAAACTGCATCAAACCAAATGCCAGCTTTTGCGGAAACACCACAAGATCAAGCCACCGCAAGAAGGACACCGGGAATGAAACCGAAGCCGTCAGCCGCTTCTGCATCTGTCCATTGCTTGGGCATGTACTGGACAAGCTTCCACTCTTTCTTCCCAATTGTTCATCGGCCCACATTTGAAGAGACCGACCGCTCTCATGGGGACGACCGAGTGCTGCACCGCCGCCTTCGGCGCCAGGCCATGGAGGCTGTGGTGACACACTTTGTCGATGTTGCTGAGGGTGCTGCAGATGCTCACAAAGGCAGCTGCAATGACAAAGGTGAAAATGGCAATGATGGTGGCGACGAGGACGGCAAAGACGAAGAAGGGGGAAACGAAGGATGCGACGCCCCGCAACACGACGACCTCCTCCGCCAGACCTGGGATGAGGCAAACAAGGTGAGAAGCCCAAATGGTCAAATTTCTAGCAGGCCTATCGGCGGTGCTTTCCAGCTGACCATGACACAGACGAAGGAGTGGAGCCTGGAGCTCATGCAGACCATCTTCCTGTGCGAGGTTCTCGTTCGCTTCCGTGGAAGGGCCGCTGGCAAGACGTCTGCGGCAACTGCGAAGCCCTCGAAGCTATTTGTGGCTCTGTGTTCGAGGGTGAGTGCATCCGACTTCTTTTCGTCAAGCAACAGTTTTTCGCCGTTTGGCATTTCTTCTTCCAGCTTTCTTTCTGGAGTGTCCTTCTTGCCTTCGTCTCCGTCTGCGTCTGTGTCTCGAGCAGCCTCCCCGTTTCCACTGTCTTCTGCTTCTGCCTCTGCTTCTGCTTCTGCTTCTGCTTCTGCTTCTGCTTCTGCTTCTGCTTCCGCTTCCGCTACCGCTTCCGCTGCCGCTGCCGCGTCTGCTTCTGCATCGTCATTTTCGTTGTTTGAAATGTCGTCCCCGTTTTCTCCTTTTCCTCCTTCACAGCCAATGTCCAGAATTGGGAGCGGCTTTCCTATTTATCAGTCAAATGCGGCTGTGCCAAGAGATGAATCACAGTTCTTAACCATTCCTCTGGCTTCACAGGCTCGCGATATCTCCTTCTATGACACTGCGTTTGTCCCACTCAACAACACTGCACTGGAAGCAGAAAGAACAGAACGGTCGGCCACCCCACGCGCAGTCTCGGCCGGCCAACAGCAGGGGAGGCCATTAGAGGAAGGGCAGTGGCGCGCATGGGTGGAAGACGAAAGCCGCCGCCGTCTGTGCGCCGCGTGCCACTATCTCAGCGCGCACACAAGCCTCTTGTACCAGGTTCCGCCGGTGCCCTTCAAGCAACGCAGCAGGAACGGCTTGGCCAACAGCGCGTCGCAGTCGCTGGGCGGCGCCATTCCCCTCATCGGCCACGAGAATGCAGTTCTGTGGCAAGCAGCAACGGCACGAGCATGGACGATGGCGTCAGCTATGATGGCTGCTGCTCGAACGACGGGCAATGGCCAGCCGGACGTTCGGCGCGTCTTCACGCCGTCCGGCAACCTTGAGGGCATGGCTGCTGCTCCCAATATCAACACGGCCGGTCTGATGGAAATCGACCGCTTGAACGTGGTAGCCGCCGAGGTGGCTCGCCTCCCGATGGAAACAGAAAAGACGGTGTCGGTGGAAGACAAGGCAGACGGCGTCCTTTGTTGGCCGTCCTCATCCCCGCAGGTGGCAGCCATTGCCAATGCATACTTTGCGCTGCGTCACACGCCCCTGCGGGATCTGCTCTCAGTCATTGACAGCCGACCGGCCTGTGCCATTGACGCAGACCCGAGGCGAGCAACGAAGAAGATATCGGCTGTGCAAAAGCGTCTTCGGGCGTGGGCCTTGGCTGCTTCTTCCGACGCCGGCGGCAAGTCCAGCAGCCTAGCCGTGGCATATGCGGCCCGGGCCATCGTTGTGTTTTGGGGCCTTGGAAAGAAGGACGGCAGCTGCAAAGGTGCCAGCATCACCAGGAGCTACCTGGTGCATGAAAGCATCTGGGCTGTGTATCTCTGCGCAGTCATCTGCTGGTCTGTCGGGCTTTGTGCTAAACACGGCCTGGGCCTCGATCGGACAGCCAAGGATGAAACAGGCGAAAACGCTGCTACCAATGGTGCCAATGATGGCAGCGACGGAGACCACAACGGCAAAGCAACGAGCGAGACCAGTGACTCGTTCAACTGGCTGCTGGCAACGGCAGGGCTGCAGCTGTCAGACAGCTTGTCTTTGGCAAAGCGTCTAGATGGCCGACAGGTGGCAGCTATGCTGGGAGTCCTCCGACTGGTCCGTTGCCGTTTGGAAACGCACAGTCGCAGCGGGTTTCTGTCTCATATTGTCGGCATTCTCAAGCAGTTGGAGGATTTCGATGAGTAGAGGGAAGATATGTCACAGAGTAGAGCAAGAAAATGACAATAGAATCGATGCACATACATTTACTCGTAAAGGAATAAAGAGAAGAGAAAGAGAAAAAGAAAGAGAGGGGGAGAGGAGAGAGGAGAAAGGCGAGAGGCGAGAGGAGAGCACCGAAACCTATTCGACCTGGTGGTGCGCTCCTTCCGTTTTTTATCTACGGAGGGCAGCAAACTTTGCCTGCAAGGGAAAGAACGTCAAATCCATGCCTTCCCTCACATCAGCGCTTTCTGTTTACGCGCTCGCGAAAATGCAGAGCAACCAACTGAAGTTTTCGTACTGACCTTGTATTACGGAGTACGGAGTACGGAGCTATTCACGGCGCCCTATCATGCCTCGGCGCTTCCTTCCCTTTTCTCTAATGGGCTAATAATACCTGGCGGCATACGGAGTTCTCGTACTCGTATTACAGAGAGCTCCTTCTCCGTAATTACTTTTCCCTGTTTAGCGCCACCAGCTTGCCTATGCTGGGAGCAGGCACACTACTAACGTGCTGGGAACTACGAGTACAACTCCGTAATCTTTAAGATTAAAAAAATTCTCTCGCTTTCCAGAACTAAAAAAAGGCTCCCATAATCTTAAAATATATAATAATATGGCGTGCTATTTCTCTTGCCTCTCTGCTTTCTGAACCTCTTTTCTTTGTTTTCGTCTCTCTCACAAAAGCAAAAGAGCCACCTGCTTGCCATTTCACCACTCTGTTTCTTCTTTTTTTTTTGGTTTCGAATACGACTTAATATCTCGTGTCTCGGGTGTTTTGGAGTATTAATACTTGGATACCCCTTTTTTTTAATAAACTGTCTCATTAGTCGCATACGAGTACATTGCGTCAGCGGTAAGAAGCACCCCAATCTGCAAAGCACACACGAAGCTGCGAGCGCAAAAGGAAGACCAGTCGAAGAGGGTATTATTATTCCCAATGCCATGCGACAGAGCAGCAGAGAGCGGGGGAGAAAGTGGTTTAAGCGGCCCAGCCAATGATTCATAGGGGTCAAAGCAAGTTTTCTCTGGTCCACAGACTTTCCCCCCCTTCTCTCTCGCTGCTGTTCTCGTTGGCCCGAATTGACGGCCTTTTTCGGTGTCGCTTCCTGGCTTTCTTTTGCATGCGCATGCCTCGCATCTTTATCTTTTTTTTTTGCTCCCTCCCCTCTCTCGTCTTCCGTCTTGACCGAACTTTTAGCTTCTGACTCGCAACTCTTTAATTTCACAGCAGCAGAAGAATACCAAAGAGACAGACATAGAGCGCTGTGCGTTGAGCTGTCAACAGCAATAGAAGAGCCCTGCCAGACAGGCCATCCTTGACCTCCAGCTTAATTCAACCGAGCGCATATTTTTTTTGCTCTCTTTTCTTTTTTTGCCTTACTGCTCCACTGCCTTGCGTTTCTTTCCGATCGACTCCCCCTGCTGGACATCAACCAAAGCTCCACCGCCTCTCTACCTACCAATTGACCAAATGGGTACCTTCGTTTTCAAGTGGTAAGCCATCTTCTGTGTTCTGCCGATGGCGGCGCAAATTGCATTTGTGCAGGACCCGCTGCGACAACAAAATGCTGGGCTTGGGGGAAGAAGAGAAACGGCTGTTGGTGGCCTCAGCCGTGCCAGGCTGCCGAGCTAGCTGTGACTAATGCGCACCTCTTTGTCTTGTGAGACGCTTTCGCTGACTGATTTTCTTCATTCCAGGCCGAGAGATGCCGGAGAGGTGTACGTGACAGGCACGTTCGACAACTGGTCCAAGTCCACCAAGCTGGACAAAGTCGGCGAGTCGTTCGAAAAGCTGGTCGAGCTGCCCGACGCATCTACCAAGATTTACTATAAGGTGTGTATGAAATAAATGCTGCCTGCTATGCGACTGTCTCGCCCGTGACGAGTCTAAGCATGTATTTTCCCGCCATTTCTCCCCCTCCCGCTCTATGGGCATCAACCTGCCGGCCGTGCACCGAGGCAACCATGAGTTCTGGGCGCATTGTTGGTGCTCTTTCGCTCTGCTGCATTCTTGTTTATCTTGTTATCTTTCTCTTTGAAAGAAAAAAAGAGGAGCTCTTTAGCCCTTCAGAAGCACAAGTCTATGTCGATCAGCGTTGGATTTCTTTTTTTTATTATTATTATCTAGTCACCTGGGTGCCGCTATGAATCGCGGAAGATGCAGAATGAGGCACTGGCGTGCCCCCCTTTCCTCGGAAACGAGCCTAGGGAAGGCTCAGCCCCCCCCCCCTCCTCTCTCCCCCCTCTTTTTGACCCCATTCCTTTGTTTTTGGCTGGTCGCTTTGAAAACAAAACGGCTGTTTCTCTTATATAAAGCGGCCCTTTCCTCATGTTCTTAATCTCGGATTTGTCAATTGGCCCAATTTCTTTGTGTTCTGTCGCAATTCGCCACACGCTCGCCTATTGTTATACAGTGCATCCCTTTGCTTACCATATAATATTTGTCTAGTTTGTCGTTGACGATGCTTGGGTAACCGACGAAGACGCCCCCAAAGAAAAAGACGAACACGGCAACGACAACAACGTGCTCTTACCAGAAAACATTGTCAAGGCGGCACCTCCTACTGCAGCCATTTTGAGTTCGGCTGCTCCAGAGTCAACCACCGCTTCTCTGGCCAAGGACGTGCCATTGGAGGAGCCAAAAGCAGCCGTAGCTGAAGAAAGCGCGCCTACGGAAAGCACTGAGACTGAGGAGGCGAAGACAACTGAAGAAACCGCCCCCGTCACGGCCGAGGAACCTACTACTGCTGCTGCTGAAATTGAAGACAAGATGGCCGACAAGCCTGAAGCGCCGGCTACGGAAGCACCCGTTAGCGAGCTCGACAAGGAGGTGAAGCTGATCAACCCGCTGCCGGCTGCACCCGGCGGATTGAACCCCATCAAGCTGGCGCCTGGCGAGCCGGTGCCGGAGACGCTGAAAACAGCCGACGTGAACTCGAATGTGAAGCTGGATGCTGAGTCCTACGAGAAGGCCGACACGATTGTGGGAGGTTTTACGCCTTCCGACCTGCCGCCTGTCACGCAAAATCTTATTCCCGAGTCCAGCCTGCCCATTGCTGGCCCCAGTGACGTCACCATCAGCTCTGTCGGTCCAACTTCCACAACAGCCGCCCTGGCGGCCGCGGTGCCACTGGAAAAGGACAAGGCTGCTGCTGAGACGGAAGCGGCCGCTGCCCCTGAGGAGGTGAAGGAGGCAGAGCCCGTCAAAGAGGAGGCTGCCGCATCCGAGGCCCCGGCTGCTGCTTCATCTGGCGGCATCCTCGGTGGCGTGGCGGCTGCGGCAGCCGGTCTTGGTGCTGCTGCCATTGCGTCTGCGGTGGCGGCAAAGGACAAGGCCATCGAGCAAGCAGGGCCCGCAATCGAGAAGGCCACGGAGGCTGCCACCAACCTGCCGGTGTCTGTGAAGGAGGCCCTGCCGGTTGCTGTGCAGGAGAAGATTGCCAGTGCGTCTGCCACAGGCGAGGGCCCCATTGCGACCGATGTGCCAGAAGAAGTCAAGGAGTCGATCCAGGAGGCCGGCACCAGCCCTGAGGCTGCTGCCAACGCGGAGGCGGTGGAGGAGAAGAAGGCCGTCGAAGCCGAGCTATTGAAGAAGACGCACGAGGTGGCCCCGGCGTCGGAGTCTGCTGCAGCAGCCGAAGTCAACGGCAAGGATGTTGCTCCGGCTTCTGACGCGGCTGCTCCCGCCGCAGCTGCAGAAGAAGCAGCAGCAGCAGCGGCCGCTCCGGAGACGCCAGCAAAGACTACTCCTGCCGCAGCAACTGCAAGCCCGACAACCGCCGAAAAGAAAAAGAAGCACCGGGTCAGCGGCTTCTTCAGCAAGCTGGTTCACAAGCTCGAGAGCAGCGACAAGAAGAAATAAGCCGGTTTTTCTTTCTCTCGAGAAAGCGAAGATCTTGGAGGCGCCATTCTACACTGCTTTGCGTTCCTCTTTGCCTCTGACGCCCATGCGTATCACTCGTCATATACCTATATACAATGAGGGGGCATGACGGTCTTTTCCTCCCCTCTCTTTCTGCTTTCTTGCGATTGATTTTTGTTTGTCCGGGTTGCGCTGTTTTGTTTTGTTTAGTTTTGCCGCTGAATAGTTTCCCATGTGTTCCTAATACTCCAGAGGGCAGACGTTGTTGCGACGGTTTTGGTCGATCTGTCATGTCTTTTTGTGTTTTTATATTCTGTGGGGTGTAACAGCTGCCACAAGCTTAATTGCAATTTGAATGGTGTTTTTATGTTACCATGCGTCTTCTTGGTTTTGATTTGATTCCCAGTATATGTTTCTCGTTTTGAGAGTATATAGTGATAATTCGAAGCTTTTGGGTATTAATGCTCGGTATTACTCCGTACTGACAGAGCTCTCTCTCTCGACACTTTTGGGTATTAATACTGCGTACAGAACGACCCAACGCACGTGACTGGATGTGGCGGTGGTAGTGGCGTTCTCTCTTACCAATTCACCCCTACCTACAGCTGCTCATAGCAGCTAAGACAACCTGACGCGCTTGCCGGCTTTGCATCATCCTACCCCCGCCTTTTTCGGGCTTTCTTGCTGTGACTCGTCCGGTTACAAAGGGCCGTTCTTCTCGCCTCTCTTCCTCTCTTTCTTTTTTTTCCCGAGCCCATATCGTTGAGCCTTTTTGCCTCCGCGCGTCCCCTTCAATCCGGCTTCCGCAGCTCCATCTTGGGGCTTCGACGAGGCTCGGTGTCCATTATAACCGTTTGTCTTTGCTTGTCGTGTTTTTTCCTTTTCAATTTTCAGCTTTTGCATTTTCTTCTCTCTTTTGCCCTTTTCGATATTCCCTTTCTGGCCCTTTGGCCTGGAGCTCTCCTTTTTTTTTGTCCCTTTCAGCATTGTCTCGACGACAGCATCCGCGCTCTCAAAGACTGTGGCCGGCTGGGTGATGGTGATGATGCTCGAGCGGCGGTGATGGGAACGAAATAGGAGACTAAGAATCCTTTTTTTTTCTGTTAATTCCCCCCCCCCTTCCCCCCTCCCCTTTTGTTCTTCTTTGTTCCCTTTCTTCTTGGTTCTAGTGCTGCATTATAGGAAGAAGACTGTCAGGTTTTTTCTTTTTTTTTTTTGCCTTTTTTTTGCCCTTCGGGGGAGGGATCAAACGGGTTCGACGCTTTTGCGATACGGCCAAAGTCTGAAATCGGTTTATTCGAGTACGAAGATCGGGACGCGTACTTTTTTTGGTGACCGAGCCGAGTCTGTCGTCTGCTCTTTTCTCGCGCTCGAAAGTCGTCGACGGCAAGGCGCCTCAAAGATGAGTCTACCTCCGGCGAGCCTGGGCAAATCGCTGTCGTCGCCGTCCTCTGCGTCGCACTCTCCAGCGGCGTCTGTATCGGGGCTGACGCCCAGTTTCGACCACCGCGGTGGCGGCGGCAGCGGCGGCGGCAGCGGCGGCGGCGGTGGCGGCAGCGGTAGCAGCACGTCTGCCACCGTTCTCAACACCGTTGCGGCCCCGCGTAAGGGCCAGGCGGCACGCAAGCAGCACCGTAACCAGAAACGGCCGTCGGGGTCGGGCGGCGGCGGCATCAACACCAACACCAACACCAACAGAAACGGCTCTCACCGGCGGCTCGACGAGGACTACATGGCCGAACTCCGGGCCGTCCGAAATGCATCGAGCCGGCGCGGCCAGACGTCTATCACACATCTGCTCAACTATGCGACGCCGGCGCGAGCGTATCTGGACCACGTCTACGGCGGCGGCGGCGGTGGCGGCGGCTCGAGACGGCACTACGGCGGCGGCGGCCTTGAGTCGTACCGGTCCGGCAGCCACCACTCGTCGGCGGCCGACAAGACGCGCTTCGTGCACGCGAATTACCGGTTTATCGTGTCGCCGACGGGCAACTATACGGCGCAGGCGGCGGACGCCGACGAGTACCTCGACTGGGACGACGTGCTGCAGGTGTTGGCGTCGGCCGAGTCGCAGGCGACGGCCTGTCCCATCTGCCTGTCCGAGCCGGTGGCGCCGCGCATGGCCAAGTGCGGCCACATTTTCTGCCTGCCGTGTGTGATCCGCTTCATGCACGCGAGCTCCGAGCCGGACGAGCCGAGCCGCTTCCGCCCCGGCGCCGGCCCCGGTGCCAGCAGCAGCACGTCTGGCTCGAGATCCCATTCGACCCGCCATGCCAATTCCAATTCCGGCCACCGTCTGATTGCCAGCGGCGTCGGCGGATCGACAGCATTGACGACGGCGACAACGACGACCGCAACGGCGACGACGACGGCGACGACCACAACGACGACGACGACGGCGACGAATGCAACGGCGGCGAACAGCGAGCGAAAAGCGAAATGGAAAAAGTGCCCGATCTGCGAAGAGAGCATCTATATGGCGGAAGTGCGCCCGGTGCGCTTCTACGCCGGGCAGGAAAGCCCGCTGCCGCGGCCGGGGGACGACGTGGTGCTGCGGCTGATGATGCGGCGGGCCAACTCGATTGTGGCGCTGCCGCGCGAGAGCGGGGCCGACGTGATGAATGCGGGGGTCCTGCGGCCGGCCGGCCGGGGCGGTGGCGGCGGCGGCGGCGGCGGCGGCGGGGCCGCCATTCCGTGGCATTTTGCCGCCAACGTGCTGGACTATGCACGCATCATGAAGGGCACGGGCGACTACATGGTGGAGCAGTTTGAGCGGGAGCTGGAAGACCTGGACCGGCAGGAAAAGGAGGACGAGCTGCTGTTCCACGAAGACGGCGAGTGGACGCAGCGGGCGATGAAGACGGTGCGGACGGCGCAGGACAAGGCGCGCGAGCTGGGCGGACTGGCGGTGGCGTTGCTGGACAGCAGCGGGGGAGCAGGGAAGAGGGGAGGGGAGGAGAAGGAAGAAATAGGGTCCGGGTCCATGCCGATGCGGCCTGAGGCTGACATGCCGAAAAGCTCCCAGGAGCCGCAGCAGCAGCAGCCGCCGGCCCACGAAGACAAGGATTTCTATTTCTACATGGCGCCGCCCCACCTGTACCTGTCGCCGCTGGACATTCGCATTCTCAAGACCAAGTACGGCTCCTTTTCGGCGTTCCCGGCGACGCTGCTGCCGCGCGTCGAGCACCTGTCGCCGGGCCATGTGGTGGACGACGCGCTGCGCCGCCGCGCCAAGTATCTGGGCCACCTGCCGGCCGGCTGCGTCATCTCCTTCCTCGAGTGCGACTGGACCGACATTGTGCCGGCCGACATCCTGGCCGCCTTTGCCGACGACATTGAGCGGCGCCGCAAGCGCAACCGCGACAAGGCCGCCCAGGAAGAGCGCGAGCGCCTCCAGGCCGAGCGCCTCGAAGCCGCGGCCATGCACCGCGGACCGGCTGCTGCTGCCCGCCGGCCGGGTGGCACAAAGAGCGGCGCTGCCGGCGGGGCACACGGTCCGGGGGCCCTCGGGGGGCCCGGCTGGAGCACGCTCGACGGCGACGCCGACCAGTTTGCTCTGGCCATTGACAGCGACGAGTTCCAGCCCTTGGGCGGCGGCGGCCGCGCTTCTTCGTCAACGGGCCCGGCAGCAGCAGCAACATCTGCTGCCACGGCCGACGGCGGCAGCAGCAGCGGCGACGGAGGAGGAGGAGCCGCTTCGCCGCCACAGCGCCGCACAGGATTCGCGCAGCTGGCCTCCATGTCCACAAGCCCGTCCACCGCTCGCACGGTCTGGGGCACGCCCGCCGTGGCCGCCGAGCCGCACTCTGCCCACGACGCTCTGCCGGCCGGCCACCACCACTACGACGAGTACGAGTACGCCGACGACGGCTGGCTCAAGGACGACCAGGTGCTGGGGTCGCTGGCTGGCGGCGGCGGCCGCAGCGCCTTGGCCGACCGCTTGGACGAGGCACTGCATCTGCGTGCCGGCGAACATGCCGAAGCCGCCGGAACAGCCGCTTTCTCGGCCGCACCCGTGGCCGGCGGAGAGAGCGCCAAAAAGAAGAAGAAGAAGCAGAAGATCACGCTCATGAGCACGGGAGGCCGACGGGGCAACTGACTGTGAAAGAGATCATGGGGCTGTCTGACTGTGAAAGAGATCATGGGGCTGTCCTGAGATTTGGCCGTTGTCAAGCGCCTTCTTTTCTCTTCTTCTCTTCTTCTCTTCCCTTTTTTCCCTCTATTTCTTCTCTCTCTACAAGAGCTCAACCTTTGTTCTGGATTGTTTTGCTGGACTGGCGCCGTGTTGGATCGATGGTCGATGCATGTTCTCTCATGAGCGTTGTTTGCACTTTTGCGTCTCTCGTCCCGCTTTTTCACCGAGCATCTAGCCATAATGTTCGCCGCTGTACTTTTGGCATGGAACGGTGCCTGCCATTCATGAACTGGCCCAACACAATCTCATGTTGAAAACGTAAAGGGCCGATCGGCATGCCTTGCCGGCCACAGATATATCAATACTACGGGACATGAAATACTAAAGAGAAAAAAGGACGGGCAAGCCGTCAGGTTTTAACAGGTGTGCCTGTATCTACCGAAGCTTGTCAGACGTGCCCGATTAATATCTACCAAAGCTTAGCAGGTGTGCCTCTATTGATATCTACCAAAGTATCAGGTGTGCCTGTTTAATATCTACCGAAGCAACTCCTTTTGTCCCACGTCTTCCAGGTCAACCCCCTTTTGCAGCTATGTTCGACAGACCCCAAAAAAGCAATGAAACTTGGCTTTGCGGATTCATATTGCCAGGTCTCCTTCCATCTCAACACGCTTTCCAGCTAACGAGACAAAAGAAGCAAGCTATAGACAAAACGAAAAAAAATAAGAAAAAGAAGGTTTTAGGAGGGGAAAGGGCAAGACTCATCCAAGGCTACCCAAAAACCCTTTCCAGCCAAAAAAAAGAAAAACTTTTTATGTTTTGTCCCCTTTCCAACAACCGTCTCGACAGCGAAAAAAAAACAAAGATAATGATGAGAAAAGGGTACAGATTAAAAATGCATCGTAATGTAAAACTTGGGCGCTCCACGCCTTTTAGACAGTAATAGAGCAGGAGCACCTTTGAACAAGTGAGCGGAGAAAGGGAGAACGAAAGGGGTAGAGAACAGATCCAAGAAGAAATAAAAAAAGGCCTGTTTTCTATACGGCCCGCACGACCCGCCGCAAGTCTGAAGACGAAGACAATCGGCCGTTGCCGCTCCGGCCCAGGCTGCCGCTGCTGCTGCCGGGCTGCGCCTGGTCCGGGCCCCGGCCACTGCTGCTGTTTGCACCCGAATGGGTCTTGTCCTCATTCTCCTCCGAGTCGTCGTCGCCGTCGCTGACATGCCGTGACCGCGAGTCTCTGCTCCGGTTGCGGCTCTTGGTCATCTACAAAAAGTTAGAAAGCAGAAAAAAAGAAAAAAAAATTAACGATAAATTTGAGCACCGCAAAATCCCAACGACCAAAAATTAAAAAAAACCTACCCATGACCGGACACCACCAATCAGACCGAGGGCATAACCTGCCACAAAGTCGTTGGTGTTGCCCACAGGAGATTTGGGCGTCGAGCCGGCCGCGGCGCCCAGGTTGGCAGCCGGCGTGCTGGTGCTGGTGCTCGTGTTGTTGCTGCTGCTGTGGCTGCCGGCAGCCAGCAGGCTCGGGCTGGACGGCGTGGAGTCGTTGTTTGCAAAGAACGACATCGTCGACGGCGACGTCAGCTGCAGCGACGGGCGCGGGGCCGGGCTCTGGGGCCGGCTGGAGGGCCAGAGCTGGCGCAGCTCACGGCTCAGCTCCTGGCCCGTGGTTGTCCAGTTGGCGCGGATGTTGTCGCGCAGATCTTGGACGTGGCGCTTCAGCTCCAGCTCGTTCTTCTTGAGCCAGCTGACGTTCAGCTCCTGGCGCGAAGTGCCGCGCTTGAGCTGCCGCGAAATGTACTTTTCATAGTCACGAACGATCCTGCCAGGTTTGTTAGCACGGAGAGCGCCGAGCGAGGGAAAAGGCGAAGCGACCAGAAAAAAAAAGGACAAGGGGCCTGCAACCCACTTGGTGATGATGCCCGTCGTGCTGACACCTTCGGTGCGCTGGGTGACGAGAAACTTGCCGGCCGCCTTGATGGGGCCATAGATGTCGTCGCCCTCTTCGGCGCCGTAGGGTATGTCGTCGTGGGCGACGTAATCAATCTGGTGTTCCTCGAGAAAGGCAGGCGTCACAATCCAGGGGCAGTTTTCAATGACCTCGTCCACCCACTTGCAGTGGCGCACCGTCTCGGCACGCTCTTTGGCCGACAGCACGGTAAGGCCCTTGCGCTTGTGCGTTTCGTCGTCGCCCGTCACGCCGACAATGAGATGGACTTGGGGAAACGCCTTTTTGGCCTGCTCGAGCTGGCGCATGTGCCTGCAGGGTGTCAGCGAAAAACGCGTTTAAACTGGGATGACAAAGACTCAAAGCTCAAAAGACCAAAACTCAAAGCATAAAAGCTCAAAGCTCAAAGCTCAGCTCGGACCGACAGCAAGAGCTTACCCAAGGTGGAAGAGGTCGAACACACCGTCCGCATAGACACGCACGGGGCGACCGACGGGCGGTGGGTTCGTCTTGTAGCCGACCGGGTCGGTCAGCTTGCCAATGGGTGGCGGCGGCATGGATGAGGACTGCTGCATGGCTGCATTGTTGTCGCCGTCGTCGTCGTCGTCGGCATCGCCATCGTCGTTGTCGCTGGCATGGTCGTGTTCGTCGCTGGCTTTGCGGCCGCGGCGGCCTCGAGACTCCGATCCCGACGCGCTGCTCGGCCGCAGCCGCTTGTTGGGCGGCTGCAGCAAGTGGGGATCGGCGTCATTGCCCAGCGACGAGAGATCCTCCGCTTGGCTAGCATTCGACACGTTGTCGTCGGCGGCGTTGTCGGCACCGTCGGCGTGGTCGTCCTTGGGCGTCTGCGGAACCGCCTCGGCGCCGGTTCGCTTGCGTTTCCCGTTGGCTGCCGGCGACGACGCCAGGGACGAGGACGGAACGGTCGCTGACATCCTGCTTTGTCTACGGCGTGACGCAAGACAACAAGAGAAAGGTGCGAAAGGGATAAAGAAGCAAAAACCAAAAAAAAAAAACGATATTTGTGAAAGATGTGAGGCGAAGTGCTGACGAGAAAAGGGGAACAATCGAGGTGTGTTACATTGGCCTTTTTCCAAACAGCTTAAAATGAGGTCAGCAGTTGGAAAAACCGGAGGCACCGCGACGAAACGTGAGCGGACGGACGGAAACGCTTTGTAAAGGCTTTTTTTGTAGGAGAGCAAAAAGAAGAGACGAACGCGACAGTATTGAAAGCCCAATTGGGATTTCGTGACTAAAGGAGATTATAAAGTTAAATGAGTACCATGCGTCGACGCCCAGATCTCAAAACAGTAATGTTACGACAAAGCAGGCAGAAAAAAAAGGGGTGGGGGAAAGGTGGTCGATTCAGGGTGACGGCAGACAATGCAATGTGTGCAGACAAAAGAAAACTGGAAAGGAGGGAGGCCTAAGAGGGATGCGAGAAGAGATCGATCGAAATCGAAGAAATAGAAAATAAAATAAAATAAAAACCACTAAATAGAAAAAGAATAGCGAAAGATTCGAAGCATATGCGTATGCAAGGAAGGAGCGATTTTCTTGGGTTCACGCCAAGCGCCAATTCGTCGTCTTGTTTCGGACGCAGCGAAAAAGATGTGGCGTCATTGTAGAAAGTTACTCTGTAACAGTACTTAAGCGGTAATATGGATACGCACCGGTGGTACAACTGTTTGCCATCACTCACTCCCTTCCGCACCACGTCAGCGACCTCCTTCTCTGTCGTGCTCTAATATGAGTGCTATGTCTCGGCACGCGTTTAGCGCTCTCTAGCGCTGTTTGTCAGTGCTCGGTACGCTGGCATGCTTCCATATTTCTCTGTAAGCGTGCAAGTACGGAGCATTATGCACCATATTTCATTGTACGAGTACAAGCATCTTATGTGCTTTGTCATGGTAACAATACCCGCAAATTGTACTTGTCTTTTAGCAGCTATCCCCTTAAATGGATAGAGACATTATGGATGGAAGCCGCCCAACATCTTTTTCTGCGCAAGATCGAATACATCGTACAATTGCCGTTCATTTTTAACGGTTCCAGATATTAAAAACACCTTCAGTAATCGTATTCCTCGTCCTGGCACGGAACACATCTGGTGAATTTCAACCCTCAAGACTCGAAAAGACTCTGAACAAAAAGACAGTTGCAAAACACGCAAGACATAAATAACCCCGGGAAACGATAAAGGTCACACATAAACCGCAGATCCAGCCGGTATCCTCCTCGACCGTAGTATCCAACGCCTTGCTACTTGCTCAGTTTGTCGTATATGCGTACCTCAAAAGTAAAATGGCACCATAATCAAAGACTATCTCCAGACACGCAGGCCAAAAAAAGTAAAGAAATAATCCAAAAAAATAGAAAAAATAAACCAAAAAACCAAAAAGCGGCTAAAAAAAACAAAATGGTAATAAACAAAAATAAAGAAAGCCAAAAAGGGAAAGTCGACGGTGAGCCGCATAGGCAGACGGCACAGGCATCAGAGCTATATATCACTTCCGCTCCGGCATCGGAGACGTCGGCCGCGATTTGGACAGAGCCGATGCGATGCGATGGCGGCCACAGCGCAGCGGGTCTTTTGGATTGCCACGGTAGCAGTACTCTCTGGCGCCCTCGGGAGCCACGGGGCCGAACTTGTCGCGCACCGTGCAGTACTCGTAGTTGGGGCCCATCCACTCCTGGATGTGTTTGTGCAGCTCGCAGCGCTGAGGGCCGCACTTGCGGCACGGCGCCTGTCCGCGCACGCGAAGCATGGCCAGCGCGGTGGTGACCGTGCTGGGAGAAAAAGACGGCAGCGTCGGCGACGACGGCGACGACAGCGACGACAGCAAGTCGGCGTCGCCCACATTGGCAGCAACCGGGGGCGACGAAGCCGCAAAAGCGACGGGGCCGGCTGGAGGGGCAGAAAACGCGGCGGCCACGGCCTCGGAGGGTGGCGAAACATTTTCCTGTGGCTGGGGTTGCGGTTCTGACTGCGGCAGCGGCGGCGGCGGTCGCAGCGCCTGTGCCGGTGGCGGCGGTGTCGACGGAGCCGATCCGCCGGGCTGGATGAGCCCGGCCCGGTGCCACACCCACTCCATGTCGTTTGGACCGGAGCGCCGCACGGACAAGGGCACGCTGCCGTGCTCGCCCCGGTGGATCTGGTAGAAATGCTTGTTGGTCAGGCCCAGACACGTGCTGTCGATGGGGTCGAGCAGCTTGAAGATGGCAAGGTGCAGCTCCGTCGGCAGGTCCGTCAGCATCAGATAGTCCGACGGCCGGTGCATCGGCGACACGGGCTCGTAGTCCATCACCGAGTACGACCGTCGCGGCGGCGGTGCCTTGGGCCGCACGGGCAGGCCTCGCGGTGGCGGCGGCGGCGACGCCATCTGCGCTCTGGGCACCGGACTCCGCGTCCGAGAGGCAACTGCCGCCGGGTCCTCTTCCTTGATGGGCGCCGGCCGCTCCGAAGCCGAAGCCACCGCCGCCGATGGCACTGTGTTCGGTCCGCTGGGCGAGGGCGCCAACCCCGCCGCAGCCTGCACTTGGGGCACGCCGTAGGCGCTGCTGTGGCGCATCAAAACCGGCGTCCGCGACTCCAAATGCGGCGGCGGCGCCGGCACATACTCGTATGTCGACTGAGCACGCCGCGGAGGCCGCCGCTTTGCATCAAGAGAGGGCCCTGATAGTGACGGCGGGTTGTAGAAGCCCTCGATCATGATTTCTGTATTTTTTGGGGATTTTTGCACTTTTCCGGCCAGTTGCCTGTTGATGCCGATGCGGCCAGCGGTCTGCGCCGAGAGAGCAGTGATACTCGTATATCCTCAAGCTGCAAGAAGAATACAAGACTGCGCTGGGGCTCGCCAAAAAAAGATATAAGAAGAAAAAAAGATGGTGCCAATCGGAAGCTCGCGATGGGACAGCGACAGCGTCAGGTGTTTGTCGAACCAGCAATTTCAAAAAAAAAGAGATGTCAAAGGCAACGATGGCCGTCTGTGAAGCCAAAATGCTGATCGCCACTCAGCCAGGGTGAGCAGAGACGGATGTTCCTCGTTAGCAAGCTCATCAGGCACAACGGCGGCTCTCCCTCGTTTCTATATTAGCGCAACAAGAGCCCAATCCTCGCAAAGAATCAGATGACAGAGCAGTAATATCGTAGTATCTGTTGGAAGATGGAGGACGAGGGGGGGGGGCTTGGCCAAGGCAGACTGGAATGGGAGGGGGGGCTCTGAAAGGTTCGACAATATATGAGTAAAGAGGGGTTAAGTAAGGCCGATGCAAAACGCGGAACAGTCGCTGTGAAAGCCGAGAAACTCGAGATGCCTTATGAGCCTGGGAGACAGGATACCCCGTTATGACGCACGAAAAAATGTGCAATCGCAACCACGCACACACAAGAACAAGGCCAAGCACCATTAATCAGTCGTATGATGGGTGCCCAATCAACTTCTTTGCTTCGGCTGGTCCAGCCCCGGTGCTAGAGCCGCCAAGTTTTTTCGGTAGCCCAGTATGATGACGAAAGCCTTTTTCTAGAGAAGAAGTCACATGTCATCTTCGATAACAACTGCCCCACTAGTCCAAAGCAGGTTGTTCTAGCCAGGAATGCCTTACACTGCACTGCCCCTCGTTGTTGGAAATCGTTCACAAGACGAAAAGCAGGAACAGGACCTGGTTGCAACTTGTTTCTGTGGCAATGTTTCTAATGCTATGCTAGAAGCCGTTGCAATGGGCAATACTTTGGTTTTTAGCATGATGTTATAGCCTGTGAAGTATGGAGTAACAGCAGTTGATGAAATTGGACGTCTCCGTAATACTTTGTATTCTGTATTTGCTCGTGTCATGGACATTTGTCTCTTTTTATCTCGTCCAAAATAAACATTCCTTAGGCATTGATACAGACGATTGCCAAAAATGGCAGGTACGGCATCGTATCTTAGAAGGCTCTTTCTTTCTCAGTCCTTGCTTCTTCTATTTTCTTTCCTTTTTTGGGGGTTAGTTCTTTGGTACCTGAACAGTCTATTGTGCATTTGTCTTATTTTCACTCGTAGGATTTTATCACTCGTTGCTACAGGAGATTGATGCACACTGGCTGTCATCAAACCGCCAGGTCTCATTGCGCAGCATCGTGCTCGAACATAATTTCATGACCGTTACAAGTATCTTTTTTCAATTCTGCCGTCACAGCTAATTCTACTCCATACAAACATACGCCATACGGATATTAATTTGCTCGGTCAAGGCTGCACATACGTCATTTTTATACACACAAAAACAAAACAAAACAAAACAAAAAAAAGCTATCGAACCAGCATCACAGCCATCTCTTCTTTTCTAAGGGTATATTCAACGAGCTTTTCCTCACATCTACCCAGTCATCATTATTGTACACCAACATGGCCAATGACGACCAGGAGGCTGCTCGTGGAACTTAGGGAGGCAGCAGGTCGTCAAGACCCGAACCACCACCACAGAGCCACTTGCCGGGACAGATGCCAGTGCCCGCCGCCCAACAACAGCAATCCAATGCGGCCTGTCGTCTTGCCCGCTTACCCAATGAGCTGATCTACAACATTGGTCACTTGATGTCGCCCGGCGGCCGCATTTTGCTCTCTCAGACGTGCCAGCGGCTGCGGCCCGTTGTCCAACGGCCTGCCGACTTTGACGCTGTGCGGTCTTCTCGCGATGATGACGACTCTGTTGCGTTTTTGTGCGCCCTGGCCCGCGATCAGCCGAGTCTATGGTTTTGCCAGCCCTGCATGCGTCTTCACTGTGCCGAGAGCCAGGACACGCCCGGCAGGATACGCGGCTGTGGGCGCCAAGACGGGCCCACCTTGTGGAAGGCGAGAGTTGATTTTGGATCCCGGCACTCCAATGACCGATTTTTCAACTGGTTACGGATGGCGCCCATCAGTGTCTTCCTCCAACACCACCACGTCCAGCTCTCCCTCAAATACGCACGGTTGAAGCGGGCCAACGCCCTCGGGCCTGATCACGCGGCGCATCTCCGTGAGCTCATGCGAGCCCGCAGTGACGAAACAAAACTGGCCATCTCGCCACAGTGCCTTGTCGGGATATCCGCTCATATGTCGCGATCTGTGAGCATCACATACAATCCCAGGATCGCAGAGGTGCAACGCGCTCGCAACAGCAGCAACGCGGCCAGTGCCTTCCACTCAGAGTACCACTATGTCCTCCTGACGGTTCTGCACTTTGGCCATTTACGGGAAACGGCGCCTCTCGAGGGCCTAGGCGCGTTCATGCCCTGTCCACACCAAGCGGTAAAGGCGGACGACCAGTGGCAGACGGCCATGCAGGCGACTTTAGGGATGCCTTTGACTCATGTGGCCGCCGCCATACAGGATTGCTGTGCGGCGCAGGAACAGCTGCTCCGCAACGGCGGAACGCCGCCGTCCTTGCCAGCTAATTGCAGAGAATTCTGCGCCAGCTGTCCTCGCTGCCCCACGGACTTCGCCGTCCGCTTGTCATCCCAACACCTCGAGCTCCGAATCTGGCAAGACCTGGGCCCAGAGGGCTCACCAAACGACCTTGAGTGGCGCATCCATGCTGAAGGCTTTTGGGCGAGCCCAGTTCTGCGAGTGAACCGTATGGCAGTCGTCCCCACGTCTGACACGGATCCAACATTGCATCACGACAGCGGAAGTGTTCGACGCCTGTATGAAGCAGCAGCATTCGAAATCTACTAAAAGAGTTGAACGCATATTTCTCTAAAGCAAAGTTGGGGGGGGGGGGGAAGGGGGGAAGGGGGGAAGGGAGGGGGCAACATAAGACGTGCTGTAGCCGTCTCGTTGCTATATGCCTGCTGGCACGCAGGAGTGCTGAGAGTAACTGGTCGGAGACATCGAGTGGATGGCATCTGTGTCAATCTGGACTGGAGGCCCCAACAGCTGCGACGCCACAATATATGAGGGAAAGAACTTTCACCGGCCAAGAAAAAAGAAAAAAAAAGAGAGGGCGAAAAAGGAGAAAAAATCCTTTCATATACATCCTTACTATACATGTATTTGAGTTTGACTGTATGGGTTGTCTCAAACTTTACGAAAATGCAATCCACAACACCATAATGATAATGTCCATCCCCTTGGACTCTGCACCCTCGTACTTGTAGGTCCACATACCGTCGGTCTTCTCGTTCCAGTACGCTGCCTGCGCGCTGTGCATGCCACGCCGTCCCACGTGTGGCTTGCCGTCTGTGCCTGTGGCGGTCGACCCATCGCTGGTCTTGCTCTTGCCGCCTTCCACGTCCAGCTTGGCTGATGCGGTGTCGGTGCCCCGCGACTTGTTCAGTTGCGACGTAGGAATCAGATGCTGCACAATCGTGCTATTGACAGCAAACTTGTAGTTGTTGTTGCCGCCATTATTCGTCGCCGACTCGGAGATCAGGGCTTTGAGAATAGTGTTCTGTGGAGCAGCAGAGACAGCAGCACTTGTCAGCACTGCCAACGATGAAGTCTTTCTCTCTTGGGGGATGCGGATCGACTGTTGGGGGGGAGGGAAGGGGGGGGGAGAGAGCCGACACATACAATGATCGTTGCGTTCCACTGCTCGGTCTTGCCATGTTCGTAGAACTCGGCGCTGCCAATGGCAGCGTTGCACGCCTGTTGTTGAAAGTCTTATTTAGCCTCCGAAGACGAAAGCCTGACAAGGCGAAAGTAGCTTTTGCAAAGTGTTTCATCATTCTTTCCCAACGAGGAAAAGAGCATTGCCGCCCTCGTTCGGTATGCGGATGGTTACTTACATCATCGGCAATCTGCTTTAGCCGTGTCGTCTTGATGGGCTATAGTAGGAGAGGCCGAAAAAAATGCTGTCAGTAATGTTTGTTTCGCACATTTGTAGGAAAGCAGCCAGACAAGGATTGGCCTTCTTTGTCCCTCATAGCAGAGATGAAAACATACGCAGTTTGACTCCTTTTCGGCCATGGTTGAACAGAACAACGGAAAGAAATTACACACACTCAAGCAGGAAACGGGCTTGCAAATTGGGATGTGACGCAATTGAAGATGCACCAATGTATTATTACAAAAGTAAACAAATACGAGGAAAAAAATATGTTTTTCACGCGAGGCCCGACTGGCAGGGCAGAAGTAGCACAGTTGCCAAAGGCGGTGAAGAGATCGCGGGGACCGGTTCTGTCACCTGCTTTCCAGCGGCAAGGCTGTCCCAGACAAGAAAGAAGCAAGGCTACAAATCCAAAGCCAAACAAGGTCTTACTTTTATTTTTTGAGCTTAACTGGGATGCACATCGTAGAGGGAGCAAATCCGACCTTTTTGTTTTTTGCGTCTTGCTAATTCGTTGCTGTGCCCCAGTGTTCTGCCTGTGTAATTAGAGTACGAGTACTCCGTACGGAGTACCTGTATGTTTTCTGCTTTGGTGGGACACTGGCTTGCATGATAGCTTGCAGACTGAGGACTCCAGTGGTCCACCAAATTACCGCACCGGATTGGCTCAAATGCTGCCGAGAGTCCTTGGCAGAAGTTTTCACGTGATAGACAGCGACCGCCAGCCAATCAAAGAGCCCACGTGCGCGTCATCCATTTTAACAAAAAGTTTCTTTCGGGTCGATAGCTTCTGTGACCGTCGCCAGAGCTTTCTGTTCCGTCACTGATCCACTCTCATTGCCAAACAAAAAGAAGAGGAGGGGGGGAACAATGCCAGCAAGAAAAAGCTTTTAGACTTGCTTGGGCCCGCGCTTCGTGGAGAAGGAGTTTCTTTTGACATTTCATCTACATTCTATTTGCATGTCTTTGGCTCGTGAGTTGTCATTGGGTCCTTTTTATTTGCCTATCTCTCTCCAGGAAAGAAAAGGACTCAACTAATCTGCCAGCGGGCAAGGTGTCTTATCTTTTATTATACGATAGCCATTACTTTTTAGACCCCGGCCCTTCATCCTAGCAACCGCAATCGCCAATATCTTCGAAGATCTCGATTTCTTTCTTTTTTTTGTCTTTCGCGATATTTTTCTGCTTTATCCGTCGGTTTCTTGATGTGTTCATCTCTTTGACGGCTTTCTCTGGCTCTGCTCCATTCTGCCTTGGCAATCCACGACGTTTAAACTGCCCAGTCGAACTGCTTTTACCCTTCGTCCGACACCCTCGCCCCCCTTTTTTTATCAACCACAACCGTTACCATGTCCAGCCAACCTCTATTACAGACTGCACCAGGCAAGGATTTTTTTCTTTCTTTTTTTGTTCCCCCTTAATTTCGCCTCTGTTTGTCTTGTCTTCGGGACAATCACTTGTGGTGCGCATATGGTCTGTATGGCATCCGACCTCTTTTGCTGACCGCCTTGGTTTCTAGGCAAGCGAATCGCGCTTCCGACTCGTGTCGAGCCCAAGGTGTACTTTGCCAATGAGCGCACGTTTCTGTCATGGATGAACTTTACCGTCATCCTGGGCGCGCTCGCCATCGGCATGCTCAATTTTGGCGACCGGCCCGCCTTCATTTCCGCCTTCCTCTTCACCGGAGTTGCGCTTGTTAGCATGCTGTATGCCTTGTTTACCTACCACTGGCGAGCGAAATCCATACGCAGGCGCGGCCAGGCCGGCTTCGATGACCGCTTTGGTCCCACCTTTTTGGCCATCATCCTTATCATGGCCGTCGTCGTGAACTTTGTTCTGCGCATCGTCTATTCGTCCACCACGCCGACTCCGCCTTGACAGAAGAGTCGGATTTACGATGGGGCGCTTTCCGCTTCGACAATAGCCTTTTTCTCTAGGCTATGGCGATTTTCCACGGCATGATCTGTCCTGCTGTACTATATCCGGCGTGGGAAAGAAGGCAGCTGGTTTCTCAAAGTCAACTGGACTCTGCGTGAACGGCCGCGAAAGGTGGTGCCAGTGGACGTGCGTGACTGCGGGTTTGATTTGAAAAAATGGCATTTGTGACAAAGGAAAGAGAGGGAGGGGAAAATGAGAAGTGGTCTGGCTGTCGCTGCAGAGTTATTTCTGCTTATCTACGGTTGGCTTCTATTTTGGCTTTTTTTGTTTGTTTGTTTGTTTAGCATCATCTGGAAATGGCGTGGAATTTCGTAAGAAAGATGAAAGGTAGAACGGGAGGGAAGGCCGGAAACAGTTTAGAATATGTACATTATTTATATATAACACAGTGAAAACAGCTCTATGTGAAAAACAAATATATATATATATATATATATATACAAAAAAAAAAAGCTGTGACCGTGGGATACGTTCCGTCTCTAGCTTGAAATGAATGGGTATCATATGTGGTCATTACACCGATATGGGTTTGGCTGAAAGGGAAAAAATTGTCCTACTTGCTCAGCTTCTTCCTAATCCATCGTCATTTGACTCTATCTTTGTCCCAATGTTTTCCGGATCCACGCCTCGTACTCTTTCTCCTTCGGATCTTCGCTCTCCTGCGTGGTGATGTCGGACCTTTTCTGCAATTCTGGGACGGGGATGCGCGACAGGAACGTACTCATGTAGACGACATTGACAAACTGTTTGGATGCCGCGTCGCCGCCCACGGCGGCTTGGAAGTGTGGTGCCATGGGCTCAAAACCGTCGTCCTCGTCCTCGTCCCCGTCCTCGTCCTCGTGGTCGCCGCCTTCATCTCCGTCGCCGCCATTAGCCGCGTCTTCTTTGCCTCCCGGCCCGTTGCCGGGTCTCAATCTTGCTGTCTTGTGGGCCTTTGACCGAGCCACAGCAGCCGAGGTGGCTTTGGCTGGCACCTCATACAGCCGGTTATATTGAAACCACGCGGTAGAGGCAGAAGCCCTCGGCCATGCTTTTGATGGCGCCTTTGCCGATACTGTTGACGGGGCCTTGTGGGACGACTTCGCAGTCGAGTCTAACAAGGCTCCCTCCCGGATTCGACGCTTGACTATCTCCACGATCGATATCATCTTGCCCGCGTCGGCCGCCCGTGCATGGAGTAACACCACGCCGGGAAGAGTCTCTTCGGGCGACAGCGCTGCAGTGTCGGTCGCACCGCCGCCTCCGCCGCCACGGCTAGGCTTATTGGTGGCAGCAGCAGGGAGAGTTGGCTGCTTTCGCAGTTGGTCCAAGATGGCACCGATGCGCTTTTCCATGGTTGACGACGAGATCACAGACAGCACGCGCACATCATACTTTGGACGCAGCTCTGCCAGCAGAGCGGCGTGTGGTTCGAGGGGCAGAGTGGGGGGCGGCGGTTGGTGCTGCTTTTTCTGCTTCAACCTGCTTTGGGTCTCGAGCCGATCCTGCGGCTCCTTGGACTGGTTCTGCTCTTTGAGCTGCTTCTGTTGCTTCTGTTGCTTCTGTTGCTTGGGCTCGTTTGCGTCATCCTGCCGCTCCTCTCCGCCGTTGTCATTCAGCGTTTCGTTTCTCTGCAAGCCTTGCAGCCTCTGTCGCTCTTTCTTCGTTTGCTTTGATTGCTTCTGCGCTTGTTCTGTCGCCTGCACGTCGTCTTCGGGCGCCTGCGCCAGCGTCTGCCTCTGCCGCGGGGAGGGCTGTTGCGTGCTCGATTGGTGCAGTCGTCGCACTTTTGCTGGAGGGCCGGACCCGTTGTGTTTTCTTTTTGTTGGTCCCATAGTGGGCTTCTTTTTCACTGGCAATCGAGTCGACACAATGGCCGTCTAGTCACACAACTACTCGTAATATCATGGCTGTTTTTTTTTGTGTGGTGGTGGTGGAAGTGCCTAAGTGAATGGTCTCTCAATACCAGTAGATGGGCCAAAAAAAATACTGCCACAGGCACGTGATCTAAAACAATCACTAAAAGAGTTTAGCCAAATGCCAGTCATCACCAGGTTCGCAGACGAAAGTCTTTACTCGTATATGGATATAACGATGTCCCAAGATGGACGAGACATGTGCCGAAACTGTCGGTTCCGTGCGTGTTTTGTAATAACTCCGGGACACATGATCATGACGCACGAGGTAAACAAAAGACCACATGCCGCGCAAAACACTCATCGCGACAGCACATATATAAGGGAGCCTTATATGGAGGATAAAGTGGCACTACGCGTATTCGTAGGCAGTACGAGCAAGAGCAGTCTAAAGCAGCCGATCCTTCCATTCCTTCCACTCTTTGGGTGTGGGTCTACTGCAAAGAGCAGATTTGGGTGTTGTATGAACAACAGTGTTTCTTGGCCTAAATATATGCCTAAACATATACACAGATATGAGTACATCAATATATACGAGCAGAATTCCCACAGGCAATGAAAAAAAATGCACCCCAATTTTATGCGACACGGCACGTAAACGAGCAATGAAAACTGGTACTAGCTAGCAGCCAAAACAATGGGATGTCGATGGAGAATGGGACGGCACGAGAAAACAACTGAAACAGCATGGTATCTACGGCAAACAGAAAAGGCAGAGAAAGACGCAGCTAGAGAGCGTGTACTCGTGTGTGTGTGTATGTGTGTGGTTGTCAGGCCGTTCTCTCATGAGGCCGGCGGTCTGGTCTCGGCTTTGGGTACAGCCTCGGTCTCTTTGGTGTCGACAGCCTCGTCAGGCAGCTCCAGGACCTTTTTCAGCTCTGGGATTTCGGCATGATCTCGCGTGTTCTGCATGCGGTGGCACCAGGTCACGGTGGTCGGCGAGGTAAAGAGGAATTCGCCGCCGTCCTGTCGCTGGTTGCCGCCCTTGGTGGCCAGGCCCTTGGGGAGCTGGCGCAGGCCCTGGCCGATGGAGGCGAGGATGGAGGCCCACATGGGTCTGCGCTGCATGTAGCCGGGCTTCTTGCCCAAGGCCAGAGAGCTGACCATGTCCAGCGCGTCGTACAGCTTGCGCGAGGGGTCGGCGTAGATGGGGTACGCGCAGCTGGCAGCCTCTGAGTACATGTCGATGAGCGAGGGCTCGCCGCAGCCGATGACGACGATGCGCGGAGCCGGCTTTGACGCCTTTTCGAGCAGACTTGGGGGGATCTCCTCGGAGAGGACGTTGAGATACATCTGGCAGTTCTGGGAGTTTGCACGGCGGCAGTTAGCAAATGAGCGGGATCCCTCTGTCGTGCGCATGCCGGCTAGTCAAAGCTCGAGGAAGAAACCAAAACAAAAACAAAAACAAAAAAAACCCACCCCGCAGAAAAAGTGGCGGACAAAAATGACGAGAACGCGCTCGCCAGGCTCCTTGGGCAGCAAGCTGCCAAAGGAGTGCGCATGGCCGAGACGGTCGAGCACAGGCAGGTCGGCGATGCTCTGGAGAGTCTTGGCGGACGGCAGAGAGTTGTTGGTGCGAACGGAGCCGTTGGCGTCGGGCGGGTTCACCTCATCGGCCGTCGCTGTGTTTGCGACCGGCCCAGCCGGCGTCTTTTCTGGGACGGCGTCCACCGGCGCCGCAACGGAGACCTCAGCCATGATGTCGTCGTGGTCTGTACAGTGTTCCGGCCACTCCGTGCTTCGTATTAAACGTTTGTGCTAAAAAAATGGCCCGGTTATTGCTCCATACAGACGGAAATGTTGCAAAAAGGCTTCGGGCGGACTCGAATATACTCGTATGGATACGTGTAACATTACAAAGTAAGGAAAGAAGCTAGTGACTTTGTGCTACTCGTACTCGTAACTCGTATTTATCAGTGGCCACAGCCAGGCCCCCCGTGCTGACACAGTATGAGTAGCACCACCATCTTTGCTATTTCATGGAGCCTGCAAATCCTTTTGCACATCGCGCACCGATCAAGCGCTTGGCACTGCGTAGTGCTTCGTAACAGGGAGTGCCCTCGCGCATGTCTCGCGCATTATTACTCGTACACTCTGCTTGTCGACGAACTTCTATGATAGCTCCCAGTATGGATACGAGTGCAAAAGAGTTAACGTCACTTTGCATCGAGCTTTTTTTGGTACTAAAGTGTTCGCATCTACGATGCTCGTACTACGCGGTATTCCGTACTCCATACATCGTACTCGTATTCCATACTTCATAGCTCCTTAAAAAGAATGCGGCTCCTTTGCCAAAGTTCCTGGCTCAGCATCGGCGACCTCGTACTCCTTACTCGTACTCCGTATAATGATGGAGAGTACGAGTACTCGTACATCGCACAGTTAGACACCCACTAAAACAGCCCCACAATAGCTGCTTAGCGCGTGCTAGGGACACCTTAACAGAGGAGTCCCATTTGCTAGTGCCACCCCTCCTAGCGACACCTCAGGCAGGCCCTCCCTCCCCTGCATCATTCTCGAAATTCCCTCGTCTTCCATGTCTTTCCCATGCGCGTTTCCTTATATGTGCACGCCTTTCCTCTTTTTCGCTCTCACACCCCCCCTGCCTCTTTCCTCTTCGTACTGTCCCACTACCCCCGTTGCTCGCCCCATGCGAGTACGAAGTACTCCGTAGTACGACGTAATACGACGCATTATTACGACGTAATACGCCGTATTATTAGCTGTTTGAGTGCTGTATTCACCCTGAAATCCCACCATACGAGCAATCCCAGGCCAGGCCGCCACAGCAGTCGTTTCCTTCCCTGTTCTCCTCCCTGTTCTTTCTTGCCATCCCAGCCGTTCCGTCTCCCCACTCCGCACTTGTCTCCCCCTGCTTCCCGCCCTGCTTCTGTGCTGCTTCAGTTCTTGCTCCCCTTTTTTTCCCATCTCGTAGCCCGTTTCCACCTGCGTCTCTCTCTCGTCTCTCCCCAAACCACAACAAACACAACAAACAGACAGGCAAACCCCCTTTTTTCTTCTTTCCCTGTTTGCTGCCATCTCTTCCTCTGGTTGTCGCGACTTCTTCCACTGTTTTGCTCTCCCCTTGTTGTCGCCTCCCATTCTCTCTCTTTCGTCTTTCTCTCTCATTTCTCCCCAGATTGTGGCAAAATTCACAACCTGCAGCGACGAAAAAAAAGCTGCCTGCGATCGCATCCAACTTCGCGCTTCCTTTACTTGGTCAATACTACGGTTATCTTGTCCACTGTTTTACAAAGTACTTGATAAACACTTTTTTATGCAGCGTCGAGGCTTTTGCTAGTTCTCGCGCTCTTCTTTTTTCTTTTGCATTGTCGTCGCTTTTGCTGCACCTTTTTTCTTTCTTGCCCAACCAGTCGTACCGACGCTGCTTTCGCCACGGTTGCGTGATACTCAAAAGAAAAAAGATAGGGGAGTCTCGGGCGGCGCTGGCAAACCTCGTTGCCCAGTTTCGACCTAACGTTGCGGGAGTGTGAAACCACTGCCTACTGGGGCCTTTTTTTTAACTGGAAGTACGAGGTACTCCGAACTCTCACACTCAGCAATTCCCATTTTCCCGCTTATTTTCTGCTTTTTGGCCTCTACAGCGACTACTCCACAACGAGTACCAAACACCTTGTGTCCCACCCCGGCTCGACTAAACGTCTTCTTTCGGACAAAAGCACAGGCGCCTTTTTCCTCCTTTTCACTCCTTTGACTCCTATTTCTCGCCCTCTTACCTACATTAGCGGGACTTGTTTCTCCTCCTCTATCGCTGGCTGTGCGCGCCCAGGCCTCCTCCTCAGCCAACAACTGTGCCGCCGCGCACCCACCCACACCTGCTTATCCCCCTTCCCAGCAAGGGCGATCTCCACACAACCTTGGCCCGACACCAGGCTGCAGCGAAGGCAGGATAAGCCAGCCATAATACGAGTGCGAACTTCCTCTTCTCCCTGTTCGGTTACGTCAGCTCGCTTTGGTAGCCAGCCAATCACGCGGAATCTCGCTTTGCTTTGACCCGCTTTTTCCGGAATTCGCCCCCTTTTCTTCTCGTTTGTCCTTCCCTCTTTCCATTTTCCGCCTGGGAGTCCTTTGTTTCACAACTCTCCTCTGCTGGACGTGGTTGCCTTCTGAGCCACACACAGTGTCCTTTTCTGACGCCTTCCTCACGCGAAACACGTTTGCGCCTCACTTTCTCTTCTTGCCCGTTCGCTGTCTTTTCTCATTTTCACAGTTGCATTTCCCTCTTTTTCCACCTTCTTTCCGCTCCTTTTTTCTTTTATTTTTTCCCCCTTCTCTTTCTCCTTTTCTACGATTTTTTTCCCTTTCGCGGAGCCCTCCCAACCTGGCGCGCGTTTCCTTCACGTCGCTGTTTCGCCGTCGACTTGTGATTGGTAATGTTCCGTTTTTGGACATCGGAATCACGGGGATGCGACAAGATTTCTGAAACGAACCACCAATATATGCCTTCAAAATACTTTGGCACTGCGCATGACATTCAGGACGCCATAGCTGCCGCTTCGGCTGCGGCTGCGGCTGCAAAAGCCGTCGCCATGTCGGCACCCGCCGACTCCGGCGCAGTCACTGAAGCTGCTGCTGCTGCTGCTGCTGCTGCTGCTTCTGGTTTGACAAAACCCGAGGCGCTCTCAACAGTGGCTGCGAATGCGACTGCAGTCATGGCGAACTCACGACCGCTGAAGCGCAAGCTGTCGCTTGACTCGCCGCCGCCGTCGACCGTGGGCGCATCTCTTACGTCGCAGCCGAAGCGCATCAAGACCGAACAGCGCGACGATGACGACCAACTTGGCGCCTTGTTCAGCTCGGTTTCCGAGGTGCCCTCGCCCTCCGTTGTAGAGGTGCAAAAGGCATCGCTGTCGCCCCAGCTGCTCACGCCATCGCCGTCGCCGATGTTGGCGCACTCTGCTTCTCTCGCTGCGCCGCTTCTGTCTCTCTCGGACGAAAGCAGCCTCGAGCAAGTCCGGGATACTTTGCAGCATCACTTCGGCCTCGAGATCTTGCTCAAACACAATGAGCTGCGCTTGATCGACCAAGAGCTGGCCAAGTGCCAGGTGGCGCTCGAGCAGCTTCGCCGCTGCCACCTCATTCCGTATCCGACGACCTGCCCGACGCCGCAGCAGATGCTGGACATTGCCAGCGGCCGCGGCGCCGCGGTGCGCCCGCGCCCCGGCGCGGCTGTACCAAAGTGGGCGGCGCCGTACGGCGTGGTCGACGGCCCGTACGCACGCCACTATGCCAAGTGGCTAATTCCGGACCCTGTGTTTGACGGGCCCCTGCCGAACTGGCCAGGCGTTGCCACGACCGGTGCAGCGCGGTCAAAGTACGCGTCCACGCCACTGCATGACGCCCGGGCAACTCGGCACGGCATGCCTGAGAGCGGCAGCGCAACCGGCCGCGGCCGGCCGATGCGCGGACTGTCGGGTCAGAAGCTCCACTCGCTGTCGGCCGGCTATCCGCAGCCCAAGGACAAGGCTGGTCCCTGTGTGCTCAAGCGCGCGGATGGCAAAGTTGTCAAGCTGGTCTGCATCGACTGCCACCGCGAGAACTTTTCCAGCACGCAGGGCTTCATCAACCACTGCCGCATCGCCCACAAGCGCGATTTCAAGAGCCACGAGGAAGCTGCTGTGCACTGTGGCCATCCTATCGAAGTCGATACAGCCGTACCGTGTACGAAGGCGAGCGCGCAGGCAAGCGCGCAGGCAAATGCGCTGGCAAATGCGCAAGCGAATGCTCGCACCCCGGCGTCTGCCAGTGCTGCTGCCACTACTACGGCGCCGCTTTCGGTTACCACGCCATCGGCCACCACCACATTGTTGAACACGCCTGCGAGTGTACCGCCGCTAGCCGCCACTTCCTTGCCCGCATCTGTCCATGCGCCCTTTTCTGCTTTGACTGCCAGCCAGGCTGCGTTTCCGTCTGCGGCGACGGCGGTGCCGGGCCACGTCTTTCCTTTGGCACGGAGCGACGACGGAACGGCTGAGGCGCTACTTCGGCACATCAAGTCGACGTTCAAGCACTACTCAGAGGGCAGTGACTCGTCTGTCGCCGAAGCAAGCAGCGCCAAGCCGACTCACGGCGCCGAACAGAGCAAGGCCGTGGCCGAGACCACTGCTATGCAAGCTGGCTCGCGTTCACCGATGGCGGCGTCGCGGTCGACGTCCGCCTTTGTGGGCTCGGCGCAGACGCCGTTTCTTTCGCGCTATATGCAGAAAAGAAACTTTTCTGGAAGCTTGGACGAGTGTGTCCAGGACGCCAAGGAAGTTATCGACCTGGACGACGTTGTCATGTGGGTTCCGGACGATGTGTACGACGGCAGCTTCTCGCCCGACCCAGTATCAGGTGCCGCGTCGCCTGCAGCAGCAGCAGCAGCAGCAGCAGAGGCGGCGGCGGCGGTGGTGGCAGCGTCGCCACCACCGTCGGCCACGGCCCAGCGCGTACCAACCACGGCAGGGGTTACGGCCGGGGTTGGGTCTTCTCCGGGATTTATGGCCAACTTGGACGGCGCGGATGCTGTAGTGTTGTCGCGACCTGCGAGCAGCGGCAAAGGCATGGCGTCGAGTCGCATGTACGTGGACGACGAAATGGACACGGACCTGAGCCCGAACACGGCCGCCAGCAACAATGCGCCGTCACTTGTTAGTGACGATGGCGAGTACGACGACTCGGAAGACGGTTCAGCGTCAGACACCAGCGATACGGACTTGGAGTCCATGTCGGACACGCCCGAGATCAACGTGGACGAGGATGAGGACCAGGTGCACAAAACGCCGCGGCCCATCCACCGCCGCAGCAGTTCGGGCACGGCCACGGCCATGACGCTCAAAAGGGACGAGGCCAAGCATGTGGCGTTTGTCAGTCCTGTCCGAGGCAACAACAACGGACGACGCAAGTGAATTCAGCTACGGCGGTTTCTGGTCAACAGGTTGACTTTTGTCTTTTTTTCACATTCACCTCACCTTCACCTTCAAATTCCTATCTTCTTCGAGTCTATATGTTTAATACACGTTTTATTTCTTCCATGCCGGGGGGTGGGCAGGGTTGTATTACCTTTTTGGGTTTTCATGTTTTATGATGACGGTCTCTTTTTTTTTGGTTTCCCCTTTTTCTCACTTATCTTAGGTTCGGCGAATGGGAACTACTTAGAGGAAGTGATACAGGCTGGAGGAATTGTTTTTTTTTTTACGCGTTTCATTGCTTCTCGTTTTTCTTTACTTCATCGTCGGGCAGAGGATGGCATATATGCGTGTCCACGACCGGGTTTGGGGCGGATGCATTTGCTTTGTTTTTTCTCTCTCTTTTTTTTTCGTTGCCTCTTATTTTTCTCTTTAACGGTTTATTTCCCTGCGCTCGATTCTCTTTCCTCTTCGCTTTCTCTATTTATTTCTTTAAAGGGTTGCTTTTTTAGAAGAGTGGCAGGAAGAAAGGGGAGAAGGAAGAAGGGTGCAAAGGAAAGATCGATAACTTGTACGAAGTACAGCTCGAGTGCTACTGTAGGAATATGGGGGAAAGGAGGGCGAGGGATTCGGCAGGCTTGTGCACTTCCTCACCTGCATGGTTGTTCTTCTGTACATATTGGCTATTGAACATACGATGCCTAATTTCTCACATTGCGTGAATGTCTCTTATACGTGATGAAATTATATTACTGTATTATGTGAAGCAAAATCGTGTATGATTTGCAAAGTGTTCAAAGTTGTCGGAGGGACATTTTTGTCACTCGTTTGTTTGCTCGTGTGCTCTTGTGTGCTCCTTGTCCTCCTTTTCAGTCGTCTTCGGCTTCTCTCTCACAGCACGGCCACGATGACGCCGGCGACGGCCGCCAGCAGTCCGCCCGCATTCAAGGCCAGGTCAGCAGCCCCCGAGTCGGCCTTGGCTGTCGCTGTGGCTTTGCCGGTGGCCGTGCCGGTGGCCTGCGTTCCCGTCGCGGTGGCGTCGGCGGTGGCGTCAGCGGTGGCGGCGTTGGTGGCGTCGGCATCGGCGGCGGCCGTGCCCGTGGCCGTGGCCTTTGTCTTTGTGGCCGTGCCGAGGGTGGTTGACGGGTACTGGCTGGCATAGGCGCAGAAGATCTGCTGCTGGCCCTGTGCCTGGTAGAGGGCGGCGTCGCCGGGGCAGTTGTTGTAGCAGCTGGAGAGGTCAAGAGTTAGTAGGGGGGCAGAGAGGGAAAGATAGGAAGAGCAAAATGGCAGAGATGGAGGGCCAAGGACCGGGCCAGATGAAATCGAGAAAAAAGTCGAGGAAGTTGGAGAGCAGAAAGACAAGCAGAACGGCACGAGACAGGACTTACGTGACAATGTTGGCGTAGGCGCTGCACTTGCAGTCCCAGTCGTTGATGCCGCAGTTGTTGAACATGGTGTTTTCGGTTTCCAGACAGGCCTGCACGATGTTCTCGGCCGCACAGGTCGAGCCGGAGCTGGCGGCCGTGGTGGTGGTGGTGGCGGCCTGGGCGGCCTGGGCGGCGGCCAGGGACGAAGCCGCCAGCAGGCAGAGGGAGAGAGAGAGCGGAGCAAAGACGGACTTCATTGTGATTTTTTTTTAGGCTTTTTTGGCTTGAGCTAGAGGGGGGCGTGAAGAGAAGAGGCGAAAGCGAATGTGGCAATGCTGCTGGTATAAAACGAGCGAGAGTGGATGGGCAAGCAAGCGACTAAACGAGTGACAAGAAGGTCAAAAGACAGGTGAAGGGAGAAGGAAAAGTGAAAGAGAAGAAGAGGAAGAGAGGAAGAGAAGAAACGGAAGAGAGGAAGAGAAGAAAAGGAAGAGAGGAAGTGAGGAAGTGAGAAAGAAAAAGGGAAGAAGTGAAGGGACGGACAATGCTCCGTAGTGTGGCCCAATTCTCGTGAAGGAAAACACAGCAGGGGTAATAATACTTGTGAAAGGAGGAAATTACGAGTACGGAGTACAGTCATTGCGTTGTACGGCGTAATACTGTGTACGAGTACGAGAACGGAGTACGAGAACGCAGTAGTCATATTACGGAGTATGTGGTACAGTTACGGGTATGTACTCTCTCGATAGCCTGGCCTCAAACTGAGACATCGGCTTTCCCCAGCAACGCGATGCATTTCTGTGGCTGAGCGTAGATTGTGCGTCGTTGTAGTCGTACACCGTAGTTGCAGAGAGAATGGGCGTTCTGTTAAGCGAGAGCGAGAAGAAGAACAAGACGAGAACGAGACAGGAACAGGACGAGAACAAGACGAGACTGAGAACGAATGAAGCTTTGGCTGCTCGCGATCACGATCTAATAATGGGAAGACGATCCAAATAACAGTACTCCGTACTCCGTACAGGGACCAGTGGAGTATGGATAATAATACACGGCAGGGGAGGGCCCCCTTTCCCCACAGAAGTGGAGAAGCGTGCCATTGCAGTAATGGAGAGCGCCGTGCCGAAAGAACGACGGACAGAAACCGGGGAAACGCGTTGTGCATTCCTGGACTAGTAGTAATACAGAGTGGTAGTATTGTAGTCCGTACGGAGCACTTCGTAGGCATATAGGCGGTAGTCGACACACACAGCATTTCACCCAGCAGAGACGTGCTTGTCAGCCGTCTTTCTAGTCACTGCAAAGCGACGTTGTGTAATCTCGATTGACACTTGGGTGGAGGTTGTTTTGTTGTTAGGTTCTCGTCCAGATGCCAAGCTGCCCGGCACGGTCCAGGCCTCTCTGCCCGTTACAGCACTAAGCACTGTAATTACTCGTACGAGTACAGAGTAATACGGCGAGCATAATATTACTAAGCGCTTGAACTCGTAAACGGCCTGTAAACAGCCCCTGTATTAACAGTGCCGCCAACGGCAGCAGGCTCCTATCTTCACTGTACTCGAGCACGCCCTACTCGGCATTGGCAAAGTCCTGCGAGAAGATGCGCTGCCACACGGCAAACCATTTTTCGTGCTGGGCGGTCAGCGGGCGGCCGGGCTGCTTGAAGGCGCGGGCCAGCATCTCGCGCAGGCGCGCACGCAGCACCTTGACGGCCAGCAGGGTCTTCCAGTCGGGCACGGCGAAGCGGGCGCGGTTGCCGTCGAGGACGATGACGCCGGCATACATCTGGGATGTTAGGGGCTGAAGTGAAAGCAGCGAAGGGAAGCGAGAAGCTGAAGGAGAGGCCAAACGAGGAGAAGGCAAAAAGAAACAAAAGCCAAAAGAGAAAGCAGAGAAGCTGAAGCGAGAAGCCAAAAGAGGAGAAAGCAAAATGAAAGCAAAAAGCCAAAAGAGAAAGCATAAAGAAAACAAAAGCAGACGCCAACACTCACATCGCATCGCACGTCGCCGCAGAGCAGGGCGATGGCAAACGGGTCGACGGCGGTGGTTTCGTGGGCGTTGTAGACGGACTTGGCCTGCATGATGTGGTAGTAGGAGAGCCAGCGCAGGTCGCGGCGGGCGCGGTTGACGCTGGCGGGGTGCAGGCGGATGGACTGGTTGTTGCCAATGTTGCGCAGGCCGTTGCCGTCGCGGACGAGCAGTTTTGGGTAGAAGCTCCAGGCGAGGACGGCCTGCCAGACGGGGTCGCGGTCGCCGTTGACGTTGGCGCGCTGGGGGACGTCGAAGAAGGGCTGGTGGCGGCGGCGGGTGTTTGTAGCTCCCGACAAAGAGCGGAGGGCGCGCAGGGCGCGGTGTTCGTCCTGGGTGAGGGGCAGGAAGCCGGAGTCGGCGAGGGCGGCGAGCAGCTGGCCCTTGAGGTCCTCGATGTTGGCGAGGGCCTGCGGGGCGAGGAAGTTTTTGCGGCAGAACTGGGCCTCGTGGGCGGGGTTTGCGCGGCAGACGCGGCGCCAGGCGAGGTAGGCGTTGTAGATGGTCAGCAGGTCGGAGTCTGCGCGGCGGAAGGCGAGGCGGACGGCGTCGGCGGCGGCGCGCTGGCCAAAGGGGGCGACGAAGGGGGATTTGGCGGAGAGGACGGCGGCGACGGTGAGGGCCATGTCGAGGCAGCGGAAGTGGGCGCCGAGCAGGACGAGCTTGCCGAGGAAGACGTCGAGGGGCAGGCGGGCGAGCTGGGCGCCGAGCGGGGTCAGCAGCTCGGCGGGGGGCGGCGTGAGGGCGCGGACGTCGACGAGGGCGTCGACGGCGCGGCGCACGTTCTTGGCGGCCGGCGGGTCGAGGGCGCGGGCCAGGGTGGGCTCGATGGCGCCGAGGCGGCACATCTTGACGCGGATGGCGAGGTCCTGCAGCGACAGCCGCAGCATTTCCGGCGTCTGCTGCTCGGCCAGGGCGGCGTCGTGGCGCAGGCGCGTGAAGAGGTGGAAGCAGAGGCCCTCCTGCACGCGGCCGGCGCGGCCGCGGCGCTGGCGCGCGCTCGCCCGCGACACGAACGCGTCCAGCAGCCGCGACAGCTGCCGCCGCTCGTCGAAGCGCATCTCGCGCTGCTTGCCCGAGTCGATGACGCACGTGACGTCGGGGATCGTGATGCCCGTCTCGGCAATGTTGGTCGCCAGCACGATCTTGCGCACGCCCGCCGGCGGCACCGCAAACGCCGCCTCCTGCTCCTCCGTCGCAATGGTCGAGTGCAGCGGGAAGATGCGCCAGCGGTCCGACGGCCCCAGCTCCGCCACCAGCAGCTCGTGCAGCGTGCGGATCTCGGCCAGCCCCGGCAGAAACACGAGGATGGCCCGGCTGTAGCGCTCGTAGGCGGCGTCGCCGGCGATGCGCTGCACCAGCTGCACGATCAGCTCAAACGGGATCGCATACTCGTCCATCTGCGCCAGCGCCGCGCGCGTGCGCGCCGAGTAGGCCGGCGTGTCGCTGCGCTTGAGCCACGCCAGCAGCTCGGCCTTGCCGGCCCGCGCGCTGGAGATTGCTGACTCAGCAGCAACCTCAGTCTGAGACTCCTCCTCCTCCTCCTCCTCGTCCAGCGCCACCAGCCGCTCCTGCGCGCGCTGGTCCGGCGGCACATAGCCCGTCAGCTCGACGGCGTCCTCGAGATAGCGCACGTGCACGGGAAAGGTGCGGCCGGGCACGGTCAGCACGGGACAGCCGCCCAGATAGGCGCTGAAGCGGTCGGCGTCGACGGTGGCCGACATGAGCACGACCTTGAGGTCGGGGCGGCGCGGCAGCAGCTGCTTCAGCACAATCAGCAGGAAATCGCTGTCGATGGAGCGCTCGTGCACCTCGTCGAGCACCAGATGCGTGACGTCGGCCAGGTCGTGGCCGGCGCCGCCCTCGAGCATCCGCATGACGATGCCGGTCGTGGCAAACACCAGCCGCGTCTCCCGGCTCGTGTTGGCCTCGAGGCGGATGGCAAAGCCGACGAGCGACCGCGGCGTGCCGACGTCGCCGCGCGCCTCGCCCAGCTCCTCGCTGACGCGCCGCGCCAGCGACACCGCCGAGATCCGCCGCGGCTCCGTCACGTAGATCTTGCAGGCCCGCCCGGCCGCCAGCGCCTCTTCCAGCAGAAAGGCCGGCACCTGCGTGCTCTTGCCGCACCCCGTCTCGCCGCACACAATCACCACCTGCGACGCCGCCACCGCCCCCAGCACCTGCTCCCGGAAGCCCCACATCGGCAGCTGCTGCCGCCCCCGCAGCATCGCCTGGTATTTGGCCGAGCTGCTCTTGGCCTGCCACAGCCGCTGCCAGTGTTCGTTGGGGGTGTTCTCTTTGTTGGCGTTGTTGGCGTTGTTGTTGTTGTTGTTGCTGGTGGTGGTGTTGCTGCTCTTGCTGCTTCCGCTGCCATCGCCCACCTCTTTGCCTGCCTCCTCTCCCCCCCCCCGCCCCCCCCTCCCGCGAAAGGCCCGCTGCAGGACGACGCCGTCCTCCAGCTCGCGGTCGCGCCGCTGCCGCACCCGCTCGCGCAGCTTTCGCACCGCCGCCCGGTCCTGCTCGTCCGCCTCGCGCTTCTTGGCCTCGGCAAACTCGGCCCACACGTCGCGCCACGGCCCCGGCAGCCGCAGCGCCACCTTCTCCTCCTTGGCCGCTGCTCCTGAGCCACTGCCGCCGCCACCGCCGCCACCGATTCCGCTGCTGCTACTTCCGCTGCCGCTGCCGCCGCTGCCCGCCCCAAACACCACAAACAGCGCCGCCGTGGCCACGTACGCCTCCGACTGCCGCGCCTCGGCCGCCGCCACGCCGCTCATCTTGAAGACAAAGCGCCGCGGCTGCATCTGCGTCTGCACCTGCACCGCCGCCAGCAGCGCCGCCGACACCGCCGGCACCTCCTGCGGCTTGGCCCACGAGACCACCGCCATGTGCCGGTGCGCAAACGCCGAGTCCGACACCAGGCGGTAGCTGATTTCGACGTTTGAGTCACTGCATTGAGTCTTAGCACCACACACACACAGAGAGAGAGAGACAGAACCACACTGAACCCAGCGAGAGAAAGAAACTGAACCCAGCCAGAGAAAGAAACTGAACCCAGCCAGAGAAAGAAACTGAACCCAGCGAGAGAAACCCACCGTGCTCGACAGGCTTCCCGAAACACCTGCATCGGACTCAGGCCGGTCCACTTGCCGAAATCCCGCACTACCGTCCTCGTCCCGTCGGCCGTGCTCCGCACCACCGTCTGCGCCTTGCCCGTCGCCGGGTCGATCTCGCTGACCGGCAGACTGGCAAACAGATCGGCCAGCCCCGCGTCGTCGCTGCCGCTGTCGCTGCTGCTGTCGCTGCTGCTGTCGCTGTCGCTGTTGCTGTCGCTGTCGCTGTCGCCGCCGCCGCCGCCCTCGGCCAACACCTCGGCAGCCACTCTCTCGGCCTCGGCGCTGATGTCGTCTATGCTGTTGCTTTCGGCTGTGCCGCTCGTGCCGCTCGTGCCGCTCATGCTGCTCGTGTTTTTGCCGCGACCGCCGCCAGCCGCCTTCGCCGCTTCGGCCGCCGCCTTTTTGCTCGCCGCCGAAAACTCGCGCTCCAAAAGAGCCCGCCTCGTCCGCCACTGCGCCTCGCCCGCCGCCTTGTCAAAGAGAATGTCGTTCTGGATGCGGTCCAGCTTGCCCAGCAGCCGGGCCCGCTCCGTCCTCTCAGCCTCGTCGGCCTGTGGGCTGGCCGTCGCCGTCGTGCTGCCCTTTTTGCCACCGCCGCCCCGGGCCTCCTGCCGCGGCCGCTCAATGGCAAAGAGCCGCTCCTTGGTCTCGAGAAACAGCGGCACCAGCTCGTCCGGCTCAATGTCGCCGTCGTACCGGATCACCGCCGGCTTGGGCGACGCCGCCCGCGACGCCTTCTTGCCGCCCCGCTGCTTCTGCACCACCGCCGCTTCGGCCTCCAGCAGCAGCGAAGCCTCCATTTCCGACGCCGTCGGGACATCGCCTGCCGAGTGTCAGCTGTTAGCTCATCCGGTCACTTTCAACCTCCGCTTCTGCTTCCGCTTTGTCACTTTCAACTAGCAGCTTTCGCCTCTGCTTTCCCTTCCGCTTTCGACTCTCCTTCCCTCCGCCCCCCCACATACCCTGTGGCTTTTGGCTTGTCCCGCCCCGCTTGTTGTAGTCTGGCAGCTCGTCCGGCGAGCATTCGCGCGCCAGCCAGTCGAGCGCCTCTTCCAGGCCCCAGATCCAGTCGCGCGAGCCCGCCGCCACCTGCGTGGCAATGTCCAGCACGTGTCCCAGCGCCGGCTCCGTCTGCCGCGCCGGAAACCCGGCCGCCTCCAGCGTCAGCTGCAGCGTCCACAGCTTGACCACCAGGTCTTCCTCGGGCAGCAGCTTTCCCGTGCCGCTTCCGCTTCCGCTTCCGCTGCCGCTGCCGCTGCCGCCCTCGGACGCAGCAACGCCCGATGCCGCAAACCGGCTTTCCGCCTGGATCAGATCCAGAATCTCCTCCATGATTTCGGGCGGAAGCCATTTCTTCGTGTTGATCGGCTCGGCCTGGCCCCGCAGCAGCCGCAGATCCGTCTCCAGCCGGGCCGCCTGCCGCTGCGCGTCCCGCCGCACCTTGGCCCCGTGCTTTTCCACCACCAGCTGCAGTTCCGACTCCTCCAGCTGCTTCTCAAACTCCTCCGCGCTCAGCTCTTTGTGAGCGCCGCCGGGCGCTGCTGCCGCGTCGCCGCCCGCCTTCGCCGCCCCGACGCCGGGACTACCGGAGCCTGCTGCTGCCGCCTCTGTTTTTGCTGCTGCCGCTGCCGCGGCGGCGCCGCCCTTGGCCGCGGCTGGCCCGTCTTTTCCCCTTGCCGATGCCGGGACGTCGCCGGGCGCGTTCGCGCTGTCGGCCGGATCTGCTCGCGGCTTCGAGGCAATCGACGTCGTGGCAAAGCCGCGCGCCACCGTCGGCGTGGGCCTCTTTTTCTTGGCCATTGGGGGAGTGGAATGAGAGAAGAGCCGGGATATAAGACCAATCTAGGAGAAAAGGAAAGAAGAGAAGAAAGAGAAGAAAGAGGAGAAAAAGAAAAAAGAGAAAAAAGAGAAGAAAGAGGAGAAAGAGAAAGAGGAGAAAGAGAAAGAGGAGAAAGAGAAAGAGGAGAAAGAGAAGAAAGAGAAGCGAAAGAAGAGAAAGAGGAAAAAGAGAAAAGGTCGGAGGGTCGACCTTCTTTTTGACTTGAACACAACTTTGTTAGAGAACGCCTGAAAATTCCTACAGCTCTGTTAGTGAGCTAGATGGCAGAATCGACAACCCCTCCACCACCAGCAAGTCTGACCGCCTGCCGCGTCCAGCACCCATGGCGCAGACCCCACCTTCCGCCGTGTGCGCTGGAAGCCCTAGTTTGCACCTTCCTTCGAGTACGTACTCGTAGTTTTGTTTTTTTGGGGCAGTGTCCACCGCCGTGGCTGCCCTTTATAGCTCGACGCTGTTTCTTGGCTTGGAAAAAAGCAAACGTGACAGAACGGCAAATAAACCGAACAACGAACAAGAGCAGACGAGCGACCGAAGCGGAATTGTCGTCTCTATTTCTCTCTTTCTCTCTCCCTGTCTCGTTCTTTTTTTCTCTTTCTTTTTTCTCCTTCTTTCTCTCTCTTTCTTTCCCTCTCCCTCTCTCTCCACCGAAGCTGGCAAGCTTCTGTGAATCATGCGAGCGGCGGGCATCCATTTCAGGACGAGCCCCAACCATGAGTGAATCGACGTCGACAGCAGCAGCGGCCCATGGCCATTCCAATGCTGCTGCAGCATTTGACCCGGTGGCCACGCGGGTGGCCCTGTCGACGTCCTCTGCGTCGGCGCGGACGGCCCAGCTCCGAGCCATTGACGAGCGGATCAGCCAAGGCAGTAAGTGCAGGCTGCAAGCAACAAGAAACGAAAAAGATCTTGTGATTTTGAGAAACGAAAAAGGGAGATGTTGTGTTTTGAGAAACAAAAAAGGGATATGTTGTGTTTTGAGAAACAAAAGGGAGATCTTGAGATCCTTTGGATCCTATGATTGGAACTTTGCTGACTTTTCTTTGCAGGCTTTTCCCGGGCGGCGATTGCGGAGCTGGTGCCGGTTCTGTTCTGGACGCATGCTGCGTACGAAGACCGGCCGTCTCGGCGGGCCGTGCAGCGCTGCCTGGTGTCGATCTGCAGCCGACGGGACGCGGAGCTGGTGGCGGCGCTGGTGGCGGCGCTGCGGGCGGAGGCGCTCAAGGAGAGCGCGCTGTCGGCGGGAGCTACGTTTGTGCTGGTGGAGTGGAGCAGCCTGGTGATGCAGCAGCTGGCGGGCAGCGGCAGCCGTGGCAGCAGCAGCAGCGGCAGCAGCGAGCTGTGGGCGCAGTTTGGCAAGGACGTGCTGCTGAGCCTGGCGGCGGCGCTGGAAAAGAGCACGCGGCCGACGGTGCGCGGCAGCGTGGCGCAGTCGGCGTTGGTGATTGCGCGGCGCGGGTTCCGGGCGCTGGTGGCGGCGACGACGGCGAAAAAGGGCAAAGGCAGCGGCGGCAGGGGAAGCGGCAGCGGCAGCGGCAGCAGCAGCGGCAGCGGCAGCGGCGACGACGCCGGCTGCCGGCAGGTCATTTTGGGGGCGGTGCAGCTGCTGACCGCGCCGTCGGGGACGGGGCCGGGGACGGGGATTTCGGGGGCGGCGCGCAACGCGGTGCTGTTGGGGGTGATTGCAGGCGTGTGCGCGCGGCAGCCGGCGGCGCGGGCGGTGTTTGCGGCGACGGCCAAGCCGGCGTATCTGGACTTTTACGTGCGCGAGATTGCGGGCTCGCGCGTGGCGCTGGCCGGCAACGTGGCCGACGGGCTGCACGACTTCTTTGCCGACTTTGCCACGCTGGCGGATCTGGAGGCGGCCGTGGTGCCGGCGCTGAAGAAGGGTCTTCTGCGGGCGCCCGAGGTGGTGCTGGACGATCTGGTGACGCCGCTGGCCCGGGCGCTGCCGGCGGGGCGGCCGGATCTGGATCTGTCGGCGCTGCTGGAGACGCAGCTGGCCAAGCCGCTGCTGGCCAACGCCCGGTCCAGCAAGGCCGAGGTGCGCAGCGGCACCGTGGCGGCGTTCCGCGCGCTGGCCTCGCGCTGCTCGGATGCTGCCGTGGTCGGCCGCGTGGTCGTCGACGAGGTGCTGGCGCCGCTGCAGACCGGCAAGCTGTCGTCGCCCGAGCACCGCACCGTGCACGCTCAGATTGTGCAGGCGCTGATGGCGACGACGGCGACGACGACGACGACTGCGACGAAGACGACGACGACGACAGCGACAACGGCGACGACCGCAGCAAAAGTGGCGACCGGGCTGGCGGCGGCGGCCGCCAAGGAAGGGAACGAGGCCGCCCTGGCGGCCGAGACGGCGGCTCTGACGCTGGCCGTGCAGCAGCTGCTGCAGGCGGCGGCGGCGGTGCCCAAGCCGGCCACAGACGCCGTCGTCAAGGGCCTGTCGGACAAGCGGGCGGCGTTCCGGCGCATCTGGATCCTTGCCGCCAGCGAGGCGCTGTATTCGGCGGTCAAGGCGGCGGCGGCGGCGGCGGCGGCAGCTGAGCCGTGGCCGGCTGCACTCGCGTCGTTTGCAGACGCCGTGGTGCCGCCGCTGCTCGACGTGTATGCGGAGGTGCTGGCCAACCCGGCGGCGGCGTCACAGAGCGGGCTCGTCGTGGGCGCCTTGGCCGTATGCGCTGTTGGCCCTTTGCTCGCGGGCCGACCGACGGCGGCGTCGGCGGCTCTCGCGTTGCTGAGCAAAAAGTTCTCGATGCAAAAGCAGGTGCTGGTGCTGCAGCCCAAGCCGTCGTTCCTGCTGAGTCCGCGCATCTACACCAAGCTGACGGCCGACGACGACGTGCGCTGGCTCTACCGCGCGCTGGTGGCGGCGTTTGCGTCGCTGGAGTTTGGCGACGGCGACAGCGACAGCGAGCCGTCGGCGGTCCAGGTGGCGTGGGCCGAGGCGTTTGTCTATGCGGCGACGGCCGGCGGGGCGCGGCCGCTTGTGCGGAAAGAAGCGGCGGCGGCGTTGTCGGCGCTGTATTTCCAGCAGGCGGAGCGGGTGTCGCGCACGGTGGTGGCGGCTCTGTGGCGCTGGCTGGAGGCTCTGGACGCGGCAGCCGGCGGCGGCGACGGCAAGGACGGCAAGGACGGCAAGGACAGCAAGGACAGCAAGGAGAGCAAGGAGAGCGCGGCGGTGCTGGCCAAGTCGGACGGCGCGCAGCTGCTGCCGGTGATCAACGCGCTGTGCCGGCGGCCGGGCGACTGGAGCGAGGCAGCGGGGCGGACGGCGGAGGCCGGCCAGCTGGAGCGGCAGATGTGCGGGCTGGTGGTGCTGGCGCGGCCAGGGCTGATCGCGGGCTGCAGCTGGATCGAGCTGTGTCTGCGCGTGGGAGTGGACCCGGGCAGCTTGGCGTCGCAGCACACGGAGCGGCTTCTGGACGAGATCAGCAAGCGATCGCTGACAGGAGAGGTGAGTGGAGAGAGGGAGGGAGGGAGAGTGTGTGTGTGTGTGGGAGGGAGTGTGTGTGGGGAGGTAGGGAGAGAGAGAGTTGCTAACTTACAGTCATCGAAAATCAAAACGAGTGCGTACGAGGCGGCGGCCGAGCTTGTGTTTGTGTCGGCCGAGACGATGGGCCCGCGGATTGTGGAGCTGATCCGCAGCGACCTGGACGCGGCGCAGCTGCAGTGGATAGGACCGCTGGAGGCGGCGATCTTCCGGACGCCAGAAGGCACGGCGTTTGTGGACGTGCTGGGCAGCCGGAAGGGCGGCGGCAGCGGCGGCAGCGGCGGCGGCGGCGACGGCCTGCCGAGCAAGAGCAGCAAGGACTACGAGGTGCTCAAGTGGGAGGAGGAGGTGCGGGCGTCGCTGGCGCAGAAGAAGGGGGAAGACTCGGGCGGCAAAGGCAAAAAGCTGACGGCGGAGGAGGCGGGGCGGGTGCAGGCGCAGCTGAAGAAGGAGGCGGGGATCCGGGAGCGGGTGGCGGCGGTGGCGGCGCGGGTGCAGCGGGGCGTGGGGGTGGTGCGCAGCCTGGCGACGGGCCCGCCGACAGACGCGGCGGTGTGGATGGGGCCGGCGGTGGCGGCGCTGCTGGCGGCGGTGGAGGCAGGGGCGTGTCTGATTACAGGGCCGGCGGCGCCGCTGGCGCTGATTGCGTGTTCGCAGCGGGTGTCGCCTCGGCTGGGGGCGGTGCGGCCGGTGATTGGGGCGGCGACGCTGCGGGGGTTGAGGGAGGGGTCGCGACAGCTGGTGGGTGGCAGCGGCGGCGAAGGCTGCATCGTGAGTCTGCCGGCGGAGTACGAGGAGGAGCCGCTGGCGGAGGCGGTGATGCGGATTCTGTTTCGGCTGCGGGTGGCCAGCGAGCAGCGGCCGTTTGACGCGGTGACGCTGGTGTATGTGCTGCCGTTGCTGCTGCAGGTGCTGGCAGCCGGGGGCATTGGGACGACGGCGACGGCGACAGCGACGGCGACGGCGACAGCGACGGCGGACGGCGGCCACGAAAACGGCGGCGACAGCGGCGACGGCGGCGACGGCGACGGCGACGCGCAGGTGGTGCTGGCGATCGAGATCATCGGCTTCCACACGGCGACGTGTGCGGAGGCGGCGGTGGCGGCAGAGCGAGGGCGGCTGCTGGCGGCGCTGATCGGGGCGATGCAGCAGCACGGGCAGCATTTCCAGCTGGTGCGGGAGTGTTTTGGCGACCTGGTGCGGTGCGTGGCGCCGGCGCTGGGGACGGGCGAGCTGGCGGTGCTGGCGCAGGGCACGGTGGTTGGGCAGGGGCCGGTGCGGACGGCGGTGCTGCAGGCGATCAATGCGGAGGTGGACATGAGCGAGTTGGGGGGGGTGGACGACGGCGATGACAACGACAACGACGAGGCGGGCGACAGAGACGACAACAACAACGTGGCTGAGCGGCTCTGCTGGCTGTGGGTGGCGTGCCACGACGACGTGGACGACAATGCGGAGCTGGCGCGCGAGATCTGGGACGAGAGCGGGTTCCGGGTGGGGGCGGCGCTGGTGGGCCGGCTGGAGGTGTTTGTGCGGCAGAGCGGCGATGCCGGGCTGCGGCGGGCAGGGGCGCGGGCGCTGGCGGCGGCGACGGGCGAGCTGGGGGCGGCCAGCCGCGACGGCGTGCTGGAGCATCTGCGGGAGGCGTACGTGGAGCTGAGAGGGCAACCAACGCCAACGCCAATGTTGCCGTCGCGCAAGCCGGAGCCGGACCGGTGGGAGGCGCGGCACGGGGTGGCGCTGGCGTTTCGCGAGCTGGCCGGGCAGCTGGGCTCGGCCGAGGCGGTCGAGGGCTTTCTGCAGTTTGCCATGGCGTCGGGGGCGCTGGGCGACGGCAACGCGGCGGTGCGGCAGGAGATGCTGGCGGCGGCGCTGCGGGCGGTGGAGGTGCACGGGCAGGCGATGGTGGGGCGGCTGATGGAGATGTTTGAGGGGGTGCTGGGGGGGGTGGGGGGGGATGTGAGGGAGGCTGCGAGGGAGGAGACTCCAAAAACGGAGACTCCAAAAACGGACAAGGTCAAGAAAGCAAAGACGGAAAAGAGCAAAGCAGTCAAGACCACAGCCACCACAGCGAAAACGGCCTCAGCCAAAGGCAACGACACCGCCACCGCCGACCGGGTGCACGAGGCGGTGGTGATTCTGTACGGAGCGCTGGCACGGCACCTGCCGGCGGGCGACAGCAAGATCCCGGTGGTGATGGAGCGGCTGCTGGCGACGCTCAGCACGCCGTCGGAGGCGGTGCAGTACGCGATTGCCGAGTGTCTGCCGGGGCTGGTGCAGGCGTCGGGGGCTTCGCGGGCGCAGCGCGAGCAGGCGACGGACGGCTACGTGGAGCAGATGCTGGCGACGCTGCTGTCGGCGCCGGGGTACGCGGAGCGGCGGGGCGCGGCGTACGGGCTGGCGGGGCTGGTGCGGGGACGGGGCATCGGCGTGCTGGCGAGCTCGGAGCGCAAGCTGCGGATCCTGGCGCGGCTGGCGGCGGCGCTGGACAACAAGAAGGAGGCGCGGCAGCGCGAGGCGGCGCTGGTGGCGTACGAGGTGCTGGCGGTGGTGGTGGGCGGCGGGTTTGAGCCGTACGTGCTGGCGACGGGGCTCGTGGGCCAGCTGGTGGGCGGGCTGGGCGACAGCAGCAGCGACGTGCGGGCGGCGGCGTTTGCGGCGGCGCAGGCGTGTTTTGGGCGGCTCAGCGGCTACGGCGTGCAGCAGGTGCTGCCGCGGCTGGTGGCGGGGTTGAGGGAGGGCGACAACGAGACCGGGTCCGGGTCGTCCGGGTCGTGGCGCAGCAAAAAAGGCGCGGTGGAGCTGCTGGGGGCGATGGCGTACCTGGAGGGGCGGCAGCTGGCGGCGGCGCTGCCGGAGCTGATCCCGGCGCTGACGGCGGAGCTGGGCGACAGCCACAAGGAGGTGCGGGCGGCGGCGGCGCGGTCGCTGAAGCGGATGGGCGAGGCGATTGGCAACCCGGAGGTGCGGGGGCTCGTGGACGTGCTGCTGCGGGCGCTGAGCGACCCGACAAAGCACACGGACGCGGCGCTGGACGCGCTGCTGGCGGTGCGGTTTGTGCACTACCTCGACGGGCCGGCGCTGGCGCTGGTCAGCCGCATTCTCGAGCGCGGCCTCGGCGGCGGGGCGCGGTCGGGCACGAAGCGCAAGGCGGCGCAGGTGATTGGCAGCCTGGCGCACCTGGCGGACAAGAAGGACCTCGTGGGCCACCTGCCGGCGCTGGTGGCGGGGCTGCGGGCGGCGGCGGTGGACGCGGTGCCGACGACGCGGGCGACGGCGGCGCGGGCGCTGGGGTCGCTGGTGGAGAAGCTGGGCGAGGACGCGCTGCCGCAGCTGATTCCGGAGCTGATGGCGGTGCTGGGCAGCGATGCGGGGCAGGGCGCCAGCGACCGGCTGGGCGCGGCCCAGGCGCTCAGCGAGGTGCTGGCCGGCCTGGGCACGGCGCGGCTCGAGGCCGTGCTGCCGACGATTGTGGCCAACGCGACGGCGTCGGCGCGGCCGGCCGTGCGCGAGGGCTTCATGGCGCTCTTTGTCTTTTTGCCCGTCTGCTTCGGCAACAGCTTTGCCGCCTATCTGGGCCGCATTGTGCCGCCGATCCTGGCCGGCCTGGCCGACGACGTCGACGCGATCCGCGAGACGGCCCTGCGCGCCGGCCGGCTGCTCGTCAAGAACTTTGCCAACCGCGCCGTCGACCTGCTGCTGCCGGAGCTCGAGCGCGGCCTGGCCGACGACAGCTGGCGCATCCGCCTCAGCTCGGTCGAGCTCGTGGGCGATTTGTTGTTCAACCTGGGAGGAGTGGATCGGCGGGAGGAGGAGGAAGCCACGGAAGCCGAGCATGATGACGATCACAACCTCGACCACCACCTCGGCGTCGCCGCTGCGCTGCGCCAGGTGCTGGGCGTCGACAAGCGCGACCAGGTGCTCTCGGCGCTGTATGTGTGCCGGTGCGACACGGCCGGGCCGGTGCGGGCGGCGGCGATTGGCGTGTGGAAGGCGCTGGTGCCGAGCCCGCGCATGCTCAAGGAGCTGGTGCCGACGCTGACGCAGCTGCTGGTGCGCCGCCTGGCCAGCCCGCAGCCCGAGCAGCGCCTGATTGCCAGCAATGCGCTGGGCGAGCTGATCCGCCGCGCCGGCGACAGCGTGCTGCCGACGCTGCTGCCGGTGTTGGGGGGGGAGCTGGGGTGGAGGGGGGTGGGGGGTGGAGGTGGAGTTGGAGTGGGAGCTGGAGTGGGCACTGGTCTCTCAGACTCTACTGCCACCTCAGACCCCTCCTCCAAACAAGGCATCTGCCTGGCCCTCCGCGAACTCATCGTCGCCGCCACCCCCGACGCCCTGGCCGACCACGAGGCCACGCTGATCTCCATTGTGCAGACGGCGCTGACCGATGCCGACGCCGGCGTGCGCGACGCCGCCGCCGACGCCTTTGATGCGCTGCAGGCCGCCATTGGCAAGCGCGCCGTCGACCAGGTGCTGCCGAGTTTGCTGAGGGAGTTGGCCACGGCGAGGGCGAGGGGGGACGCCTCCACGGCCGACACCGACACCACCGACGACGCCTCCACGACGCACACCTCCTCCCAAGCCGCCCTCTCCGCCCTGCTCACCCTGCTGACCGACAACAGCCGCTCCAACATCATCCTGCCGACGCTGATCCCCACCCTGCTGACGCCGCCCATCTCGGCCTTCAACGCCCAGGCGCTGGCGTCGTTGGCCTCGGTCAGCAGCCCGGCCATGACGCGCCGCCTGCCGCAGATCATGAACTCGCTGATGGACAGCATTGTGGGGGGGGAGGGGGGGGAGGAAGAAGTTGGGCAGGGGGGCGATGGGGGCGAGACCTCCGCCATTTCTGCTACCTCCATTTCTGCCACCTCCACCTCCGCCACCTCCGCCGCCCTCGACGCCGTCATCCTCGCCCAGCACGACAACCTCGACACGGCCATGAACGTGCTGCTGGCGCTGCTGCGCCACGACGACCACCGCCGGCGTGCCGCCACGGCGCGGCGCCTGGCCGTCTTCTTTGGCCGCGCCGACCCCGCCGACTACGCCCGCTACCACCAGGACCTGGTGCGCGCCCTGCTGCTGCTGTTCGACGACCACGACGCCGCCGTCGTGCGCGCCGCCTGGGCCGCCCTGGCCGAGCTGACGCGCACGCTCAAAAAGGACGCGCTCGAGGCGCTGGTGCCGGCCACGCGCCAGGCCCTGCTGCACGTCGGCGTCGCCGGCGCCCCGCTGCCGGCGTTTGAGCTGCCGCGCGGGCCGGCCGCCGTGCTGCCCATCTTTTTGCAAGGGTTGATGAACGGGCCGCCCGAGACGCGCACCCAGGCCGCCCTGGCCGTCGCCGACCTCGTCGACCGCGCCAGCGAGGCCGCCCTGCGCCCCTTTGTGGTGCAGATGACCGGCCCGCTGATCCGCGTCGTCGCCGAGCGCTCGCCCGACCTCAAGTGCGCCGTCCTGCTCGCCCTCAACGCCCTGCTCGACAAGATGCCCGCCGCCCTCAAGCCGTTCCTGCCCCAGCTGCAGCGCACCTTTACCAAGTCGCTGGCCGACCCGTCGAACCCGCTGCTGCGCGCCCGCGCCGCCCGCGCCCTCGGCACCCTGATCCGCCACGCCGCCCGCGTCGACCCGCTGGTGGCCGAGCTCGTCGCCGGCGCAAAAACGACCGACCCGGGCGTGCGCGCCGCCATGCTCAAGGCCCTCTACGAGGTCGTCAGCCGCGCCGGCGACCACATGGCCGACGCCTCGCGCGCCGCCGTGCTGGGGGTGATTGACGACGGGAGCGCTTTGGGCGGTGCCCTCTCAGGAGACGACGCCAACGATGCTGTCTCGGCGGCGACCTCGGCCTCTGCGTCTACCTCCACCGCCTCCGACACCGCCGCCACCCACGCCCGCCTGCTGGCCGCCCTGCTCAACCACATGCCGCCCGACGCCGCCGCCGCCCTGCTGCGGAACCGCGTCCTGCCGCCGGCGCCGACGCCCGCCTCGGCCCTGGCCCTCAACGCCGTGCTGGCCGAGGCGCCGGCCGTGCTGCTGGCCGGAGGAGGCGACGAGCTGCCGACGCATCTGTGCCAAGGGCTGAGCAGCAAGAATGTGAGTAGTCTGGTTTTGTTGTGTTGTTTTGTGTCGTTGTGTCGTGTGTTGTGTTGTGTTGTTTTGTTTTGTGTTGTTGTGTCGTGTCATGTCGTTGTATCGTCGTGTCGTGTGTTGTGTCGTGTTTTGTGTTGTCTTCGTTTTGTGTCGTCGTCTCGGTCATGTCACCGTCTCACTAACCTCCTAGCTCTTCGTCGCCGACAACTACATCCTGGCTGCCGGAAAATACCTGCTGGGCCAATCTCCCTCCGCCGCCACCGCGACCCCCAAACCCTCCTTCGAAGCCGCCCGCGCCGTCTTTGCCGCCCTGGCCAAGACCATCCCGCCCGGCGCCCCCGCCGACTCGCGCCGCCTCGCCCTCGTCGTCGTCCGCTCCGTCGCCCGCATCCACCCGGACCTCGTGCGCCCCCACCTGGCCCTGCTGGCGCCGCCCGTCTTTGCCTCCGTGCGCGACCTCATCATCCCCATCAAGCTGTCGGCCGAGGCCGCCTTTATGACGCTGTTTGCCGCTGTCGACGCCGAGTCGGCGCTGTTCGACAAGTACATGGCCGATGCCGGCGGCGGCGGCGGCGCCGACCTGCCGCCCGCCACCAAGCGCAGCATGCAGGACTACTTCCGCCGCGTCACCCTGCGTCTGGCCGCCCAGGCCCGCGAGCGCCGCGACGCCGACGCCGGCTCCGGTAGCCTGGGCCTGTTTGCCGACGAGGCCGAGGACGAGCGCGAGATCTGGAGCGTGGGCAAGCTGGATGTGGGGGGGGATGAGTGAGCGAGCGACAGCGAGCGATAGCGAGCGGGAGCGAGCGGGAGCGAGCAATGAGACGAGCGCGAGCGAGTGAGGCAAGCGAGTGAGGCGAGCGATAGCGAGCGGGAGCGAATGAGGCGAGCGGGAGCGAGCGGGAGCGAATGAGGGCGAAGATGAGTGAGAGCGAGCGAGTTAGGGAAGGCTGAGGAGCGACAGCGAGTGAAAAAGAGTGAGAGGAGCGAGTGAGCTGGGAGAAGACTGAGGAACGACAGCGAGTGAAAACGTGGAGAGGAGCGGGCGAGCAAGAGTGAAAGCAGTGAGGTAAAAGAAGCGACCGTACAGCTGACAAGAAACTTCAAGCATGGAGGCATTTACTATTTACTCATTACTTTACATTGCAAAAGCACAGATCTACATAGACAAAAGCAAAGAATGGATTTTATAAGGACAGCAGGCAGGCGAAGACACATCGTGGTACGCTCGAGAGCAAGGAGTAGGAGCACTGAGTACCTGAGTATGGATACGCACTACGAGTACAGCATGTAAGTACTGCTCATTAATCACGTGACCACTCACCTGATAGGGTTGCCCTCGTCATGTCAAAAATGGTTAGCGCACACTTTGCCGCACATTTCCCATTCAGAAATATGTTATGTGTGGGCACCAACGTCTGCGATTAGTACGAGTCCTCCGGCAGAGAGGGGAAAGCCACCAGTAGATTTTTCCGCCATAATTGTGCACCTGGCGGTACTCTATTTTTTTCGCCCTTTTTCCCTGTGCACTTCAAATCCACCACTTTCTTAATTTTTTTGCTTCTTTTTTTTTCTTCCCTTCCTTCTTCCCTCCCCCCTCCCGACAACGACATCACGACCACGACTGAACGCCAATCAAGATGTAAGTATCTCTCTTTTTTATTTGTCTTTCTGTTGGTTTTTGTGTGCGGCGATGATGGAATGTGAGACTCGGGTGCGATGGCGGAAAAAAGAAAGGACGCAAGGACAGACGAGGGGAGGATTGAGACAAAAAACGACGACACATGACGGCCGGCGGCGATGAGGCGACGAAAATCACGACGAAGAACAGAAAAAGGGTGTGGGGAGACGGAGATGGCCTTGGATGGCTTGTCCCAGTGTCTTTTCGATGACTTGTCCCGGTGTCTTTTCCTGTCCTTCCGCCTCTCTGCTTCTGTCTCATTTTCTTGTTTCTCTGCCCGGGTTCTCGCCTCCTTCCGACCCCTTGCTAACCATGCCCAGGGTCAATCTACGAACCCAGAAGCGCCTGGCCTCGGCCGTCCTCGGCTGCGGCAAGAACAAGATCTGGCTGGACCCCAACGAAGTCAGCGAGATCTCCAACGCAAACTCGCGCCAGACCATCCGCAAGCTCGTTGCCGATGGCCTCATCATCCGCAAGCCCGCCACCATGCACTCGCGGTCGCGTGCCCGCGAGCTGAACCTGGCCCGCCGCATTGGCCGGCACCGCGGTTTCGGCAAGCGGAAGGGTACCGCCGATGCCCGCATGCCTGAGTAAGCTCTCTCTGTCTCTCTCTGTCTCTGCAACGGTTGCTTTGTTTTCTAGTCGCTAACCCACCCAGACAAGTTCTTTGGATGCGCCGCCTGCGCGTCCTGCGCCGGTTACTAGTCAAGTACCGTGCCTCGGGCAAGATCGACAAGCACCTGTACCACGAGCTGTACCACCTGGCCAAGGGCAACACCTTCAAGCACAAGCGTGCCCTTGTTGAGCATGTACGTGCTTTTTCGACGTCTTCTCTGGAGTTTCACCTAGAGTCGTTTTCTTGCCTTTTGAAGTTTCAGCGAGTTTGCTTTTCTCCTTGCCCTTGTCTAACCACCGTCACAGATCCACCGGGCCAAGGCCGAGAAACTGCGCGAGAAGCAGCTCAAGGAGGAAATGGACGCCAAGCGCGCCAAGACGAAGGCTGCCCGCGAGCGGAAGCTGGAGAGACAAGCGGCGAAGCGGGACGCCATCGTGGCCGAGGACGAGGAGAAATAAAGCCGAATGTGTGTTTTTTTTTGCTTATGTGCGCGCCGTCCATGAATAATCGAGGGATCCGAGAGGGTGGTAACTGGGAGCCTGGGATGAACCAAATAAAAAAGGCACCATAAAGAAAAAAGGAGCAAAACAAAAAAAGAAACAAAACAATTGAAAAAAAAATCAGAACCCGAACATCCGCACGTCCATCCGGGGCTTTCGCACTCTTTTTTTTTCTTCATGGGATGGGATAAAAAGAATTCACGGGCAAAACTAGACAGAGGGTGGGATCGACGATCAGAAAACGGGCTATTATTATTTGATGGCGCTCTCGTCTTGTTTCTGTGTCTTTTGTGTTCCCTGCTTTTCCCATCTTTTGCTCTCGTTTTGTCTTTCTCCGGCTCTCTCTCCACCCGACGTCATCCCTCTGGCTCCAATGTCCTCGTCTTCATCGTCCTCTCCCTCCCTCACTTTCTCCTGCATTTGGAGTCCGAACCTGTGTCTTGTTTTTTATCTCTTTGCTCGGTTGGGTGTATCGTGTTTATAGGCTGCTCTACTTTAAAATGACTGAAACATTGGACCTTTTTCAGCGGACGCTGCCATCAACAGTTACGAATGCAAGTGTAGAACGGGTGTTGCAAATGACGGAAGAGAATAGAGACTAGAAACATCTTAAATTGTGAGCACTCTACCAGAAAGGCACCCGCCATTGGGCTTTCAAACTTGAGTAAAACAAAAGAGGAAACTTGCGCGAAAAGTAGAAACCAAAAGCACAGCCATTGAAAAAGCCTATCAACACGTGAAAGGGAAACAAAAACGTCAAAGCCCATAGAAAAGCGCTAAACAAGCATCACATCTTCATCGTAAAGTCAGAAGAATACAAAACATGATATCTGGGCAAGATCAGAGACTAAGAGAATTAAAACGGAGTACGGAGCACAACAACTATCATTGGGTCAGATCGCTTCACATTGTCCCTTCAAAAGGTGGTGAAGTTGTGCCGAGACATGTCAACATGGTCCCAACCAGTATGCTCTCTCGCAAGAGAAAAAAACATGCCAGTGGAATGATCCAATCGTGCTTGCAAAGCATCCTCATCACCCCCGTTGATTAGTTGTGATGAGGAGAAAAAGGGAGAAAAAAGGCAGGGGGGAAAAAAAATTTGTGGCCGTGGCAGCTTTTTGTCTGGAGCTCACGGCACGTGACACTCGAAAGAGAACCAATTGGAGTGGGTCGATTTGGGAAATAGTGACCTCACCGGCTCTTTCCAACGCCCACCCCCCGCTCTCGCAGCAGAAAAAAAGCTGGAAAAGCCAAGTGGAACGACGTCCTTGCTCCTCGCTGTCTCGCCCCCTCTGCATCTCAGCACCTCTCGTCAAAGGCTCCGAGGAGCACGGGAGGAAACCTCTGTGTAAAGCCCAGAGGATTTTGGGAATTTTCCATCTTCCATCTTGTCTCTTTTTTTTGCTCTCGCGTCATCGACCGCAGCCATGTCGCTTCCCGGCCTTCGAGGCACGACACGTGCTTTAAGAGCTGTCCGGCCATGGACGGCTTCTTGCATTCGGACACGGTCGGTGTCGTCCATTCGCCATGAGGGCCAGCAACGGGTGAGTTTTGGGGCGAATGGCTTAAAGACAAGCTCGGACTCTGGGGTTTGCCTCTTTTACCGCTTCAATTTGCTAACAAAAACGGCCAGATCTTGTCGGCACACCTGCAAGAGGCCGACCCAACTATGTTTGACATTATTGAAAAAGTACGTTCTGTAGTCTTGTGTTTTGTTTTGTTTTGTGTTTGTGTGTTTCTATTTTTGTCTGTCTGTCTGTCTGTCTGTCTGTCTGTCTGTCTGTCTGTCTGTCTGTCTGTCTGTCTGTCTGTCTGTCTGTCTGTCTCTCTGTCTCTCTGTCTCTCTGTCTCTCTGCTGTCTCTCTGTCTGTCTCTGTCTCTCTATCTCTCTGTCGGTCTCTCTGTCTTTCTATCTCTCTGCCTCTCTGCCTGTGTCTTTGCCTGTGTCTCTGCCTGTGTCTCTGTCTTTCCGTCTTTTATCTTGCCTTCCAGTTTGCTTTCACAGATCCTGACAATTGTCCGCATTGCAGGAGAAACAACGGCAAAAGCAGTTTATCAACCTGATCCCGTCGGAAAACTTTACATCGCAAGCGGTGCTCGACGCCCTAGGCAGTCCCATGCAAAGTATGACTTTACAAGACCAGTGGAGCGTGTCAACGGTGGGAAGAAAACAAAAAAACTAACCTGTCTAGACAAATACTCGGAAGGATATCCTGGTGCTCGATACTACGGCGGCAACGAGTTTATTGATCAGTCCGAGAGGCTCTGCCAGCAACGTGCGCTGGAGACATTTGGCTTGAGCGACAAGGAATGGGGAGTCAACGTGCAGGGTGCGTGTTTGTTTGCGGGGGTTGCTTGCATCTTTTTATGGGCTTTCCAGGAATTTGCTTGGTGTCATCCGGTTTCTGCGGCTAAGCTGTTTGCTTGGTGTCTACCGGTTTTTATTTTTTATTATTTTATTATTTTTATTTTTGCTAACAGGCACAGCCCTTTCTGGAGCCCCAGCCAATTTTTATGTGTACTCGGCGCTGATGAACGCGCACGACCGGCTGATGGGTCTCGATCTTCCGCACGGAGGCCACCTGTCACACGGCTACCAGACGCCGACGAAGAAGATCTCGTTTGTGTCGAAATACTTTGAGACGGTGCCGTACCGGCTGGACGAGGCGACCGGCTTTATCGACTACGACAAGCTGGAGGAGTTTGCGGTGCTGTACCGGCCCAAGATCATCGTGGCCGGGGCCAGCGCGTACAGCCGGCTGATCGACTACCAGCGGATGCGCAGCATATGCGACAAGGTCAACGCGTATCTGCTGGCGGACATTGCGCACCTGTCGGGCATGATTGCGGCCAAGACGATTCCGGGCCCGTTTGGGCAGGCGGACGTGGTGACGACAACGTCGCACAAGTCGCTGCGCGGGCCGCGCGGCGCCATGATTTTCTTCCGGCGCGGCGTGCGGCGGGTCAATGCCAAGACCAAGGAGGAGGAAAAGTACCAGCTGGAGGGGCCGATCAACGCGGCCGTGTTTCCGGGGCACCAGGGCGGCCCGCACAACCACACGATTGCGGCGCTGGCGGTGGCGCTCAAGCAGGCCCAGACGCCCGAGTTCCGCGCGTACCAGGAGCAGGTGCTGGCCAACGCGCAGGCGCTGGCCAAGCGCCTGGGCGAGCCCAAAGACAAGGGCGGCCTGGGCTACACGCTGGTGTCGGGCGGCACCGACAACCACCTGGTGCTGGCCGACCTGAAGCCGCAGGGCATCGACGGCGCCCGCGTCGAGCGCGTCCTGGAGCTGGTGGGCGTGGCCGCCAACAAGAACACGGTGCCGGGCGACCGGTCGGCCCTGACGCCCGGCGGCCTGCGCATGGGCACGCCGGCCATGACCACGCGCGGCTTCACCGAGCACGACTTCTCGCGCGTCGCCGACATTGTCGACCGCGCCGTCGCCATTGCCGTCCGCGTCGACAAGGCCGCCCGCAGCCAGGCCGAGGAGAAGGGCGAAAAGAGCCCCGGCCGCCTGCGTGTCTTCCTCGACCATCTCGGCGACGGCGACGGCGTGCCCGAAATCCTGCAGCTGCGCAGCGAGGTCGCCGACTGGGTCAGCACCTATCCCTTGCCGTGGACGGCCAAGGCATAACGGCCGAGACCGTGCTTTGGCGACGGAGGTTGGAATGTTGGCTGGTGGGAGAAAACGGGAAAAAAAAGGCATACATATTCAACACTGCGAACAACCAAAAAAAGCACAAAAGCACAAACGCACAAACGCACAAACGCACAAACGCGCAAAAAGCACAAGAGCGCAAAAGCACAAAAGCACGCCTCCCATACAAATACAGGCTAGGTGTGCAAGCCACTTCCAGAACTCCTCTCTGTCTCCCTCTCTCTCTCTCTGTGTCTCTTCCGGACTCTCGGCGTTGGTGTTTGGCTTATACAGGCGAGTCTCATCTGTGCTGCGAGATATTAATGCTGGATGGCTAATTTTTCCCCATTGATCTGCATGTTTTGTGTTGCTTCTTGCTTTAATTCCTTTTAAAAATCCCACTCGTTCGTCCTGTACTTAATGTGAGCCATTTTTGTATAAAGTTTAGTTGGCTGTTTGTGCTGTCCGTGATTTTTTGCCCGTCTATTTACATGGTTGAATTCAGACAGGTCCAGACCTCTTTGCGGGCTATTACAACGCAGAGAAACTTGACTTCGCACCGTGACAGGGTTTGCATACTAATATATAACAACGTCTATTTGCTGCTACGGCCCGAGAGGACGCCTACGATAGGAAGCACACGTCCTCGACACCGAACGAATCGTTGAAAAGCACCTCCATCTGTCTAAACAAAAAAAAAAGATACAACACTCAAGGGCTCAACAGCAGCAGCTGTCGCCGACAACGTCTCTCCACATGCCACAGCATTAAAACACGGAATGACAAGAGCCCTTGCTTCGAGGATAAAGACGGCTTTTCTACTTTCCGTACCATCCGCCGGCTCTCCAGCAGGCTGTCGCGCTTGGCTGGTTGGAGATGGTGGTGTACACCGTTTGTCTGGATTGTTAGCCGAGAGACGGGAAGAGGAGAAGAGGAGAGGAGAAGAGGAGAAGAGAAGAGGAAAAGAGAAGAGGAGAAGAGAAGAGGAGAAAGAGCACGGCAGAACAAGTCTCACCCAATCCACACCGTCCCTGATGTGTGGCTTGTCCGGTACACAATGTTGGTCTGCGTCACCACGCCGGTGCCGCCGCGCGTCACCGTCACCGTGGCTCCGGGCTGGTCGTTGCCGCCGCCGGCACAGGCCGTAGACGGCGACGGCGTGATGGTGGCCGTGGCCGTTCTCAGAACTAGAAGAGAAAGAAAGCAAAAGAGTCAGCCGAGGTTGTTTGCGGGGGACAGCTAAGCTTGCGGGCCCCGGGCTCCTTGAGCAAAAACCACTCACCAATCTCGGTCATGGTTGCGGCCGGAGCCGTCGAGACCCGTGTCTGCGTCACCGTATAGGTGGTTTCAGTCACGGTGACCGTGGTGGCCATGACGTGGTCTGTCTTGAAGACATCGCGCTCTGTACAATGGATTAGCCGGATTCATATTTGCCCATCAGAGAAGGGGAGGTACGCACTTGATGGATAGTGGCATTGGGCGATGCTTGTGGACGTCGACTGGTAGGTGCTGGTGATGACGCCGTCGGTGGCCGTGCGCACAATGGTCGACGTGACGATCTCCGTGCGCTGGGACTTGTAGTTGGTCACCGTCTGCGTCTGGCCGCCGTTGCAGTTGGTCGTGATGATGCGCGGCACCAGGATCAACGTCTCCGTCTGCGTCAGCGTGCTGGAGATGGCTGTCCATTGTCAGTATTGCTCAAAATAGGGGGGGGGGATATTTCTTTTTGTCTTTATTTTCTTTTTGCTTTGCTTTTGTCCTTGTAGACCTGTCTCCAGACTCCATCACGGTGACCTACTCCTTGCTTTAGGGGTTGTAGTGATGCCCAGCACGATTGTCGGCGTTGCCTTGAAGAGGTCAGTGGTGCTGTCTTCCTAGAAGCGAAAAACTCCAAGATCGACACCCGGCGTCGTCTCTCCGTCTTCCTCTCTCTCTGTCTGAGACCTACCACCACCGTCGTTGTTTGCGGGACGCCCACGCTCAGCGTGATGCTGCGCTGCACGGCAATTTGGCTGCCAACCACGAGGATTTTCCATGTGCCGGACTTCATGGCCGAGAACGGAATGCCACTGAGCTGTGTTAACGTTGTCTTTCACACACACTCTCTCTCTGTCACACACACTCTCTCTCTGTCACACACTCTCTCTCTCCTTCACCCACCATGTAGATGTTACTTGAGCTCCGGCAGGCGTCGTGCTGATGGCAGAGCATGCATACTGGTTCCCATCCGGATCGACCAGAATAGGGCTGATGCTCTCCTGGTTGCATCCCTGGAAGACAGTACTGAAGCTAAAGTACTGGTTCGAGGAGCCGTCAATGTAATACGAACCTCCGTTGGCAAAGTCGACGCCGTAGCTAGAGCAGTCGGATGCCCACACGCCTGCTGTCCAGGAGAGGACAGCTGCTGTCACTGCCAGCCATGGCCGCCAGCCCGAAACCATTTTGTCGCCTTTTGGGTTTTTTTTTTCTTTCTGTATTTTAGAGAAGGTAAGGGGGAAGTGGGAAAGGCGAGAGAAAAGGAACGGCCCCGAACTGTAGTGTGCGAAGCAGACAATGAAGAACTGTTGTAAATCACAAAAGACAGGAAGGACTGAGAGAAGGACAAGACATCAGAAAGCACAAAGCTCTTGCTCTTATATATATATATATTTATATATATATACTAGAAAAAGGTCTCCAGGGAGCAGGGATACGTGTGGCTATACGGGAGATCTGTATATGGTTGGAGAAGACCGGTTTCCAGGAAACGGGAAACAAATGGAACACGAGGGAGACTAAACGAGGGCCGCGACACCGAGCGAAATAAGAACTAGCGATGATAAAGAAAAACAAAAGGCAGACTTCTGCGCGGCTTTGAACTGGCGAGGTGTGTTGTTGTGCTTTTTTTCTGGAGAGACACCCGGGCACGACGCATCAGGCTCGCACGAGAAAAAGGCAGAGAGTGGATGTTAAGTAGATGGTGGAGCAGCCAAGGTCAGCCCAAGCCCGAATACAAATACAGAGCAATATAAAGCAATCAAAAATAAGAAATAAGACAGACCAGAAAAAAAAAATCAGACAGTATTAGAAGAGAGAGCGGCGAGCACGAGCCCAGATTTACGGTCTCTGTGAAAGTCCGGGAAAAGGGTTTAAACGAGCCATGCAATGTCCATATTGCTTGGCAATGATCATTTTTTCATTGTCGCGGCAGGAAGAGAGACGGCAGGGAGAGAGAGCAGAGAGAGAGAGAGCAGGGAGAGAGAGCAAGGAGAGTAAAAAGACAGAGGGCCAAACAGCAGACGGTGGCGTGGAGGCGGAATCGTCATGGCGGCAGCATGTGTCGATTCCAGAAAATAGAAAAACAAAAACAGCCCAGCAGTTCCCGTCGCGGCTCCGGCGAGCGAGATGACACTCGTCATTCTTCTTCTTGCCGCGAAGCAACTCCGCGTGTTGTGGAGCGTGAAGCGAGAGGTGTGGAACAACGTCATTCGTCTTTGTCCACTTGTCTATTTTGAAAGTCCGACAATATCGACGATGCTTTGATATTAGGGGCACGGGCATTGCAAAGCACTGCTGAATTGCTGAATTCTCGGCTTTGTACACACCATTGCCTACCAGTTCAAGATTTTATGGGATGAGAAATGGGACGAAGGGATGATTTTTTGGGAGGGGAGAAAGGAGATGGGCAAAAAAAAAAAAAGGCAATTCAAATTGAATTATGACGGCTGCCAGATTGACCCGAATTCAGGCTGTGAGGCTGCAGTTACCAGGAACCAAAACTGCGTATCATGAGAGCGAAATCCGGCAAGCGAAATAAAGCAAGTGTAATGAAGGTAAGCGAAATAAAGCAAGCAAATAAAGCAAGCAAATAAAGCAAGCAAAATAAAGCAAGCAAAATAAAACAAGCAAAATAAAGCAAGCGAAATAAAGCAAGCAAAATAAAAAACAGATGCCAATGAAGAGAGCCCCCCCCCCCAAAAAAAGGTCCACGGCAGCGGTCCCTGTTTATCTTTTCAACGTGGCACATGTATTTGTCGGGATGAACATAAAATAGTCCGATGGGGGTGCGGTCCCATGGCATCATCGCTCTGTGTTGTCGTGCAGTGGTTCCGTTTGGCTCTGCTCTGCTCCTTCTCCCCGGTTGCTTTGATTGTCCGACCCCCCCCTTTTCCCCTTCAACCACTCCTCCCTTATTTTTTTTACGGACACGGGTTGGGATATTTGGGATAAAGCAAAGTCCGCCGTAGCGCAAAAAGTATGCAGGCAAAGCCATCCAAGCGATGGGATGCATAAAAAGGGGACAAAGCCGTATTTTGGATGTGTGCTTAAATCAAAAAGGACAAGCGGGATGACGACGAGGTTGTATACGAGAGAGCGGTATGCCAGTAAAAATAGCACAACCACGAGGATACAGCATGCGAGGAGGAAAGCTGCAATAAAGAATGGAGAGGGAAAAAAGCGGCTGGGCCAAGGGGTGGATGTGGACCGCACATGGCTGTAAACGGGAGAAGTGGTTTTTTTGTTTGTTTGTTTTACCAGTGTTTGTGTGTCGAGAAGATTGGCCGTGATGCTGGATAGCCATGGTGCCTGGGAGAAATGCTTGAGCCAGCCAGGGAGTTGGCTTTCGAGGGAGAATGGAAATTCAAAGACTCAAAGACTGCAAATGAAAGCAAAGATCTACATATGAAAGATGACCAGTCATTTAGCCAGTACAAGTAAAATCAGAGTACCTCCATGTAAGCGCCTCGTAACAGCTCCAGAGCACTCGGCAGCCGACCGTGCTCAAGGTGCTTCCCAGCCCAGGAATGACGTCGGAGCTGAGGCCATAATGCTCTGCTTGGATAACAGCTTCGTTTTACGTCACAGTATTTCCTGCCGACTTTTCTACTGGTGTTGCAGCGCTCTCGATGCGATTTCTACTCGATACCCTTACAGAGAAAGTAAGACCGTTTATGCAAAGTCGTGAAGGAGGGAGGGCACGATGAGACAAGAGTCTGAATTGTCTGTCGATTCATCTCTACGAGTACGGAGTACAATATCTGTCTCCCAGTCTATCATAAATGCCTCAGGCAACATCCAGAGAGCATGACATCACGTGAAGCTGGTTCGTGGTGCTTATAGTCACGTGAACATTTGTGCTCCAAGCTACGAACAAGCTATTACGACTCTGTTCAGTGGTTCTGCGCTGTTCTGTATGATAAATCAGGCTCGCCACGAAAACAGCTCGCCACAAAATCGCTCTCCAGGCAAATGATGCCCGTCTCCAGTTTGATGCGACCAGACTGGGTTCGCCGCATCGTTCGCCGCTTGGACGACGTGAAAGCAAAAAGATAAGCAAAAAAGATAAGCGAAAAAGGAAAAGGATCGATGCTTTTCCCCCAGCCTTGAAGCATCCCCTCGAAGTGGCTATGGAGAGCTCTCCATCGAAGCCTTTGGCGGCGTCGACATCGGCCGCCACCGTGCGGGGAGCGACTTTGGCGACGCACGGGGCGGGACGCGGGCGGCGACGGGACTCGCTGGGGTCGTCCAGCGTGTCGGGGCCGTCGGGGCCGTCGGGGGCGCTGCAGACGACGACGCGGGAGCAGATTGCGCGCAAGCTGAACGACATCCACGCGTCGGCCAGCCGGGCGAACACGCTGACGACGTTTAGCAGCGAGCTGGGGTCGCCGCCGCGATCGCCGCCGCTGGTGGAGAACAAGGGCATTGCGGGCGATCTGATGCGGCAGGGATTCAGCGGCTTGTATCACCGGCTCAAGGAGGCCGTTGGAGCTGGAGGGTCTGTGGACAGCAGTGACGATGCAGACCGGACAGTGTCTGGATATAGCGGCGGCGGCGGCGGCGGCGGCGACTGCGGCGGCGACCCCAGCGGCATCGCTGCTATGAATGCGGCTTTTTCGACGCCGGCGTCGCCGTCGCGGCTCGGCACGGGCGACGAAGCGAGTTTTGGCGGCTCTGCATTCAGTCCGGCCGTTGCGGCGGACGCGTATGCGGCAGCCGGTGGCAGCAGCAGCAGCCGGACTCTGACGCCGTCGGCGGCGGCGGCACCAGCAGCAGCAACGGTGGTGGCGGCAAATGTGTCGGCAAAAGGAGGAGCAGCGGCGGCCAATGCGTCGGCAAAGGGCGGCGGAGCATTCAGGACGTCGTCGTTGGGCAACGAGGCAGCGGAGCTGATGTCGACGAGCGAAGCGTCTGGCACGCTCGCAGACGGCGATGATGGCCTCGACATGGCCGTTGCGGCGGGTCCGATGGGTCCGATGGGTCCGCCCGGTCTCATACAGCAGGGCCTCAGCCGGGGAGCTACAGCGACGGCGGCTGCCGGCAGCAGCTTTGACGATGACGACGACAACGACGACGACGGGGCCCCAGAGCTTGGCGACGGGCCTGCCGCGCCTTTGGCGAGTGCCAGCGACTCGCTGCCCAAGTCGCCACCGCTGCGATCCTTGGCAACGGACGGCCGAGCAGGAGGAGTAGCAGGAGCAGGAGGAGTAGCAGGAGCAGGAGGAGTAGCAGGAGCAGCAGGAGCAGCAGGAGCAAGAGCAGGAGCTGCAGGAGCAAGAGCAGGAGGAGTTGCACGACCAGGAGGAGTTGCGGGAGCAGGAGCAGTTTCTGGAGGTCCAGGAGCTGCAGGAGCAGCAGCCAAAACGGGCAGCGGCAGCTATGCAGCAGCAGCACGGCGGCCGTCGTCGTCGGTGGACGGGGCGAGCGGGCGGCCGGCGGCGGTGAATGTGCGGCTGGAGATGATGAAGAAGCAGGTGGTCAACAAGGAGTTTTGGATGGCGGACGAGACGTGCAAGGAGTGTTTTGCGTGCGGCAGCGCGTTTACAATGGTGCGGCGCAAGCACCACTGCCGGACGTGTGGCTGCATTTTCGACTCTGGCTGCACGGCGCTGGTGTCGGGCCAGAAGTTTGGCGTGTCGGGCCACATCCGCGTGTGCAAGAGCTGTCTGGCGGTGATCAACCGGCGCTACGACGGCAGCAGCTCGGACGACTCGGCCGACGACGCCGGCTACCTGCCGGCGATCTTTCGGTCGACGCAGAAGACGGCGGCGGCGGCAGCAGCAGCGGCAGCGGCAGCAGTGACGACGGCGACGGCGACGAGCCAGCAACAGCCGCCGCTGCAGCAGCAGCAGCAACAGCAACAGCAGAAAAGCGAGGAGGCCACCCCCGACGGGCGGGCGGCGCACACGCCTCGGATGGCGATTCCGGCGACGCGGGGCGTGGGCGGGTCGAACGTGCTGGAGATCGACATGCCGCACCTCAGCCGGCCGAGCTCGTCGCGGTCGCTGGCGGCGCTGGCGGGGGCGGCGGCGGCAGGGCGGCCGGTGTCGGCGGCGGGGCACAAGCGGCAGCACTCGGAGCACAACCACAACGCGGCGGCGGCGGGAGGGCGGTTCAAGGGCGGCGGGCTGGAGAGCCGGGCGCCGTTTTGGAAGCGGCTGGGCGACGACCTGGGCCGCAACGGCGAGGCGGCGCTGCCGGTGTTCCACGACGACAGCATCATCGACCCGGAGCTGGCGGCGTACATCTCGGAGGAGTCGAGCGAGGACGAGCAGATGAGCATCTTTGCCACCATGTCGAGCGGCAGCCTGGGGGGGGTGGGGGCAGCAGGAGCTGTAGGAGCAGCAGGAGCAGCAGCCACGCCCTCTGCTGCTGCTCCTGCTTCTGCCGGCTCCTTGGACAATGGGCGGCCGAGCCTGAGCTCGCTGTCGCTGGCCGGCAAAGACGGACATGCACACTCGCACTCGCACTCGCACGGCCACGGCCACGGGCATCTGCATCACCAACACCAACACGGCGGCCACGCCCACCGCGTGCGCGAGAAGAGCATCAGCGGCCTGAGCTTTGGCGCGAGCCGGGGCTTTGACGACTCGACGGCGCCGGCCAGCCACATGCGGCCGCGGTCGATCAAGCAAAAGCACCGCGGCAGCGTGGGGTCGAGCCTGCATCCGGCGCGGTCGCCGCACAGCAAGTCGGGCGGCGGCGGCGGCGGCGGCGCCTTCAAGATCGGGCCGTCTGTGTCGAGCGAAGGGCTGCGTTTGGCCGAGAGTCCGGGCCCGGACACGGCAGAGGCCGAGGGAGGGGGTGAGGGCAGGGGGAGTGGCACCATGGCCGAAGCCACTGTCGCGGCGTCTCGCCCACCAACCTCCCCCCCCTGGACATCGACGCCGTTGAGCCGGGTGAGCCGGATGCACGTGCGCAAGCTGCTGCGGCAGCTGCTGGCGGACGACGCGATCCCGCAGGCGGCGGCGTGGGAGAAGGCACTGATTCCGGTGCTGCTGCGGTGTGCCGACGCGGTGTCGCCGGACGTGCGGGGCGGCGGCGACGACATGGACGTGCGGCACTACGTCAAGCTCAAGAAGATTGCGGGCGGGCGGCCGGGCCACAGCAGCTACGTGTCGGGGGTGGTGTTCAGCAAGAACGTGGCGCTGAAGAGCATGCCGCGGCGGCTTTCGCGGCCGCGGGTGGTGGTGGTGTCGTTTGCGATTGAGTACCAGCGGCAGCAGCAGCCGGCGGCGCGGACGGGGCCGGGCCCGCAGTATCTGAGCCTGCAGCCGGTGATCGAGCAGGAGCGCGAGTTTCTGCGCGTCGTCGTCAACCGCATCCTCAAGCTGCAGCCGACGGTGCTGCTGGCGCAGAAGGGCGTCGCCGGCGTGGCGCTGGACATGCTGGCGGCCGCCAACGTGGCCGTGGCCGTGCACGTCAAGAAGTCGGTGGTCGGCGCCGTGGCGCGCTGCACGGGCGCCGACGTCATTGCGTCGCTCGACATGCTGGCGCTGCCCGTGCGCGTCGGCGTCGCCGGCGCCTTTGCCGTGCGCACCTACCTCAGCGCCGACCACCCGGGCGGCAAGAAGTCGTACATTTTCCTGGCCGGCTGCGCGCCCGAGCTCGGCGCCACCCTTGCCCTGCGCGGCGCCTCGACGCCCGTGCTGGCGCGCATCAAGCGCATCGCCGACTTTATGCTGTACGTCGTCTACAATCTGCGGCTGGAGACGAGCCTGATGCGGGACCAGGGCTTGGAGGCGGAGGGGATGGCGGGGGCGGCGGAGGGGATGGCCGGGGCGGCGGAGGGGATGGCCGGGGCGGCGGAGGGGATGGCCGGGGCGGCGGAGGGGATGGCCGTCAAGGGCGACGTGTCGGAAAAGGAAAAGCCGGTGGTCGCCGACATGGCAGTCGCCGAGGCCTCCACCGTCCCCGACGACGTGCCCATGCCCGTCTTCTACAGCGAAATGGTGGCGCGGCACCAGAGCAAGATCCTGTCGGCGTCGCCGTTTGTCGACTTTAGCCAGCCGTACCTGCTGATGCGGGCGCGCGAGCAGGAGCGGCGCCTGATGTATCTGAAGCGGCTGCGAGACCAGGACCGGGTGGGGGGTGGCGGGGGTGAGGCCGTGGCTGGAGGCGATGGCCCAAGAGACGCTGGCGAGGCCGGCGAGGCTGGCGAGACCGCCGAGGCCGACAACCACCAACCCTTCCAGCTGGTCAAACCAGACATGATCCACGCCGTCGGCCACCGCGACTCCCGGCAGCTGATGGAGATCATCCAGGCGGTGCACGACGCCGAGTACGACAAGGCGCTGCACAACTACCAGACGTACACGCGGCAGTGGGAGAACTACCTGCAGGGCAACCTCGACCTCTTCGACCCGGTGGCGCACCAGAACATTGTGGTGCTGTACTCGGTCGTGTGCACCGAGACCAAGGTGCCGTGCATCGAGCCGGGGCTCGTGGCCATTGGCTTCTACGACGAGCAGCACGTCGACACGGGCCTGGCGCCGGACTGCCCGCTGGGCCAGTACCTCGAGAATCTGTGGTTCCACAAGGACGACACCTGCTCGTCGTACGGCTGCGACCGCGCCATGCTGCAGCACCACCGGACATATGTGCACGGGGAGAAGTGCATCACGGTGGTGGTGGAGGTGGGGGGGGCGGAGCCGGCGGAGCCGGGGGCGGCGGGATCGGAGAGATCGGAGAGAATTTCCGCAGATCTGGCTTCAGACCCCTACAGCCACGACTACCCCTCCCCCACCATCACCATGTGGAGCTACTGCAAAATCTGCCAAAAAGACTCGCCGGCGACGGCCATGTCGGAGGACACGTGGCGGTACTCGTTTGCCAAGTACCTGGAGCTGCTCTTCTGGAGCACGCGGCTGCGGCTGCGGCGCGACGCCGCCGTCGGCTGGGACTGCAGCCACGACCACGGCCGCGACCAGGTGCGCTATTTTGGGCTCGGCGGCGTGCGCGTGCGCATCCACTGCGACGCCATCGACCTGCTGGAGATCACGGTGCCGCGGCCGCGCATCACGTGGAAGGTCGAGCTGGACCTCGCGCTCAAGAACGGGCTGTACGCCGGCATCGAGGAGCGCTGGGCGCGCTTTGCCGCCAGCGTGCGCGCCCGCCTGGCCGCCATCCGCATCGACGTCGTGCTGCCGGAAAAGAGCGATGCCTGCCGCGCCGCCGTCGAGCGCCTGGCCCGCCGCCTGGCCGCCGACCACGACGGCCTCGTGCGCGAGCTGCAGCACGTCTACATGCACTCGCGCTACTACGAGGCCCTGCCCTTCAACGCCGTCGACCGCCGCATGCTGCAGCTGGCCGGCGAGTGGGACGCCGCCTTTGCCAAGTTCGAGGCCGACTTCATCCCGGACAAGGACGTCCGCCTGCTGACCGTGCTGCAGCTGAAAAAGGTGTTTTCCGATGAGGCGGGGGGGGAGAACAAGGGGGAGGGGGGAGGAGGGGGGGGAGATAGGGTCGAAGGGGGGGACAGGGTTGAAGGAGGAGGAGACAAGGCCGAAGGAGGAGGAGACAAGGCCGAAGGAGGAGGAGACAAGGCCGAAGGAGGAGGAGGGGGAGACAAGGCCGAAGGAGGAGGAGGAGGAGGAGGGGGAAGAGACAAGGCCGAAGGAGGGGGAGGAGGAGGAGGAGAGAAAAACGAGAGCACGTCACTGACCGAAAACTCACTGGCCGAGAGCACGGCCGTGTCAAAGGCAGACACGGCCGAGGGCGACGGTCCGGAGATGGGTCCGGAGATGGACGGAGCAAAGATAACCGCTGACTCAGCCGCACGTGAGGCAAAAGCGTCAGGGCCGGCAGACGAGGCAAAAGACGAGGCAGACGAGGCAAGAGCGTCAGGACTGACAGACGAGGCAAAAGCGTCAGGACCGGCAGACGAGGCAAAAGACGAAGCAGACGAGGCAAAGGTGTCAGGGCCGGCAGACGAGACAAAAGCGTCACGGCCGGCAGACGAGACAAAAGTGTCAGGACCAGCAGACGAGGCAAAAGCGTCAGGGCCGGCAGACGAGGCAAAAGCATCAGGGCCGGCAGACGAGACTGACCAGACAAAAGTGTCCAATACAGACCCCCCCAAACTCAGGCCAGCACTGACGGCCAGCAACACTGCCTCCACCATAGGCACCGTCAACACGACGAGCACAGCCGCCACTGCCACGACCAGCACAGCCGCCACCGCCACCACCACCACCAGCAGACCCACCCGCCCTCCTCCGCCCGAACCGACTACCAAGGTCGACAAGAAGCTGTCGGACCGTTTCGCGGCGGCGCTCAAGAGCCGCAAGTCGTCGCAGTCGGCCATTCCGCGCTTTGCGCGCGGCAAGCGCGGCGAGGCGGCCAAAGAGCCCAAGGTGTCCATCCTGGCCAAGCACTTTGAGCAGCTCAGCAAGGAGTTTGAGACCCAGCGCATCGAGGAGCGCAAGAAGCGCGCCGAGTCCGCCCGCCAGCACCTGCCGCGCATGGTGCTGCCGCGCAGCTCCACCAAGGCCATTGTCCAGGTCTACGACGACGTCGACGAGGCCGTGCAGGAAAACGGCGCCTACGACGACCAGGCGGCCGTCGACCGGGCAAAGTCGCCGGCGGGGAGGGCGCACCGGGGGCAGTTGCAAGGCCAGGCGCAGCTGCAGACCCAGTCGCAGGCACAGCTGCAGGCCGAGTTGCAGGTACAGTCACAGGCCGAGTCACAGGCCGAGTCACAGGCCGAGTCACAGGCCGAGTCACAGGCCGAGTCACAGGCACAGTCACTGGCCCAGTCACTGGCCCAGTCACAGACCCAGTCACAGCCACAATCGCTGCAGCCTGCAGAACCAGGTCGGACGAGCAGCAGCTCCTCCCTGCCGACGGCGACGACGCCAGCCATCGAGGAGACGGTAGGGAAGCAGGGAGGTGGTGAGAATGCAAACAAGACAGACAAGACAGACGAGACAGACAAGACAGACAAGAAGACAGACAAGAAGACAGACAAGACCGGCACAGCGGCCGGAGCTCCAACGACAGCCGAACCGGGACGAGACGACACAGAGCCATCGCTGGACGACGGGCCCGGCGTCGGCGACCTGGCCGACTCGCTGGAGCCCAGCACGGAAGACCTGCCGAAGCTGCAGAAATCGAGCCTGCTCAAGATGCTGACCAACTTCTGGGCCGAGCGGTCGTCGAGCGGCTGGAAGCCGCTCGAGTATCCCGTCAACATGACGGACCACTTCTTCCTCGACTCCGACGTCGTCGTGCGCGAAGACGAGCCCAGCTCGCTGATTGCCTTTGTGCTCGGGTCCGAGGACTACCAGAACAAGATTGCCCACATCCGCAGCCAGTGCCGCCAGCAGGTGCAGGGGGGGAGGGGGAGGGAGAGGAAGAGCGGCGGCGGCGGCGGCGACAGTGACAGCGGCGGCAGCAGTCGCAGCAGCCACAGCAGCCGTAGCCACAGTCGCAGCAGCCAGCGCAGCCACCTCAGTCAGCGCAGCCACCTCAGCAACCGCAGCCACCACAGCAACAACAGCCACCTCAGCAACAATAACATGGACAATCACGTCGACAGCGACATTGACAACGAAAGCACCGTTAGCAACGACAACGACGGCGACAATGGCGGCACCAAGCCCTCTGGCGCTTTGGGAGCGTCTCTGCAAGCGGAAGCCGAAGCTGAAGCGGAAGCCGAACTCGAAGCCGAAGCCGAAGTCCAAGTCTCCGACACAGCCGACACAGCCGAAACGGACGCCTCCACCTCCGCCTCCACCTCAGTCTCCACCTCCGCCTCCGCCTCCTCCCTCGACAAGGAGCTCGAGCGCAGCCTGCTGCAGAGCACGGAAACACACTTCAAGTACCAGTTCACGGTCGGGTCGGCCAAGCTGCTGTGCAAGGTCTTCTACGCCGAGCAGTTCGACGCCATCCGGCGCAAGACGGGCGTGGCCGAGCGGTTTGTGGAGTCGCTGTCGCGCTGCCTCAAGTGGGACTCGCGCGGCGGCAAGTCGCGGTCGGTCTTTCTCAAGACGCTGGACGACCGGTTTGTGCTCAAGTCGCTGTCGGCGGTGGAGACGACGGCCTTTCTGAGCTTTGCGTCGGCCTACTTCCACATCACGGCCGAGGCGCTCTTCCACGAGCTGCCGTCGGTCATCGCCAAGACGGTCGGCTTCTTCCAGATCGTGATCAAGAACCCGGTCACGAGCACGGACGTGAAGCTGGACCTGCTGGTGATGGAGAACCTCTTCTACGGCCGCTCGCCCGCGCGCATCTTCGACCTCAAGGGCTCGATGCGCAACCGCAAGATCGAGTCGACCGGCCAGCAGGACGAGGTGCTGCTCGACGAGAACATGGTCGAGTTCATCTACGAGTCGCCGCTCTTTGTGCGCGACCACTCCAAGAAGCTGCTCGAGCTGTCGGTCTGGAACGACACCCTGTTCCTGGCCCGCCAGAACGTCATGGACTACTCGCTCATGATCGCCATCGACGCCGCCCGCCGCGAGCTCGTCGTCGGCATCGTCGACTACATCCGCACCTACACCCTCGACAAGAAGCTCGAGAGCTGGATCAAGGACCGCGGCTTCACCGGCGGCGGCCGCAACCGGCCCACCGTCACCCGCCCCAAGGAGTACAAGTCGCGCTTTCGCGAGGCCATGAAGAGGTGAGTTTGAGTGTGTGCTGCGAGAATAACCCCCAGTCGAGACCGCCTTCTGACCCTTCCACAGGTATATTTTGCAGGCGCCCGACTGCTGGCACCAGTTCGGGCTGCCGGATCCGGGATGGTATCTGAGCGGCGACGAGGGCTGGAAGTCTGAGTAGGGGCTGATGGGTGGTGTCGATCGGACGACTCTGCAGGAGGGAAGTCTGAGTAGGAGGTTTGCATGAGGGAAGTTGGAGTAGGAGGTCTGCATGAGCTGCCGTGGATGTTGGGATTCCCAAAACGAGTGCTGTCTGCATGGCAGCTATGAGTTCTTGCGAGTGTCAGCCAACCCGTCGACACGGAAGGCCTGATGCTTTTTATGTATGCTCTTGTTAGATGCTCTGTAGAATATTGATGACAATGAAGTTTATTAGCAGGCAAATGGGCAGTGGTTACAGTAGTCCACCCAAAATGACTAAGCAATTTGAATATTAATCTAGTTACTCTCACAGGTGGATCAAAAGACCCCAAAAAGCTTAAAAGTTGGATCCCTAAAAGTTTAGCATCTGCATTGTCGTCTCCAACCCCAGCAGCCACCCTTTTATGCTTCCTCTGAGACGCCGATTTCTCTCAGCGATGACCGGCCAGGCAGCCAAGCGACTCAAGACGGCGGTGGCGGGCGGCGGCGCCGAGGCCCTTGGAGAAATGCCGCCATCGTCATCGCCGCCGCTGACCATCGCCACGCACAACGGACACTTCCACGCCGACGAGGCGCTGGCGGTGCACATGCTGCGGCGCCACGTGCCCGAGTATGCCGGGGCGGCGCTGGTGCGCACGCGCGACGCGGCCGTGCTGGCGGGCTGCCACACGGTCGTGGACGTGGGCGGCGAGTACGATGCGGCGGCGCGGCGCTTCGACCACCACCAGCGAGGCTTCACGGCGACGTTTCCGGGCCGGCCGACCAAGCTGTCGTCGGCCGGGCTGGTGTATCTGCATTTTGGGCGGGGCATTGTGCAAGGCCGGTTGGAGGAGCAGGCGAGGCGGCAGAAGAAGGAGGAGGTGCCGATAAAGGAGAAAGAGGAGAAAGAGGAGAAAGAGAAAGAACAGCAGCCTGTCGACGTCAATCCCGCCGACGTCAATCCCGCCGACGTCGACGTGCTCTACAACAAGCTGTACGCCGGCTTTGTCGAGGCGCTGGATGCGCACGACAACGGCATCGAAGCCTACGACCCGGCAGCGCTGGCGGCGGCCCAGGCGGCGGGCTTCGACGTGCAGAAGCGCTTTGCCGACGGCGGCTTCACGCTCGGCGCCGTCGTGGGGCGGTACAATGCAAACTGGAACGACGACGAGGGCGGCGGCGGCGACAGCGAGGACGCCCGCTTCGAGTGCGCGAGCGCGCGCATCGGCGAGGAGTTTGACCGAGAGCTGGACTACCTCGTCTCGGCCTGGCTGCCGGCGCGCAGCCTCGTGCGGGCCGCCTTTGCCGAGCGGCTCGCCTTTGACGCCCAGGGCCGTCTGCTGGTGTTCCGCAGCCAGTCGTGTCCGTGGAAGGACCATTTGTATGCCGAGGAAGAGGCGGCGGCGGCGGCGAAAACGGCCTCCGACGCGTCTGGCCTGTCCAAGGTCCTCTATGTGCTCTATCCCGACAAGGACGCGCGCTGGCGCGTGCAGTGCGTGCCGGCAGCCAAGGACTCGTTTGAGAGCCGCAAGCCGCTGCCCGAGGCCTGGCGCGGCCACCGCGACGGCGCCCTCGACCAGCTGCTGGCCGGCGCCGCCGAGCCGGGCGCCATCTTCGTGCACGCGTCCGGCTTCATTGGCGGCCACGCCACCTTTGCCGGCGCGCTGCAGATGGCCCAGCGGGCTCTGGAGCTGTAGGAGAGCGGGCCGGAGGGGGTGGGCTGGGTGCACAGGCGCATCGGCCAGGAAAGCAAGCATGAGAGGCTGGTTCAGACAGCCTGTGACAGCAAGAGGCAGGCAGAATAGCCTAAAGGCAGACCAGGAAAGCAAGCGTGCAAGCAGAATAGCCAAAGGGCAGAGACAGGGCTGGAAGAGAAAACATGGAACTAAAAGACGAAAGGCAATAGGACTGAAAGATAAAATGGAACTAAAAGCATCATGTTTCGTCACGTTTTCGTCGCCCAAACTGACACAAATGACAACGATCCGCCCATTCTGCCCATTCTACACCTCCCCCTCACAGCCGCCACAGCCCTGGTCTCTGCCGCGGCGGCACCGCCACCATGACCGGCGTCTCGCCAGTCGCCGTCGCCGGCCCGTCCAGCACTACTTCCTGGCAGTCCTCGTCGGCGACGCCGTTGGCAAACTGCGTCACCACAAACGCCAGCGACGAGCCGGCCGGCCCCAGCGCCACCATGGGCGCGTGCCACGTGCCCACGCCGTACGTCACCGCCTGGTCGCCGCGCGCCACAAAAGCACGCAGCCCATAAATGTCCGGCGGCCGGTCCGTGCGGCCCGCCTTCGCCGCCAGCGACGGCGCCACAATGACGAGGTAGCGCACGTCGCCGGCGTCGCCCCGGCGGCCGCGGCGGCGGCTGCTGCCGCTGCTCGCCAGCGGCACAAACATCTGCGTCGTGTAGGGGTGGCGCTCGAGAATGGTGACGGCAAAGAGGCCGCCGCTATCGTCGGTTGACCCGGGCAGCGTCGCCGATGCCGCCGGTCCCCCTGCTGGACCCCCCGCTGGGATCAGCGGCCGCGCCGCACACACAAACATGTTGGCCACGGCTGCCGCCGGCCGGCCGCTGGGCGCCGCCGTCGTCGCCGCCGAACCGGCCGATCCGCCATACCGGTCGGCGGGCCGGCTGACATGTTGGTACTTGATCGCCGAGCCCTGGTTGGCCGACACCGCATCGTACGGCGGCCTTGTCCGCTGCTGCTGCTTTCCAGAGGCCGCCTCCGACGCAGCCGCCGCAAACTCCGCCGGGTGCACGTCCGGCTGCGGATTCTCAACGACATCGCCAAACGGCGCAAACGCCGCCGCCGTCAATGGCTGCGCCGCAATGCGCAGCCGCAGAAACGACACGTCCAGATGGTCCGGCATGGTGCATGCCGTCTGTGCTCTCTGTCTGTCCAGCTCGTTTTTTTTTTTTTTTGTCTTGCTTTTTTCCTTAGTCCGCGTCTTTTTCGATTGGGCCGCGCCCCGATGCAAAAGGCCGGCGTCGGCGCCTGCCGGTTGGACGGACCACGTGACCAGAAGTGCATATAGGTGCACTAAATCTACTGGTGGTTTTCAGAATGAGACGACCAACCAGCAATGCCAGCACTTCGGCTCGGCCGCTGATCCACGAACGCGATGTTTTGATCTGCTTTTGCCGGCAAGGAGCCTTCCAGGCGGTGAACGGCGTACGTTTGCCATGTCTCGTATCGCTGTATTCGTACTTGGCATTGCTCCATGCATCGCTTGAGTGCAATCCTCCCAAACACAATGGTGCATTCAGTCCTTGTCGGAAAGCCCGCTGCTTTCTCTCCTCGCCTCTCAGAGCGTTCCTTTGTCCCAACGCAGTCCCTCGGATCGCTGCTTGGCCGCAAGTAAAACACGTCAGTCACACGGCTCGACAGCTTTGCCTAATCGGGTGCACAGCGCGTCTGAGGCAGCCGCAATGCTGATCGACGCACTCGTACAAATCATGGACGAAACAGAAAGACGAGAGGGGGGGGGGGGGGGGGGGGATAAGAGAGAAATTCGAGTATAGGACGTGAAAAGCTCTTCGCACATCTGCTGGAACGCAACGTCAGCTCTTGAGATCAGCCCCCCTGCATTTACTGCCGTCTGATGTAAAAGACATTGCGTTTTGACAACGGCTGTGTCGGGGTCTGCGCATCACTGTTTGCTCAGAAAAAGGCCAAGAAAGCAAAAAGCAAAAAGCAAAAAGCAAAAGGCAAAAAGCAAAAAGGAAAAAGAAAAAAGGGAAAAGGAAAAAGGAAAAAGCAAAACAGCCATGCCTCCTGCTGCCGCCACCCATTCTTCCCCTACCACCATCCTCAAACAAGCACTGGGGCCACGGGGCCGTGTAGTCTCGTCTTGTGGCTGGCTTCGATGGATGGATTGCGTAGATTTCAGCTGCCGTCTGTCGCTTATATCTTGAAGCTGGCCAGCTGCCCTTCTTTCGTTCGTCTCAGCTCCGCCCGCCAAAGATGCCCGTGCTAAACAGACCTGCAAACGGCCACGTCCATGTCTGCTTCTCCTCGCTTCTGCTGTCACCATGCCAGCCATGCATGATTCTCCCGCTGCCGCAACGGCGAGAAGGCCGCCCACGGCCCGGCTCACGGCTCTGCTCGCCCGCGACACCGTCTATGTCACGCCCAACACCCACGCCAACGAAGTGCCGCTCTGGATCTTCGTCCTCATTGCCTGCATTGTCGTCGTGGTCCTTGCCTTTGTCGGCCTCGTGTGCTTGAGGAAGCGAAAAAAGAGCAGACGGTCGCCGTCGTCTCTGGCCTCCTCCACAACGCCTTCCACATCCCAGCTGCCGTCGTTTGCAGGCATGATGGCGCCACGCAGTGCCGTTGCTGTCAAAGCGCCAGCCATGGCAGCAGCTTCTGCCAGCACAACTCGGCCGCCCTTCTTTCGAACCAGCTCGCGTCCAGGCGCGGCCCATCGCGAGGCCCATCGCGAGGCCTATCGCGACTTTCTGGGCTACTATGCCACCACGCCGCCTCGGTCGCTCCGATCATGGCGCCCGAGTCGGCCGCGAATGGCGCCAGAGCAACCCTCGGTGGGAAGCGGCGACAACTCTGACAGAGCGGCAACCACAAAAGCAAAAGCAAAAGCAAAAGCAAAAATCGGCCCAAGCAGAAACGATAGTGTCGGAACAGCGGACGCCACACCTTCAGCTACATAGAATCTCGGAGAAAAAGATGCATCGGTGTCTGCATTGTATGATGATTTGGCACGTCGATCGACAGAGGTTTGTAAGAGAAGACACTAAATAGGCCCAGCCAATAAACGGTTGTGCATGGCGAAAAGATGAAAAGAACGTCGAACTTTTTTTTTTTTCCTCATATAAAACTCATCGAGTCGCAACGAAAGGGCAGACTTGCTGTGTTTGGCTTGTGGCGCAATTAATGTCCGGCGTCGGGCCCCATCAGCCTCTCACGGCGCTTCATCTCTGGCGCTCAACAACTCTGACACCAAATTAACGCAGAATCCGGAATCCGCTCTGGTCTCTCGCTCTCGTCTTCGGCTCCGTCTCTGCCAACCAGCTTTGGAGATTGCTCTAGGCCATGGCTGCACCCGCGATGTTTGACAAGGTGGAGGACCTCTCGGGCATCGCTGGCACAACGAAAGACGCCAATCCATACCAGGTCTTGATCGATGCTGGCCATGACAGCCCGGTGGGTTTCTTTCCTTCTTCGGTTCCGCTGTTTTTCCGTTCTTCAGTTGTCTTTCCGGTCTTCAGTTTCGCTGTCTTTCCGTTCTTCACTTTCCACTCTCTGCTCTCTTTCTTAATTTTCGACTTTCTTTCTCCCCCGCCAGACCCTCCCTGACCGGCATCTGACCAGCTGACAGGTCGCCATTCAAGAACGCTATGCCGTCCACCGGAACACCCGCCACGCTCAGCAGCGCGCCAAGTTCCTTGATCCCAGCTTTGACCAGCTGCTTATCGACCCCATTCTGCGCCGCATCGAGCAGCCGGCAGCCGGCGACGACCCGGACCCGGACAAGCGCCACGGCCTGGTGTTCTGGGCCCGCCCGCCCGAGCACGTCTTGCAGCTGGCCGCCCACCTGCAGCAGCGCCTTGTGGCCACGGCGGCGCCGCATCTGTGGCTGATGCCGCTGCACCGCATGCACATGACGACGCTCGAAATTGCACATTCACGCACGCCCGAAGAAGCCGACGCGCTTGTGCAGGCCATGCTGGGCAGGACCGCGGCTGGTGGCCTTGCCGCGTCGGCTGCTGGCCATGCCTCGCCTGCTGGGATCGCCACCGACAACGCCATCGCCGACATTGTCAACTACACCTACCGCCACCGGGCCCGCCTCGTCAAGCCCATGGTGTCGTATGATCTTTCCGCCGTGGCCCTGTCCTTTCTGCCTGCGGCCGGTGAGCCATCCACATCGCCTCCGCCGGTGCCTCCAGGGCCTCCGGGCTCTCTCTCCTCCTCCTCCTCCTCCTTCACGTACCATCACCTGCGGCGAGACCTGTATGCCCGTGCCGCTGCCACGCCCGGCGTTCATGTGGCTGCCCGCTATGTCGTGCCCAGTGCCCACATCACCCTGGCTCGCTTCCTCGGCCAAGACGACCACGCCTCGCCCGCGGCCCGCCAGGCATGGGTCGACGCCGTCGACAGCCTCAACCAGTGGCTGGAGAAGAACGTGTGGGGCGCCACGTGGGAACCGCAGCAGCCAGCAGAGGCCACGACATCCTCGCCACGACCGCCGCCGCCGCCGCCGAGCCGCCGCTTTGTTGGCGAATGGATCGTCGGACAGGAGCGCGGCCTTGATGCACGGACCGGGGCACTCTGGTACGGTGGTGGACGGACCGTCATGATTGGAGAAGGGTTTTAGAGACTCGGAAGAGACTGTCATTGTTGGAGAAGGGTTTTAGAAACTAGGAAGAGACATTCAGAAAAAAAGGATCTTGTGTACACACCCGCACACGGAGAGAGAGCATGAAAGTAATCAAGGAGGTCAAACAAATAGAATCGTACGGCTGGGGAGACAGGACGAAATTGCACAATAGCATGAAACGAACCAACGCTTGGAAACAAAAGAGAGAGAGGAGGAACACAAAATCACAGGAGAACGATAGGTGACACCTAAGAGCCTCGGACTCCTCACGATCCTCAATTCGAGATCGAGCTTCTATGTGGCTGCTAATATGTACTAGGTAGGCAGCCTTTTGAGGAAGGAGATACCGGGCAACCAGGCGTAAAGGAAAGAAGCACCCTCGACGTTGTCCGGATTGAGATCGAGGCCCGGCTCTCCTCGTAACGCGCACGAATCGCAAACCAGGAACATAGTAAACATCAGACATCACAAAGCTGCTCACGGTGGCAATAAACCCCCAAAGCGCATTCCAGCCTCCTTTTAGCTTGCCCCATAGGTCAAGCAATCACGCCGTCCGCATTTGAATGCTCTCTCTGGTTTATATTTTTGTTAAATGTTTTTTTTTTCATTCGTGTTTTATATTGTACGGTTTGTCCTCTCCCCACGAGCCATGCACATTTCCCAACCAGTAAAAAAAAGACAAAGGATGGAAAACAAAACAAAGTATGAAGAGATAAGCCTTCACCCTCCCAGTTTCCGCATCATTGCGAGCCAGACAGCCGAGGAGGTGCAAATGAACAACAACCAGACCCCCTAGTTCGTCGTACGAAAATAGGGGGGCCTGCTTGATTCTTCAGAATAGGGCGACATATAGCAAAGGAGGCAACGGAGGATAAAAATACGAGACACCCAAAAACCCCGCGTAGAGAGCCTTTTAAAACACCAGCGCCGCACCCTTGGTCTTCTTGTCGCCACTGTTTGTCCTGGTTAGATGTTGCATTCAAAACGAGAGGATGGTGTGGAAATGGAAAGAGGAATGGCAGGGGAAAGGGAAAGGGAAAGGGAAACGGAAACAGCCGCAGCACATCGACAAAACATACCCAAGCTCAAAGTGCTTCGTCCGCTTCAGCGGCAGTTGCTTCTTTTGCTTGCATGCCGTGCACTCCAGACGCAGCACAATCTGGAAACAAAGAGTGTTAAAATTGGACTTGATCATGGCATTCTGCAATGAGCACGCTAGGGTCTCAGTCGTAAGAACTCACCTTCTTTGTAGTCTTGGCTTTCTTATGGAAGATCTGCTTCGTCTGACCACCATAACCGGACTGTTTGCGGTCATAACGACGCTTGCCTTGCGCGAACAAGCTGGCCTTGCCGGTCTTGTATTGTGTGACCTTGTCTGCAGGAAAGAATGCGTTAGCACTGCCTGTTGTCTTCCGTCCGCACCTCTTCACAACGTCGCCAGTGCCAATCTTAAGTCCTCCCCCATAACTGTATTCTCCTTGTCCGTCCACAGAGCAACTCCATCCACAAGAGGCCCATCCGCAATCCTTTCGTCTGGTCGTCGTCCGGGCTGTCGTTCGGATTGTCGTTCGGAATGTCATCCAGCTCACTGAGGCCGCTGCCGTCGACGAAACATCCGAAATCGCTCATTGTGACCCATTCGCTTGACCCATCTTGACCGGCATGTCGTATGTCGTCCTTTCATGGTTTGGCATCTCGACTGTCCGGTCTTCTCGTCCACCAAACGCTCACTCATGCGGTCACGATGGCCCTTGCGGGAGTTGCTCTCGCACACTCTCTGTCTTTTTCCTCTCTTCCCTTTCTCCCCGTCTCCTTCGAATGAGTTTGTACGTACGCTGGGTATGTTTCCGGCACTCCTTCCCCTTGCAGTAGGTCTTTCTCGTCTCTAATCCGGTGGAACAGCTTGGTTAGCCAAAGAAAGAGAACAGAACAGAAATCCCAAGCTTGGTCATTCGACTGGTAATGCAATGCCGGCTTTCGAATCCATCCCAACACCAGGCTTTGTACAAATGTCCTAAGCCCTTCTTCCTCGCCCTAGTCATCAACGAGAAATAGAAAAAACGCAGACTCACTCGGAATGTTGACCATCTTGACGGTGTTTTTTTTCGTGTCTCTTGATGTCTCTATTTGTCTCTTTATTTTTGTGAATGGAGGACCGAAAACGAGAGAGGGAGAAACGGGTGGGGATGGATCGCGAGTTGAAATTCGATTGCGGTTACGGTTTTCGTGCCCGCTTTCTGTACGGGGGCTATTTTTTTCGCACCTAATTTCGAATTTCGAGCAGTTTTTGTGTGCGTGCCCCACAGAAAAAAAAAACCAAGAGCCCACAAGCTTGTGGCGGTGCGACGACGCCACAAAGTGAAGAGGTAACGTGACCTTAGAGCTGGATGGACAGTGCGAGTTGACTTTTTGGCTTTACGGTAGAATAATACTCCGAACAAAGCGTATTAGGGAGTATTACGGAGTAAAAATAGTCGTCGTATTGCACCGCGATCCACCACCCCACCTTCCCCCCTGCCTCACATTCTGCATAAAATATTCCGTATTATTGCTTCAGAGCCTATTTCATATGCCAAACCTGCAATTTCGGGACTGAGGGCTATATACGAGATACTCTTACAGTTGCAATTATCTTTGTACCATACGAGCATGGTCAATACCTGAAGAAAAGAATAAAAAATTCTGAAACCAATCTGGCAGATGCCAGTGAGATATTGCAAAGGGTTCGGTCCTATAGTGGCTAACGCCCCATATCAACCTTAATGCCAGCTGGATATGCCCAGACCATCATCACAGGCAAAGTTAAAGGTCCTTGCCAATTTCGAAACGAGAGCAAAAGTGAGGAAAGAGAGACAAAGACCGTTGCTTAGCCATGGCAGGTTTGCTTACTCAGGGCTTCATCCCTGGCGGCCTGGGCGTATATCGGTTGGATGGAACAGGCACTCTGAAGATGCTTATGGGACCTTTCCTGCCCCCCTCCCCTTTTTTTCCAACCCCTTTTCGTGTTCCCTTGACTTGTTTAGAAAATCGTGTACGTCGTAATACTCAGCACAAATGTGTAAAATGTTTCCTGCTCTTTGTTCCAAATTGCCGTTATCTCGCTAGATAATAGGGCTTAACAGGCAGACTCTGGCAAAATCAAAAGGCATGAAGAGCTAAACATACAACGTTGGACCGTTGTTTCGAAAAGAGAGAAAAGCTAGCTGCCTCTGTTTTCGATTAGAGCCTGTTCTCAATCGCTCCAGCACTGAATCGTACCAGACTTAAATGCAGGCCCATAAAGAGAAGATAGATGAGAGAGAAGGCTGCTGCAATGGTGGGCCACCAACAAGGACTCGGTAGGGCTGTTTTTACTTTGGGGCATCTCGTTGAATCGAGACGCAGACTTGATGGGGTTATCGCTTTTCTACGCGGAGCAAGGTCAGCGAGGCCACGTTTGTGGCCAGGCTGATGCAACGTCTGACGTGAGCTGCTTGCTGTTTGGAGCTTCGGCGAGCTCTCTGTACTCCGTACGTCGTATTACTCCGTAGTATCAACTCTGACCCCTGCATGGCCAGCAGAGGGCCGCCCCAAACCAGCGTGCGCAACTGGGAGGACGGAATTTTCCGTACTTGCATATCCTCACTCGAAGGTGTGTGTGTGTGTGCGTACAAGTACGACGTAGGTGTGTGCGTTGGGCTTGCTTTGTACGGCACGTAGTCGGTATTACGTCGTACACCTTCTGGCGATCTCGTCGTACGTCGTATTGCTCGTACGATGTATCAGTGCTCCATAGTTGCTGTATTCCCGTTGGGGTAACTCGGATGTGTTGTGCCCACATCGATCTGTGACGCTGCTAAACGTCAACTCCTAGCCCCCTTTTGATCTGATCACCTTTGATTGCGTGTGTCTGTCTTTCTCTACTACAGCGCTGATCTCTTTTTTTGCTATGACTCTCCCCGTACTCGTATCTTCTCCGAGATCTTGCCTACAAAGAGGTTAGCCATCCAACGCGCCTATCGCTTCTCGTCTGTCTTTGAAATCTCTACATTACCCTTCTCGCCGAACTGTCGCAAACACGGACATATATTGTACTGTCCAGGACCAAGAGGATGAAGGGTGTCAATCTTTCGGTTACAGTGCCGACCGCGGGCCAATAGGACAGAGCCCCGTGCCGTCCACGCTGGTTTACTGGCTGGGGTTTTTGGAACAGTGGAGAAGGGAGGGAAGAGTGCCCCCCGTCTTTGTTCTCTCTCAGGCTGTGGAAGCAAAATGGAAGCGTCAGATGCCTGCCTCTCACATTTGGTACTCGTAGACCAATCAAGCAAAAGGGGGAGACGATCCCGCACGGCGTTAACTCACCGCTTCCGTTGGAATCCAAAGCTCGGCCAAATTTTAAAGTGCAATCTTTTATCGTTCTTCATGTCTTTGTACTGCTGCATTTTTTTTTCTCGGCAGGGGAGCTGAGTCGCAAAGGTTTCTGGCGTCGTTCTCTTCCTATTCGGTCGCCAGGTCTCAGTTGGACCAGCTGAAGGACCCTGGCTCGATATCTCCACTCCATGCATCGGGTGTGCCGTTGGCAGAACAAGATCAGGATCCTACGGGGGCCAGATGCGAAAGCGCTCAAATTGAAACCGCTCGTTTTATTGCTGGCTTCTAGTGTCTCTTTTTTTTTGACTTCTGTGCCTTAATATTCTGTTCGACGTAATATTCCTTTTAATTCTGTGGGGGGTTAGCTTTTCAATTTACTTTTTTGCTTTCGTAGTATTTTCATGCTCGCGTGTTTTGGAGTGGTTTTCGATTTTGTACGTTTAAAAAGGACGTTAAGAGGCAGAAAGGTGCTCGCTGGCTAGCACTTTACGTCTTGTTACAAGTGGCCAATAACCCCCATACAGCCGTGACAAGAATCTGATTGTAGCCGTCTTGCTCCTTCCGCTGTGTGTGTGTCATCCTCATGTCGCGGTTTGTTCAGAATTGCTGCTTGCATCGTTCCTTCTGTCTTGGCTTGCTCGCCCACCGCATTCTTTCCTCGCCAGGTGCATCTGGGGTAGAGACCGTTAAACAGCCGAATTACGATATAGGGTCACTGCTTATTTCTTTTTTACTTACTTTTTTTTTCTTCTCTTTTTTTTTTTCGTCTTCTCCGCAAGCTGTTTTTCTTTTGCCTTGTGTTTTCTCAACGAACCCACCCAAAGCGCACATCTTTGATCACCGTCTCACGAGCAGAATCACCACTATGAATCACACTGCACATCGACACTTCGTCGACTATTATCCCACCTCTTGGCCCTGATCTGAGTTGGATTTTCTGAGGACTTGGAATTTGGTGTCCTTGTCTTTCTAATTCCAAATCCTGCCGTCTCTGAAAGCTGTTCGCACTTCATCTCGGGCCGTCTTTTGACGGCAGCAACATCTTTTGCGTTTAGACGAGCGTTTTGCTATCAGCAACACCAACGAACAACAGCTCTCTGTGCCGCTCCACACGGCCCTCTGAATTCTGGAGCTTTCTCGTTTCCAAACACTCTTTGTATGTCGTTCTTTCGACACCCCTGTTGGTTTTCGCTTCTCCTCTTCTCTATGCCATTGCTTGGCGGATGAGCTGTTGCAACCTACCGGTCAGCTGGTTTTGGGGGGGGTAAAGACAAGCAAAACATACAATGAAGCTAACTGTCGTCGCTTGCACTAGCCAGCGGACACGACCGAACAGAACAGTAAATTGAGACCATTAGGAATCCCCGTGCACAGAGCGCAGCCAACTTTCCCCGCGACGCCCGCGCTATTCGACTTCCGCTCCCTTGGCTCGGACACTCAGTCGTTGCCAGCACTAATTCCCCCCCCTCCTCTCCTCCCCACTACTCCTCTCCTCCGCTCTCCTGTGGCATTTCTCTTCCGTCTATTTTGGGTCGTTGCCATCCCACACCACAACGTGGCGGCGGGCTAGGATGGTGACAAGTCCAATAAACTCGACATCAACAGCTGCCAATCTGAAACAATAGAGTCGGTTTTCTCAAGTCTGCACAGCTACTAAACTACGATCACTCAAAAAAACTGCCAAAACTATCCGGCCACAGTCCGCTAGCGCCGTGATCGCATTCAAACACAAAGGCACCGCACTCCGTCGACAACCGCAGCGCCAATGGACGGCACCCTATGACGAAGACGTCCTATCTCGACAGCACAATCCCAGTTGTGTTTTCTTTTTCTTTTTTTTGGCATCATGCACCTTATCTTTCTTCCAATGCCACCAGCCCCGTGATTTGACACCGCCCCTGCCCCTTTGCTCATGATGGAAGGACAGACTTCGCACAACCGTGACCGCAGTCGCGATCGCAGTCGAGATCTTCATATCGACCACAGAAACAGTAACACAAGCACCAGCAGCGGCAGCACCAGCAGCTACGGCAGCAGCAACAAGAAAAGCAGCAGCACCACTCACAGCCACAGAAGCACCGGCAGCGGCAGCAGAAATGTGCCCATCAGCCCACCAGCCCTCTTCTCGGCGCAACCTCCACTGCCGTCACCCGGAGCCATGGACTACCAGGCTGGCCAGGCTGGCCACACCTCCGGCCGTACATCACTTCCACCCTTGCCAGAGTCGCCGTCGGCCACGGCCAATCCAACTCCAGGACGTCCACCAGCGATCGCAAGTGGCAATATGCGGGCGGCGGGCTATCGCAGCAATCCCTCCAGCGGCCCCAACACGCCAAGTGCACCAACCATGACACCAATGGTACCACCCACCATCCGGTCGGTTACACCTGAGCCTCCGTCCCAAGACCTGCTTGATGCAGCCAGCGGTAACACGTCCATCCCCACAACCCATGTTCTCCGCGCTTTCGCATCCCTGTCGCCTCAAGGCTCGCCGAGAGCCACACCTGGATCCAGCACTTTGTCTCAGCAGGAAAGCACCAGTCGTCGCCAAGGCATCGTTTTCAGCGACGATATTGCCGGCTCGTTTGACAACTCATCTTCCAGTCCTCCACGCCGTCCGCCTGTCTTTCGCTCGCGGACGCACACCATGGATGGTGCGTCTCCCTTCCGCGAACCGCTGGCAACCAACATCACATCTGAGCCCAGACATAGAGTGGGGTCTTTCTCGTCTGCGAATGCGTCCGACGTCCTGCGCAATGCTCCATCATTTGCGATAGCCGCTCAGCCTGGTAGCTCGCTCGAGTCTCTTTCCTATCACAACGGCAGCTCCAGCCGACCATCCGACTTGCCGCCCTTGAGCTCAATAGCATCGGCGCCGACTTCTGCAGCATCTGAGGCGGGCGTGAGATCCGGGTCCGGATGTGGAGTCGGAACCGGATTGTCCTCCACTCCCTCCGTGACGAGCAATTCATTATCAGCCAGCAGCACGGCCGCCAGCCCTCTCACTCCATCCTCGTCTGCCACTGCCTCCCACCGCGAAAAGAAGGGCTCCAATCGCCGACTGATCAAGCGCTCGACCGCGCGTCCGATTTCCCCTCTCATCTCCGCACCTCCATCGGCCGACTCCTTATCCGTCCCGATCCCGACAGACGAAGCAAACAAGGTTTTGATGTTGATGAAAACGCTGTTTGGGAGAATGCGCGGCGAAATCGAGTGCCGAACCTACGCACACGGGGAAGGAAGCTCTTGGAGTCGAGGCATCTGCTTCATTGAGGAGGAGAGGGGAAGCCTAATGTTTGATGCTGGCGAAAAAGATGGCCTCTACACGCCGGTCATTCCAGACCTCCGTGGCTGTCGCGTCATGCCCGTAGACCTGCTGGAGCAAGGCGGTCGGCACCTGGAAATCACCAGCGCCCAAGGAGGCATCGAGATCGATTTGCGGCCCTCTCTGGACGCCGAATTCGACCTGTGGCTAGCTGCCCTGCTTTGTTGGCAACAGCTGCGGCCGCCGCTACCGACTGGAGCTCCTTCTACGGCTCCAACATTCAAGTCGTCGAGCAGTCGAAGCGTCAGCGCAGCTGTCGCTGCGTCTGTCACTTCGGCCACAGCCGTTGGCATTTCTGCATCTTCGCCTTCTGGCAATGCGGCGGAACATTGGAGGCCCATTGCAAGGGTCAAGGAGGGCGCCATCATCAAGGTTGGCAAGGTCATGATGTGGGACAAGGGGATTGCTACATCGCCTCGGGCCATCGTGAAGCGGCCGTCCACGCGCGACCTGAAAGCAACCTCGTCCTCGTGGCGCCGCGTGTCTTGTACGCTGCAGGGCAACGGCGAGTTTAAGCTCATGACTGAAAATGACGTGGCAATTCTCGCCGTCATTGAGCTCACGCAGTTGGCACGATGCGCCATCCAGCAGCTGGACCGATCCGTTTTTGACGAGGAATACTGCATTGCCATCTTTCCCACCTATGCGTCGACAGCCACCCAGCTCTCCATCCTTCACCCAGTCTACATTGCACTTGATTCGCGCGTGGCGTTTGAGGTGTGGTTTGTCCTGATGCGTGCCTTTGCGGTTCCGGACATTTACGCTTTGGATCCCGCCAACAACAACCAGGTGTACGAATACACCGAGTTTCTCACGGAAGCAGATGCAACCAAGGCTGCTGCTTCTGCTTCTGCGGCCGCTGCCTCCAGACCACCAGCATCACAACATTTGGAAGATACACGGCCACAATCGTCACAGCCTTCGCCGACTTCCCCGTCCCAGCCCCACCCGCCGTCTGCGCATTTGGCGGGTTCGCCAGAGCCATCGGAGCTGTCACAGCCAACAGAGTTGTCAGACTTATCTTCACAGCCTCTGGCGCTACCGCAACAGCGACGGCAGATCTTCCGGCTTGAAAAGTCGCTTAATCTGAGACTCACAGAGGCAAAAATCAAGCCACGTACGCCTGCCGAGGGGGCAGGCATCTCTCAAGGCAGCCATGACCGCCATCATGAGCGCTTTCACGACAGACCCGGGAAGCACGAGAACGATGGCCTTGTTGGTAGCTACCTTGCAGAGGTCATACTTGATGGAGAAGTACGTGCCAGGACAACGACCAAAACTGACACAAAGAGTCCGTTTTGGCGGGAAGAGTGCGATTTCGTGGATCTGCCCGCCACGATGCCCTTCTTGTCCGTCATCCTGAAGCGCGTAGATGGCAACGTGGACAGCGGCTTTGCACATCAGTTGCAGGCGTCACTGGGACTTCCAAAGACTGGCAGTCTGCGCGAGGTTGTGTGCGGCTCGGTGGATGTCCCGCTGCACACACTGGAGCGGGGGAAAGATCACGAGCAGTGGTTCCCCATCTGCGATGACCGGCAGCAGACGGTTGGCACAATGCTGGTCAAGGTCCACCACGAGGAGCTGGTGGTGCTGTCGTCTGAAGAGTACAAGCCCGTTGTGGATCTGCTGCATACGTTCAGCTCGGGCATTACGCAGCAGATCGCGGATGTCATGTCGGGCAGCCAGAGACGGCTTGCCGAGGTGTTTCTGAACATTTTCCAAGTGTCGGGAAAAGCGAGCGACTGGCTGATGGCCTTGGTGGAGGACGAGATCGACGGCATCGGCAACCAGGCGTCGATGAAGAAGATCCGCTTCGGCGGGCGGCTCAAGTCGAACGAGTCGATGGAGTCGGCCAGCGACCGAGAGCTGATCGTGCGCGACATGGGGCGGTCGCTGCAGGGCGAAGCCAATCTGCTGTTCCGAGGCAACTCGCTGCTGACGCAGGCATTGGAGTTTCACATGCGGCGTCTGGGCAAGGAATATCTGGAGGAGGTTCTGTCAGACAAGATCCACGAGATCAACGAGGCCAATCCGGACTGCGAGGTCGACCCGAGCAAGATCCACCCGGGCGACGACGTCAACAAGCACTGGGACCAGCTGCTGGTGCTGACCAACGAAGTCTGGGACTGCATTTCGGAAACGGCGCCGCGCTTTCCGACCGAGCTGCGGCACATCCTCAAGTATGTGCGTGCGGTGGCGGAAGACCGGTATGGCGACTTTTTGCGCACCGTGTCGTATACCAGCGTGTCGGGCTTCCTGTTTCTGCGCTTTGTCTGCCCGGCGATTCTCAACCCGAAGCTGTTTGGGCTTCTGCGCGACCACCCGCGGCCGCGGGCGCAGCGGACGCTGACGCTGATTGCCAAGGGCCTGCAGGCGTTGGCAAACCTGTCTCCGATTGGCAAGAAGGAGACGTGGATGGAGCCGATGAACCGGTTTCTGACGACGCGGCGGCCGTCGGTGAAGGAGTTTATCGATGCGGTCTGTTCGATTCCGGTGGAGAAGGCCAACGCAGCACCGGCTGTGCCGGCATCGTACTCGACGCCGACCACCATCCTCGGGCGGCTGCCGTCGGTGGCGCGCGAAGGGCTGCCGAGCCTGCCGTATCTGATTGACCAATCGCGCAATGTGGCGGCGCTGGTCAAGCTGTGGACGGAAGCCAACGTGCAGACGGCGCCCAAGGGAGGGCGGGTGTTTACGGGCGAGCTGGCGGAGTTCAACGCCCTCTGCCTGGAGCTGCAGACGCGGTCGGACAGGTACCTGGCGCAGGCCGAAGAGTTTCGGAATGCGGAAGAGGCGGCGGGCTTGCGGCAGACGGGCGAGGATGTGCTTGTGGACGTGTTTGAGAGTGCCAGTCTGGCCGAGAGCCCGCTGATGAGCTATAACGGAAGCGGCGATGTCGGCGGTGGCAGCACGAACACCGGCAGCTATTTCAGCGCGATGGGCGGCGGCGGCGCTCGCAATGGAGGAGGAGCTTTGCCTCCGGGGTCTTCTGGCTCGGAAAAGGACGAGTACGGGGGCCATGAGCGCAAAGGCCGGCAGTGGAGCAGCGGCAGCATGAGCAATGGGCCGTACGGCGACATCAGCGGCTCGATCAAGAGTCTCCGGAACGGAAGGCAGGCACGCAAATTCCTCAGCGGGATAATCAGTCGCAAGGGACGGACGGCAAGCCCAGACACGAAAGCGGAAGGCGGCGGAGGAGGAGGAGGAGGAGGAGGAGGGGCTGGCGAGATTGGTAGCTACGGTGGTGGCGGTGGCGGTGGAGGCGGCGGCGGAGGGATGCGTGGGCGAGACCGAGAGTCAGACCGACGCGAGAGAGACAAGAACCACGACAAGAATCACCAACGGGTGGGGAGCAGGGACCAAGGCCACCGTCGGCCACGTGACAACAGCGGCAACAGCAATGAGGCGTTGTCCAGCAGCCGGCGCAACAACACCAATGTAACGCCCGAAGACCGCCGCAGCTTAGGCGAACGGACTCCTACATCGTGACAAAATAAAAGACAGTCTTTCCCATCACGATTCTCTCTCTCGCTGGCAACCTAAATGTTGTCTTTCCATGTTCATATACCAACTTTTCACATTTTCGCTTCTTTGCTGTTATTTCCCCAAAGCTATGATTAAACACGCATATAAAAGAGAAGGAGAGGAGAAGAGACCGGTTTAGAAAGTGTGCGGCGTTGGCGAAGGGGATCTTGACTAGGGAGGGTGAGGGCCGAGGCATAACAAAAACCCAAGATATACACAAATGAAAATTTATAACGGCGGCATTGGCTCTACTCGTACGAAATTGGACGATGTAAAAATGATTACTGAAATACACCAGTTTGAGTCTGGATCTCCAGAGCCGTGTTCTTGTTCCAAACGTTTTATTCATGCTATGAACGTAAGACTGGCTAGACGGACTGTATTGGGGGTTCTTTTTTTTTTCTTTTTAACCTCTACCATGACAATTCTGCCCTTTCCCTTTTGTGTGAATTCCATTGATTCTCATGAGCCGCCCCCCCGCTGTTGTCTCCCAAAAGCGGATCATTGCCCTGACCGTTTGCTTTTTTGTTTTTGTTTTTTTTTTCCGCCTCTCAATCTCTTCGCCTCTATGAAAAGAACTTCTGGTACGTCTTCTTCTCCTTCTCGCGCTGGGCCTTGACGGCGGCCTTGACGGCGTTGAGCTCCTTGAGCACGGCAGCATCGCTGGGGGCCAGCTTGTGGGCAGCAGCCAGGTCGGCGAGGGCGGCGTCCTGGTCCCTGAGCTTGACGAGGGCCTGTGCGCGGCGGAAGAGGGCCTTGGCCTGGTCGGTGGGCGCGTTGGCAATGGCGGGCACGGCCAGGGCGCTGGAGGCGGCGGCGCGGGCGTCCTGCCAGGCGGCGAGCTTGAGGTGCATGAGGGCGGCGTTGGAGTTGAGGGTGATGCGCAGCTGGTCGAAGGCGGCCTTTGTGCCCTCGGGGGCGGCGTCGAGGTCGGGGTCTTCGTTGAGGTAGCGCAGGGCCTTGTTGTACTTGTCGAGGGCGGTGCTCCAGTCGCCCTGCTTGAAGGCGGCATTGCCGAAGCCCTTGCAGTCGGAGGCGATTTTGAGGATGCGCTCGGCGGAGAGAGGGGTGGTGGCTGTCGAAGAGTCCGGGCCGGCGCTGCTGGCGCTGTTCTCGGCCTCGTCCTCGGGATAGTCCTCGTAGGGGTCGCCGAGGGCGTCGGGCTGGCGGGGCGCGTCGCCGAGGACGGCGTCGTCGCCGGTCAGCTCGCCGCAGTCGACAATGACGACGTCGCGCGTCGGCTTGTCGCCCGTTTCGGTGGGCATGTTTTCGATCTGGCGCACGACGGACTTGCCGGCCAGGACGCGGCCAAAGACGACGTGCTTGTTGTCGAGGTGCGGCGTCGGCACCGTGGTGATGAAGAACTGGCTGCCGTTGGTGTTGGGCCCGGCATTGGCCATGCTCAGCAGAAAGGGCCGGTCGTGCTTGAGCTCAAAGTTCTCGTCGGCAAACTTCTCGCCGTAGATCGACGCCCCGCCCGTGCCGTTGGCCGCCGTGAAGTCGCCGCCCTGGATCATAAACTGCTTGATCACCCGGTGGAAGATCGACCCCTTGAAGTGCAGCGGCTTGCCGTCCGCCGTCGTGCCCCTGTCGCCCACGCACAGCGCCCGGAAGTTCTCTGCCGTCTTCGGCACCACGTCGCTGAACAGCTCAAACACGATGCGCCCCGCCGTCTTCTTGCCAATGGCAATGTCAAAGAACACCCGCGGCCGCTGCGCCTTGGCCTCCGGCTTGGCCTCTGAGTCTGCCATTTTTGCTGGTGGTCGAGCGGTGCTGTTGTTTGGGTGTTTGGGTGTTTGGGTTTGGGGTGGTGGAAAACGGATACAGGTCTGCTTCGGCTTCTTGTGCTTCCAAGAGGAAGAGTCCTGGTTTGCCTTGTTCTCCTGCTGTAGGTGAGGCCAGTCGTGTTTTCGGTCTGCTGTTTTCGGTCTGTTCTCAACCTTTGGCAGTCTTTTCAGGTCGACAAAGAAAGAGATGTGGGATCAGAGTAACTTTTTCTTTTCTCCTTGTCTTTCCTCCCTTCTCTTCGATGCTCGCTTTACTTTTTAAACACACACAATGGGTGCAGCTGGCTGTTTACCAAGCTTCTGGTATCCCGACGTAAAAGTCAAAAAGTTCAATGGTTGCTCTCAGACGTGAAGAAGGGGAAAAAAATCCAAAGCGTTGACAGCTACGAACGGTTTTGTGGTTGGAATGATGCTGTGCTAGCTGTGTATTTAAATACCTAGGTAGAAGCTTCTAGACGGGGGGGCAGCTTCTGAAAAGTTAGATGTGGTGGGGCCATTTCCACCCAGCTGGCTACTCGTATGCTTTGGGAAGCGCCGCAGAGAGCAGGAGCAATGCAGATTCGTACCTTCCTAGAGGCGGGGCAGCTGACTGGCGCCTGCCACAAAGGAGACGAGTATGGATACGACAATGTCATAATATGGATATTACTTGTATGGATACAGCGCATTTTTGTCTAGCAGTGCAAACATGAGGGTGGTCTGACAGTAATTTGATGATGGTACGAGTAATACTCTCGTATGGAGCTCATTTCTGCATCGCTTTTCTCAGCAAAGCCCAAGCCCATTGCCCAAAGCGACCATCTTACTTCCTTCTTGGCGTCATGGTCCCGCGTTGTCTTCTGTCGCGCTTGCCTTGGGCGTCGTCGACACTTCCAGCGTCACCTAAATTCAATGTTAATTCAGTGCAGACAGACCCCAAAAAAGATCAGAAAAAAATAAAGTATAAAAGTCCCCGAGAGACAAAAAGAGAGGCGTACCGGTCCGTCGTTGACCAGAGCCACTTCCATCATGGCTCCGAACACACCATCCTTGACCCGGTCGGCCAGGTAGCCGTCACGCACTTTCTGCACAAAGACGTCGTACAGCTTCTTGGCCTCGTCACCGCCCAAAGCCCGGCTGAAGGACGGCTTGCTGCCCTTTTTCGTAGATGCCAGCAGTGTGAATTGAGAGACTGTTCTCGTTAGTTTGTGTCGGTGCATCTCTGCTTTCCAAATGCTTCTCTTTCTGTCTGTCTCTCTTTCTCTCGGTGTGAGTCGGTGCTGCTTTCTAAGTGCTTCTCTCTCTCTCCCTCTCACTCTCTCTCTCCGTCTCTCCCTCTTCCTCTGTCTTTCTCTCTCTCTCTTCCTCTCTCTCTCAACCTACCACAGAGAATCTCGCCGCCAATGTCCTGGACGCTGCGCCTCCACTGTTGAACAGAGTCTTGTCAGCCCGAACCACAGCCCCTCTCCGGCGCCCCCCACTGCTCTGACATGCATGACTGGACAAATCCTCTCACCTTCCCCCCCTCTTCATCATCCCAGAGCCGTAGCTTGGTCACCTTGGCCGCCAGCGACTCTGCATCTTTCTCTGTATCGCCAGGTGCCACGGCAGCAAAGACCAGCACTCCCTTGCCAATCGACGACACCAGTTCCTTTTCGACTGTCACCGACGCCGACAGAACACGTTGTAGAATGGCTGCCTCTCTGCTTAGCCCTTGCTTGTCATTTTTTTTTGTCGGGCATACACATGCCGCGTCTTCGCTGTTACTTCGTAGCTCTACCTTTCATCCTTGCTTTTCAGAGACCGAGACCGATGGCTCGCCACACGGCCAACACGCTCACTGAAATAACTGTCCTGCAATCCGGTCGGGGCTGAGCCGCCCTAATGTCCACTGTATGCTCGTGCACCGCGCCCAAAAATGCATCCAGGCGGTATGCGGATTGGGTGTTCTTTTCTAAAGTGAGCCAGTTTTGACTACTTTTGTACGACTTACGAGTACTTGTACGGATGGTGTTACCAGTCGGCACGTGATTATTAGTTGGTCTTTTTCAGCTGGGGTTTGCCCATTTTACGACGTATTACTGGTAGAGTCGTTTTGCTCCCTTGCGAAAGGGACCTGCGACAAAGTAAATATATGAATCACTTCGTGCTTACCCAGCCACGACGTGTCAGAGTCCTTTAGGATTGCAAAGCCTCAGAAGAGTCTCGGGCAGTTGCACAGGGCACAAGAGGAAATGCAAAGCCCAGAGTGCAGCCGCCTGCTGAGTTAAGCGATGCTGGCAGCAAATCGTGGCCTTAATGCACTGTTCTTGTGCTGGCTGGGCTTCCACTGTGGGGCGCCGAATTTTGGGTCAGCGTTAGAGCAGTGTAAGAAACTGCTGCTCTGTCCCACTTTTCCCAGCTGCCAAAATGTACTCCGTACTATGGGATAATATGGATACTTCCCAAGTACGTAATAATACTTTGCACTTCGTAATACAGTGCACAAAGGGCGAGTGGGCTGCTCGGATTTCAAGTTTTGCTGATGCTCGCTTCCTCATCGCGCCTGCCACGAAAACCAACATACACCCCAAAAAGGGCCTTTCCGTCTTCAACCCTACATCGTCTCCTTTCTTTCTGCTGCCCAGCGAAAGAAAATTAAGCCTCTTTTATCGCCTGTTTCATCGTGAGAAGCCCGCAGACTCTCTCGGTGTCCTCTTGTTTCGACCTCTCCTTCCCCAAACCCCGAGAGACTTTGGTACGTGTTTCTGTCGTCCCTTTCCCGGGTTTGGTTTTGCTGCTAGAAAGCTTTCTGTGCCAAAAGTGCTCTTTGCCTGTCTGGCCGGCCGAGCTCGACCGCATTGTCGTGACCACGGCCCGACGTTCCAGCGCCACCAGCCGCGTGGAGAGAGAAAAGGGGGCAAGCGATCGGCGAGCCGGCGACCGGCGAGCTGGCGACCAGCCAGCGAGCGAGAAATACAGATCGAGTACAAAGACACGGCATCCAGGCAGACAGGCAGTCCGGCAGACAGACAGGCAGACGGGCAGGCAGGCTGAAAGCGCGAGAATGAGAGATCTTCAGATGGCAAAGACTTTACTGACATGCGCCCGGCACATAAAGGCAGCTTCCCCAAACGGAGCTGTTTTACATACACACGATTCTCTAACATCAGGACAAAGTTCCACCGATCGGCCATCCCCCGACCGTTGTGACACCGTTCCCCCGTAGTAGCTCTGGACGACAAAGTGGCAGTGTCCACGATCAGCAGGCGCCATGGCGGCACGAAAGCTACAACAAGAAGTAGACAAATGCTTCAAAAAGGTGTCGGAAGGCGTTGCCGAGTTCGATGCCATCTACGAGAAGATTGAGCAATCAAATAACCCGGCGCAAAAAGAAAAGCTCGAAGACAACTTAAAACGCGAGATCAAGAAGCTCCAAAGACTGCGCGACCAGATCAAATCATGGGCGGGCGGCAATGAGATCAAAGACAAGGGCCCTCTGATGGAAAACCGGAGGTTGATTGAAACGGTTTGTTAATCTCGTTCCTTGCGTGCAATGCGTGCCATGAGTGCAATGGTTCGGCTGACACAAAAAAAAAACAGCAAATGGAACGGTTCAAAGCGGTAGAAAAGGCCATGAAGACAAAGGCATATTCGAAAGAGGGCCTGTCGGCAGCGACGAAGCTCGATCCAAAAGAACAGGCCAAGGTCGAGACGGTCGAGTTTCTCGCCTCGCAGGTCGACGAGCTGGAGCAGCAGATCGAGCTGCTGGAAGCCGAGGGCGAGGCCATCCAGGCCACGGCGAAACGCGGCAAGATACACGGCGCCAAAGCCGAGCGGATGGCCGAGATCGAGCGCATCATCGAGCGACATAAGTGGCACCAGAGCAAGCTGGAGCTGATTCGCCGCTCGCTGGAGAACGGCGCGCTGGAGCCGGAGCAGGTCAACGAGCTGGAAGAGAGCATCCGCTACTATGTGACGGACAACATGAACGACGACTTCATGGAAGACGACACCATGTACGACGAGCTCAATCTGGACGAGGAAATCGACGCCTTTGGCATGAACCCAGACAACGACAAGGGCTCGTCGCAGGACACCCAATCCATACACGACGATGCGCCAGACGCAGAGGGCGCCGCCAAACCGCCGCTGCCCCCAGCCGCCGCAAGCAAAGCCCGTCCGGCCGCCGCCGACGTAGCGGCCGCCGCCTCGTCATCGGGCCGACGGCCGTCCGCACAGCTCAAGTCCCCGCTGCCGACCCTGGCGACGCTGCACACCCCGCTGCCGACCCTCAGCAACGGCACGCCTGCAGCCAACATGAAGCCCGCATCTATACCCGCGCGGCCGGCCGGCGAAGGTCTCAAGTATGCGTCCGCAGCTGCCGCCGCCGCTGCCAGCGACAGGTTGAACGTCGGCATTGCACCGCTACCACCACCACCAGGAGCAGCATCGGCAGCAGGCGCCGGCGCCGCCTCGGGGATTGCGCCATTACCCTCAATACACCAGGCAGCCAGCAAGGGCAGTGCTGCAAACTCTCCGAAACCCATAGCGGCACAGCCATCGTCCGGCGCAGGCGGCGCGTCAGCATCCGACAGGCCATCAGCATCAGGACCGCCTTCGTCCAGTTCTGGCGCCGGCGCCGCAACAACAAAGCCAGAGAGCTCAAGATCGGCCAAAGGAAAGAGCGCTGCGGCGGCAGCAGCGGCGGCAGCGGCAGCGGCAGCGGCGGCGGCGGCCACAGCGACGACCACAGCGACCACAACAGCAACGTCGACAACCACGCCCGCGCCAGCGGCTGCATCAACGCCAACAACGACGGCGGCGGCGGCGGCGGCGGCTGTGCCGGCTGCGCCGGCTGCGTCAAGTGAACAGCTCGACTCTTCAGGCAAAGGTATGAATGTTAAAAGGACGAAACTGGTTGCCCTTGAAAGTCGGCGGGAAATTTTGTTGGCTAACTCCCTGCGCAGCAGCGCCGCATGCGAACGGGGTGACAAACGGCGTCAAACCTGTCCCAATAATAGAAGAGGAGGAGTCGGAAGAAGAGCGGTCGATCTACCATCTGCCTTCTTCGTTGCAGGATCTGGTGGATTCATTTGAAGTGTCCAAGAGCCGGACGTCACAGCCCAACGACGTGGCCACGCTGCACATGCTGGCGCAATCGGCCGGCAACGCACCCGATTCCGTGGACGCAGAACCGATGAGGCGATACCAGCCGGACATTCGCATCCACACGGCTTCCAACTACCCGCAAGAGCCGCTGCCGCTGCTGGAAAACCCGCGCCTGTATTCGCGCATCGATCCGGATACGCTCTTCTACGTGTTCTACTACAAGCAGGGGACGTATCAGCAGTACCTGGCAGCGAAGGCGCTCAAGGACATGAGCTGGCGGTTTCACAAGAAATACCAGACCTGGTTCCAGCGCCACGAAGAGCCAAAGAGCATAACCGAGGAGTACGAGCAAGGCACCTACCGGTTCTTTGACTACGAAAGCACATGGTGGGTTTTCCGGCAGCTGTCTAATTGTCTTTTGCCCCCTTTTTAACCTTGTCCATCATGTGTTGCTCGGGGGGGGGGGGGGGGGGGGGGGCGGCCCCGGGGGGTTTTGGGCGGACTGCTGTCCAGTGTGTGAGGAGACGGTCGGTGCGATGAGAACAGGCCGGGGAGACAACTACGCAGTCGTTCTCTATCGTTTCTTTTTGGGATT